>JARFIW010001121.1:0-1200000 GCA_036346225.1 Platerodrilus igneus
TTCAAATGTTTTAAACTATTTTACATTGAAATTATAAGGGGATCTAATTCAAAACGTGACAGACGTATTTTACACATGGAAAATACGTCTGTCGCGTTTTGAATTAGGACCGGCCCTATTTACCTACTGAAGTACTCGAGTACTTAAGGACGTTCCATATCCCATTTCTACAAAAGTGCTGACAGACCTAAGCTTAGACCATCTGCCTATCCTCAACACTCAACATCAACCCATAAAAAACGACAAACCGCAAGACAAGAAACACATAAATAAGAAAAAATTCAGCGAATACCTACAAAAGAAAGTGCCTAGTTACAGATAATCTATACAAAACACAGCAGCTCTAAAACCGCATTGACAGAAATCATGAAACTCATACAAGACGCAACAGAACACAGCACTTACATCAAGTAAACAATCTGGAGTAACAAACATAACGCAATAAAAGAAAGGAAACGACCCGTCAAACAATTCTAGCTAACGAGGGAACTATCCTGATTGGTCTTGATTGACCGTGATAGGTCTCGATCGCGCTGGATCGGCCTCAATCTATCTCGATCGATTTTGATCTTGATCGATCTTGATAGATTTTGATAGATCTTGATAGATCCTGATAGATCTTGATAGATCTTGATAGATCTTGATAAATCTTCATAGATCTTGATAGATCTTGATAGATCTTGATAGATCTTGATAGATCTTGATAGATCTTGATAGATCTTGATAGATCTAGATAGATCTTGATAGATCTTGATCGTTTTTGATAGATCTTGATAGATCTTGATAGATCTTGATAGATCTTGATAGATCTTGATAGATCTTGATAGATCTTGATAGATCTTGATAGATCTTGATAGATCTTGATAGATCTGATAGATCTTGATAGATCTTGATATATCTTGATAGATCTTGATAGATCTTGATAGATCTTGATAGATCTTGATAGATCCTGATAGATCCTGATAGATCTTGATAGTTGATAGATCTTGATATATCTTGACAGTTTTTGATAGATCTTGATAGATCTATAAATCTTGACAGGTCTTGGTAGATCTAGATAGATCTTGGTAGAACGTGATAGATGTTCAAAGATCTTGATAAATCCTGATAGATGTTCATAGATCTTGATAAATCCTGATAGATCTTGATAGATCTTGATCGTTTTTGATAGATCTTGATCGTTTCTGATGGATCTTGATAGATCTGATAGATCTTGGTAGATCTTGATAGATCTTGATAGATTTTGATAGATTTTGATAGATCTTGATATATCCTGATTGATCTTGATCGATCTTGATCGATCTTGATCGATCTTGATCGATCTTGATCGATCTTGATCGATCTTGATCGATCTTGATCGATTTTGATTGATGTATTGATGTTGCGTATTTCTGCCGTTAAGCTGTGTTCCGTTGTTTCATCTCACTACATTTTTAAATCCTACTTAACATCCCTTAAATTTTGCTTTGCGAACTTAAATTGTCCATGGCCTCATACAGAACGCCCTCTCCGCTGTCTGCGATCACACCTTTTCGTACCCCTATATAATTGATCTTTTCAGGTTAACGTTTTTTATGTATTTGGTTCTATTTTTACTTCCGTTGCGTTCAACAAATCGATTGTACTCCCACTGTAAATCATATTTTATTACGGTCAGCGACTGGATAATACAATGTTTTATTCTATGCTAACTTTATCATTCTCACGTCTTACAATTTATTTCAATGTACTTGTCACATTTCAATGTCTGCATTGTGGTTTAATTAGTGTCATCGCCCTTTCATTCTTATTACGTAGTTAAAAATTAAATTTGTACAGTCGTATCTAGGTTGTTTTTCTTTTTAGTAACAAAAACTGAAATATCGTGATTAATTAAGAATAATTATTTAGATCTTGTATACAAAACGCATCCATATATTTTGTACTTTCAAAATTGATTTTTTTTCTATCATGTTTAATTTATAATTAACGTAACGCATCGCGTTACAGCACTTATTGTACATAAAACATTATAGGCATGAACGTACAAAGGAAATATTTACAAATTTTTTTGTGTTCGTAATTAAATTGCAAATGTCTTTAACATTAGAACTGGTAGTATTGTAATTTGTAAAGTTGTGGAACGAAATTCTATGTTGAAGAATGGGATATTGCGGCTTCACGACGAATATCTGGGTCTGGTGTCGTATAGATGATGATGTCCATGGTTGTAAGTAACCCTGGCACGGGTTACACTGAATGCAATACGGAACCTCGTGGCGGTGATTGTAGTCGGATTTCCATAGCTTCGGTAGTACCTAACAGCTGGTGGTCGGTGTTCCTGATTGGTAGAAGTCGAAGCGAACTGATGGTGGAATGTTCCCAATCCTGGTGTACTTATTGGCGTCCTAATGGCCGTGGCTTTAGAAGTGGACCATCCAAGTTATGGCGGGGATCCTGTCCGTAGTGTTGAGAGTTCGTTTCATCTTATCCTGATAGATGTGATGATTACAACGATATAATCTGAAGGAAAACCCTTACTGCACGAGGAGCTTGACGACTTTTGCCTTGTAATATTTTCAAGTTCTCTCCAAGAAGTTTGACGGTTTTGTTAAAGAGATGATAAACAGAAGTGATTTGTTCTAGCGTTTGGAGCTAGATAGGTTTTGGGCCTCTTGGAGCGCCTTTTTAAAAAGGCTTTCTCCCAAAAAAATCTTCTATCAATTTTATTTAAACAGAAATTACAATATGAAATTAATAACAGGTACGTTATGTTCAGTAACGTATTGAAATCAAAATATTCTAAGTTGACAATCACTATTTAATTTAACTAAAATTAGGATGAACAGCTTGAACAACCAACAGTGTTAAAGTTGTGAAGCTCGAGACTGACTGACCCTCCTGGGGTTCTCAGGGTATTTATGCTATCCCCGCTCTTACATCACTTGTGGGAAACGCAGATCTCATATCTGCTGTTTCTTTATTCAATACAAAGTATCACATCTTAGTAATCTTAATTCTAACAATAAGTTTCTTATAATCTATCGTGACCTGCACTAGCAGTGCTATGTTACGTCTGGAATACAAAGTAGTTGCATCCGTTCTCATGTCTGGTTTATGAACTTCCATTCACTTTTTTAATATGTCCTTCAATTATACATTGTAACAATCGATTCTTTAGATTCAATAGTTCCATTTGATTATACATATAAACTAATTTGGGGGATATGTAACTAGCACCTTTTATACCGAGGTTTTATTTGTATTGTACAGACGGTTCTATTCATATTTCGAAGGGTGTTGATCCAATCCGTTTTGGATCGAGAGGCATTTTATGAATGCATGCTATTTATTTGCATGCTGTGTGCTTATTGGTCAGTTAGTTAGGAGTATTGTTAGTTGAATACTGCTACATAAGTTCAAAATGTATACCTCTAGCCGTTATAAACACCTGACATACCGCTTGCACCATCATAAGCTTGGGTCTTATTTTTGCTTAAGTCTATAACGTGTTTTTTTAACAATCGATTGTACAATCGTTTAATCTAGTTGCTGAATGGTTACGGAAAAAATCCAGCAAGTTTGTTTCATGTTTTCCTTTTAGATTTGTTGATTAAACGTTATAACCTAAAGGAATACTCTTACTACACCGGATTGATGACTTTCGTCTTGTAATATCCTTAAGTTTCCTCCAAGAAGTTTGGCGATTTTGTTAAAGAGGAACTAACAGAAGTGACTGGCTCTAGCGTTTGTAGCTCCTTTATACAGAAATTTTATTTATATTGTATGCGCAGAAGGTTCGATTGGTATTTTGAAGGGTGTTGGTCCAGTCCGTTTTTGATCAAGAGGTGTTTTATGCGTGCCTGCTATTTGTTTGCATGCTGCGTCCTTATTGGTTAGTTGATTAGGATTATGATTGGTTACATACTCCTATTAAAATTTATGTCTTTAGACCGATATAAACACCTAAGCTAAATTTTCCTAAGTCTATTTCAAAGTTTTTCTAAACAATAGATTATACTATCTGTTAATCTAGTTGCTGGATGGTTAAATACGGGAAAAATCCAGCAAACGACTCTTTTACCACCAGATCACTAGAAATTCCGCTTTGATCATTAATAATTTGGACATAACGAAAAACAATGCTCAACTGATCAATTTTTGAGATATCGTGCGTCATGTCCAAAATCATTTCGTCTAATATGTTTTTAACACGCTCAGGAATTAAATTAATGATTTCTTTCAGAACGGTGGTTTTTCCTATAAGTTCTCTTAGAATGTGATCACATAATGTCAAAATTTTAATTATAGGTAGAAAGTTATCTTCCTCGATATTTCCATCCCCAATATGTTCAGAATGCCCTCTCAACGTCAATTTCTGAGCAAGAAAAAGAAATGCGTGTATTAATCGACGTAGCGAATGATAATAGGGTCACAGCAGAAGCAGTAAGAACATCCCTGACCCATCTATCTGCGTCTGCAACAAAGCGGGTTTGACATGTGTGAAGTTAGCGTCTCAACTATCAACATCTCATAAAACAACTTATTATTTACTTGCATCCAGCATAGTTCTACAGTTCCTGATAAGTTATACCAATAGTTCCGTCGAATTAACCGTAAAAATTGAATTTTTACAAATGAGATGCTAACTTCTAAAAACTTATTTTAGCATCTCACCGTATTTCGAACATTCGAACTCAAGGGAGATATAATCCGTGGAGTTCTATAGCCAAAACACATTTCTTCAATAGTTCTGACGATTAAGCTTGGCCGAAAACATTTTATTGTCAAAGAACTCGACCGCGAGTGGTATACGTGTATAACATTGAGATGTTGTCGGAGTTCTAAGAGTTCTTACTAAACTAAAATATTTATTTGGTAGTTCTGATCGCATTACAGCATAGTCAAAACAGTTCTAGTGAGTACCGATGCGAAATCGTGTCCAAAAAAAGTGTAACGTCCTTATACCGCCGCGCACGGTATACATACACGTACTCCTGTGAGATGCTGACCGATTTCGAAGAGTTCTGACTAAACTAAAATATGTTTTCGCTAGTTCTGATCGCATTAAAGCATAATCAAAACAGTTGTAGCGAGCATCGATGCGAAGTAGTGTCCAAAAAATTTTAACGTTCTTATACCGCCGCGCACGGTATACATACATGTGCT
This sequence comes from Platerodrilus igneus, assembly GCA_036346225.1. Classification (NCBI taxonomy): domain Eukaryota; kingdom Metazoa; phylum Arthropoda; class Insecta; order Coleoptera; family Lycidae; genus Platerodrilus; species Platerodrilus igneus. Next base: position 5,149 of record JARFIW010001121.1, read on the forward strand.
CCTGTGAGATGCGGTCCAATTTCAAAGACTAAACTAAAATATCTTTTGGTAGTTCTGATCGCATTAAAACATAATCGAAACAGTTCTAGCGAGCATCGATGCGTAGACGTGTCCAAAAATTCTAACGTCCCTATATCGCCGCGCACGGTATACATACACGTACTCCTATGAGATGCTGACCGATTTCGAAGAGTTCTGACTAAACTAAAATATTTTTTCGGTAGCTCTGATCGCATTAAAGCAAATCAAAATAGTTCTAGTGAGCAAAAAAATTCTAACGTTTTTATACCGCCTTTCACGGTATAGATACACGTACTCCTGTGAGATGCTGACCGATTTCGAAGAGTTCTGACTAAACTAAAATATTTTTTCGGTAGTTCTGATCGCATTAAAACATAATCGAAACAGTTCTAGTTAGCATCGATGCGAAATCGTGTCCAAAAAATTCTAACGTCCCTATACCGCCGTGCACGATATACATACACGTACTCCTGTGGGATGCTGACTGATTTCGAAGAGTTCTGACTAAACTAAAATATTTTTTCGGTAGTTCTGATCGCATTAAAACATAATCGAAACAGTTCTAGTTAGCATCGATGCGAAATCGTGTCCAAAAAATTCTAACGTCCCTATACCGCCGTGTACGGTATACATACACGTACTCCTGTGAGATGCTGACCGATTTCGAAGAGTTCTGACTAAGCAAAAACATTTATTTGGTAGTTCTGATCGCATTAAAGCATAATCAAAACAGTTGTAGCGAGCATCGATGCGAAATCGTGTCCAGAAAAATTCTAAAGTCATTATACGGCCGCGTGCCGTTATAACTAATATAATTTGCTATGCATAGTTACACGGAAAAAAGAAGTTTGTTATGGCAGCTAAAATAGTCGTAATATAGGCGAGCAAAAAATTTTGCTGCAATAGTAAGCAAAAAAACTTGCTAATGCAGCAATAGGTTTTGTTCTCAATATATTACGATTATTTTAGCTACCATAACCAACTTCTTTTTTCCGTGTACACAATTGCATTTCTTACTCTTAGCGTCATTTGGAACCCAACGATGGGGACGTGGTAAGACTTGGCTCCATTTTTTATTTTTTTTAGTTTTTATATTTTCATATTTTTGTTTTTATTAATTTTTTTGTTTTTATATTTTTTTATTTTTTGGTTTTTATATTTTTTATTTTTTGTTTTTGTTTTTTGTTTTATATATATTTTATGTATTTGTATATATTTATATATTAGTTTTTTATGTTTTTGTGTGTTTTATTTATTTATTTTTGCAGGAATTAAGTAATATTATGTAATATATTTTTTAGTTTAAAATATTAAAAGTTATATGTTATGTTACTGTTATTGTGAATTAGTTACTGTTGCTGTCAATTTTTTTCATCTGAAAACGTATACAAAATCAGATGGGGTTGAATTATTTTGCTGGGATTCGCGCTATCATGAGTTGGTCCCACATCATTGTACTCGAGCCAATATATACCAGATTTCACGTATCCAATATAGTGCCCCGGCAAACAACTTACAATACTAGTTAATGAATGTATTCTATTATTCACCTCAATATATTTTTTAATTGAATCAAGTGTGTGACGAAGCTCTTTGTTTCTAGTTGGGCAGCTGTCGTCAGTTACAACACTTGAATCGATGATTACATGCGGTCCATATTCGATTTGGTCTTCGATGAGCGTTCGGCACTTTCGACATGTTCGTTTTATTTTATGCCCATCATCTATTGCATGTTGCATGAAACCGAAACCTTGACATAAAAGCATATTAACATTGATATTAACAGTAATGTTGTGTGTATAAAAATTATATCCACATTGGCAGATAACTGTGGTTTTATGACTTGGTATATCATGCAAAATATACTGAGCTAAGTGGGTAACGTTACACTCAGTATCTATTCGCTCTATTGTCCTTGTGATTGATCCCATTTTGAAGAGACCAATTTTGGAAAGTATTGTTGCTCTTTCTCGATAATCGGCCATGGTTAATTTCTTTTTGCTTCTTAATATTTTCAAAACCAATTGCACGGTGTGATTATTAGATTTCTCAAAGTATCTCGCAATATATGCTATTTGAAGCTATCGCGTTTATTATCACTTGAAAAAGCTAATCGAACGCACAAGTGTTTTTACATTGAGCTTAAACTGTTTCATAATTACAGGTTCACAAAACAAATCGTTTTTAAATGTTGGAAGCTTCAAAATCTTTGCATCTTTAATGTATTCCCACTCAGGACAAATATCCAAATACGAAGTTTTTGTTTTTTTCTTTATCGGGGATTCTTTTGGCATAGCGATCTTGTTGATTCTTTTTCAGCTTTCCCACGCCAATTCTCACATATATTCCAAATATTGCAGTCTGTACTCGATTGGTCTTTGTCACTTATGAGAAAGTCACTTTGCAAACTGTTTTCAGTATCGGCTTCATTGTTAATAAAAGAAGATATGTTTTTATTGGAGCTCTCTGTTAGTTTTAACTGTCCATAGCCAATTGGAGGAATCTCATTATCATTGTCTTGTATATCAACTACGTTACTGTATTCACTGAATTTTATTTCAGTATTTACTGAGTTTAACCTTTTATGGCCAATCGGAGGAGTGTCATCATCATCATGCAGTATGTCGATTCCATTATCGTAGTCAATGCTTTCCACATCTCTGTGTGACTTGTTATCAAATGTTTCTGATCTGCTAGCCGTAGAATTAAATTCAAATCTTCGAGAATTCTGGATGTCTGATTCCGATGTATCTTTATTAGTGATTTCTCTGTCTTTTAAATGTCTTTCCATTATCGATGGCATATCTTCTTCATTAGAAGTCAGTTTCACTTTGTCATCAAGATAGTCTAGATGTTGGAGAACGAATTTATCAACGCGCATTGGTAATTTAATGTCAAATGCACGACTTTTCAAATCAGCAAACTCTGATTCGACCGCGAGGATGTTGCTATTATAGAACTTTTTTCGAAATAACGTCGCATAATGCCGGTCCAAAGTGGCAGATAAGGAATTATCTGCTTTTTTAAGCAACAAGCAAACTCGGGATTGAAACATGCGTTAATTATACCTCCGCCTTTTGATCTTATCCCGATATCTTCTGCATTCAAATACATTGTGTTCGCCCACATCTGCCATTTTGTATCAATTTCATCGCTACTCTCAACTTTATCCTCATTAGCTTCCTCCGCACTAAACTGAATCTCCTTCAAAAGTACTCCTTGTTTTATTGAGGGCTTAAATACGTATTTCAGCTGGCACTGACATTTCATCACTCGTGTTACCAATCGTTTCACTTAAAGATACGGCTAGCCTGATTCGATAAAATTAGTTAATGTCTCAAAATCTTGCATTTGATATGCTTGAGAAATACACGGATATAAAATTGTCGTACTGCGGCTAGTTTTTTGCCAAAGCATTTCCACCGGCACACCATGACTTACATCGAGCCTTATATATGACGCTAGTATCTTAGGAGAATCTTGTACAATAGCATCATAGCATTTTTGTAAATAATCTCGTAAATCATTACACCTGCCATATATTTCCGGAACGGCATTTACCAAAGCGCGCCCAAAATCACACACGACTGTAGGAGGACGTGGTTCACCTTTTATCAGAATGAGTCGCAAAAAATGCGCAATCAGAAATGTTCTTTGATCAGCGGATACCATCTGAAAAACCGGTATACTATCTTCTTTGGTTACGATCATGCACTGGTATAGAAATATGTGTTGGCTGTGCTTTATAGTACGTTTTGCTATACTTCCTGTTGCACCAATCGTAAGAACTGCACTTGGATTCTTTTTGCATCGAGCAGTATATATTTGCTGCTGTTCCGGCGACCAATACATGCAATGAAATTTTAATAAACTAATACTGTGAATACAACCCGCATATTTTCTATATTGTGATTGATGAAGCAGATTGATCGAAGGATGTGTAAAATCCAACCCGGCTAGCTTCAGTAATTGCTGCTCTTTTGCTTTGCGTAAGGTAGCAACATTTGGCATGATTGGCAGATTTTTTGCTCCAAACTTTTTCATACGTTTTGTTTCGTTTCGCAGAAAAGTGATTGCATCTTTTCAGTGCTTAATCATTGATTGACCACTTTTTCACGACGTTTTCCTCTTGTCTTTTTTTCCTGTCTGTGTGATATTTAGGTTGAATGTTTTCTATGCAACATGAAAATATCACATCAGTGTCTTTCGTCGGAGCATTTTGTAATCGACCGGTTATTTTAGCTTTGCATTCAGCGCAATAACCATGGAACTTTGCATAAGTTTCTGCTGTGGCAGGTGGAGTCATCAAATTATTTTTAATAGAAAATATACGGTTCACCGATCAATGCTGTTGACAAATTCGTTCAGCGATGACGTCGACTCATCCTGCTTGTAATTTCCAATAAATTCGTGAACCAGAAATTTTCTTCTTTGGACTAATTTCCAACCATTTTTGAGAGGAGAGAATCCATTTTATTTTCTTAGAATAAATACTCTCCGATAAGTTGTAATTCGAATCTTCGATACTTGAATCATCGATAACACTATTATTGCTAATGTTCCGATTTTTGTCTGGATTGATTTTACACGTTGTTGTGATTAATGTCTTAAATCCATTGCGATCTTCATTGACAATTGTATACACATGACGTGGTTCAATGTGTGAATCACGTAGTGCCATACGATTAGCAATGAGACGAAAAACTGGATTTGATGGAGGTAAGATTTTGCTGTTAGCATCAAGAAAGAGTTCGGCAATCATTTTGTAGCAAAATCTCTTTTAATGTAAGTTTTTCGTAGGGCATTCTGTTATATAATATACTTAACCGAAAATATGAGTTGGTATCTTTTATATATACATTTAAAAATAATTAAAATATTATATACAAATACTATAAACAAAAAAATATCAGAGCGCTCAACGCAGCGCATACACGCGTTTTCTTTCGTATGTATATTCTTTCTTTTACGGCTTGCGCGCAGTTACATCACTAATCTGCCCTCTCAATATCTGATACGATACATGCTATAGTAAGGCACGACGTTATAGAGGATGACAGCGCTGTGGTGGGGGTATGCGCAGAACGCTGCGCATAGGAATCTCACCTACATCCATATGCATGCATACGAATTCTTTGTTGTAGAAGCAAATTTCCTTGCTTAGCAATCGACATCACAAAACTTAATAGCTACTTGTTGCCTTCATAACAAACAAATTTGATTGCAGCAAAAAATCTGTTAATGCAGCAATATTTTTGCCAGCATATATTACGACTATTTTAGCTGCCATAACAAACTTCTTTTCCCATGTACCTATGAGTAGATAAGCTACCTTCGTTCTAGGACAAAAGGTGCAATTTTCCCATGTTAAATCCCATAAGGAGGCTCAAGGTCCGTTCTGGTCATTTTTGTACCATACATTAAAATCCCCATAAGGAGGAATTGAGGGTCAATTCAGGTTACTTTTAACCAACACCCACGACGGAGGAGTCTATTACTTTAATTTTTTAAGAATAGGATAACACTAAACTATATAACATTTTATTAAGTATAATATATTTACAATCATATAGGTAAAATCACCACAACGCTATGCTATCGGCTACCTAGTTTCGGCTACTTTTCCAAGGTCGTGGTGACGTCATAGCCTTTTATAAATAAAGAGCAATGTAATACTATTCTAAAAATTTTATTCTTACATTATACATATCAAAATTTAAAAAATATTTAATACCAAGCATGGAACCATTTAAACTTAATTTTAATACAAAGTTATACACAGACGACAGTCTTTATGTTTGTTTGGAGTGGTTTTAATTTTATCTAATTTTATTCGCAGCTTAAAATTTAAATCGACACCCAAGTCCTCTATCTCCTTTTCTAGCCAATAGTTTGATACATAGAGACCGTCTCGGTTTTCGAATTGTAAAATGTACCGAAGTTTGCTTCCTATATATAATGTCTTTGATTCCACGAACAACCAGATCGATTCCTTCTGGTAATTCTTGCAGCTTGTGACAATCTTTTAATCGCGGCTCTCCCACTATATCCTACATACGTATCTTGTTAGCTTGATCGACTTCTTCTTGCCGGTATTGGAAGGAATCCTTATTCTCCCACTCACTGTTGCGTAGTTCCATGCCCACCACTTTTGGGAATATATGGTTGTTATAGGCTGTAAGACCCTCGGTTTTAAATGATCCCAAAGGTTATTTACTAAGTAAATGTACAATGTTTAGCGGAACCCCCTTTGCGTGTGATGTACGCCAAGGTTACGAAACCCGCATTCCTTAGTTCGTCTATATTATCTGCCATTTCGATAAATACGATTTTAGAATAACCTTTTAAAAATATACGGATTTAGTACCATCCTTTTCCGCAAGGACGCCTGCATAACTAAAAGAGTCTTTTTTACTAACCACAAATGCATACAGCTTGTGGAGACCGGATATATTTAAGTCAGTCCATCGGCACATAAAATAACCTTTTAATTCTTCCTCATTTTCTCTAATAAGATGTTCCTTGTCTAACACATCTTTGTATTGTTCGCGTATTGTCGCAATGTTTTCCATGTACTCCAACTTTCGCCTTTTTGCATCCATTTCCTCTAATTCCAACTGTCTTTTTCTTCCACGAATGGCGTGCATAATGGGACAATTTCCTTTAGCGTAAACGGATAGAGTTTACTACCAATATTTACGCGTTGTCGTACAACCTCTGGACGAATGTTAAGTGTATCTATCAACCCCAATTTTGAAATGATTATTTCTTTTGGAATTGTAGAATATGGTGTTGCAGATTGTGTAAAATATGTACTACCTGCTTTAATGCAGCACTTGTGTAAGATTTTTATTTTATCTTGGCTATCTTTCTCCTCTACTATCTCCAAATAATTTACAGGTAAATAGTTAAAACTAAAAGCCGAAAGCACATACTTTATCAATTTTTCCCTTTCCTCTGGTTTTTCGGACAACTTAATTTGCAAGCCAGTCAATTTCTTTGTATTGCTATTCCCCCAATACATGTACTGTATTAGGTTATTATACACTAAACAGCAGCTATTTTGTAGGTTGTCCGATAGCTTACTCCACATTTTGGCAAGTGGTACCGAGTACATTGGCGCCTTTAGGAAGTATAACTTACTATCTTCCAATAAGGTTAAACAGTCTTTTAAGGGGTTATACACCTGTTCCGCACTGACATAGCTTCCACTTGTACAGTTGTATATAGTCGCTTCCAATCAATACTATGTTCTTTGGCCAAAGTAGACGCGAATGTTTCCCTTAAACGTGCATCTGGACAACGTAAAAAATCTAGTATATGATTTCCAATGAAAAAATTAAGATATACAACAAATTTGGGTGTCAGATAACAAGTCCTGGTGTTAATAAACAACTTGGAAATCATATACTAGATTTTTTTACGTTGTCCACATGCACGTTTAAGGGAAGCATTCGCGTCTACTTTGGCCAAAGAACATGGTATTACACGATTGAAAGCGACAATATACAACTGTACAGTTGGAAACTATGTCAGTGCGGAACAGGTGTATAACCCCTTAAAAGACTTTTTAACGTTATTGGAAGATAGTAAGTTATACTTCCTAAAGGCGCCAATGTACTCGGTACCACTTGCCAAAATGTGGAGTAAGCTATCGGACAACCTACAAAATAGCTGCTGTTTAGTGTATAATAACCTAATACAGTACGTGTATTGGGGGAATAGCAATACAAAGAAATTGACTGGCTTGCAAATTAAGTTGTCCGAAAAACCAGAGGAAAGGGAAAAATTGATAAAGTATGTGCTTTCGGCTTTTAGTTTTAACTATTTACCTGTAAATTATTTGGAGATAGTAGAGGAGGAAGACAGCCAAGATAAAATAAAAATCTTACACACGTGCTACATTAAAGCAGGTAGTACATATTTTATACAATCTGCAACACCATATTCTACAATTCCAAAAGAAATAATCATTTCGGAATTGGGGTTGATAGATACACTTAACATTCGTCCATAGGTTGTACGACAATACGTAAATATTGGCAGTAAACTCTATCCGTTTACGCTAAAGGAAATTGTCCCATTATGCACGCCATACGCTGTAAGTGGAAGAAAAAGACAGTTGGAATGGATGCAAAAAGGCGAAAGTTGGAGTACATGGAAAACACTGCGACAATACGCGAACAATACAAAGATGTGTTAGACAAAGAACATGTTATTAGAGAAAATGAGGAAGAATTAAAAGATTAGTTTATGTGCCGATGGACTGACTTAAATACATCCGGCCTTTACAAGCTGTATGCATTTCTGGTTAGTAAAAACGACTCTTTTAGTTATGTAGGCGTCCTTGCGGAAAAGGATGGTACTAAATCCGTATACTTTTTAAAAGGTTATTCTAAAAACGTATTTATCGAAATGGTAGATAACATAGACGAACTAAGGAATGCGGGTTTCGTAACCTTGGCGTACACCACACGCAAAGAGGTTCCGCTAAACATTGTATATTTACCTAGTAAAGAACCTTTCGGATCATTTAAAACCGAAGGTCTTACAACCTATAACAACCATATATTCCCAAAAGTGGTTGACATGCAACTACGCAACAGTGAGTGGGAGAATAAGGATTCCTTCCAATACCGAAAAGAAGAAGTCGATCAAGCTAACAAGATACGTATGCAGGATATAGCGGGAGAGTCGCGATTAAAGGATTGTCACAAGCTGCAAGAATTACACGAAGGAATCGATCTGGTTGTCCGTGGAATCAAAGGCATTATATATAGGAGGCAAACTTTGGTACATTTTACAATTCGAAAACCACTCCAAACAAATATAAAGAAAGGACTGTCTTCTGTGTATAACTTTGTATTAAAATTAAGTTGAAATGGTTCCATACTTGGTATTAAATATTTTTTAAATTTTGATACGTATAATGTAAGAATAAAATTTTTAGAATAGTATTACATTGCTCTTTATTTATAAAAGGCTATGACGTCACCACGACCTTGGAAAAGTAGCTGAAACTAGGTAGCCGATAGCATAGCGTTGTGGTGATTGTACCTACATTATTGTAAATATATTATACTTAATAAAATGTTATATAGTTTAGTGTTATCCTATTCTTAAAAAATTAAAGTAATAGACTCCTCCGTCGTGGGTGTTGGTTAATAGTAACCTGAATTGGCCCTCAATTCCTCCTTATGGGGAATTCAATGTATGGTACAAAAATTACCAGAACGGACCTTGAGCCTCCTAATGGGATTTAACATGGGAAAATTGCACTTTTTGTCCTAGAACGAAGGTAGCTTATCTACTACTATGCATAGCAAATTATATTAGTTATAACGGCACCCTGCCGTTAGAATTTTTCTAGACATGATTTGGCATCGATGTTCGCTAGAACTAGTTTGATTATGCTTTAATGCGATCAGAACTAGCGAAAACATATTTTAGTTTAGTCAGAACTCTTCGAAATCTGGCAGCATCTCACAGAAGTACGTGCGCGGCGGTATAAGGACGTTAGAATTTTTTGGACACGATTTCGCATCGATGCTCGCTAGAACTGTTTCGATTATGTTTTAATGCGATCAGATCTACCGAAAAAATATTGTAGTTTAGTCAGAACTCTTAGAACTCCGACAACATCTCAGTGTTATACACGTATACCACTTGCGGTCGAGTTTTTTGACAATAAAATGTTTTCGGCCAAGCTTAACCGTCAGAACTATTGAAGAAATGTGTTTTGGCCATAGAACTCCACGGATTATACCACCTCTGAGTTCGAATGTTCGAAATACGGTGAGATGCTGAAATGTGTTTTTGGAAGTTAGCATCTCATTTGTAAAAATGTAATTTTTACTGTTAATTCGACGGAACTATTGGTAAAACTTATCAAGAACTGTAGAACTATGCTGGATGCAAGTAAATATGAAGTTGTTTTATGAGATGCTGATAGTTGAGATGCTAACTTCACACACGTGCGGTTTTGCCCTGCTATGTCATAATCGTTGCAATTTTACTGATAGGATTCGAACACCACTAGGAATTATTCTAATACGCCCTGGAATTTTACATATGAACAGAGGAGTGAGACCGCACGCCACAAAATGTCGATACACGTGTACGTATCTAATTTACTATTTTATTTTCAAACTAGTAATTTTAAATTAATTAAGTTGGTTTCTGCTGTGGTTGAATTGGTGGCAGCAGCTAGTTTGCCGTAAACTACCGTAGTTGCGTATTATATAATGTTGAGTTTGTATAATTCCAATGGCAACCAGTTTTATTTAATAAACCCAAATCTATTTATAATCTACCGAAAACCTGTGTTTAAACTATAACTATAGTGTAGTTAAGTATTGGTAGTTTCAAGGTCACACAATGTACTAGGACCGAATAGATGGTATCGATTTCACATTATGGTGATTTTGTCTCTCCGCGTATAAATAGATCAGTACCGAATAAATAAATAAGTAGGTAAATTTGTATTGGGAATTACGGGTAATGGCTCTTAATCTCTCTATAGGTTGTTGCTCAGAAGAATACACAATCCATGACAATTGTTCAGACATTAAATATTAAATTATTTGTTTCACCCTCATTATTAAAGCGTTCCTGTGCTTAGGGTCTTCTAAAAAGATATTCTGGAGGAATCTGTTTTTATAAATCGCTTATTGCTACTTCAAGGATCCATAAAAGTTCCAGAGACAAAAAGGATTAATTACATTTGATAATCAACACTCTGTTTTTGACTGAAGTAACTGATTGAAAAAGCGGAAACTCTTGGTGTTTGCCACAAAATAACTACAGCACAATTTAACCAATTTTGATAACATTTGAGCTAATAGAGACAGACATATCACAGGACGAAACGTATTGAAAACGAGCCGAATCGTTAAACTGTCGCAGCCCGTCGTAAAAGTAGTATGATTTGGAGTGAATTTAAATCAGAAATCCGTTTTGTCGGGTAACGCTCGGATATGTATGGTTGATCGTGAGTGAAATCCTTTCAACCCCTTCAAACGCGATTTTGTGTTTGCAAACTGTATTTCGTTTGTGATAAAATTGTTCCGACATTTCTTAAAAGTGAAATATAAATTTACTCGCTTTTGAATGATTTATTGTGAAATTGTAAAAATTTAAAAAATCGATGATTTCTCGTAAACCTTTAAATATGTCATCTACATTGAAAAAATATTTTTATGTTTATTTATTTATTTATTGCAACATTTTTTATGTTCACATATTGGAACATTATGCATATAAACTACTGCAATAGCTTATGCATAAAATTCTACAAAACAGTTCTTTTTGGAAGTGGTGCAACTCTATTTCTAATGTTGTTGGCTGTTTGAATTTTATATCTTTTTTTAACTAGTTTATACAGGGTGCCCTATTTCTTACACGTTGTGTAGGTAACTCTGTTATTTGTGACGTTAGAGAAAAGGTTAAATAGGGAAAGTAGTGCAGTTTTTAATGCCAAGTTCAGCCGTGAAGAGATAATTAACATACAGGGTGTAGCAAAAGCGTTATACCAAAATAACGAAATTTTGATCTTTTTTGTTTTGATTCGTGGTTCATTTATTATGATAGATACAGTAAAACGTTGTAGATGTTTTTTACATTATTTTAAAAGGAGAATAAGATAAACTTATTTGTTTTTACATGGCTTTGGTCATGTTCGAATAAATAAGTGAGGTTATATTTTTTTAAATGAAAACAATAATTGGCGGTAGTTCTGATAGACAGACATTTTTTTTCTCTTTTCAGTGATGTACTACAGTGTACATGTTCGACATAAAAATTTTTGAAAAAATTTTGTTTTTATGAAATACGAAACTTGGTATTAAATATTTAAGCTGATTTTAAGAATCAAGTAGCCATATGACACATAACAATAGATTTCACTTGTTTAAATACCAGAAATTAGATAGTACTGTTATTTTGTGTTTATACGTACATTATTTTTTTCTGTTAGTTAGAATGTCCTATACAAATGAAGAAAAAATGGCATTCTTTTTTGCTACTACTCTTCGAAACGTAACTCACGTGCAGCAGCGGATTTGTACTTTGAACCTATTGCCTTTGATAATAACTTGAGTTAATATCTTTATCTTATTTATTATCTTTGATAATAACTTAATCTTAATATCTTTATATTACCTATTACCTTTAATAATAACTTTAGCTTAATATCGTTATCTTACCTATTACTTTTGATAATAACTTTAGCTCAACATCGTTATCTTATCTATTATCTTCGATAATAACTTGAGATTTTGTTTATCTTCCTAACGTTTGGTATTTACGACCAAACCTAGGAATTATTTTTTAAATATTGAGTGAAAAAGCTAACCTGATGGTAGCCATGTAATTTGTTAGGTTAGTAATGTAAGGACTTAATAAGATGGTACTTTTGGTAAATTTGTTAATTCACAACCATGTCATGGACATGTTTTGATGTGTATTGTTTATTAAACCAGAGTACCAGTACCTAAAAATTTGCTAACTGACTCTTTTGAACATTTTTAAATTTGGGCATTTTTTTGCTAACGAAGAAACAGTCTAGATGCAACGCTCATGTGCGTCTGCACTTAGAAAACTGTAATGTTAGCTTTAGTTTAGTATATGGATTAGGCGATTTGTCGCATTTGTTTTAATTTAAGTAGTGTTTTATGCTCGCCGACAAATTTGTGCTGTCGATTATAACTGCGCCACATCAAAGACTCGTGTGTGCACTTTTGCGTTTTCTGGTAATCCAGAAGACGTGTTATCGGTCGGAAAAAACCAGGTGACGCCTAAAATAAACATTTTGTAGGATATAAGTTAGAATTTATGTAGGTTAGTTAGGATTTAGATTTTAAGCTGTTACTGTGTATTCCGTAACCGTTCATTATTTACAATTCTCCTTGTATATATCATAAAATACTCCTGCATTCCTAATCGATTTCTATACATTATCCCTACCTACATAAAACTAACCAAAACCAAGGAACAGATAAGAAACCAGAGTGTTCGAGCAACCTTCAAGCAATCAACACGCGTCCTCCGATATGCCGTGCATATGGTCGCGTTAAAAGGCATAATCAGTGAATAAATGTTACATTGAAGTGCGTGATAAGTGAACATTGAATCGACAGACAATCCATCATCAAGTGTAAGCCGTTTCACCACTTCAAACAACAAGAATATAGTCGAAACTACACCACATGTCAAATCAAAGTTAGTTATCCTATCATTTATACTAACAACCAATCTGTTATATTTATTATCTGATTATCCACTATTTTGCTGGTCATTTAGACTATTAACCTTTCATTCAATAATCATACACAAGTCTACACCAAGCCTAGCATTGTTTTCAAATACGCATGCTACAACTTGGTATTTCATTATCTATACTTTTCAACTCCTAAACAACAACGCGTGTTTTCAAATACGCACGCGCCATCTTTGGTCGCTTCGACAGCCAAATTCTGTTACCCCTCTAAGGAGATACAGTCCACACATCTAATTTTCTATTTTAAAATAACAAACACTATCATATTTTACATCTAGCCTGTTTTATTCCTTTAGTGGTTTTTGAAAGAATGCATAATTATTAATACTAAATACTCAGATTAATTCAATTATTGTGTTATTTCAGCCATTTGAGTGCAGCATAAACAGCGTGTATTTATATATAGTCGTTTTTAACTTTACCGTACGTAGAATCGAATTTTACAACAATTTAAAAATAGTAAAGTTCTTATTGTTGTGTTTATAGCCTTGCAAACATATGTTCTATGCTTGATTGTAATATAAAACGCCGTGCTTATTTATCTACAATCGACTAAACTTGAGTGTCCAACACCTGTTAATACGTGATTGCGTTCAAATTCTGAATATTCACATTTCTTAAATTCAGATAACAAAATTTACGACTTTTGTAAAACTTTCGTTAAAAGAATTTTATTTCTTATTAAATTATAAACAAATCTTTATTTCATAATGAGTACCAAACGAGCGGACATTGCAAACCTGCAATTGTTAAAATCACGCTTACAGGAGACATTTTAACTTTCAGAAACACTGGATGACGAGAAGTCGCTTATACCCCTGTTTAAAATTAAGTGTAAATTTGTGGATGATATATACTCCCAGATTACAGAAACGTATCTATTGCTGGTTCCTTCAGCCTCTGAAGTCGAAAAGGAAACATACGAAAATATGCGGAAGTCTATTGATTTCCAATATTTTTCTATTTTAACAAAATATGAATCTTTAAAAAATCCATGAGAAACCAGCAATAATACTGTTGCTACATCTTTGCCTTTAAACGGATTTCAATCAAATCCAAACATTCGTTTACAGCCGCTTACGTTAACTACATTTGACGGCAATTATAAAACTTGGCAAGGTTATATTGATTTGTTTAATGCATTAGTGCATAACAATTTATCTTTATCTGACATAGAACGCCATAATTATTTAATTGGTTCACTGATTGGGGAACCCTTAAATTTGATTAAATTCGTCCTTTTGACAGCGGGTGGATATCGGGTCGCATACGACGCGTTAATTGAGCGCTACTCCAATACTCGCCGCCAAGCCACGGCACATTGGCATGCCATAAAAAATTATCCGTCTATACGATCGGAAAATCCTAAAGAATTACGTAAACTGTTAGATAACTTTTCAGAAAATCTAGCCATTCTTGGTACTCTTAATTTTGATACTTCCTCTTGGGATTTTATTTTAGTAGATTTACTATTTGAAAAAATCGATCCTCAATCGCGAAAGCGTTTTGAGCTAGAAAACAACAGTAATGAAATTCCTACGTTAGATAGCTTAAAATGTTTTTTATCTAAACAATGTGCAGCATAAGAAACTATTGCTAGTACATCATTTAATGCGCCTTTTATGGGTACGCAAAAACATTTCAAACCCGCAACGGGAACATATCAACATTTTCAAGCAAGTGAAGGTGTACGCCCCAAGGTAACATCTCACATTGCTTCTGTTAACAAATCTAATACATTCGCGGCTTTAAAAGAACCCGAAAACTGTATTATTTGTCAACAAAATCATCACGTTTTTAGATGCAATTCGTTTTTGTCTATGACGCCTTCTGATCGTTACCGAACGGCAAAAAACGCAAATTTGTGCATCAATTGTCTTCGTAGTAACCATAACACCTTAAATTGCAAATCTAGTTCTTTTTGTAAAAGCTGTAATCAACGCCACCACACGTTATTACACGTTACAAAAACGGTACAATCAGCTGTTAAATCTGACTCACAGTCAAATAATTTACAGCAACCTACAGTTGCACACAATAATGCGGAGGAGCACGCCTTGGTAGCTACCAATGCTTTTTCATCTTCATGTAATTCAGAAAATGGTATTACAGTTCTACTATCTACTGCGGTTGTAGAAATAAAAGACGCCTTTGGCAATTTTCATCAAATACGCGCACTACTTGATCCAGGGAGTCACGCAAGCTTCCTGCGTGACAGCTGCGTACGAAAATTTTCTCTTTCTCGTCGCTTTTCACAAGTACCAATTTTCGGCCTCGCGCAAACAGTAGCTTCTTCAAACCGTGGCGCCACTAATTGTATTATTCGTTCACGTTTTGATACAAACCTTGAAATAAATGTAGAGCCATTTATACTTTCAAATATATGTTCCAACCTACCTAACACCAAGTTACGTAGCGATTGGAAACACTTAACAGGATTGCATTTAGCCGATCCTAATTGGCACATTTCAACTCCTGTAGACATGCTCTTAGGAGCTGACGTATATTCTTCCGTTGTAAGCGAAGGTTTGATTCATGGCGGCCATCAGCAGCCATCTGCAATCAATACAATATTTGGTTGGACACTGATAGGTCCAGTCCCACAAACTCAGCAATTACCAGCGGTAAGATCATTCTTTATCTCTGCCGAACATTCTATTAATAATACGTTAAAACAATTTTAGGAAATTGAAGAACCGCCTTCAAAACCCATAATTACGAAAGACGAGGAAACAGCTGATGAAATTTTTAAGAAAACACACACGCGCGACATCGACGGTCGCTTTTGTGTAAACTTGCCTTTTAAAACGGCACCTTCTAAATTTGAAAATTCGCGCGCGATAGCGTCGAAACGTCTAATTTCTCTTGAATACAGACTTGCTAAAAGGCCCGAATTACATAAATCATATTTGGAATTTATGCGAGATTATTTAGAAAGTGGTCACATGACTGCCTTAATTTCTACGCCTATTTCAGATGATTGCTATTTTATTCCGCATCATCCAGTATTTAAAGAGGAAAGCGGTAATTCTAAATTACGTGTTGTATTTGATGCGTCTGCTAAAACGTCAAATGATGTATCTTTAAATGATACGCAACTTGTAGGACCTAGACTACAAAATGAAATTATTTCAGTTTTAATGAGATTTCGTTTACATAAATTCGTCTTCACCTGTGACATAAAGCAAATGTTTAGACAAATAAATATTTTTGAAAATCATAAAAAATATCAGTTAATTCTATGGAGGTTTTCGCCAAACGACCCACCTATAACATATCAGTTGAACACGGTTACATACGGCGTAGCTTCTTCTCCTTTTCTGGCAATTCGTTCACTTCAAGAACTAGCTAACGAAGGAGTTTTAAAGTATCCTCTTGCCTCGATGGCTATTGTTAAAACTCCCTACGTTGATGATTTTGCATGTGCTCTATCAAAAATGCAAGTGGAATAACCATAACAAATTAGTTGGTAATCTAAACGGTACACTTGTACTTATCAAAGATTCTGTTTTACCTCCACTCCAGTGGCAGTTGGGCAGAATAATTAACACATTTACGGGCACCGACGGTATTGTTCGAGTAGCCGAAGTTAAGACTAACCAGGGTACATTAAAGCGACCTCTGGTGAAATTATGCATTCTTCCTAACCAATAATACTTCAATGTATATTATAAGCCATTGCCCGGCTCAAAGGGCTATTTTTTAATTTACCTTTTCTTTTGCATTTTACACAACATTCATTTTATTTTTCATTTAAGATTGAACCAATTTCAATTTCAATTTTTTTTTACCTTTCTTTAAAAAGGGCCTATAACTGAGGCTTTTTGGTGGGCGGTATGTTCCGTAACCGTTCATTATTTACAATTCCCTTTGTATATATCATAAAATACTCCTGCATACATAATCGATTTCTATACATTATCCCTACCTACATAAAACTAACCAAAACCAAGGAACAGATAAGAAAAGAGAGAGTGCTCGAGCAACCTTCAAGCAATCAACACGCGTCCTCCGATATGCCGTGCATATGGTCGCGTTAAAGAGCATAATCAGTGAATAAATGTTACATTGAAGTGCGTGATAAGTGAACATTGAATCAACAGACAATCCATCATCAAGTGTAAGCCGTTTCACCACTTCAAACAACAAGAATATAGTCGAAACTACACCACATGTCAAATCAAAGTTAGTTATCCTATCATTTATACTAACAACCAATCTGTTATATTTATTATCTGATTATCCACTATTTTGCTGGTCATTTAGACTATTAACCTTTCATTCAATAATCATACACAAGTCTACACCAAGCCTAGCATTGTTTTCAAATACGCATGCTACAACTTGGTATTTCATTATCTATACTTTTCAACCCCTAAACAACAACGCGTGTTTACTAATATGCACGCGCCACTGTGCTTAACAGTCATTTTCTTTTTTTAAGTTTTTTCTTTTATGGCTTTGTCGCGATTGTTACGTGCCGAAAATCGGCCATAAACATTTCCAATTTTAGTTTTAATTTGAAAGGGATTTTGCGCCAATAATTTAAAAAGATTTGTGCGTGTATTTCCGTCGCTTGAAATAGTTGCGTTTGCGCGAGATTGCGCCGACGCGGAGTGCAAAAGGGGGAAGGGATGAATTTCCGGACGTTGAGACTAGCCAGCCAGACGTCGAGCTAGTGGTTTATCGGTGTGCCTTTGTCTTCTTTTTTAGGTCATGTAGGTTTTCTTTGTCTTTTGTACCCAATTATCGCTCCTGCCTGTATTCGTGTCGCTCTCTACAATGAAGAAGAAGACAAATTCGAATTTGGATTCAACCGGGGGCCCAACGAATTACCCACGCCCGGAAGCTCCCCGACGCTAGCTGCCGCCATAATACGGCAATGCTGTGAGAAGTCCTACAGTTTATGTGAGTACCTTTTGTTTTTCCTTATAATTAATATAAACCATTTTGTATGTGATAATAATTTAAAACATTTGTGTGACGTAATATCTTATTGGCGAAAAAGTCTGCTCAGCATAATCATTATTAGGTCTCCCTTCCTAGAACTGGCTGGACACGTACTTTCTTTTTTTTTTATTTTGAGCTAACCTACACATTTCCCTGAAATACCTGCAGCCCACGTTTTTCACTATCTGTATGCAATAATCTAATCCAAGTCTACCACTACCTCTTCATTTTCCTTCTCTTTGCTTCTGATATACCGCGCTATTCCCTCATGCCTTAGTATTTGTCCGAATATCCTATTTTTTACTGCTTTCCTCATATTTCTTTCTTCTCGTACCATTTCCAGTACATCTTTGTTCTTAACTTTGTTCGTTTATTCATAATACCTTCATTATAAGTCTACCACCAAATTTCAAAGGCTTGTATCGTTTTCCTGTCCTCCAATCGTTTCCTTGTTTCTAGGTTTGTTGTCTTCGAATAAGGCAGCTGCTTTTTCTTATTAAATTTAGCACGGCCTTGCGCTAATCTTTTATTTATATCTTTTGCAATTTTTCCTTCTACTGTTTGCTAAAAATATACCTCATTTCACTGGTTATACAATCTGACGGTAAGAAAGATCTCCCACCACTTAGACACTTGCCGAATCAATAGTTTTCGATATAATACTTTCGTACGATCTACATTTGACGAGCATATTGCAAAACCAACATCTGTAGTTGTTTACGATAATCATGATCATCAGGTTTAAATACAATTACTTTTTTCATCATTAGGTTTTATCCTGAAACTGGTTGGACGGGTATCTCTATTGATTTTTATTCTGAGCTAACCTAAACGTTTCTCTGAAATTCCTACATCTTTCACTATATGTGTAATAGTCTAATCCAGGTTTACAACTACCTCTCTTTTTTTGCTTCTCTGCTTCTAATATATTCCGCACTATTCCCTCATGCCTTAATATGTGACCTATTATACTAACTTTCCTATTTTATACTGTTTTCCACATATTTTTTTCTTCTTCTACCAATTCTTGTCTGTCCATGATATCTTCATCGTAGGTCTGTAGCACCACATTTCAAAGGCTCATATCTTTTTCCCGTTCGTTCCTCCTACTGTCTACGCTTCACATCCGCACAGTGCTGTGCTCCACACATATATTTTTAGCATTTTATCCGTTGTTTTTAATGCTTGTTGTCTTTGAACATAGTTTTTGCTTTTTGTTGTTAAATGCAGCACGAGCTTATGCTAATCTTTCTTGTATGTCTTTTGCACTTTCACCATCTTTCGTTATTTGGCTTCCTATGCAGCAAAAATCTTTAACCTTTTGTAACTTCTAGTTTCCTATTAGTATTTTGGTTTTTGATTTATTTACTTCTCCTTTATGTACTAGTGCTATAGTTTCATTTTTGTTAGTATTCATACCTTATCGTTGTTAGCACTGTTTCCATTTCATTAAACTGCCACTTCCATTAAGTTAACTTCTCAACACGCGCTTTCAGACTTAACGTCCTCCAACATAATCACTCTAATACGTACTTCCACAGAAATCACTCCCCTACAACTCCTCAAAGTGATATAAACTAACTTCCGCCATTGTCTTCCTAATTTGAACATACACAGCATTTGCCCCACTAAAATTGCCGTCACCATCCGTATTAATAAACCAGCCGACATACACCCATTATCCTCTCTCACCCTGTAGTGTCCGTTTACCTAAACCTAAGCAACCCCAACTGATAGTATTCGACTTTGATACAGACATTACTTCCACCGATTCCCTTGCAGCTTACCTAAACCCTTTCACAGGCCCTTCAGTACTACCAACCGCTCCAGAATGAAACACTCTTATAATCATCCTATCACCATTTCTGACTGCTCGGTTTATGAGCAATCCATCCACACGACTAAATTGCACACGGAGTATAGCTACTAGACACCAAACGCGTACGCGGACGCCTCATTGCCATACCAAATTACGCTCTAACCAAATATACCTCCAAAACTCACGCACTGCTACCCTAGAACTATCACATTCCTTCAAGAACATCACTTTTCTGTTACCTTTATACAAGAACCCTACTTAATCCAAACCAAATTCCAAATCTACTTCTAACGTACGCACTTACATACATCCTAACACACCCCACTGTAAGTTTACCTTAGACATTATCATTATCGACCCTCTCGTAGATGCCGCCTACCTCGCCTCCCTCTAACACCCACAAACAACAGTAGTTGAACTTCAGTGGAAGTCGGGCACTACCTTCTTAATATCCTTATACTTTCAGTACTGCATAAATACTTACACAAATTTACACGTGAACAACATACACAAATAGATGATAAACCGACCATTATAACAGCTGACGTGAACGCATGGTGCATATTGTAGTGTAATGATAATATTAACGACAACAGAGTAGTACTCGAAGACTTCATTCGCGACCACCATCTCCACATCCAAAACACATCTTCGTTTATCTGCACCTGGGAATAACTCCAACATAGACCTAACACCCACTACTCCATCGGCCTCCAATATATTTGATTTCTGGAAAGCGCCAACATCCTCCAGACTAACGATCATATCCCCATAACCTTCGACATCCTTCTCAACTTTCCCCGGAGAACCCATCAAAAGTCTAAATTTTTCAATTTTCAAAAAACTAATTGGCCCTTTTACCTAGAAAACCTCGCCAAACTTATCGCAACTTCTCCCACTGAAGCCTGGGCTGACAACCTTAGCCAGCACAATAGTACAAATCATTCTCACCGCATCCTCAGATTTTCTCCCACGAAAGTATCCTACTCCACGAGTCACACCGTGGCGGACGCACAAACTTACCATCTCAAGAATGTACAGAACCACTTCCACCGTCGCGCTGTATACCTTTCTCTTGATCCCACCGATAGGGGTCCTTCTCCACTCGCAACTTCAAGCCCAAAACCCATTATCCTACATGACAGGACACTACAACTCGACGAGTACAACACCATCCCAAAAAACCGAAGTCATATTCCACAAACACTCCCCCTTCTACGCCCTTTCACTGGATGCCACACTTACGACATCTTCCACGATATAACCAACATTCACACCCACATACCTCTCTCCAGCAGACCTACTTTCCAAATTCTAACTGGACATGGTAATTTCCGGCAGGAAATTCACAAATTTATCAATCCCTACCCCTTACTGCCGCTGCTGTCACCAATCCAATCTTGAAACTACTATGCACCTTATATACTGCCCGTTATCAACTCCACCTTATACCGACCTTAAAATATTCCTACACCTTGACTCCTCCCGTACAAGCATAACTTTCCTACCAAGAAGCAAGGGTATGAGTCTCATATTCAGGACGTCAATATTTATCTATTTTGTATTGAATAGCCAAGAATGACGAAGAGAAAGTTTGTAAATAAATATAATAAAATAAGGGAGTGTTAAAAGGTGACAACTTTTGGATACACGATCATGCGAGTAATGTGGGCAGTTAAATAAAATTCGTGCAAGGTGGGCAACTAAATTGATCGAGTGGTGGGGAAGCATTAAATTTATTGCGGGATGGAAATAGAACATGATGACGTTGATATTCCTCTAAGTACTTGGAATATAGCTTCTCTTCGTGATAAACGAGCCTCGTAAAAATACTAGTAAATATTGAAAAAGCTTCTTATACTTTTTTAAATGTTTTTATTTTAACATTTGTCTAACATAATTACATAAAATTAACTTAAATTAATTGGATAAACGCAATTACCTTGTGAGCGTTTTTGTAAGTGTTCGTCAAAATAAAAACCACCTTCCTATATCTTCTTAAATGAGTAAATCGGCCAAAAGTTTAGCAAGGAAATCGAAATGTTGTCCTTGACCAACAGTGCTAAACTGTGTACGTTTTTATTTATTATAAATGTTATATGACTCTTTGGAATTCATTTTTGGTATGGATTTGTCTAACTTATAGTTATGTTTGAAACACATGTGTTGATTGCATGCCACTCCACAACATTACAGACTAAATGTCATCATTGGTTGCACTTCTATACTGTGATCTATTTATAATATAGCACATAGGTCTCACAGATAATTGTTTACTGATTATTGCCTATTTGTTTTATATAGTCCTATAATGATACTCATACGTTTCTTTTATTTCAGGTAAGGATTTATGGTGGTTATCTTGATAGTTTCCGCTGGATAATTAACTGTTTCTTAAGTGTATCAAGACGTAAGTTTAATATTATTGTATTTGTGTTTATATTCTACATATGATTTTAAAATTATTCCATATTGTGTATAAAACCATTTCAAAACGAACTTTTTGTGTGTTTGATAAAAGAAAATATAATGGATTTCGTTGCCTGTGTTGTTGACGGAATGTTATCCTGTTTAATTTATTAATTCTTATTAACAATGTTACTGCACTAGTTTCTTAAAAACTATGCACTATAATTCTAATTTATGTCGACATTTATTTCAACACTTAATCTAATTTATTTCATAATTACGACTTCATACTTTAACTGGTACTTATTTAAAAAATTTGATTGATCTCCTGGTCGTATGTCTTTTCTTACGTAATTTAATTGTTCTCCTTTTTTTCGAAATATTGCCACTAACATCCGAAAAATTTTCGTTTATAAGCTTTTTAGTGAACCTTTGTAATTGTCAATCAATTCATTGTTAGTTGTTACAATAACTTTCTAGCATATTATAATTACAAGGTTTCAAAGTTGTAGTTGAATCTTGAAGCCATAGCCTAGAATATATTTCTTTCCATACTACCCGAAAGTTCACTGCAGCCATTTCTGGTAGATTAGATTTTAAGATTTTAAAAACCTATCCTAATTTTCGAAAGAAAAGTGCTGCGGATGGTTAAATCTGAGGTATATCCTAAAACTATTTCTTAAATTATATTGTTTATTTATAAAAATTGCTTAAACGAAATATACCGCACGCTTTGTTTTCCTAATTTACTTAATTCGAACTTTGTACTTATTCATGCGTGGCCCTAAATTAGCAAATAAGTTGTAATTTAGAATAAACATGCAATATACAACATTATATCTACATTATAGTGTGCTGTTTATCGAGGTGTTTTGTGTTACTGAGGAATTCTCTATAAAACGGTACTACCTGTTAAACACTTTCAATTTTCTTTCCAGTCTATTTCGAGTTAGCGAGAAAGGTTTTAGCACGTGATAGCCTTAAAGATATATAAACAGCAAGCTACACAAGTTAGCAATCATTATTTGCTTACACGTTAAATGTAGTGAAAAACGCTTCAGATGTATTTATTAATAAAATTTTATTTTAACGGGTCATGTTACCTTAGCGTTAATTTCAATTTACAAATGAGTACTTTACTGTAATATGGGATCACCTGGAGAGAATAATTAAAAATCCTCCAAACACGAAAAATTACGTTAAGAATAATTATAAAACCTGGATACTTCGAAATAAAAGTGAAAATTAGAAACCTGAGATACACCGCTGGACGTTGCAAGAAAGTAGATAATTTACTATCAGAAATTGCTAGAGATTATTTGTGTAATCTAGCTATGGTATACTAAGAGGCGCATTTATTGAAGACACCATTCGGGATAGACATTTATTTTGATGATACAAACAATCTTGTAGAATTGTTAGTAGTAATTAGACACAGAGTCGCATTTTTATATAAGCCTTCAACACTGTAGGATATTCTAGAAGTAAACACTCAACAAATATTTCATATACATACTAGAAGGTTGGAAATACTTATATTAAAATCAAGTGCATTTCCCAGAGATTTTTATTGTTAATATATGTTGGAATAATTGTTGTCAATTTTAATTCCTTTTTGTTATATAATTTGGAACCGAATTGTCTGGTTTAGAAATTGGCAATTTTATAAAATTTCTTAGGAGAAAATTTTACTTTACACACTAAATTTGATTAATTGGATTGAATTTTATAAATATTAACAAATGAAGTTTTATTGACTAAACATTAAATTTTATTTGTATGCTTAGTTTAATTTGTAGGTTTATGCATTCTCCATTTATTTTGCTAGTAGAAGTTAGTAAAAAATACGATTTCTAAGATTAGATTAGCATTTTGAGAAGCGAATGAAGTAGATTTTTTGTTTGGTTTACGTCTATTATTGAGGAAGCCCTTGAGCCGAATTATATATATATATATATATATATATATATATATATATATTACTATGATAAGAGGGTATATAAGGTCACAAGCGAGGACTACTTCATGTAAATATCCTAAAAACCACGAAGACCAAACGTTTAAGTCATAAAATGTAAATAATTCGATCATTATACAAAATTATACAATATACAAATCACCCTGTATAAAATCAATAATAAGCTACAGTTAATTAAAGGAAGCACATTCAGTAATAACTTAACCACATTCATCGAGATAAATTTTGCGGACGCAATTCAATCAATTTTAAAACATTTAAAACATCCTAAGTTCAAAATAAATACAAAATCGGCATATTTAAAGCAAAATAAACGTAAAATGAAATTTCGTGCAACCTAGATGCATTTGCGTAGGAAATATGAGTCAATAAAACGCATATAATTTCTACCAATTTGTATAGGCCAACATTTAAAAGCGTGCATATTTCATAAAGTATAAAGAATTGAGTCGAAAGCGTACGTGCCGTTTGAAATGTAGGAATTGCCACATTGAATAAAACCCAAGATAGGTAAACAAAGTATGGACATTAAAATTACGGCTACGTGCAGTTTCGAGCATATATGATATAACATTTGGTAACGAATTCCAATACAAAGTTTTGATGTACGTGCAAACTCAAGCAACACTGAATAAAACCTAATAGGTTGAAGATAGCTCATAATGGCAACGCCTTGGCCATGGTCTAATAACAAGATAGCGAACGCTCAACCAATATGCGTGTAACGAAGTTGTCTATAAAACCGACCGTGGCCGATAAGAGGATTCATTTCATATTTGACGCTCGAACTGTAATATTTAAAACCAAATTAATACGTAAATTTCAATTTGGTGTAAGTGACAAGTAATAGAAATTAAGAATTACAAGTGAAGTAAATAATAAAAGTGCGCGTTGAAATACGAGTCGTTAATACAAAACGTCTAGATTTAATTAATATAAACAAAATCTTTACAATTTATTTAAGGGAAACTATATAATGGCGTTCAACTAAATCGAGATTAAAATCAACTCTAAGTAAGGAAACAACTATAAATCGACTCTAAGTATGGGAAATTAAAATCGTCTAAGGACACAACTATAAATCGACTCTAAGTAAGGAAACTAAAATCGAGACTAATTCGATTCGAAGTACAGGGTTAGTACTTCAAAAATAACTCCAAATTGCTGATAAACATTTTTGAAGTACTGGGGAGCACGCCAACCTGAGGGTTAACCACAGAACAAGCAATCGATTTGGATCATGAATCTCTAATGAGAATTTACAGCAGGAACATAAGGCCAGAAATATCTTTTAAATTTATAGTATGTTACTTTTATTATTTTAAATATTGGATGAGCTTAAAAATTGCATATAATTTAAATATTTGTGTAATAGGTCAACAAAATATTGGTTGGTACTCGAAGGTACTTTCTAAAAAGGGAATAGTTCTTGAACGTTCAACAAAATTTTCGTGGCAAATTACAATTCTTTTTGCTAGCATTAATTGACATAAGGTGTAAAAAGGGTTATGATCTTCGTAATGAACAAATTTGATAGCAATATTTATTTTGATTTAAAAGTCTGTAAATAGTAAATTCTAAATTCGCTTATTATACGAATTTTGATGAATTTCGCTTGCATTATTTGGGTATATGGAGTGGTTTTTACTAAGAAGGGTCTCGCAAACCGATCCCGGCATTAGTATTAGCTCGAGTTAATTTGTACCCGAGGAGATGGTAAATTGGCCATAATTGGATGAGAGGGTTTGGCCGTCAACATTTATGAATGCGCTGGTGAACTAACGACCGCAGTCCAAAAATCCAAAACTTGCGTTGGATAAGAGCCTGTGTTATAGAGGGACCGGAATGCAAAGATATGCGGTGATAATGAACACTCTAAAAGAGTAGATAATATGGCCCTCTTAGGTAATAACAAGGGATTTTTTGCTCATAGGTTAAATGAAGAATTATCCAGGCGCCCGCCCACCCTCAGCAAACTTCGCGAGTCCAGAAAGGGGGTTAACTTACGAAAAGTGAAAGAAAGAAGTTTTTCCCTTTTGTATTTGAGAAATTTCTACAGAAAAAACTGAGCTTGAGTCAGTTTTACACAAACCAGCAAAGATTCAAGAAGCTCATTCGAACAAAGCGGACCCACTAATTTTTTAGCTTGCTTGCGACAATTAAGCACAAACCGATTAACATAAGCTAAAGAAGATTGCAAACGGATCAATGATGAAAATCTACCCATGAAGTTGCAAAACTCTGGGTTTATAGCCGCTACTAATAGCGTAGGCAAGGCCTTTAGTTCAGAAAACTGGGATAGACGTTTTATTCCCATCGTCCAGCAAAGGCAACTGATTGAAGTTGGGAGGACCATGCCACCATAAATTATTGTCAACTAACTGAGGGGCGGTGAGACCTCGAGAGGTGACGTCAGCGGAGTTGAGTTCGAGTGGAATATAATCCCACTGCCAAAGCGATGTATACTCACTAATTTGATTAATTCGATTTGCCAAAAATTTTTTTAATAAATAGGATGGGTTTTTTAACCAGGTTAATACAATTTGGGAATTGCAAAATAGATCAATTTCTTGCAGAAGGTAAGGGAGTCTGATTAGAAATAAGAGAATGAGTTAACTTAGCAAGTAAAAGAGCACCACACAGTTCTAAACGCGAAATAGTAAGGGTTTTCAAAGGAGCAAATGAGCAACTTTGGTCTTTGCTAACTCGTCAGAAAAAGCGTGCAGATAGATACAAGCCCCATAACCCTTTTCGCTAGCATTGCAAAACCCGAGTAACCGATAACTAACACCACTTTGAAATTTTTGGTCGCGATAAGCTACAAAATTTCCCGTAAAATTGGTTCCATTTCGCACATCATTCAGAATTTGGAGCATCATCCCAGTTTAGACGTTGAAGCCAAAGTTGTTGTATAAAATGTTTAACGAGAAAAACTGTCGGGGGTCAACTAACCAACTGGATCAAATAACCGTGCCATATAAGAAAGAACTGTGCTTTTTGTGCACGCGCCTTCAAACGGAAGTACGTGGTATGTAACTATATCCAAGGAGGGGTTCCAAACCAATCCTAAAATATTGATGCCGCTAACATCATCAGAAAATATTAGAGACTTCTAGCCCAGTTTCTAGAAAATCTTGTAATATTTCTGTTAAAACTTCATACAGTTGGAGGTCAGCGACTGACAATATAGATGGCCTTATCGTATATTATTGTTGTGCTACACATATGGCGGAGCGATAAAGCCTTTTCGCTTAACCAACACTAGTCTCGTATCGTTTTTCACCTACTCAACACCTAATAACTACAACCGCGAGTGCATGAGTGGTGCTGCCCGACCAGGTTGCGTCGATCGGTAAACAACACCTATCTTCGCGGGAGTAAATTGGTGAGCAACATTGCAAGGTAAGCAAGCATTAATTACGGTTTGACCTATGTTACTGTTTTTCGCGCCTTACCTCCAATTGCATACAATTACAGTCCATTTGCTAAGCTTTACGTTTTGGGAAACGTTCTGGAGCTGTCCCGATTTTTTATACATTCCAACGTGTACCACACAATTTCAATTTTTACTGAACCATTTACGCAATGAAAATTGCCCTACAGCAAGAAGATTTGTGAGCTCCTGTTAAAGTTTCTCAGCGGATTCTAATGATTCTCCACCTGAAATCATATCATCCATACAGGTATGATACATAAGAGCTCAAAAAGATAGAAATAAGTTATAGGGATAGAAGAGTGGTACATAGTTTATACAAAGAGCAAACGGCTGTAATAGAATTAAAGCAGGGATGTAGAGTTGAAAATATTAGGAGAGGGTGAGACAACGATGCACCCTATTCCTGTTAATTTTTAACATATATGTCGAAGAGGCCGAATACTGTCAAATGCAGAAAGATATTTAGAATTACTATGTAGATTTGCAGACGATATAGTGGTATTAGCATCTAGAAGGAAGAGTTAGAAGAAACTCATAATACGGTATAAAAATTAGCAAAAGTGAAACTAAAGTACTAGTGTGTAAAGCAGGAGTAAATTAGTCTAAAACCAGGATACAAATAGAAAACGAGAACATACAAGAGGGTAAGGATTTCTGCTACCTAGGAATCAAAAACATAAGCTGGGAAAAGATTAGCACAAGGTCGAGCTGCATTTAACAAAAAAAAGCAACATCTATGTTCAAAACCAACAAACATAGAAACAAAGAAAAGATTGCCGGAAGCATACCTGTGGAGAACAGCTCTGTACTGCTGTGAAACGTAGCTAGTAGGAGTAGTGGACAGGAGAAGGATAGAATTTGAAATGTGGTGCAACAGACATATGATGAAAATATCATGGACAGCCTCACGCCAAATAGATTGGCGATTTAAACCACCCTACGGCCCCAATTTCGGCGGTCTATAGGAATCCTGTGTCAATTCAGCAAAGGCTCTGTTGATTCGCACTTTGGGTCGTCAACCTCAAACTTTCGAAGAATTACCTACTATATTTACTCTCATAGAAGCGGTTCTAAATAGTCGTTCGTTATGTCTTTATCCTTCCGATGCATTAGATTGCTCCGACTATCTTTCCCCAGACCATTTCTAATTGGAGAACCTATTTTGAACTTACCTGAGGTCCAGTTTTCGGAGGACAGTTTGCGTTTCCGTTGGCAGCGTTTATGCCAACGTACTCAGTATTTTTGGCGTCGTTGATCTCGTACTATTTAAACACTCTTAGTCAGAGGACTAAGTGGAATTGTGAGACCTCTCCTTTGTCTGTGGGGGACGTTGTATTTATTTCGGGTGTGGACACTTCGCTGTTGTCTTGGCCCGTTGGTCGTATGTAATTTAAATTATTGGAGCTAGTGGTTGGCATACATTAACAGTTAGTGATTAGTAATAAATAAATCAGCAGTGCTATTGGTTAATTATAAGGCCATCACGATAATTAGGAAGATCTGTATAGTCCTTTTAAGGAAGTAGTACTGTTTGTAATTAGCTTGAATTATTTGTCTTTAGCACATTAGGATTTCACTGTTCCTTCAAATAAGCAGCCTTTTGTAGTCAGTTAATGAATGATAAAGAACTCTTGTTGTAAAAGAAGTTTCGTTACAGTATTTTAAAACAAAAGTTATAATATCAAGTAGTACTACTTTAAATATCGAGTGTTTTATTAAAATTGTATTTATACCTCGCAATATTGCCACTACAGACATCAAAATTAAATTTGTAATTTTAGTATTATGCAGTTATTTTGGGTAATTTCGCTTGGGGATTCATAGTCAGGGTTTTGCTGTAAAAAAAGGGTCTACGTACATAGTAAATTTGAGAACCACTTCTCTATAACGTCTAGTTGGCACCTTCAAATTACCTCATATATATTAGAAATGTTTTTCGCAAATGCACTGTTAGAATTCAAACAATATACCATGAAGTTGTTGCTTGTTTTTAATTCAGATTAAAATGCTTTGATAGTTTAGCTGTTATTTTTCCGTTATTATCTAACTTTACATCTTTACGCTCCGATTATGTAGATGAGAGTTCATTATAAATAATCTGTATTGAAATGAAAACTATGACGAGCCGCTGTCGTAAACAGACATAGCAAACGTGCGTGATATAAATAAATTAACAATATTTTAAGGTTAATGGAAGCTGAACGCCTATAAATTGTTATAAAGGTAACGCCGTAAGTTAATTGTTTGGTAATTTACAAGTTTTTGTATCATCAGAAGAATGCGCATTTAAATTTTACAAGGACGGCTCTCGTTCGGAATTGATTGGAGTGTTGGTAGCTTTGATAAGTTTAAGAACTAATACTCCTTAATGTATTAATTCAAAACCATTTCAATTTTTCGTTAAACATAAAAACACGAATAGTTTAATTAAGGAGTTGCCATAAAAATTGTGTTTTAATTAACTTTCAAATCCATTTGAAAGCCACAACTGATAACTTAGCAAGCTTTATGAAAAGTTCCATAATGAATTTGAAGAGGTTAAACAAAAAGAGTAACGTAAAAATTATTAAGGAGCCGATCGCATGTTGATGGTTTACACGCGTTGGCGTTACATTAAATAGAAATCTGATGCGAAAAATGAAAATAAATCTTAAATGGGCAAATTAATATTGATGTAATACCCTATATATTCTGATTTCATGAATAGTAGAGTTCATTAAGCATGACATTTCAATAAATTTTCAGTTTTTATCAAGAGTAATACTTTTAACAACACAATAGTATATTTTTATTTCTGTGTAATACATATTGGAACATAAATCAGATCCATAAATTATTTCAAACTACAAAAAAAAACTAAAAATGAAAATTTGAAATGGAACCAGAAACTTTTCAATACCCAGATTTTAAATAGTAATTATAAACGAAGACAGGTCTGAAGATTCAAACCACAAGTACAAATTTGTTCCAAACCTAGAAATTCAATTGGTATATTGCTAAGTAGATTAAGCTAGAATAAGCTTTTAATAACTTTTTATGTATAAAATTTATTTGAAAATGGATAATATTATTTCAGCAACTTTGAGATCAGAGCCCGATGCGTTTTAATCCATACAAGATATCGGTATAGTGTCGTTGATCAACTGCGGTGATCCGAGTAATAATAATAATAATAATGAAATATTTGAATTATCATTGCTGTGTTAACTCCTGTTAGCCGCTACGCTTGGACGCAATATTTATGCTGTGAATTATTCTTTTATTACTCAAGCACTTGTAGAAATGTTAATTTATAATTTTCTTTGCCTCGACTACCTGATTCAATTAAATAAAGCACTTCTACAATACACATTATAATGATTAAATATTTACAACCTTTTTAAATATCTTCTTCCTTTTTAAATTATATACATCTGTCAGATTTTTAAAAATCAAGCCAGCAAAACGAGCTTTTAATTACATTTAGAGACCTTTTGAAACGTTTCAAGATGTCTATTACGTTTCATAAATTTATACAAGAAACCTCCAATTTGTCGGCTCTTACACTTTGAATTATTATTGAGATAAAAACAGTTTTTAAAAATAAATCATATCTAAATATCTAACCTGAAGTGGTTCAGTAGGTGCTCTGCATTCCCAAGAATTGAAGTCGACATCCAGCCAAATTAGTATCCAAATCGTTATTGGTGAGATTATTCCAATGAAAGGTTTTTCATTTCCGTAATAGAATATTTACCATTTTCAGAGATTATCAAATTGCTTGAACAAGTAGCATTCTCCAGAGTCTCTTATCCAAAATTGTATTTAAGATCGTAATTGACAGGAATCGTAACAAGATCTTTATTAGGATCGTTATATCGATTGCAATTTAAGATTGTAATTAAGATGGTAATTAAGATGGTGATTAAAAGTGGTGATTAAGAGCCGTCTTAAGAAGTACGGCTCGCTTGCACAATTACACACCCTTTAATTTTCACTTTAATTTAATTTACTATTCACGTAAATATTTAGCACTTTCAAGTATAGTGACTGCCCAGTTTCTAAAGTATACTAACTCGATATTCAATTGTCATGATATTTATAGGATCGGCCCCTTTTGTTTGCGATTCGTTGACTTCACGTGCTCGGCGCCACCAAGTGTCTTATCTCTTGTTATCTTGGGAAACTTTACCAATTGTTTAGTTCAATTGCATAAAGCGATGCTAAGAATGTCACGTAATTCATTATAATACCTCACATTTAATTCAGAAATCCCAGGAATCTTCGTCCAACAAATCACGTACTATTGTTGTTGGTCTTATTCTAATCTGAATGGAATAAATTTGGTGTTTGTTTATTTCCTAATAAATTGGATTTTTGAACAAATGTGATACTTTTAGATCACGTACGCTTTTAAAATAATGCATAATTTCTGCGTGCGTTTAAGATGATATTATTAACGCACTTTTTGAATATTTATCTAGCCAATTTATGCAGGTTTTTCACTGATTTAATTTCAATGCGTTTCGTTACATTTTTAAATTCTTATCTTTGCTCGTAGCTACTCTGTGTTTTAATCGCTTGTACTGCTATATACAGTGTGCTCTCAACTATTAATATTTATAATGACCTATTTGCTACTCTAATATCTGTAATTATGTACTTTTGTTACTTGGGAGTTTCTTTTGTTTATTCTACAACCCCTATGACTAAACCTACCCTTAAATTAACCCTATAATTATAGCATTAAGTATATATATAAAATGCTGTGTTAATAATGTCACTTAGGGGTAGTTAGGACCAATAGTATAACACACTTTATATAAACTACATGAGGGCTCAGAAAACGAGACAGTTTTCTGAAGAAAACAAGAAATACCATGATTAAACTGTAAAGTAAAAGACAACCCCTGTATAAACCATAATCATCATTAATTTAGATAATGAAAAATATTTTGGAGATTTATTTGAATAAACAAATTCACAAGTCGTGAAACAACATAAATGCAAGCTGAAACGCGACACGTATTGATAACGCATCATTATTACGCCAAGAATTCCAATTAAAACAAGCAGGTTTAATAATGCGTAAGATAGCAAATGTAGATAATTTAATACATAAATTATATAAAGTCTACGTGACTAGAAAGCTAAAATCGACACCTGATATATTGGAAACAAATAAAATCAAAGTTCACTAAATTTATTTGAACAAACAATGGTCTACGTGATCTAGAAATATGAAAATCCAAGGGAATGAATGCTATTAACTCGAAATTGTACGTGACAAAACCAACGCGTTGATTTTAATATACAATAAAATGCGATGGAATACCCAGAAACCTGGTATGAAAGATTCAGCTATAACAACGAACACTGCGCTTGTCAATAGATAGACGATTCATTTAAATACGACAGGATTTGTAAATAAATCGTTTCAACATGAAGTAAGGCTTAGTTCGCATCCCTTAAAACGAAAATATTTACGTAAAATGATTTATTTTGAAGTATGAAATAATACTATTGTAATTATGGAAAATTAATGGGTTTGTCGTTTTATCCTTTAAAAGACGTAAGTAACTAAAAGTTGTTTTAATTTAAATTCTAGTATTAACATTAATAAAAAGGACTTTAAATAATTACTGGATAACGACTCTGGATAATTACTGGAAAACAATTCTAAATAATTACTGGAGAACAATTCTGGATAATTACTGGAAAACGATTCTTAATAATTACTGGATAACGATTTTGAACGAGGAAATGCAACAAGCAATTACTTCAACTATGAATTACCAAGAAGTTTAACAAAGGACGCTACAATAATTTAAGGCTATGCTAAGAAGGATGCAGACAATATCCAAAGCAGATTTAACGTTGGGAGTAATAAATCACTAAGCTGAATACGGAAGCAGTTGGTACAGGAACTGATTCGAGCTGGAAACAACAGGTTAACCAATCTGAATGTTTTATTATTTTATTTGTGAATATTTCGTTGTACATTTCCAATCTGAATAATTTAAAAATTAACATTTTATTGAATATTTCTAATTTAAATAATTTAAAAATTGCTTTCCTGATAAATTTATGTGAGGGTTCAACACAGATCGTTTTTTTTTTAATAGACGTTATAAATTAAGTAAATATTTAATGAAGTTGAATGAACGTTCATGCGGCTTCAGTTAATAATAATAAGGGTGATTTTTGCTGGATTTCGATCAACTTTGGGAATGATGATTATTAATTTTTTTTATTCAATTATTAAAAGAAAATTCTATTTAGAGAATTCTTAAACATTTCATACGTTGTAAATATTTTTGAAAATATTATAATAATTTGTGCTCAATTGTATTTTGGTTTAAAGATTAGAACAGGAAGTAGAGATAGAAGGTAAATTTAAATCCTTTGTTTGTCGTATTGTCGAAAGCTCCGTGCGAAACTTAAAGACTGAGCTAGCCGACGCAATTAAAATTATATATTAAAAATCAAAAATTGACAGAATAAAAATTTTAACCTTTTTAATTCACTAAAAGGGGCACAGGGATATTGCTACAGTATCACAACAAAGATATATGAGAAAAAGACGCCATCTTGGTCAATAAGGGCAAAATCCTAATTCGCAATAATTAATTATAAAAGTCCATATCGAATGGACCTGCACCTTGCCGAATTTTTAGATTACTAGAACAGGTGAAATGGCTTGCGTGTTTTATTGAGCTAAAGAACCAAACTACAGGTCCACTCAAAATAGTAGGGTCGTTAGTGAGGAACCAGACTAAGACAAGTCACCGAAAGAGGGCAGCGGCTCTTTTGGTACTTAAATTGGCAGAGACTATAGGTGTCGGTATGGCAGTCTAAGACATACTACCGCGATGTGGAAAGCAACGGGAAACCACCACATTACCTCCCAAGTACACAGCGTACTTAAATTGTAATAAACATGATGGCATTCTCTGGGGTAAAAGATTACGGAGTTAAAATAGTCCCCCATTCGGATCTCCGGGAGGGGAATACTTCGGAGGATGCGATCGGAAAGTTCAGAATAAGAGTCGGAAACATTTTGCGAGTCGGAGCGTGGAATGTTAGAAGTATGAAGCAAGTAGAAAAGCTAGAGAACCTAAAAATGGAAATGAATAGGTTAGTACTAGACATAGTACGAATCAGCGAAGTTCGGTGGCCAGAGGCGGGGGAGACTTCAGGGTAATTCATACAGGAGCAGCGGAAGAAAATTTGGATGTGGGGATATTTATGCGGAAAAGTTAGGATACTGTGTAGAAAATTACTTATAAAAGAACGAAAAAGTACTCTCGGTTAGATTAGAATCTAAACCGATAAACACGGTAATAATACAAGTTTACATGCCCACCTCTAGCTACAGTGTCGAAGAGGTAGAAGCGATCTACAAAGATATCGAAGACATATTAAGATACGTAAAAGGACATGAAAATTTAATAATTACGAGGGATTTTAATGCAGTGGTAGGTGAGGGTAGGAAAGGAGCGGTAGTAGGTTTATTTGTTTTAGGCAAGAGAAACGACAGGCGAAATGGGCTGGTAGGATTTTGCGACAAGAACAATTTAATCATCACAAACATATTATTTCAACATCATGCTAGAAGACGATTTACGTGGAAGATGCCATTAAATATAGGAAGATATCAAATATATTACATTCTTGTTAGACTACGGTTTAGGAATCAAGTAAAAGACTGCAGAAAGTACCCATAAGCAGATATAGACACTGACCACAACATCGTAATTATGAAGGCCGCTCTTAAATTTAAAAACGGCACTTTGAATTAGAGAAACTAAAAATAAAGATATTTAAGAAAGATTCGAAAAAAGTCAAATGAATTGCTGAAAGATATCGGGAAAATATCTGATACTAAGGAAGTAGAAACAGAATGGAATAACATTAAATCCAGCCTCGACATGGCGGCCAGAGATATTCTGGGGTATACACAAAAAGAAAATAAGAAACCATGGATAACAAAGGATACCCCGAATTTAATAGAAGAAAGACGAACATACAAAAATAAATCAGACGAAACAGGAAAACAGAGATACAAAGCCATAAAATGGGAAATTATTCGCAAATGCAGGAAAGCTAAAGAACAATGGATTGATAAAAAGTGCAAAGAGGTACAAACTAAGATGGAAATAGGAAAGACAGATGAAGTATACAAACTAATTAGAATCAATTTTAGGGATATAAAACCGTATAGCATAAATATAATGGACGCGGGAGGAAACGTCATTATAGAAAATGTAGAGAAAGTGGGTAGATAGCAAGTGTATATAGGGAATTTATATGCAGGAGAGGAACTAACTACATTAGAACAGGTATCAGATATTGAAAATGATGACTTGGGATATCCTATACTTAGAGATAAGTTTGAATTAGCATTAAAGGGTCTGAAAAATGGCGAGGCGCCGGGTACAGATAAGGTGCAAGCAGAAACTCTAAAAGCCGCTGGACAAGCAGTAACAAAATATTTCTTCCAATTTGTAAGCTATATGTATGAGACAGGCGAGATACCCAAAGATTTCAAACCTAACATCACAGTAACTATACCAAAAAAGAAAGACGCGGATAGATGTGAAAATTTTCGAACAATAAGTTTGACGGCACACGTGTCAAAAATATTAACTAGAATTGTATAAAGACGAATGGAAAAGCGAGCTGAAGAAATACTGGGAGAAGACCAATTTGGGTTTAGGCGAAACAGGGGAACACGGGAGGCTATTTTAGCTCTGAGAGTGATAATGGAGAAAACAATAGAAAAAGGGGAAAGCGTGTATATAGGGTTCGTTGATCTGGAAAGGGCATTCGCCAATGTAAAATGGAAAAAAATGTTCGAAATACTCAAAAAAATTAGAAGTTGCTCTTAATGAAATGGAAACGGTTCTAACAGAGAGATACGGTATGAAAATTACCAAAACTAAAACTAAAGTACTAGTATGCAAAGGAGGGGAAAATAAATCAAAAACAAAAATACAAATATGTAACAAGAGCTTACAAGAGGGTAAGGATTTCTGCTACCTAGGAAGCCAAATAACGCAAGATGGAAAAAGCGCAAAAGATATAAAACAAAGATTAGCACAAGGTCCTGCTACATTTAACAAGAAAAAGCAACTACTGTGTTCAAAAACAACAAACATTGAAACAAGGAAAAGATTGCTTAAAACATATGTGTGTAGCACAGCACTGTACGGCTGTGAAGCCTTGACAGTATGAGAAGCGGACAAGAAAAAGGTAGAAGCCTTTGAAATGTGGTGCTTCAGACAATGAGGATATCCTGGACAAACAAAGTTAAGAACGAAGATGTACTAAAAGTGGTAGGCGAAGAAACAAATATGTGGAAAACGGTAGAAAATAGGAGAGATAGGATGATAGACCACATACTACGGCATGAGGGAATAGTGCGGAATATATTAGAAGCAGAGATAGAAAAAAAGAGAAGTAGAGGTAGACCTAGGTTAGACTACTGCACACAGATAGTGAAATATGTAGGTTGTAGGAATTTCTGGGAAATATGTAGGTTAGCTCAGAATAGAAATCAGTGGAGGTACGCATCTAACCAATCCCAAGATGGATAAACTAATGACGAAAAAAGTAACTGTGCTTGAACATGATGTTTATTATAAGCAGCTACATGTATTGGTTGGGCAATATTCGCGAATTGTGTTAATTGTGTAAAAGGATTTAATTGAAAACCATTAATTTGGCAAATGTCTAAGTGTTGGGGGATCATGGCAGCCACAGGCTACCTAACTCTCTTCACTGAATCTCGGTGAAATAAGACGGACATAAAATTAGAAAACAATAGAAGGGGAATCGAGCTGTATACAGGCTGTGTGAGAATTTCAGGGAACTGTGTAGGCTAGCTCAGAATATGAATGAGTGCAGTTACGTGTTCAACCAGTTTTAAGACGGAAAACCTAATGACGAAAAAATAAGCGCAGATAAATCTAATGATTATTGTAAATAACTACAGGTGTTAGTTGTGAAATATATGCAACTAATGTTGACTGCGCGAAAAGATATATTGGAACAAATATTAAATCGGCAAATGTTCAAGGCTGAGGGAACTTGGCAGCCATAGCCTGCCTACCTCCCTTCACAACCACTGAACGTCTGAGAAATAGGGTATATTATTGTAAAACAATGGAAGGAGACCGAACTGCATCTAACAAGAAAAAACAACCCCTATGATGAAAGACAGCAAACATAAAAATAAGTAGAAAATTGTTGAAAGCATATGTGTGGAGCACAGCACAGTATGCCATGAAATACGAGCAGTAAGAAAAGCAGACAGAAAAACGGTAGTAGTCTTTTGGAATATTGTGCTTCAGATGTATGTGGAGGATAGCATGGACAGACAAAGTTAGTAACAAATAGGTTATAGAAATAGTAGGGGACCAACGATATCTGTGAAAAAAAATTAGGAGAAATAGAAGGGCAGGATACGTTCTAAAGCATTTTTGGGGAATATTATGGGATATATTACAAGCAGATACAGGAAGAATGAGGTAGATGTAGACCTAAATCAGATAGTGATAGATGCAGACTGTGCAAATTTCTGGGAAATGTGTAGGTTAGTTCAGAATAGGAAACAATGATGGTACGCGTCTAATCAGTTACAGGACTGAAGACCCAATGATGATGTTGATATATAAATTTAGTGTTATTTGTTTAAATGAAAACACTTCTCATATGATCATAAAATTGATTCGATTTCTGTACATTTGTTTTCCACAACAGAGATTATGTTACTTGGGCCAACTTCACCCAGACGGGGTTCGTATATATATATATATATATATATATATATATATATATATATATGTTATTTTTTATTTTTCTTAAATTTGAAACTATTAATCCTATCGAAATATAAAGAGGGATGATTTTTGTAGAAAATTTTAGGTGGACTAATTTTGTACATGTAATATTTTTATCTAAAACTTTGATTTATTTTCTCCTCCAATACATACTAGTACCATCGCTTTATCTTTGTTAATTTTCGTACCCTGACTTTCTGTTAGTACGCTTTCGACTTAATTAAGATCCAGTTCTAACTCTTCCTTGCTAGATGCTAGTACCCCTCTAATTCCATTACCGCTGTTTGCTCGTTGTTTTAGCTACGTACTATTCGTCTATCTTCACAACTCATTCCAATCATTTTGAGTATTTGGAATATTTTTTCAGATTTTATATTGGGAAATGGTTTTCCATTTCTACAAACCCTATTTACACGCTATCTCCTTTTTCTATTGGTTTTTCATTATCGTCCTTTAAACTAAAACGGCCAGTGTTTCGTTTAAACCAAAATTGATCTTCTAATATTTTATCAGCAGTTTTACGTTGCGCCTTTGTAAGATTCTAGTTAATATTTTTGATACCTGTGCTGTTAAATTTATTATTCGAAAATTTTCACATCTATTACTCTGCGTAAAGCGAATAAACCTATTACCACTCTCACCTACCACTGCATTAAAATCTCTCGTAATTATTACATAGTCGTGTTCTTTTACGAATCTTAGTATGTCTTTCTTATTTTTGTAGATCACTTCAACCCATTCCTCACTGTAGCTAGAGGTGGTCATGTATACTTGTTGTTAATCAAAATGTTAATTTGCATTTACAATCACACAAAGGAAATGATAATTTAAAGGAATATATCACCTACCTTTCACTGGTTGTAGTGGTTGATTGTACTTGCACTGCTATCAGATAATTATGGACTGTATGTATAATGTTCACTAATTGTTGCTAATTACTGATGCTCGATGCACCGAACTAAATCACGAACCAAAGCCAAGCGAGAACGAAGTTGAATTGTCGTCCACTCGTACATTACCAACCCTTTTATGTCGTTGCACTAAAGGTAGGGATAATGGAGGGTTTCTAGGTGGGAATAGTTTAAGGACTTAAATTAATTGTGATTGGCATACTACACTACAACCAAAATACTTATAAAGCCTTAACATACCGCCCACCAAAATAAGTATTAGGAACTTATTTTCTAAGTGTGTCTAAACGAGCAAAAAAAAAAAATATATATATATATAATCGTAAATTTAAAAGTTAACTTACCCTAATATACTAACTATAATACTAAGTTGCCTCTGAAATGGGAGAGGGCACAATTTTACCACGGGCCTTTTAAATAGTCCCTGGGATGTTGCCACGGTAGCCACACGACAAACATTGTCCTTTCCATAATGCAACGTATGTATACGTCCCATTTTCCACTGTAATGGAGACACTGAGTATCCTTAATCAACACCAACGTTCCCACCATTAACGAATAATTAGCAGAAAACCATTTGGTTTTCTGTTGAAGTGTGTCAGGTACTCCAAATGCCACCGTTTCCAAAATGATTGCTGAATACGTTGAACCAGTTGCCAACGATTTAAAGAAGATAGTTTCAGATCTAAGACATTAGGGTCGGGAATGACAGACACTGGT
Source organism: Platerodrilus igneus (assembly GCA_036346225.1). Classification (NCBI taxonomy): domain Eukaryota; kingdom Metazoa; phylum Arthropoda; class Insecta; order Coleoptera; family Lycidae; genus Platerodrilus; species Platerodrilus igneus. Next base: position 45,492 of record JARFIW010001121.1, read on the forward strand.
TCTACGTTCAGAAAATGACCAGGACTTAAGAATGAAAAATCAGTGGGATCGTTACTCATTGGACATAAAGGTCTGGAGTTTAAGATGGCTTCAATTTGAACTAGAATGGTGTTAAATTCTTCGTACGAGAGAATTTGTTCGCCTACCACCTTCTTGAGATGGGACTTTACAGATTTTATCCCAGCTTCCCACATTCCCCAAAGTGAGGAGCCGACGGAGGATTAAAACAAAGTGAATACCTTCCGTTTCAGATGACTGCTTCATATATTCGATTAGTTCCCGAGATGCTCCGATAAAATTTGTTCCACAGTCACTATGAATTTGCAAGCATTTACCTCTGCGTGCTACAAACCGCCGTAAAGCTGCAATAAAGGCTTCTTTAGATAGGTTTGATGCCAACTCCAGATGTATCGCTTTTGTACTAAGACAAACAAATAAACAAACATAAGCTTTCAATGATTTGGCACCTCTAATACGATTCATGGTGATAGAAAAGGGTCCACCGTAGTCTACCCCAGTATGTAGAAACGCTTTACCGGCAGTAAGTCTAGCGGGGGCAAGTCGCCCATAGGAGGGCATAGCGAAATAGGTTTTGACGAAAACATCGAATACAAGAGTTTAGGCACTGTTGAATAGCCCTTTTGCAGACAGAATCCAAAAATTTTGTACTAACAAAAATGAGTAGTTCTAAGTCCAGGGTGTAAATATTTCGTATGGCAATCTCGAATAATGAGCTCTGTCACCCGGTGTGACCGAGGAAGTAGCAAAGGAAATTTTGTATCATAAGATACGTCTGCATTTCGCAACCGGCCGCCCACCCTTAACAACCCATCACTGTCAAGGAAAGGACTGAGAGGTCGAAGTTGTTTATTACTAAGTTTTCCTTTCGAATGATATCAATGTCCTGACTGAAAACTTGTTCTTGAACCCGTTTTATTAATAAATGAAGTGCATACTGTTCGGGGAGACCAATAATTGTTCTAAGTTTCGAATATCCAAATTTGCACGAACTTTCAAGTTACGAATGAACTGACAAATATATACCAGAATCCTGCATATTTTTCGCAAATCTGAAAATTGATTTACCATCGAGTCTACGAAATGATCTGCAACGTGTATATTAAGGGATAAAGTTCTTTTTCAATGTGCATCTGAGTGTGATCTGTAAGAGTTGGTTCCATATGAGCAGGCCAATTCTCTTTAGGTAATAGTAACCATGGTGGAGCCGTCCACCACAAAGGATGATTAACAAGCTCAGCAGCTAATAATCCTCTTGATGCACAATCAGCAGGATTATCCTGTGATTTAATATGATGCCACGATGATGGAGCCACTCGTTCTTGGATATGCGAGACACGATTGCTAATAAAGGTCTTCCAATTATACGACGAAGATCGAATCCATGCTAATGCTACTGTGGAATCTGACCACGCAAATGTATCGTCCAATACTAAATTATCTCTATACGTATTTTGCACATACTCGACCAAGTTCGACAACAACACTGCACCACACAATTCTAATCGAGGTAATGATATACGATTGGTTGGTGCGACCTTAGATTTGGCACAGACCAATGATACTTGGATGTTCCCTTTCTCATCGACACAGCGGAGATAAACTGCTGCTGCATATCCAGCTTCCGATGCATCACAAAATGCATGAATTTGTACAGTTTGATGGTTATCGCAAAGAATCCGTCGAGGAATTTCAATTTTCAATAACTCGGGTAATTGTTGAAGATACAGATTCCATTTTAAAACAATTTGTTGGGAGGAAGTTCATCCCAGCCAATTCCTAATATCCATACAGATTGAATCAAATGTTTTGAAGAAGACCAATGGTGATAATAACCCCAGAGGGTCAAAGATCCTTGCAATTTCGAAACCATATTCCTTTTGGTACAAGGCCGATCAACGATATTAAGATTGTAAAACAACACATCACTCAATGGTTGCCATTGCAGTCCTAAAATTTTTGAGAAGTATTGTTTACCTCTTCAAACAAAATGCTTGCTGATACCGAACGGAATCAGGTAAATGGCCAATGACACTTGGCACGTTGCTATTCCACTTTCGCAACATAAAACCACCTGATTGGCAAATTTGGTTTAATTCATACACGAGTCGTTTGCCATCCTCTATCGAATCACACCCTGTAATCAAATCATCCACGTACGTATCCGATGCTAAAATCTTGGAAGCAATAGGAAAACGTAACGATTGACTTTTTGCAAGTTCTTGAATTACACGCATGGCTAAAAATGGTGATGATGTGATGCCGTATGTAACAGTGTTTAGCTGATAATCGATAACAGACTCCGAGAACTTAAATCTCCAAACTATACGTTGATAGTCTCGATGGCTAGTAGAAATAAGAATCTGTCTATACATTTGCTTAATGTCCGCAGTTAAAACTACAGAATGTAAACGAAAGTGTAATAACAACTCCATGATATCTTTTTGAAGAGGGGCCTGCGAGTAAATGATCATTTAAAGACCCTCCACTTTGAGCGCTGGCTGAAGCATCAAATACGACACGAAGTTTTGTAGTTGTACTGTCTGGTTTGAACACGGCGTGATGTGGTATGTAATATACCGGCGATAATGTAGACGATCGAGTTGAATCCGATACAATACGAGACATGTGACCACTATCGATATAATTCTGCATAAATTCTCTGTACGAATTATACAGTTGAGGATTTATTTCCAAACGGCGTTCTAGTGAAAGAAATCTTCGAAGTGCTATTTCCGAGAGCCAGCAAATAGCGGTTCAGGACCATTGAAAGGTAACAAAACAATAAAACGACCGGTGTCATCCTGCTTGTGAGTGTCCACAAAATGCCTTTCACAAATTTCCGCATGAGGAGATAATTTGTTAGAATCTGGAATATTTTCCAGTTCCCAAAATCGAGTAATGTTAGCATCTTCTACAAGTGCAGCTAATGATATACGAGATGTAACAGAAGAAAGAACCTTCCTGTTAATATCCACCCAAAGGTAGTGTGAATTGCCACGGGTTCTTCTAGTGACCCAATGCGAGTTGCGTTTAATAAAACACGCGCGAACAAATCTGCACCTAACAATAAATCGATATGGCTAGGTTTGTCGAAGTCCGAATCTGCTAAATCTAATCCAACTATGTGAGGCCAACTATTTGGTGAGATCCTTGATGAAGGAAGGGTTCCACAAATGTCTGGTAAAACAAAACAATCAATACTGTACTCTGGAACAGTTTTACCTTGAGGACTAATTTTACACGATACTTGTCCATACGCATGAGAAGCAGATAGACCTAAGCCTTCAACCTTCATTGAAATATTCGATTTTCTTAAACCTAAGCGTCGACAACACTTATCAGTCATGAAATTTTCCATTGATGCACTATCTACAAGTGCTCTTACTGTCTGAACTTTACCAAACCCATCTGTAATTGAAATTCTTGCGGTGCCTAATAACGTCATTGTGTTGGACGATCTAGATGATAACAACGTACTTGTAGTAGTGTTGCAGGTGGGTTCGGGAAGTTGATCTGTTGCCTGAGTGATTGCAGGTTTCTGTGCAACTGTAGGGTTTTCAAAGTGCAATAAAGTATGATGACCCTTGCACACTTTTTACAAACAAGTTTGGAAGAGCAGCGTGTAACCATATGAGAGTTGCGAAGACAATTAATGCATAAGTGTTTGTCTTTAACAAAGTTATAACGGTCTTGTGGCGATTTATTCAGAAACATTTCACATTGGTATAAGTTATGAGTACCACTGCAAAGACTGCATTTCTGAGCGAATGAAGTTGTTACGAATGACTTTCGAACTTGGGGTTTTGAATATTCAAAGGAACGTTTAGAAGGTACACTAGATGATATGGTTTGTTTAACGGACGTATTAAATTTGGACGGTGTATCGGAAACAACCATATTGCTAATTTCTAATGCCTTGCAATGTTTTTCTAGAAATAATTTTAATTGATCATAAGATGGAATGTCTGATGTATTTTCTAATTCAAATGTTTTCAACAGATTTGTATCTACCTTTTTTGATAACAAATTAAACAATACGAAGTCGAGCAAATCAATCTTAGTTTGACGTAAGCTTGATATATTTTCCGTAAAGCAATTAAGCAATTCTCTTAAATCTGTATGTGAATTAAATTTTGCTTTTGGTGACGATTCTAAAGCATTCCAATGCGTGTTTGCAATTAAACGTTTTGAATTAAACCTCTCCACAATAATTGAATAAGCTAGCATATAATTATTATTCGAAATTTGCAAATGTCTAATGAGTTCTCTAGACTTAAAATCCAACGCATCAATTAAAAATAGAACTTTTCGATCGGTAGCAATTGATTATTTTCATGAACTAAATTATTAAAAATTGAATAAACTCTTGAAATGTTCTATTTTTCCAGAAAATTTTTCATTTCTATCCGAGGGAGACGAATATTAGTACATGAGCCGATGCTAGTAATATTTTCAGTCAAGCATTTTCAGCAGTGGATATATTATCAAATTGTGCCTTAATAATTTTAATGTTTAACAAAGACCTATCTATTTCAATTCTTAATGTTGTAACTTCATTTAATAATTCAGAGTTGTCCTCATCCAATATGCACGTTTTATAAGCAGTATCTACATCGTTTTTGATATCAAAGGCGCTTTCAGCCATAATATTAACAGAAATACAATTGCCTTTAATATGCTCCAATTTATCTATCGCACCAGATATATCAGATAATCTATCGAGTGCGGCCTTTAAATCCACTATCAACCTATCCGATGAAATATGTGCCATCCTAACGAACAAGGTTACTAATATCGATTTTATATTGATTTCAGCTACAAAATGAAGGGTTTGTTCACCTAATAATAGGATATACCAAGGGTAATGTTGAACTACCTGTTAAAGAATTTTTACTACAACGTGCCTAACGGGAGCTTGCAAGTTTCAATATGACAAAGAGCAAAGGGTTTTATTCTACCCGGTTTTACGAATACCTGAATTCTATAGCGAACTTGAATTACAAGTTTAAAATAACTGTATTGCTTAAACACTTTTCTGACTACAAATTCTTACGTTAACTATCCCTAAAATTTACAAAGATTTGTCATTTTTAAGGCTTTATAAGATTCTGTATCAGTACAAAATTTCAAATTTAATGCGAGATTGCATCTACTATAAGTTAGTTTACACAATTGACTATGAAACTGGTGGTATGACTACACTTTTCTTCTAAATGCGGTCAACCCCTAATTTAAGCGAAGAGCAATTAACAATGTAGTTAAATTGAATGCCAAAAATGCCAATAATAAACCAATTAATAAGCAAAATATTTGCTCAAAGGACCAAAAATGTTAATCAAAATGTTAATTTGCATTTACAATCACACAAAGGAAATGATAATTTAAAGGAATATATCACCTACCTTTCACTGGTTGTAGTGGTTGATTGTACTTGCACTGCTATCAGATAATTATGGACTGTATGTATAATGTTCACTAATTGTTGCTAATTACTGATGCTCGATGCACCGAACTAAATCACGAACCAAAGCCAAGCGAGAACGAAGTTGAATTGTCGTCCACTCGTACATTACCAACCCTTTTATGTCGTTGCACTAAAGGTAGGGATAATGGAGGGTTTCTAGGTGGGAATAGTTTAAGGACTTAAATTAATTGTGATTGGCATACTACACTACAACCAAAATACTTATAAAGCCTTAACACTTGTACTATTATTGTATTTATCGGTTTAAATTATAATCTAGCCATGAGCACTCCTTCGTTCTTTTGTAATTAGTTTTTTAGGCTGTGTCCTAAGTTTTTCCGCATAACTATCATCACACTCAAATTTCCTTCCACTGATTCTGCGTGGGTTATTCTAAAGTCTCCACTCTAAAAAATTCCCCGTCTCTGGCCCTGGAACTTCGCTAATCCCTGCTGTATCCATGCCAGCCAATCCATTTCAATTTTCAAATTCTTGCTTCATGCTTCTAACATTCCACGTCCGGAGTCTAAAGATGTCCCCTGGTTTCTCTTTTCTTGAGCTTGCTCATCACACCCTTCGAAGTATTCCCTTCCCGGAGATCTAAATGAGGGTCTATTTTCATTCCGGAATGTTTTATCTCAGAGAATGCCATAATTTTGAAAACGGTATGTACTTGGGAGATAATGTGAAGGTTTCCCGTTGCTTTCGACATCGCAGTAGTGTCTTAGAATGCCATACCGATGTCTATCGTCTCTGCGACTTTACCGAAAAAGCAACTGCCGTCTTTCAGGGACCTGCCTTAGTCTGGTTTCTTACTAAAAAGTCCACTAATTTAATTGAACCTATAGTGTGACTCTTTAGCTCACTGAAACACGCAAGCTATTCTACCCGTTCTACCATTGTAGAATTTCATCAAGGTGCAGATCCGTTCAGAAGAGAAGGAACTTTCATTGACAAAAATTTAGCATATTACTAGGCATCTTCGACCTATATTCCAAGGTGTCAACGACTATGCTAGTGCCAACAACCGTCGCCTTTATCCTGCTTACATCTAGAATTAAATATGAAAGTCACTTTAATACATGTTCACTTTTTGCAAAATTTGATGTGTTTCTCGGATTGTCTTCAATGAAATTAGTTGGATATATGTATGACTTAAACCTGGCTTGATGATCGAGTAAGTCAACGGGCATTCCATATGTTCTAAGTATCAATTAGTTCGATAAAGACCTTGGCAGACGTGTGGTAAGTCAGAGAACTATGGGAAAAGAACCTTGAAATATTTCATAAGTTGCAACGATTTAAGTGCACGATAGAAATTGGACATTTGTGGGTATCAGTACAGGTTCGCAGGACTAAAGTATTAGTTGGTGCTATTTCTGGCAGAGCTGCTGGCAGCTTGATAAATTTTATTCAGCATATAATATCCAGCTTAGTATATAAGTACTTCAAATCGAACACATTTTTATGGGCTATATTAATGAAGACCAATTAACAGATAGTTTCAACATTAATTTCATCAGATCTCATAATTACTGCGCAAATTATAAAACCTACCTAGATACATAATAACACAGACTAACACGATTTTTGTTTCTTGATGTCTGATGTGTCTTCTATGCATTTTTAATCGCTGTATGGAGCTTTTTTCTTTCGTGAAAACACTGTGGCCGGTACCATTCTACCTAGATATGTTGCAATTGTGGTTATTTCCGCAAGTGACTGAAGATTCTGACAGCGTTATGTTCCAACAAAATGGAACTCCGCCTCATTGGCATAAAGAGGTGAGTGGGTATCTAAACGAGGAACTTCCTCACCGTTGGATTGGTCGATGTGCTAAACAAGATTTGGTATTGTTTTCGTGGCCTCACAGGCCTCTCGATATTACACCGTGTGATTTTATCTTTGGGGATGCATTAAACATATGATTTATGTATAACCATTGCCAACAACATTAGATGAACTCCGAGAATGAATATCTACTGTAGTTAATAGTAGCAATCGATACACTGCAGTGTGTATGGGTCGACCTGAACTATCGTTTGGACACGTCGTGTGACACGGGGATCCCATATCGAACATTTGTAATACGGTCAAAAACTTGAGTACCTTTTCTAGTGACATGATAGAGACAATTTTATCTGTAATAGTTTCTGAAATATATATTTTCCGAACCTGATGATTCTACTTCACCATTAAGTATACGGGCACATTTATCTTAATCTCTTTTTTGTACAATACAAGTAATATACCACAAAGTTGTTGCTCATTATTTAATTATGATTAAAATCTTAATGTTAATCTGTTTTTCTTCCGTTATTATCCAACTTTACGTTTTTACGCTGCGATTATGTAGATGAACTTATTATAAATAATCCGCATTAAAATAAACGCTAAGATGAACCGGTTTTGTGAACTGAAATAGCAAAGATAAATGTCGAATATAAATTAACCGTATCTTAAAGTTATGGATACCTAAAATTTATAAATTATTATAGGGACAAAAAGTTAATTATTTTTTAATTTTACAAGCATTATATCATTAGGAGAAACACCCATTTAAAATTTACGAGGACAATTCACTTTCGGAATAAAGTGGAGCATCGGTCATATTGTCAATTTGGAGAACATATACTCTTAGAACTTTTCTCAAAACGTTTGGCTTTTTCATTTAACATCGAAAGTTATTCGATAGACTTAAATTTAACAATCGGTTTGTTTATTAATGCTTTGTTATCGAAACTGTGTTTTAGTCGACCTACAGTTCATTTCCGAACCACAAAAGTCGATAAGCAAGTATAGTTACATGAAGGTCGAGAACAGCGTTTTGTGAGAAAATGTAGCTATTTAATATTCACAAAAACACGGAAATCTAAAAAGTTAATAAAATAATTCTCAGCGGACAAGTTAATTTTTATTGATCACTAATTATTTTTAATATTAAAAAATAACATCACCGGAACCTACCAAAAGTTATTAATGTTAAAAGAGAAAGTGCATAACCTTTTTTTAATGCATTTCAATGCAATATTTAGCAAAATAAAATTATTTATAGACGAAAACATTTAAGCGATCAGTAAATTTTATTAGTTTCAACAGTTTAAAATATCTTGATAACCAGGCAAGAAAAAGTAAAATAAAATGTGATCTCATTAACTGTAAAAATTCAACAAGCCAGGCTATTTATACATATTTTAAAGCAAATAGGGGTAATAGTTTAGTTATTATGAATAAATTGGATTATGTGGGCAAGGTTCGTGAGTTCATTCTAACCTAAAATTGTTGTTTAATAAATAAAGACCCAATCATTGATTTTATCAATAATGCCAGAAAAATAATATATGATTCTCGGAATACTTTAACCAGCTTAAACACTAATAATATACATTTACTTGAAATGAATCCTACGACCCCGAGGTTAGATCTTCAATCCTAGAACTAGTTGGACGCATACCCCCATTGTTTCTTCTTCGAACCAACCTACATATTTCCCTGGAATTTGCACAGTCTGCATCTATCACTATACAGTGTGTCCAAATTTCGAGTCTCTACATTGTGATTTCAGTTATTATAAGAGATAGAAATTGGGTTAAATGGGGAAAGATTTGGAGGAATCCAGGTCAGTTTTGTATCCGTTTACAAAATTGGTGTAAGTTGTCTGGTTTTGGAGATATTCGAAGAAAACTAAAAATGGCGGATTTTGTTTTTTGATAATAAAACATGAATCATAAGTCGCACCATCACAAGACTTGCACATTATTAAGACACTTTTCTAAAAGGAGTATTTTAGCATAAACAGAATCATTCGACTGTCTTTTGTTTTCGAGGAAACGCCCACAACTTTTGTTTTTCTTATGGCCGCCATTTTGAATATTAGGTGAATATTATGCGCCTTAAAATTACCTTTTCAACGATATGCCACATGTCTATAAAAAATGCAAAAACTATCCTAAATTTTAAAAATAACTAAATTTGTATGTTCTATAACGTTTGGTAATCCCAACAGGGAAAAATTTGATTTCTACTTTCCAAACAGTAGTAGTAGTAGTAGTACCACATACATTTTGTTAAGTAGAACTCGTAAAGTATTGGATATAAATCTTAAAATTAGCTTAAACATAAAACTGTAGCCTATCTTATCTAATTTAAGGAACAAAATTAAATGTGACCGAAACAGCAAACTATCATCTAAATTCCTTCCCGTAGATGCTGAAAATGCTGTCCGTTTGCATCACGGCACATTCGACAATTAATTAAAACTTTCCGTACAACTCTGCTTAACGTGCGCCTATTTATAGAGTTAAGAATGTCACGGACTCTTTCCTGCAGTTCGTTTATATTATGAGGCGGTTCAAACTCATATACCTCATTTTTAGCAAAACCCCATAAATAAAAATCAAGTGGTGTAAGATCTGGTGATCTTGCCGGCCTCATAATTGGTCCACTATTGCATATAATATTTTGGCCAAAATGTTCAGCTAAAAGGGCGCTAACTTCTCGGGAATTGTGAGCTGGACAACCATCTTGCTGAAACCATAGTTTTCGAAAATCATCATCATTTGGTACAAGTCCTCTAATAGTCGGAATTATTTGGTCTCTTAACAATTCCGTATATCTGGCGCCATTGAGGTTATTGACAAAATAAAAGGGTCCAATCAAATTATTACCTATAAAAGTATTAATTACATTGGTTAATTTACTAAAATATTTATATCATAATTAACTACCTAAGATACCACACCAAACGTTAAATCCATATCTCGTTTGAAATTTGCGTTGCGCCGTCAGATGATGATTTTCAGTGCTCCAGTGCTCCGTGTTATGTTTATTGAACACCCCGCAATTGATAAACCGCGTTTCGTCTGTCCATATTATCAATTCTGGAAAGTGCGGTTCTTCCTCGCATTTTGGATGTACCAATTACAAAACGCATTCGTCTGGCGAAATCTTCTCTTTGAGGCCTTGGACAATAGTAGGTTTATAAGGATGAAACTTTTCCTTTTTTAAAATATTATGAACAGTTGATTTTGGAATATTAAGTTCACGGCTTACAGATCTTACGGATGTGGATGGATTTCGTGTTACCGCCTCAGTAATGCTTAGAACACGTTCCCTATTGTTTAAGTCGTATTGTTCCCTAGTCTGTTCAAAAGCACCATAATTCAGTAAATTCATTACAATTTTTCTGAAGTATGTTTTATGCGGTTGTCGTCTTTCTGGATACAATTCCAAATATCTGGCGGATGCCGTAACAGCGTTCCGAAACGATTGTAAATAAGTATTTAGCATATCAAACTTTTCCTCATTCGAAAACTTGTAGACATGTGCCATTATCTAAATTTTAGAATTTGTTTGACATATAACTGTAATTCAATTGTTTGGTTTTGTCACATACCACCGCCTACTATTATAAAACGATATCATTTTAACTCTAGTAGCACCATAATTAATAATTTGTGACAAATGCTGTTTGTGTACATTATAAAATGTGTATTGTACTTTTCATAAAGTAGAAATCAAATTTTTGCCCTGTTGGGATTACCAAACTTTAAAGAACATAAAAATTTAGTTATTTTAAAATTTAGGATAGTTTTGCATTTTTTTATAGACATGTGGCATATCTTTGAAAAGGTAATTTTAAGGCGCATAATATTCACTTAATATTCAAAATGGCGGCCATAAGAAAAACAAAAGTTGTGGGCGTTTCCTCGAAAACAAAAGACAGTCGAATGATTCTGTTCATGCTAAAATACTCCTTTTAGAAAAGTGTCTTAATAATGTGCAAGTCTTGTGATGGTGCGACTTATGATTCATGTTTTATTATCAAAAAACAAAATCCGCCATTTTTAGTTTTCTTCGAATATCTCCAAAACCAGACAACTTACACCAATTTTGTAAACGGATACAAAACTGGCCTGGATTCCTCCAAATCTTTCCCCATTTAACCCAATTTCTATCTCTTATAATAACTGAAATCACAATGTAGAGACTCGAAATTTGGACACACTGTATATGCAACAGTCTGATCGCAGTCTACCTCTACCTCTCTTTTCCTATCTCTGCTTGTAATATATTCCGTACTATTCTCCAGAAATGCCTTAGATGTATCCTGTTCTTCTATTTCTCCTATTTTTTTTCGTTTTCCACAGATATCTTTATTCCTGTACTATTTCTACAACCCATTTGTTATTAACTTTGTCTGTTCATACTACCATCCTAATACATCTGAAGCACAACATTCCAGAAGGCTTCTATCTCTTTCTGTCTGCTTTTCCTACTACCCCTATTTCATAATTGTACTGTGCTGTGCTTTACACTATGCTTTGAACAGTTTTCTTCTTGTGTCTATGTTTGTTGTCTTTGAACATTGCTGCTGTTCTTTCTTGTTTGATGCAATTGCCTCACTTCTATTATTTTACAGTTATATACCCTATTTCCCCGATATTCAGTGGTATGTGAAGGGAGGTAAGTAGCCTTTGGCTGCCAAGTTCTCCCAGCACTCGAGCCTTTATCGAATTAATAGTTTTTCCAATTTATCCTTTCGCACAATCAACATTAGTTGAAAATATTTCACAACCAAGACCTGTAGTTGTTTATAATAATCATCAGGTTTAAGAGCACTTATTTTTTCGTCATTGGGTTTTACGTCTTGAAACTGGTTGGACTTGTATCTCAGCTTATTTATGTTCTGAGCTAGCCTACACATTTCCCCGCAATTCTCACAACAGCCTATATACAGTTCATTTACATTTCCAATGCTCCACCTGTAGGTACTACATTGGCCAGGAGGCGAGTTTTTTTTGTTGCCTGGAAATTTAGAATTTTGCCGAACCCTTGCCGTTCCAGGCAAGGTAGGGATCTTTAACGTGCGTGACAATACTCACACACGGGACCTCCATTTAACCTCTCATCCGAACGAGGGCGTAATTTTTGTGAAAATGCTCACCTGCCATTTTTCAAGCAGTCGGCCGTGTCGGGATTTGAACCCGGGACCTTGGGATCCGTAGAAGCCTATATACAGCTCGATTCCCTTCTATTGTTTTCTAATAATATGCCCTATTTCACCGAGATTCAGTGGTATGTGAAGGGGGTTAAGCAGCCTTTGTTATACATGGTTTCTTATTTTCTTCTTGTGTATACCCCAGAATATCTCTGGCCGCCATGTCTAAGCTGGCTTTAATGTTATTCCATTCTGTTTCTACTTCCTTAGTATTAGTATTAGAAATCTTTTGTGGATATCTTTATCTTTTAGCTTTTCAAAGTCAAAGTGCCTTTTCCGCTTCTTTTTTTCAAATTTTTATATTTATGAGCGGCCTTCATAATTACGATGTTGTGGTCAGTGTCTATATCTGCTTCTGCGTAGCTTCTACAATCTTTTACTTGATTCCTAAACCGTTGTCTGACATTAATATAATCTGTTTGATATGCTGTAACAATTTTATTTCTTGGTTATTAAATCCATCCATAAAAGTGCAAAGTTATAAAACGCTTTTATTAAAATTATAAGTAAAATACATTTAACAAGTTTGGTAATACGCTAAAGCTGTATCTATATGTAGCATTCTATGTATAGTCAAATATCTGTGCCTTCGATAACTGTTCGCAGGCGCGTTTTGGTTGAAAGCCCCCACCTGGGACACGCCGTCGTCTGAGCGAGCGTGATAACCAGTCGGCCATGCGAGATTGTTGAGTCAAAATGTACAATTGGAAGCAGGCCGCCAATTTGCGGTTACATTTTAAGCAGTCGAGACCCATCTTTAAATAGCGGTTGGTATCCTACGAACGTTATTTAATTTGTTTAATTGAGATATTTTATTTAGCGCGCAAATAACCACAATAAAAGCAACTTTGAAAACAACTATTCCAACCACTGATGTAAAACCACTTTGTATTACAGTCTGTAGGAAGTAACTTTGATGATGGAAAATTTGAATAATTTATAGAAGACCATTTTAGTACAAAACGTTAGGATGTTATTTGATAAGGCAGCGGGGTTCAACATACTACAGCAGCTGACGGATGTATGGTGATTACGTTTGATATTACAACACCTCTTCACAGCTACAAAACGCAGCTTTGGTTCGTAGATAACTTTAAGTAATTTTTCGTGTTTTAAATTAGAAACACGCTATTTTGTTTAGTGCATAAAAGCAGGAATATTATAAAATTTCAATTATTTGTTGTGCTGGAATTTTCCAGTGTTAAAATTATAATTCACAATTTTTAATGGTTTAAGAAACCATACACGTGGTTCATTTTGTACTGTTGGTAACAGCGACAGGTGTTATTGACGTCACTTGTTTGTCTGCGATATATTGCTGACACATGTGTTCTAGTAAACTTATGCTTTGAACAGCGTTTGCCCATGTTGAGTAAACAAGAATATTTTTGTGATCTGCCTTTTATATTAGAAATTGAAACTAACACAAATAATTTAGATAAGGAAACTTGAGTAACTATGTTTTAATTTGTAACCCCCTCGAACAGATCTGCACGGGTCGGACCTTTTTTTTGTAACAAGTTCACACTAAGTTTTAAAATGTTTGATTATCAACTATTTTGATAAACCTTAATTTAAAACCCATGAACTCATTTAATTATTTATGAAATTTTGTTACATTGCATTTTGTTTTAAAAGAGAATCTTTTGAGTAAATTATTGGTTCAAGATTAAAGTTTTTTATTTTGATCAAATATGGTCAAACCTAACAACAGGAAACTAATATCCTTAAGAGTAGAATTTTGATGCCAATCTTATATAGGAAATATTTTTTTAATATTTCTTTAGGTATGTTTGTGGGACACAAATAGTGTTCCACCCTTCTATTAAGCTAATTATTACCATTTCTTACAGGAACAGCGTCTTATTCAGTTAAGACGGGTTTCTGTCATCGAAGGCGATTTTTTTTCTTTGGGTTTCCACGTCCGCCCCTAGAAATATACCACGCAATTATCATAAATGAGTCAGGAATTGGTGGCGCCTATTTGTTTTGGATTAAGTTCAACTTACAATCAGAATTCGACTTACCCCCCCATTTCTCATAGCTCTACCCAAGGAATAGACCCCTAGTTATGTCTGAAGACTTCGTTACACTTGCTCATAACGTGAGGCCAGCTATATATAAGAAAAATTAGTTTCACTGGCTTTCTATAAACGTAGGGCAGGTGCCTCAAAAAACAATATTCGTTTCACTAGCGCCCATGCGTGAGGCTAGCTGAGCCGAGTTAGAAAAACCGTAGCAATGCTCCTATATCTCCTGGCATCTTCCAAGTGTATCGTATTCTAGCATGATGTTTAAATAATGTAATGTAATGTAATGTATTTCTGTCGCAAAATTCTACCAGCCTATTTCCCCTACCCTCACCTACCACTGCATTAAAATCCCGCGTAATTATTAAATTTTCATGTCATTTTACGTATCTTAGTATGTTTTCGATATCTTTGTAGATCACCTCTACCTCTTCCTCACTGTAGTTAGAGCTGGGCATATATAATTGTATTATTACTGTATTTACCGGTTTAGATTCAAATCTAACCATGAGAACTCTTTCGTTTTTTTGTAGGTAGTTTTCTACATGTTGTCCTATCGTTTTTTGCATAACTATCCCCACGCCCGAATTTCCTTCCTCTGATCCTGTACGAATTACCCTGAAGTCTCCACTCCAAAAATCCCCCGCCTCTGGCCAGCGGACTTCGCTAATTCCTACCATGTCTAGTGCTAACCTATCCATTTCGACTTTCAGGTTCTCTAGCTTACCTGCTTGTTTCATACTTCTGACATTCCACGCTCCGACTCGCAGAATGTTCACGGATCTTTTTCTATTCTTTCGGATCACATCCCCCGAAGTAGTTCCCTCCCGGAGATCCGAATGGGGGACTATTTTACCTTCGGAATTTTTCTACCCCAAATGATGCAATCATCCTTAATAACAATTTGAGTACGCTGTGTACTTGGGAGGTAATGTGGTGGTTTCCCGTTGCCTTCCACAACGCAGTAGTGTGTTTTAGAATGTCATACCGACCCCTATGGTCTCTGCCACTCTAAGTACCGAAAAAGCTGCTGCCCTCTTTCGGGGACCTGTCTTAGTCTGATTCCTCACTAAAGACCCCTCTAATTTGGTTAAACCTATAGTTCGACTCTTTAGCTCATTGAAATTCGCAAGCCATTCTACCTGTTCTAGTATTATAGAACGTCGTCAAGGTGCAGGTCCGTTCAGAATGGATATCAATACTACTTGCAATAAATTAGCTACTTGGTTAAATGTTACACTTAGGATGCACATTAATTTCAATCCTTATCTTGATATAATAGATAAAATATCTACATTAAATTGATCCACCAAATTTGTTTGATGTACTCAACTTATTTCTAAGCATACCTCCGAATGAATATGTAACATTTGTCACTAACCTTTCCGATGACTAAATCTCTTGTATAAATATTTTACTTCAATTAACTATATGAAACAAAATTTTTTCAATTTCACCAGTAAATTCTATTAGCTGTAATCTAAAATTCCTAATCAATCTTCGATCACGCCCCAGACCATGGGCGTTAGTGTAAGTTATAAAAAAAATCGTGGTTGATTTTCTATACCTATTGAGAATTCTTGTAAATTGTAATAAGCCCAGGGTAAGGTTGGATGACAAGCGGCTTTTAGAAAAAGAAAACTCTTATGACTTGTAGCTAGCTGAGCTTTTAACCCACGGTTGCATGAGATTGGGTCAGTGGGTTTAATTAAAGTTAAAAAAATAAGATAAAGGACGCCACCTAAATTTTTATAAAGCAACTAACTAAATGAATTTGCTTAAAGGGAAAATTTGGAAACCTATATTATCACAAACCACTTCAAATACAAGATTGATTGTCACAAATATGTTACTTACTTTTCTTTCTGCTCTAACGAAGCTCTAGGATGGCTCTGAAACATAATTACTACTAGCAAACATATAATTTATTTAATAATTCTGTGACTATACGAAGTCCTTAATTTTGTTTCAAATACTTATCACTGAATCGTTATATTAATTCTTTTAGCAGTCATAAAATCTTTGGGGAAATTAAATATTCATAATAAAATGAACTGAAGAAAAAAAGGTTTCTATATTCTCATATTAAACAATTATGTACATGATAATGCAACTCAATAAAGATAAATTCTAATGAATATAATTATTACGTTACTCAATAAAGATGTAAAATTAAATTTTTATGTCTACTGAATTTTAATTGAAGTCTGTATTTTATTTAACAATATTCATTTATACTTAGTAGTTCGGAGTAGCGCTACTAGAACTGTACAAGAGATTCAAATTTTTTATACATGCAATAATGTATTTGTTAATTAATCTCAAATCAAAATTTCATTTGTTAGAATGAAGGCACGCAAACAACATGTTGAAATAAGATTTTGGTAAACAAGATAAGAAATAGCATTTGGTTAAACAAATGCTGCAAACAACATGTTACTATCATTGATGTAACTTAATATCTTTTATACATAGTTTGACAAAAATGACTTCTAAATTAAATAAAATCATTCTATATATTTTAAATATTGAACCGTTAAAAGTTAAGCTTCTTTCTATTAATAAATAGGTTGCTAAATTATCTGTACGGGAAGGTATTTGCACATCAAAGCATAAAGTAATTTACAAATGAACAATTACGTATTACGTCAATTCATATATGTGTATACGAAATAAAATACGGCACATGCAGCAAAAATTTCAGGAAATCAAATGGGCTTACCCACCGGCGTCAACGACCTAACAACCTGTCAGCACTTGTTGCGGCGTCAGCATTCTGTCACGTGTCGGCACCATCCAACAAATCTGCTTACAATTTTTGTACGAAATGAATTTCCATGTTGATAAATTATTTACACATCAACTAAGTAGAATAATCTTAATATTCCATTAGAACCTTTGTAGATTACTGAAGTTGCATTGTAGATTACGGAAGTTGCATTGTAGATTACTGAAGTTGCACTGCAATATACTTTATTAAAAATCGTAATTAATTACCTATAAAACAAACCGTTGTAAAGATTAATTACTTCATAATTTTGTTGTCTTAGACAACTTAATTAACGGTGTTACCTGTTTCGGCGCTTACGCCAGGAAAACTTAATTTCCTGTAACATCTCGTCTGTTTTATATTACAGACAAGTGAAAGTGACCTTTCAGCTCGACGAGAAGACAAAAAGTGAGCATCTGACACAAGTCGACAAACAACATGAGGATCTTAGATATTCTACATACGAGTAAGGAACACGCGATAGATTTATAGTAGTGTTATTAGCTATATTAATAAAATGCTTTAATTTTATTTGTTTACTAAATATACAAGAGTATTGGAATTCATATTGGGTAAAGCGTTAAATGAATAAATGCTAAATTAACGGGTTTGTAGCAGTAATGTTGACAAAAAATTCACTTCGGAATTTTTACATGTTACATAGCAATCTGAAGCGTTTAGCTATGGGCTCCAATGTATCACCTTATCTAGGTGAATTGTTTAG
The DNA here is from genome assembly GCA_036346225.1 of Platerodrilus igneus. NCBI lineage: Eukaryota > Metazoa > Arthropoda > Insecta > Coleoptera > Lycidae > Platerodrilus > Platerodrilus igneus. Next base: position 63,501 of record JARFIW010001121.1, read on the forward strand.
GGACTATTTAGAAGTTAATAGTATTTTAAAACTAACTTTCTTTAACATTTTACTTTGGGCTCGCTATGTTGGCAACATTATTTGTTTACACACAGATTCAAAAGAAGAGGTTAACTCCTTCATAGATAATTGAAATGCTTTATTACATTATGATATAAAATCTACTGTTGAATATGAATTTGAAGGAAAGATTCCGTTTTTAGATATTTTATTATACAATAATCCTTCTCTTGTTAAATACAGTATCTATAGAAAACCAACAGTCCCTGATAACATCATACCTTACGATTCTTATCATCCTTGGTCCTATAAATCAGCAAGTTTCAACTTTCTCATCAGAAGACTATTATTAACTTCTCTTTCTCAAAAATATTTTCAACAAGAACTTGACATCTTTAAACAAATTGCAATTATAGGTCTTTCAAAAACTCATGGACTGTTGCGCAGAACACCAATTTAAGTTATTTACGTTAAAGTCCATCCTAAAAACATTGACAACCAGCTGTCGATTTCTAATTCGTGTCAATTATTTGCATATTTAAGATTGTGGTTCGTTATTATTCTTCTAAATCTTCTTTGGGGATTAAACCACTCATAGTTTTTAAAATTATCTTTATTAACGTTTCGATCCATGACCTAGGATCGTTTTCAAAATAATAAAAACTTCAAGTTTGACATTTATGACATAAATTGAAGGAGACTTTGATTTATTGATGTTCGAAATATTTGGTTTGAGTACACTAAGCAAAAATTTTTTAAAGTTTAAATGAATGATTGCCTTCAATTTGTGTTACGGCCTGGGACCGACTTTTTTTAGGTAGCCAATACGCTTAACGTGAAATCAGCTGATTAATTTTTATTGGTGAATTTTATAAATTCAATAACTTGGGAATTGGAAAACATTTTTTAACATGTTTCTATTTATACAATTGAGAGGATGGTTATTAAAGAAGTGTGCGATTGCATTATTGAAAGGCTTAAGTAGTCGTTTTTTTATATTTATTTTGAAGGGGAAAATCATTATGATTTAGGCTACCTCTTTGGTAGATTTTAACATGGTTCTGAGGCGACCTTATGGCGGGTTTACACTTGTCAGATACCAATGTTGTTCTATGATGGTTGTATATGGATCTGAGGCGACTCTATGGCGGGTTTACACTTGTCAGATACCAATGCTGTTTTACAGGGGTTGTTAATATGCTTCATCATCATCATCATTGGATCTTCATCTCAAAACTGGTTGGACACGTACCTGCATTTATTTATATTCTGAGCTAGCTTACATAGTTCTCTGAAATTCTCACACAGCATGTATATAGCTCGTTATTATTGTTTTTAATTATTATTTATGAGATTTCTGCCTTTATTCAACTTCAAACAGTTTTTTCAAAACTACTGCAACTCAGTCTAGCTTTTTTTTGTAAGTATCGTGCAGTTTTTAATTCAGTTAGAAGAATAATGTTTGGTTTTTACAGATTATTTTGTTATTCCTGAAGCATACGTAATAATAACTTTTTCTTAATAGTGTTCAAAGGAAGCGATTTTAATGCCAAATCTAGATTATTACATATTTTAACAATTTGATAACTAAAGCATTTTTAAAGAACTCATTTTTATGCTTTGGTGGTGTTAACGCTCCTTTGAACATTATATTTAGAGCATATATTGAGGAGACTTAAATAATATTATCCTATGATACAAGCATGCAGCATGGAGATGGCGTCGCGCATACATACACAACCGCCTAACATAGGTTATTTTAAAAAATATTCGTTGGTACTTACGAATTCCGAAAATTAAGCGTAAACATGATTTTTGCATTTTTTGTATTCGTGTTTTGTTGAAATAGTTTAGAAATGGGCCATATATGGAGTCACAGAAATTAAAATGAGAGAACCAAAGTATCACAAAGAAGGATTTTAACTTCGTTAGTTAGAACTTTCCTGTTTGCATAAATATTTTGAGGGAGTTATATGCTCTTTGAAGACAGCTGTATACGTGAGAAGTAAATGTTAGTTCAGTGTCCATGATCAACCCTAAATTACGAACTTGATTGCTATATTTTAGTATTCTTTTTCCAGAACAATGTCTATATTACAGCTAGAAAGATATTTGTCTTTTAAAAGTTTACGCCCAAAAAGTAGAAGTTCAGTTTTAGACGGATCTACTCTAAGAGAATGCTTTGATGAATAATCAACTAAAGCTACCAAATCCTGATTAAAACAATTTGTTGCAATTGCGAATTCATTTTCCCAAAATGAAATATACAGCTGAGTATCATCAACATAGCAGTGTATGTTGCTACGGTACAAGTACTTTGTAAAAAAGAGCATACTATAGGATTAATTCCCATGTATTTTAGGATGACCAGCATTAGGAATTGGTGGATTCTGTCAAACACTTTGGAAAAATCGAAAGCGCCAAAAGTGTTAGTTTAGACTTGTCAATGCTGTTTCACAACTGCGACCGGGTCTAAACCCTGATTGCGTTAATGGGAGTATGTTATTATCGTTCAAATAAGCACGAATTTGTCTAGACACAGCTTTTTCAAGTATTTTTGATATAGCTGGGAGAATGCTTATGGGACGAAGCATTTTAATATCAGTGGGATTAGCACATTTGGGTAATGGTTTAACAACAGCAGTGTTGTTCGTTCCACTGTACAGGAAATACACCTTCCAACAAACATGTATCCACTATGTTGGTAATATGAGGAATGATGTTCGGAAAAGACAACTTAATCACATCAATACTAATACCATCGCTCCAAACTGACTTAGAAGATGTTGTAGTACAGTATTGCCCGAAATAAACAGTACTGAAATTGTAATTGTTTTGTATATTTAAAAAATACATATTATTGACACTTTATTATATGTTCTAAATGTGCACCTCCTCGTTCGAGACAGACTTCATAACGATGTTCTAAGTTTCTGGTCATGTTATTGAATAAGGGTTGTCTCAGGGCTGCGAAGAAGATTCTAACGGCATCCTTTAATTCATCGATGGTTTGTGGTGCCCGTTTGAAAACGGCATTTTTAGCCATGCCCCAAATGTATGCGTCTGGAGGTGTGAGGTCTGGAGAAAGTGAAGGATAAGGAAGTCAGTAAATCGTGATATGAATTTGCTTGGAAAATGTTCTTGAAGAAATTGACGAATTGCGGCAGCAGTATGGCAAGTTGCCCGTCCTGCTGAAAAATTGGTTTCGAAATGCCGTTACGTGCACGACAGAATTGACGTAGATCAGGATAAATCGTGTTAAATTTGTCTGTATCTCTGTTGATTAAGTGTGACTTGCCTACCATTCTCTTCGATAAAGTACGGACCAATGATTCCGTGTCCGGAAACAGCACACCAGACACTCACTTTTCACTATGTAAAGGAACCTCTTGAACCTCATCGGGTCTGGCAAAGCCCAGAAATCGATTTGTGCGACGATTCACATAGCCTGACAAGTGAAAATGTGCTTCGTCTGAAAACCAAACATTTTTCAAAAATTCAGGATTTTCATACTGTAACGCGAGACTTCTGGCGCAATATTCCACTCTACTGCGATAATCCGAGGATGTAGTTGTTGATGTACCTGAATCACATACGAAAATGTACCCAGCTCCTTCATGATTCTTTGAAAGGAAGTTCTTTTTAAATCAAGTTGTAACGCTGTCCTTGCCTGGCTCACTTTCGGATTTTCTAAGATTTGCTCAAAAACACGTTCATGGTTATTGTTGTTGTTAACTGTCCTGGGACGCCCCGAGTTTCCTTTTCGTTGGCACAATACACTACCTGTATTTCTAAACTTTCAATAACCTTCAAAATTACAGCATTACTTGGAGAACGTTTATTAAACCTTTGTGTGAATTGATCAGACACGTATAGCAAACTTGCACCATTACGTCGGCCGATTCCGTATGAACGAAAATAATGCTCTACCAGAAACACTTTCTCCTCTGTACTTAACACCATTTTTAACAATTAGGCCCTACTAATTACTTGTTTGAGGTTTACTTGACAGGTCTATACTAGCTAACTTGAGTGTGACAGCGCACGCATAAAAACACCGCCAACTTAGTTTCAGTACTGTTTATTTCGGGCAATACTGTATTATCTTAGTGACCTTTAGCAATAAAAGGCAAATCTAAGGATAATTTTTAATTATTACTTTAACTGTATACAATGGCATCTTCACAACGAGATGCTGTTACCATCGCGTTCTGCTTAACACTGCTTGAGGAAAGAGAGAGCGTTTTGTTCCCCGTTTTACCCCAACCCTTATGCAGGTATGAAACTAAATTTACCTTCTTTTACAATAATAAGATACAATACAATAAAGTACAGTTTCTAGCTGTAACAGATGTTGATGTCACCGACTTCAGTAAGAAAGAAGTGAGACTGAAAATTGATTTTCGCATAGCGAGTTTGTTTGATAAAAATGTAGCATCTGAAGCACATCTATATCATTACTGGTGTTATTACAACAAAATAATTCGTTATTTTTTCTTTTTCTTAAGGAATCGGGTATGTAAGTATTTTTACTATTTACTATATGGTGACGTTTAAGATATCTTCAGTTATTTTTTGAATCACGATTGAAGCAAGATGTTAAAAAAGTTTTTTTCTCCTTTCAACATTTGTTAAATTTCTAAGGGTTTTATAATAGTTCCATTTTCCTGTACCAGGCGACGCCTTATATATTGAGAAAGCGTTGTTACGCAATTTTCGCATGATTTTTACAGTGTCGGTTACCCAAGGCGTAGATTGTTTAGAACTACGTTTATAGATTAGTAGAGCATGTCGGTCTAACAAATATAACAGTTTTGTTTTGAAAAAATCTTTTTTTTTATTAACGTCGGCCAAGTAGTAAATATCAATGATAGACAAAGTTAAGAACAAAGAGGTACTGGAAATGGTAGGGGAAGAAAGAAATATGTGGAAAACTGTAAAGAATCGAAGAGATATGATGATAGGACTTGCTCTAAGGCGTGAGGGAATAGTTCGGAATATACTAGAAACAGCGAAAGGAAAAAGGAGAGATAGAGACCTTCATTAGACTATTGCACCAGATAGTAAAGATGTAGGTTGTGAGAATTTCAGGGAAATGTGTAGGTTAACTTAGAACAAAAAACAATGAAAGTACGCGTCCAATCAACCTGATGATGATGATGATGCTGTTTCACATCTATAATGAAATCCATACGTGTATGACAATTACGCGAGTCTGAGGGGATGACCCTAAATTCTCCTGACCAAAAGTCCCTCCTGTCGGCAACCTGATTTCACTCATCCGTATCAAATTCGGTATTAACCTAGCCATTTCTAACTTAAAATTCTCTAGTGGTTGTGCGAGTAGACCTGTAACTGCATGGGGTGTGTGTATATATATTATCGTGTAAATTATATGTAAAGAGGCATACTTAAGACATGAGAATAATTTTGTAAGGACCGTGTATATAGAAAACAGGAATAAATTATTTACGCGCGAAATTAATTAGTTTTGACCTTAAAACAAACGGATAATAGCATACATTTGTATTAATAAATAGTAGTGTTAAATTTGCTTTGTAGTATGTAAAAACTCAAAGATAATACGAGTATAATTAGTTTTAATATTCGAAGGATGTAAATTGTGCATACCAAATGATAAGGGAAAGCTTTTGTGTATAAAATCGATTTAAGGTAAACGCATATGTTTATTTAAACTAACAAGCGTTCGTTAAAAACAAATCCTAAGAAATCCACAGGTTAAACACCTTGGGAAAGTACAATTTCAAACTGGCAAACAGTTGATAGAAAGACGGACGGACAAATAAACAAATTCCAGAAACCAAAATGTACGTTAGAACATAATTCTTTAGAAATTTTAGTTAACGGTCGATGCAAAAGCTGCAAAACAGCAGGTGGTTTGAAAGCAACTAGAGACGGATACCTGTGAATTTCTTAGGATTTGTTTTTAACGAACGCTTGTTAGTTTAAATAAACATATGCGTTTACCTTAAATCGATTTTATACACAAAAGCTTTCCTTATTATTTGATATGCACAATTTTAAACCCGTCGAATATTAAAACTAATTATACTCGTATTATCTGTGAGTTTTTACATACTACAAAGCTTTCACACTATGCAAATTTACCATGACGATTTATTAATACAAATGTTGTGCTATTATCCGTTTGTTTTAAGATCAAAACTAATTAATTTGGAGCGTAAATAATTTATCTCTGTTTTCTATAAACACGGTCCTTACAAAATTACTATCTTGACTTATCTATCCTTCTTTACATATAATTTACACGATATATATATATATATATATATATATATATATATATATTGCTATGCTCCCTCTAAATTATTCGCGTCCCATCGTTTGGGCGACCATATTTATATTGCTATGTTTAAGCAAGAATGGTAATTATCGTTCTCCGACGTTTTGCTGTCTTATTAATATCACTATAAATTCCCTCCAGAAACTTAACTGGATTTTATCTTGAACCAACCTTGTCTACTAATAACAAAATTTGATACGTTACCGCCTTACTTGTTATCAATTTCGTATTCAACTTATAGCTCCTCCTTGAACTGTTTAAATTATCAAATCACTCCCATTAACTTTATCTTATGACCTCGACTAGCATTTATTTGGAATTATAAAATTCAGTTAATTTGGTTCTATAGAATGAAACAAATATTATGTACAGTTCTTGTAAATTATTTGAAATACACTTTTCAATTAATTAATGTTTACAAATCTCATTTATAAAAATCATATACTTTTTACTCAAAACCCAAAGTCACCAAAAAAAACCTATTATCTTTATAAAAGAAGGGTAGAACGTTCAAAACCTCTTATCTTATCACGCACTTTATGCAAGTCCTCCTTTTGTTGACTTTTTCACATTCATTTATATTAAGCAAATTTAATATTCAAAATAAAAATAGAAAAATAATGTCTTACAACTAAAAATCTAACCTGGTCTATTTTCTTCGCATTGACGCATTAGCTAATATTTCCCATGCATTAAGCCATCCATTTGAATAAAAATTATTTTCCCCCAATTCAGGATTATTACATGCCCATTCGAAATATTGTCTATCCACACGCTTAAACCATTGCATTTAAATTGTTGCTATCACCCTCTGGACTACCATTATTCACTTATACTTATGCACCCCAATTTATTGTCGTTTCATTTGAGACGTAGAATTACTTCTTATCAATTTCCTCAAACTTAGAATTGGATTATCATCATTTATTTTCCTTTGACTTAGAAATTGAATTTTTCTCCCCGGCTTTAGCATAGAATTCTTATTATCATTGTCCCCTGACTCGAAGCCCTTTTATTAATATGTTTTAGTTTAAAATAAAATTCCCCAAAATCTACTTACGTTTAATCGGCAATCGTAATTTTCATTTTCGCACTTATACAATTTTTCACTTTGAATTATTATTACGTATCACTTTAATTCATAGTGGCGCACTTCGGCCTTTGTTGAGTTGTAAACTGACTTTACCTGTTAATATATCTTTTCTCCCCTACTCCGTCAGTGGGTATGGTCTACAAACTCGTCGCTTATTTTAACCAATCAAATAATTACATTTAAAGTAGTTTCTTATGTAATTTTCTATACTTTCCAATAATTGTGACCTGGTCGCAGCTGTCTTCGTTATCAAACATGCGGTGTTTTGATGAATCTAATTGCTTTTCCATAAACAACTGATGCAATTCGACTTTTAATTTTCATATCTGCCTGTTATTCACGCAATTTTTAATCTCCTCTCTTTATCAAAGTTCTTAACTATTTGCACGCATTTACATTATGCTTCCTGAAGCTCTATTTCTTATCTCCGTATTCACCTAATTGTTTGGAAGTCTTTTGAATGCGTGTTTAATTACACTTTATTATGTTTACATATAAAATACGCGTGCTTCCACTGAAAAATATTATTATTTGCATTGCCTAAATTAACTAAAACTTTATCTATAGGGTATTAAATATTTACTATTCACCTAATGCATGTATTCCTGGTTTCTACACTAACTATGCGTCTTCCTGTGTGTATTTGCGTCGCTTAAAACTACTTATACTTCATATACAGGGTGTTGACTGCTTACTATTTACAAACTATCTCCATTTCTCAATTCTTTACTAAATAAATGCAGTTTTCTGCTGCCTATGGTAATGTCTCATTTCTGCACAACCTTTACTTTAAATCACACCCTTAAACAACCCCTTATCACAGCATAATATACATATATTGCTATGATTTTCCCCCACGATTGGACGTTATTAATTGCTGTGATATTGATATGAATTACTTTAAGCCCCAATGTTGGTCGTCATTAATTGCTGTGATTTTTACTTTAGGATTTTAAGCCCCAATGTTTGGCGTCATTAATTTGCTATGATATTCCTTATTATGCCCCACGTTTGTGCGCGATTTTAATTTGCTATGATATAGCCTTTTTGGTTTTCAACCTCCAACGATGGGTGTCATTTTTAATTGATATGTAATTCCTTTTTATGCCCATATGTTGTACGTTATATTTTATATGTTTGTTTACCACGACTAGCTCACTGAATACTCGACTTCCTAATAATAAAAATCTTATTTTAACCTTTATATGAATTTAAATAAAGCAGTTCAAAAACACACAATATAATATTTGACAATATGTACAATGTTGTCTAAACTCAAATTTTCCCTTATATAAAGTATTTACATTTACCAAATTTATGCTTTCCTGAAAGCCAGCAAAAATATCTTTTAATTACTCTAAGGTATCTTCGAACGTTCTAAGATACTTTTCCTGTTTTCATATTTTCAAATGACCTTTTTGATAATTCTTAGAAATACATAATGTATAGCAAATATTAAATTTGAAACAGTCTTTAAATAATAAAATGTTTAAAAATCGCTAACCTGGAATGGTCACTGGAGTTCCCTCATAGTCTATGGTCTGCATCTCTTGTTGTGTTCACTTTACTTATTGGCCAGAATTATCCACTTTTGAATTCTGGTAATTTTTCTTAAATTAACTTTTGATCTCACTTTCAGACGTATTTTTAGATTTGCGTTAAGGCTTAGATCTCGACATGAACATCGACTCAACAAAAGTCGTATCAACAACAATTGGCATCAACAAGATTGCCGTCCCAATAAAAGAGGCCTCAACAAAAACCGTCCCGATAAAAGAATCGCTTTCAATAAAAGCTGTCCCAATACAAGAAGCCCTGTTTTGTTAAATATTAGAAATAAATGTAATTAATTGTTTAACTTACGTCTATTTGTAGATCGGCTTATTTTTCGTCGTACAAATTTTTGCACTTTCAAATTTTATTTATACTGAATTTTAACGTTTTACTACTTATTTTCATGACATAAATTTCTGCTGTATTTGAGCATAGTTGGTGCTTGGTTAAATATAGACTAAATGTTTATTCATTTTCTATTGTATTTATAGGTCCTTCTCACCAATAGTTTTCATTGGCGTGTTTATTAATCAAGATTTGCACTTTGCCTTATCTGGCAGAACTCGGAATTTTCTCAAATTCCTTGGTTTAATTCTTTGACGAAATGTCTTTTCAGTCACGCAAGCGTTCTGCTAAATTGCAGTATTTTGTTAGGATTTCCGATTCAATGTTTGTCAATTAAAAGTTCACGATTATCGTATAATTGAACCGCCTGGTGTTTATTCGTTTGTTACCGAATGTTAGTTTTCTGAACAAATGTTTTCTTTCTAGTCACGTATTTATTGACGTATTAAGATGCGTTTGCATATAGATGCGTTGATATTTTCTACGTAATTATTAAATATTTGGAATGCCAATTTATCTATGTTTCCCGATAATTTTTATTTGCTGCAATTAGTTGCTTCTAAAATCTTATCTTTACTCGTAAATTATACTTAAACATATTATACGACGCACACATTACTATCCTAATTAAATGTTATCGGATTATTACTAAATGAGCTTCTTTCTCATGCATTTAATCAAATATCCTTTATATACAGTGTCCTCGCAATTGACTTTTTGTAGAATAGTCGATTTACTCCTATAATCGATGGAATTATTTGATTTTCTTAAAGTTAAAGTTATTTATATTTATCCTACGACCCCTATGACTTAATCTACCCTTAAACTACCCTCTTATCATAGCAATATATATATATATATATATATATATATATTACTCTGTAGGTTAAAGGTCAACGTGTGTAAATAAATCAGAAATTTAATGCAAGGACAAGTAGGATCGATGAGAAGGTTAACTATTGCATACAACCATGGATAATAAAGCTTCGCGATGGTAAAATCTATAATTTGTATACGTTAATTTAATACAAGGTTGACTAGCAGGCAAACATGTATAATATTAAAGCTTCGCGGTAAATAAAAATCAATAATTGATGCAGCGGATATTTATTTAGCATCGTAAACTAAAAGGTACGTTATTTTAATTTGTAGAAGACTACAAAACAACATAATAAACGGTCGAGGAGTTCAGGGAATAGAAGCTTCAAATAAATAAATATTTTTGAAAGCTACAAGACGATGCGATACATTTCGAGGTATTATACAACGGGAAAGCCAGGTTAACGAACAAGTATGTTATTTTTGAAGCAAAAATCAATAATTTTAAGGGACAGAGAACCGTTAGAAGACACCCTAGGGAGACAGAGAATACATCAGCCGGTAGAAGGACAAGAGGTTTTCAAGCGCGTGACAGACGAGTATATTTTAAAAGACAAATGGGCGAAACAAAGATGCAAGATGTTTGTCGACGATATCGATTCTTAAGGCGCACATTTAGAGAGGGAATCGTAACCGTAGACAGCATGACGATAGTGGGAGCTCGATGAAAGTAGCAAAACACGAGTGAAACATAAAATAGTGGTTATGAACACATGACTGCAAGGAAAATAGAGACGCAGGCACTATGGGCGTGTTTTGCAAGTGGTCAGAGTAAATGGAGAGGAAAGATTTTCTGGGTGCGCGTCGACGGTTGCAATTGATAGCTAGTTTTTCGTGGTAAAGCCGGGGTGGAGCGAGTGAAATTCTGAGTTTTAAAAGTTCGTTGTGTTTGGAGTGAAGGAATTTGGAGAATTGTTTGTAACGAATGTGATAGTTCAGCGAAAACTATAGAAATACGTTAACAAAGAAGGGGTTTGAAGATTATAAAAGCTCTTGCCAAGGGTGGTAGGGCTCTCTTAATTTTCCAATTCGCTTCAAGTACATTATGTAGCATCGAGAAGACATACTAATTTAAAATTAAAAGCCGCGACATAGCGCAGTCCGTCGTATATTTTTCCAAGTGTTATAAATGCACGAGTTGGTGCTAACAAATTAAACAGGCTGATAATAGATAATTATAAATAATTGTACGACTAAAATCGGATGCTACTGAGGTAAGCGAACCAAGTATTTCTTGAACGAGAGTGCTGGTAGCACTTTAAATTGAGACGGAGGAATAATTTGGATTTGGATGGATGGTGGTATGAAAAGCATCCGCTAATAGCTGGGGTGAACTGGATGAACGAGCGAGATGGAGTTGCTGTCCATGTAAGAGTGAGAACGTGGGAAAATCCAAGTACGTGGGTTTGGTGGAGGTCATCCAAGGAGGTAACGAATTTTGTTTTATTGGTGAACTGTGGTGCTGGCATTGTGTTATAAAGCTAGGTGTGTTTAGAATCATGTGGTGAGAATTTTATGAACTAAAAATTAATTTGATTACCGTATATAAAAGACAATTTTCTGTTATTAATTGAGTAGGTTAAAACAAGAATAATAATTTTTGATGTAAAGAGTAAACGGGTCTTTAGAGTAATTTAACCATGCAAGATTTTATGCATATCAGGGAAAAAGGTTTATACTGAGCGCACCATAGACCAAGTAAGAGGGTTTCACAATAGACCCATCTACTTTGAAGTAAAAATGTTGAAGTGTAACAACTCACACACAATTTAGATTGAAAAAAAAGGTCAAATGTTTTATTGTAAATGTAACAATGTAAATATTGGGATTGTCTAAATAATCATTTATGTCATATGAATAAAAGAGTGTATGTCTGTCCAAGGATTTTATTTTTGTATTTTGTTGTGTGTAAAGGTGTTGATAGAATGTGTAGTTGGGGTAAGTATATCCTAGGAGGTAGTGCACAGAGCTAGCCGAGGAAGATCAACTTGGAGAAGCAATTTTTGTAAATATCAAACTAGTACATATTATAATCAAACACGGAATTGGTAACGAAGTTTTATTTAGGTGCAAATTGCTGGAGTTATATTTCGATCACAAAAGGAGGAAGTAGGTGCTTCAAATAGAAGACCAATGCATTTCTAAGACGCCCAATTCGTGGGGCACGATTTCAAATAGAGGAGAGCATAGCATTTTTATGACGCCCAATTCGTGGGGCATGATTTTCAAATAGAAGACCACTGCAATATATAATATATTGTAGTGGTTTTAAAGGGTTAAAGGTAAATATAAACAAGGCAATTTCAAAACATTAGTTCAGTTTAATGTAACAAGTATTAACAAAAATTTACAATTAATGAATAAAATTTAGTTAGGTTTGCAAAGATAATAAATTGTAGAAGCCAATGCAATTAATTTATTAATTTAATTGAGTTTAATTGAACGGTTATTTACGTATAATATGCATAAAAGCGTGTAAAAATCAATAATACCAAGGTGAAACGCGTTGTTAACACATAAACAGCCGTTGGATATAAAATACGTAGAAAAGCCAACTCGTAGAAATGTTATTTAAAACGTTCGTCAAAATTGAACACCTGCAGGTTTTGTAAATGTCAAGTTCCCCTTATTTTTATAGATAACAAACAAGTTTCAAAGAATAGTGGTAAACAACAGTCGCAAAAGCACGTAATTTGGTCCACATGGAGTTGTAGAACGCGGACAGTAATATAGATTCTCTACCACTAAAACGAGGTTAGAAGGAAACATATGATATGCATAAGCAAGGGATAGCGTTAATATAGGCGGGATTTTTAAGACTTAAATGCATATACTATTGGTCGATATCGTTAGTTGTACATCAGACAAACACGGGAATATTGAATGTTAATTTTTCAAAAAATATCGTAACGACGCGCTGAATTTCGAGGATTTAGAAACGGCTCAACCCAAAATTTTAAGAAATAATATTGTAAATGAAGGACTTCGCGTGAAATGCGGCCGAGAGGGGGCAGCGTAAATTGTATAAATACTTTTTGAAAATATAATAAAACCCCTTAGTATTTTGATCGCTTTAGACTTCGTACCGAAGCTAGCTTGTAAGTATAGAAAATTATTTTAAATTAAATAGTACGGTGTTAGCCTCATAATTTGTACGTGGATAGTGCCGAGTCTAAATTTTATCGAGGTGACACATATATTTTTTTAACAAGCTCATGTAGTGACGTTATGTTGCGTGAATTAATCTAAATTAAAATAAAAGAAGAGTAATAATTGGATTTGAAGTTGGATGTATCGTGTATGAACACCATTGCAGCATTACTTAGAGGGTGTTCAACTACTAATATCTGGAGGCGGTAGCAGAGCAGTACCACGAAACCACTTAATGGCATCATCGTTAACTGAGCAGGAATCTTCAAGAAATTCCAGGTAACTCTTTAGAATTTGTTGTTGTTGATAAACTATGAAGGTTATTGTGATGGGTGAGAGTGAACTATGATGGTATTTTACATTATTTGGCGTATTGAAAGTAATACGTATAACTAACTTTTATTGTGGTATTTAAATAGAAATATAAAGGTGTATATAAAGCTGATTAACGTTCATCAGGGATTTAAATTTTTTGTTTGTTATGAGTACATGGGTTTTTGTTGAGTTTGTAATAAGAATATGCCAAGTAAAGAGCATACTTTAATCATAATTAACTGGGTTATCATGAGCTCACCATACTCCAGAGTTTCCTAATTGAAATTAATTATAAATAAAGAAAGAAAGATAAGGTATTATTCAGGGCCCATTTACTCAGGTTACATTGAATGTGTTTGATATTGCTAGTTAATAATTCTGGACTTTACAAAATAGAATTTATTGAGGTGTAACTTGCCCACTGAGATGTATATAATTTTGAAGTTTTATTTGTAAATAGTGGAAAATAGATATTGTATGATTGTTGTATTATTTTGTGGTTTTATTGAGAGTATGCGTGAACGATAGAAAGTATGAGAGTGAATCTAGGTATCCAAGAGGAGGCCTAACTGAGCTAGCCGGAAGCAGTTGAAGAAAGCAATAGAATCGGGAGAAGCTGGAATCTGGGTAAAAAATATTATTTTCTTTGTTTTTGAATTTTATGACGATTTTGAAAAATAATAAAATTTCGAATGTATTTTTGTTGGTGAGGCTTTTACCCGAGATACACGGCAATATATACAGGGTGTCGGAAAAGTCATGTACTACAGGGCGAATATATATTTCACAAAATTTGTTCAATATGGCTTCCATGTAAGTCGAAACATATTTGAAAACGATCTCCAGCGTTCCGGAGGATGTTGGCCACTAATCCAGACGTAATTGAACAACACAGTTGAGATGAGCTCTTTCAAATGGTCTTTGTCTCTAATCCTAATTGTGTACACTTTGGATTTTACGTAACCCCACATTGCACTAACCATCGGGTTTAAGTCTGGGGATCGTGGGGCCCATTCCACTCGTCCTCTCCGGCCAATCCACTCGGGAAAATTTTCATCCAGACAAACCCAAACTTGTGTACCAAAGTGTGGCGGTGCAGCGTCTTACATGAACCAATCTGGTTTTCCCAAACCTTGGAAATCCAAATCAGGAAGAAGTTCATCTCCGAGCATGGTCAGGTACGTTTCACTGTTAACTGTGCCGTCAAAAAAGAAGGGGCCGATGATACGGTCTTTCCACAAGCCACACCAAACCATGACGCGATCAGCTCCTTGCTCCTTGCTGTCACTATACCAGTGAAGGTTACTGTCAGACCAGTAACGCATATTATGTCGGCTGACCTCTCCATTTATATAAAAGTTAGCTTCGTCCGAAAACATAACGTTAGACAAGAACTGGGGGTCTTCCTCAAACTTTGTCAGAAACCAAAAGCACATTTCCATACGGTGATCAGGATCGTCTTCTGACAAGTGGTGTAACATATGTAACTTATACGGATGAAAGTTGTTCTTTTGCAAAATACTCCATACTGTGCTTCGAGGAACGCCTATTTCCAAGCTGGTACGTCGGATTGATTTTTTGGGACTTTGCTAAAACTCTTTCCACAACCTCATCTGACGTGCTTGGACGGCCGCTTCTTTGAGCATCAGCTACACTACCTGTAGCTTTGAACTTTGGTAACAATCTGCCAACCGTTGTTTGCGACACTGGCTCTCGTTGAGGATGCCTCCTATTAAATTCATCTGCAACGCCTCTGTTAGAGGAACCTTCTCTTCCACAGAGAAGAATAATCTCTATCCGCTCTTCAGTGCTCAACATTTTTCAGTCCTGCAACAATAAGAAAACAATAATAGTTTAGATAATAAATAACAGTGTAAAATCTCTATGGTGCGTGACTTTTTGGATACCTTGTATATTAAAAAGCACGATGTTGTTCTTGTTGCTTATTTCTTTGGAACTGTTTCCTGGAAAAATAAACCGGTGATGGTTTTCCGTTGCCGTCCATCAATTATAGCAAAAGAATTTTTTGAACGAATATTGAGGTTGAGGAAAAGACAGTTGCGCCAATTAGTTGTCCCTTACAACAGGCGCCAGGTGGGTGGCATCATTTAGCAGTTTTAATATTCGTAATGTTTGATTCTGCACGTGTAAGACTATTCCTGATTGCATAAACCACGAATGCACTATGAAGTTAAAAACCTGATAATTTGAAGAGTGCTTTAAAGTTTTATGATTCTGCACGTATTTGTTTCCGATTTAAGTTAGAATAAAATCGATTTCTTCTTATTACTGTGAAATCGTTGCTTTAAACGAGAACCTTGAACGAATAAATTATCTCGAAAAGAAGGAAGTGCAACAGTAACATTTCTAGAAATGTATATTTTAACGCCCACGAAAATAGATAATGAGTTTCTAATGACACTCTCTATTGCGAGCTAGCTAGAAAAACAATTACAAGACGATTATATTAAAGCAATGACCTTAACGTACAATGTTCCTAGACGTTCATTACGTTACACTCCTCAAGTATTTTACGGTATTACTGCGGTTTAATGCTTCTTTTTGTGGTTCTGAATCGGAAAAGAAGCAAATTTAGCGGTCGACTAACTTCAAATTAAAACATTTGCTGTAACGCTTCAAATATTGTTCAAGATTAATTTTTGCAATATAACTTCAACCATTCATTGAACTGAAACTCTTATTTATTGAATATTGTAGGTGAACGGCAAGTTTAATAGAAGCAATGCTACCACCTACCTGGGATGATATTTCAGTTTTGCAAAAACTTAAATTATTCAATCCTTGAACTTTTTGTTTTTTTAGAGGTTTTGATAACCTTGCAAGTCACCTGCTTCTAGTATTTGACGAAATCATTGAAACATTCTTCGCCTCCACTCCTTGGATACAAGTGAAGCTTTATCCTTTTCTACTTGTTCGCGGCTAAGTCTGGGAATTACCCCAAGGGTGAGCAATGAGAAAGGGCGTGGGGATGGTATAAACTCAACAATAAGCTAACATAGAAAGAAAAAAGGGAAATTGAGCGCCACTGTATCTATATGGACAACACAAGAAATTCAATACTCCTATGAGAAGATACAGAAACTCATTGGATTTAAGCACCATAAAAAAACTTATAACTTAATGAACTAACACATCTAGAAACCTCTGGAACATACTTACAACCTCTTCAATCTCGATGATCCTGAAAGAAAAAGTACACAACAAATTTTCTATTAAAAAGACACGGTTTGTGCTTTTTAATAAAAGAACATACTAATAACTATGAGTGGATAATCTTGAGATTACCACACCAAAGGTATTTTAATTAGAAATGGATATCTAGAATAAATCAATTGTAACATATCTGTGCTTTTAAATTATTTCAGCATTCGTCTAATTTCATTATTCAAAAAATTTATTTTCTCTAAGATATTCTTATTAAAATTAATTATGCATGGAATAAAAAAACTTGAGTCCAAAAATATATAGTTTCTCTCTTTTCGTTTTTTTTAAATATGGTTACAAATACAAAATAATAAAATTGAATTCTGGTTTTTCTTATAAATCTGACTTGACATAACAAGACCTTACTTTTAATAATATTTCAAAACAAGATTCCTGATATCCAACGGACAGATCTGTGTATTGGTTTACATGTATATAACATCAGTTTAGTTCATTTCTTTATAGAAAATTTAAATCACATGCAGCTAATTTGAGTAAATAAAATTTCAAACTTATTCAGATATAGAAATGATTAATGACCTTATTAAAGATTAGACATCTGTAATGAACTTTTTAAAAAACAGGAAGTGGACTTTAGAATCACAATACTTTAAACACATGCATGTTCCGCGTGTCTTACAAAATTACCTTATTAGTACTTCCTAACAATCATATTTCACGTTGTTATTCGTGCACAAAATTTAGCATGATTAAGCAATCTTCTATTAAAATTTTATGTGAACACTGTCTGAGAAACATAGGAACTGAAATTTTTGATACCTGTGCTTAATGAAGAAGTTACCTCTTGCTATCGAACTGCGATGCACATGTTCCGGATCCTGCTTACAAATTTGATGCCAAGAAACATCGAACAAAAGCTTTACATACTTCGTTAACGACAGTTGCCCCAATCACTATATATATAACCATGGTTATTTCATACGCTAAGGAATTAAAGATATTTTGTTTTAGTATAAAATTATTTAAATATTGTGGTCTCACCGTTATCAATCACCGACCTGTCTAACCATTTTTAAGAGGAAGCGTGGTCTATTGCCTTACCGGAGCTACAGGAATGACAGCTCTTCTGGGCCCCCAAGACGACCACCTCTCCTGCCCCTACCATGATATATTTATTCTCAGGCTCCACTTGTCACGAGCCCGTGTCCCCATCTTTATAAGTTGCAGCTTCGCTTACATGTTAAACTACAATGGCCGGCTTGGCTTTCCGTACCGTCCACGTAAAGAACAGCTTATACGTCTTGCGCGTCACCTCGTGACACTATTTACGCAAGCGCTATCTTAATATTAACAACTGAAAGGATATAATCCGCCTATGGATTAGGCAACACAAACGACTTGTTCCTTTTAAATACGATTTCAGAGTGTATATTGTTATTAAATATTTCTTGGTAATGCATTTAAGCTAATTAAATGGTAATAATTTCCTGTTCCATTGTGGAATTGTTTCTTTCAGATATAACTATATCGAATACAAAAATCAAATATCACAGATCTACAATGCATAGATGTGATTTCTTCAAAACTAGTGCCACAGAATATTATACGTTACATCATACAATTCCAAAGTAATTATAGCAATTGCAGAATCTTTCTTTAACTTTTCACGTCTTTGTAAGTAAACATAAATCTGGAGTTCCAATAAACAGAAATTTATATTTCACATTTTATAATCAGATTCTTCCTACGTTTCACTGTGTTATGAACGAATCACTTACATTAACTACCATTTGCACCGCCTATACTCACTGGTAATACTTGACCAAGTGGACATTAGCTTTAAGGTGAATCTTAAACACATACTCCATTGCACCAATTACAAAATATGGTATCTTAGCTAAGTTTTAAATTGATGTGGCAACATTGTATTTAATATCAAATATTGACAGTATGGCGAAGCGACAGTATTCAATAAACAAAAAGTGAGTGCTATAAGTGTATAAGCAAATATTAACACAGTATTTCCACAAAAATGACTGATAAAAATAAGCGAGCGCCGAATTTTTTTTCAACGGAAAAAACGTTCTTGTTGAACATTATTAAATAATTTTAAACATATAATCGAAAAAAGCAGAAGCATGGAAGAGAGTAAAATATTTAATTCACAATCCGATTTTCCTAGAAATATTATGATAATATTAAAAAGACAATAATAAAAGAAGTAGCAGATGAGGAGGCAAACCAGTTATCGAAGACAATCCGATAAAAGAGCTTGCTCTTGGAATAATGAATGAAAAAGCAGCGTATGGGTTGAAAAGCTGTATGATTGTGATGCTCAGCGTTCATCGGTGTTTACTGAAGATATAGAACAATTAGACGATAATGAAAGATTATTATCAAATCAATTTATTTATGATATTGACACGATTGTGTAGAAGGTTAAATCAAACCAATTAAAAAATCTATGGATCAGAATTATTTGTGCAAAAATACCGTTTTAGAAAGACCAACGAAAGTAAGTTGATTGTCATATGAATATTATTTCAGTACATTAATACGAAGGCGTAGAAGGGCCACAAAAACATCGTTCTACTTATTTTAGTTAAATTTCGACTTCCATGTCGAAATTTAGTTAAATTTCGACTTCGATGTCGAAATTTAGTTAAGTTTCGACTTCGATCTCGAAATTTATTAAATTTCGACTTCGATGTCGAAATTTATTAAATTTCGACTTCGATCCCGAAATTTATTAAATTTCGAATTCGATGTCGAAATTTAATTAAATTTCGACTTCGTTCTCAAAATTTAGTTAAATTTCGACTTCCGTCTCAAAATTTAGTTAAATTTCGACTTCGATCTCGAAATTTAGTTAAATTTTGACTTCGATCTCTAAATTTAGTTAAATTTCGACTTCGATGACGAAATTTAGTTAAATTTCGACTTCGATCTCGAAATACCAACAAGTATAAACTTTTGACTGTAAGTTATAATCCAGTAAAATTTCGAGATAGAAGTCGAAATTTAACTAAATTTCGAGATGGAAGTCGAAATTTAAATTTCGACATCGAAGTCGAAATTTAACTAAAATAAGTGAGCGATATTTTGTGGCCCTTCTACATCTTCGTACATTAACATTAATGTATAGTTTGTTGTTCAGCTAATAACTAAATACCTATTGGTCAATGTATGTAACATAAATCATGTGTCCTCAACACTTAATTTTTGAAAACCATCTAATTTAACTTTTTTTAAATTAGGTTATTTATATTAATTTAATTTAATGCCATGAGGGCATCCTGTCGACGCGTTTTGTCCTAATTGGGGCTCATCAGGACAGAACCAGCAAATATGTAATATTTAATAGACACATTATGGGAAGTATAGCATCACCTAGCTCACAGTTTGTGTCTTCATGTCGTTTCATCTGACATCGCAGGTTTTAGTAACCAACAGTCGATGCGGAGGAGATCCGGCTTAACTGCCTTTTTTCATAGTCAAAAGCTATAATTTAAGAAATAAGCAAAGTTAATGTGTCTTCAATTAATACAAAGTAAAAAAAATCATTGGCAAGTGACTCAGATTCAGCCACGAGGACATCCTGTCGACACGTTTCGTTCTAATTGAGGCGCATCAAGACAGGAGTAGCAAAGTTGTAATATTTAATAGACACATTTTTTGTTGATGTTTTCTGCCCCGAATCGCACTTATTTCTTGAAAATAAACAGAACAAACGTTCATGTTTTCATTTCGAAAAGTTTTTGTACTAAAAAACTGTATATAAATTTTTTGGTCTTGGAAAACAATCAGATATTAAGTTTGCTTTTACTTTCTATAAAACTTTAAACTTTTTCAATTTAAACTTGTATATAAAAGACGTTGAACGACATATTCATAATAGTTGATTAAGCATTAGATTTGTAAATTTGAATACAAGGTTTATGCGTGACAGACTGTGTAAACTTCCAAGTTTATTATTCGCTTGCCCTATTCTGCAGTATTGATTTACTCCCAAAACCTTAACCTATTACGCAGCTGCCGAAATTGCGTCGTTTCTATGTACTTCCTTGCTCTCTGTATTGCTCCATATTTTTTTTTGTTAAGGCTCGGAACTAGTTTTGAATTGCAGCTATTAAGGAAATATTTTAATTGGTTTATTGGAAGGTTTTCAAATTAAAGTTACCCACCTGGACTAATCAGTGTCATAATCTATAAACGCTTTATCATTCCATTACTTTTACAAACAGAAAATGGAAATCCATCATGGAAGCAGACCCACCGTGACTACAAAATTAGATATTAGAAGTATTGTGATAATAACCTTTTATTTCGTCTAAGAAGGGCGAAAGATTTACTTTATCTTTAGACTAGCGAAGCGTTGTGAGTGAAAGTGAGTTTGAATTAATAGGTAGATTGATGGGCAGCCAATTAATGGCAGTCGCTTTTTCTATAGGTATAGGTATTTTACAATAAAAAGTAGAACTAATGAAATAAGTGTAAATATTTGTATAGTATTTTAGTTAAAAATGTAAAACTAATTGTGTACTAACGAAAACTCTACTTCCCCAATAACAACAATTCTTTATTTTCAAACTAATTATACAAGCCTTTTCAGCAACTCGTAGTTAGAATAGAATTTTCTAAAGGCTGTCCCTACGTCTTATTTTCAGCTAATCGCTACCAGTACAATTACTAGCTTATTAAACTACAATGCTATCTTCTTAATTAACGTATTATCGAAGCACTACGATTAACTATCCACTAATTATTATATATCAATACAATAATTTATTCCAACACTAATTTCTACCACATCTTTCAAAGCTTTAAACTATAACATGTTGTAATCAAAATTTTAACCAGAAGTGAATTGCAATATCCACAACGGCAATTTATATACATATCCAAAAACTCTAGAGTATTCTAAAACGTACCAGAAATTATGCAAATAACATTTCGAATGCACCTATTGTAATCTAAATAACTTTTAAATGCAAAACTTTTGTACCAGTCAATCCAAACCATCTACAAGATGAGGTTTCGTCGGGACCTATCAATCATATTTTGTGTACAAACGCTTCGCTCACATTCCAATGTAATTACTCTGGTCAGAGGCAGAGCGATCGGCGCTAGAGTATCATAAAGGCAAGAAAAAATCGATTGCAGTTTTAAACTTCTAGAAACATGAAATAAATATTACTCTCATTTAACTTTCGCCAGCCTTAAAGTCCGAAACAAAGAGCATAGAGGTTCAAGGATAGCGGCTTTTTAAAAAAATAAATATCTAAGGATCAAATATTTAATATTATAAAACTTTTGAATGTAGTATCAGTTTATTAAATCTTGTGATTTTTGTAGTATTATAGATTGTAGGAATTATTCTGCGCGGTAAGCGCTTGGAAAAGCAAACCCGGCTTTTCAGTTTGTATTGTAACGAAAACTCTATTTGTACAAACAACTGTTCTTTATTTTGAAACTAATTATACAAGTCTTTTCAACAACTCGTAGTTACAATGTAATTTGATAAAAGCTCTCCCAACAGTTTATATCCGAACTAACCTCTAACAGTATAAGTATTGTATCCTAAAACTACGATGTTATCAAATTACTATCGAAACACTACAACTAACTATCTAAGCACTAATTCCTAATTTCTATTATCACTACAATAATTTATATCAACACTAATTTATATCGACAATACACAGAAATGTATCACATTTTTCTAAGCTTTAGCCTAGAACATATCGTAATCAAAGCCTAATCGGAACTGCACTCAACTAACTAACGCTTATCTTGGCAATTTATATTTTATCCAATCGTTCGAGAATATTTTTTCCTCGAGATCTCCTATTGTAATTTTTTAACTGCAAAGTCTTGTACCTGTCGGTCAAGGGCTCGCAACGCAGGGCCTATCAATCATCTTTTGTGCACAACTTTTCGTTTACGTTCTATTGTATTTATTCTGTTCGGAAGCAGACCAGTGGGCGCTACAATATTTATAGCCAAAAGAAAGAATTTTAAGGACCAAATTTTTAAATTTGGCGGTAAAAAGGTGGATTTTTCCAAATTGGATTGGGGTTAAAACAAAGTAACTAGGGGTTTTCTTTTGTGTTTTTAACCCACAACAGTTTTAAAACCCCTAGGCTTTCTACCTTTTTTTGATTTTTAAAACCCACCAAATTTTCAACCGGATTTTGAACCCCACTGGTCTTTCCAACGTTTTAAACTCGAAATTTCCAAAAATTTACCCTGGTGAAATAAAATTTCTTAAAAATTCGGGAATTAAATATTAGCAATTTGGTTTTCCGAACAGATAAAATAAAATTGAAGTAACGAGAATTTTAAAAAAATGAAAATTTATAAAAGGATTTTATTTTATTTTTCAGCATGTTTTGGCACTCAACACGTCGATTCCAAGCTATACCCATTTTCACTACCCGTCAATAAAAATTTTCGATATTCTTTGAAACTCTTCGGAAGGCCTCGTGGTTGCTCGTGGAACCAAATAAGAACTTAAATACTAATTAAATGAATATATACACAGTTCAAAGAGGTGCAGGATTCTTCCGAGTCTTCGGAACTCTTCGGAAGGCTTCGTGATTTACTTGTGGGACAACGTGTAAGTGTAAAGAATTATGATATGAACATAAGAACTATACATTGAACATATATACAGTATTTAGAGATTCAGAAGTCTTCGGCGGTCTTTGAAAGGCTTCGGAATTTACTTGTGAGACCAAGTAAGAACTTGAATAACGATTGATGGAAAATATATACAGTTTTAAGAGGTCCAAACGTCGTAGGTGGTCTTCGGAACTCTTCGGGCGGCGTCGTGGTGGTGATGTCCTAGGCTTCGTCGACTGTGTTGCCGCTGAACTCTACGGGGGTGCTATCCCGCAGGTACAGCATGCAGACACACTCGACGTCACCATAATAAACGACCTCTCGTGATGTTGTGGTCGTGGGGGCGGCTTGGATAGAGTCTCGCCGCAGCTCTTGTGGGTGCTGTAGATGGTCTGATGACGGCGGCAGGGGTGACAGGAGCTTCGGTTGCGGTAAGGTGGCTCGAAAGGCATGTCGGAGAGCGTTCTGCGTCTACTTCCTGCTGGCCTGGTGGGTGGAATGGAGCTTCCTGTCCATACGTAATTAACTAATGATTTACGGAAACGAATTAAGGTGGCGTGTCCTAGGTACGGCGCCGCACAGCGTTACTGGTAAAGAATAAGCAGGTTATGGGGAGCACTTCTAGCTGAAGCGTTTAACAGGCTATGGTAAGCACTGCTAGTTGAGTGCTTAGGCTATGACGAGCACTAAGTGTACAGATTTTTGTTGGATTTGCAATCGTATTTATATGCTTTCTTCCCCTATGCAGGGTGTGTTGAAAAAAACGTTAGTGGACTGGGCATCCAATAGGTTTGCTAGTTTTAGGGTAGCACAAAAAATGAGTTGGATATTTTGGTTTTACAATAGTTTGTTCTGTGTTCAGCACGTGTACAGGGTAACATTCCCTCCTGCTGAAGAGTGTAGTGTAGCTAGGTTGATGCGGGGTGGTTAGGGTCGAGTGGGTGCTGGTCGTATATTTTTGGAGTGTATCTTCATTTCTCCCCGTTCCAGCCGAACCCAGTAGATATTGGGTCCGGCTCTCCTTTGAATTGGGTGAGGTCCGGTCCATTTTGATTAGAACTCATTTTTGGTGGAGGGGTGGTTCCTAATCATGGCCATGTCTCCAGGTGAAAACGAGGGATCTTCGTCTTGGCCATATTTGGCTCTGAAGCGGCGCTCGCGATTCTGAATTTGTTGGACACGGCGACATCGGGATTCTCTCTGACAGTCCACTGGTGGATGGTAGAGATCCCAAGGACGGGGTTGTTCAATCTCCAGTAGGGCGTAACTGGGTGTAGTTTCCGTAGCTGTGTTCTTCCTGGTCTGGAGGAAATACATTATCTCGGGTAGTTTCAGGTCCCAGGATCGTGCGTCGTGTTGGGTCGCGAAGGCTCAGGCTTTCTTGATTTCCTGGTTCCGACGTTCGACTGGGTTTGCGTGTGGGTGGAAGATTGGCGTAGTCCAGTGGTAACAACCCCATTGACCTAGTGTCTAGTCCTACTGTCGAGATACGTATTGGGGCCCGTTGTCGGTGAGGATCGCTCGTGGGTACCCATATCGGAAGATGACCTCGTTTTTAAGTAGGTTGATGACGGTTGTCAGACGTCGGAAAAGTTTCGACCCATCTGCTAAACAAGTCGGTTACGGCCAGTATGAACCGATTGTTTTGACGTGAAGTGATGTATGGTCACATGGTGTCGACGGATATGATCCCCCATTGTCGGGTGGGTAGATGTAGTCGGAGGGGTACTTTCTGTTGATACGGTCTTCTTTTCGTAGCGGCACAGGTCTAACATTGGCTTACATATTGCCTTACAGCGTCAACGACCTTCGGCCAGAAGTATCTTTCGCTGAGGGCGCGGTAAGTTTCGTCGGTGCCTGGATGTCCAGCCAGATCGTGGAAGGTGTGTAACGCATCGGTATGTGCATCGTGGGGCACAACGAGCCGGTTCTGGTTAGCGTTGCATCGCCAGAGGTATCCATCTTCGATTATAGAATCTTGTAGAATTTTCTTCTCGTGTTAGTTTTGGGGGCCTCTTTGCTGTACGGGGAGCCATTCTTGAGTCATCCATCCAATGACTTCCCTGTACTGTTGTGCGGTTTGTATCCGTTCGGGCAGATCCACCAGGGTGATGTAGTTTGCCTGTGGTATGTTTGGTGGTAACAGGCGGTTTTCTCTCGTGGCCTCTTCGGGAATATCATTGTTGAAGGGGTGGCGAAAGTTCATTCTGAGTTTCGGGGCAATGTTGGATGTCGAAGGAGAATTCTTGTAGTAGCAGGGCTCAGCGGGTAAGTTTGGTACGGGTGTCTTTGGTCTTATTTAACCACAGCAATGCGCGGCTCTCTGTACGGAGTGTGAAACGTTTGTCTTCCAAGTAGGGTCGGTACTTCTTAAGGTCCAGTTTACTGCTAAAAATTCCTGCTCGTTTACATGGTAGTTTTTCTCGGCTTGGTTGAGTTTGGCACTGGCGTAGCTGACGGTGTTTCGTGACCCTTTAACTTCTTGGTAGAGGTTTGGAAGGCTCGTTCGGTCACCGAAGTACATTGGAAGCGTCGGTTGGTATGGAGTAAGTTAGTTAGTGGTGTCTGGAGATCTTCACACCACGGGATGTAGTCCCGGTGGCAATTGGTGAGGCCGAGGAAGCACCTTAGCTGTCGTCGGTTGGTGGGCCGGTCTGCTTTCTGGATTTGTTTCACGTGCTTTGGTACGGGTTGATTTTCTTCGGCGGTTATGACGTGGCCTAGGTATTCGATATTTTGTACTCCAAAGCTGGAATTTTCTAGTTCTAGGTGGAGCCTTGGTTGCTCGAGCCTGTCCAGAACGAGTCGAATGTGTTGTAGATGCTCCTCCCATGTATAATAGCACAAATTTGTGTAGGTAGGCTGCCCGAACCTCTTGTATCATTAGCTTCTGAAATCTGGCTGGGACATTTTTCACACCAAAAGGCATGACGCGGAACTGATAGCTAGCTCCATCGGGCGTGGTGAGTGCTGTGTGGTGCCTGGACTCGGGATCTAGCGGTACTTGCCAGTAGCCAGAATTGAGATCGAGGGTGGTGAATACAGATGCTGTGCCGAGGTCCCGTACTGGTGAGTTGCAGTTTGTTTGGGTGGCCTACTGGTGGAGACGGGTGTCGTCCTTCGGTTCCAGTGGGGCGTCTGGCGGTTGTGAGCTCCAAAGTGTATGGATCCTCGCTCGTGATCCATGACTGCTTTCTGGCGTTGAAGTCAGGAAATGTTCCAAGATGATGTCCTCTGCCAGATTGGCCACTACCAGGAAGGTTTCATGGTCCGTCACGTTTCCAAGGGTGAATGGCGTGCGGAACTTGTCCTTGATAGCCATCTTTGTCCCTGTTTTGGTTAAGTGGGCGGAGGTACGATAGGGTTCTACCCGTGAACCAGTGGGTGATCTCTCTTCTCTGTACATACATGAAGATTCCCCTGGGTCTAGTAGTGCGTTGTAGGTCGTTCTGTTTATGGTGACGGGGATCCTTGGTAATGGGTATTTGTGGGTAATGTTTAGCCGCGCCAGTTCGTTTCGCTCGGCTGGGCGGTGTGCTGGCGCAGCTCGGCCAGGGTGTGGTTCTTGAGTTTCTGGTTGGACAATCTCAGTGCCAATGTCTTTGTGGGCACAAGCGGCACTTTGGTAGCTGATGTGGGATCGGTCGTCCTTTTAAGTCGCCTCCTTTACCTTATCTTCGATTTCCGTGAGGCGGGGAGACCATTTCTCATACTGTTGTCGGCATGTTACATTGAATTGGGTGCCTCAGTGTCGGTAGGAGGAGGTCCGTGAATAGCTCTATGTTCCGGTTGATGTCTAGTTTTAGGTGGTGGGCTTGCTGCGTGTTAGTGCTGAGGAAGGCGGTTACTCATTGAGACATCATCTGCTTGTGTCCGTAATACTCGGAGGTTATTTTGGCTCTAATGGTTGGACTGTCGTACTTGTCCAGAAAGAACCTTTTGAATTCGCAGTAGCTGGGTTGGAATATCGCGTATGCTTCCCACCATGTGGCTGCCTGGCCTCGGAGTTGAGCGGTCGTTGTAGTTACATCCGCGTCCATCGTTTCTATCTGTTGAAGGAATTCTTTGGGATCCTCTAGATGGCTGCCAGAGAATATTATAGGTTTTCTGCTTTGGAGGTCGCTGTGGGGAAGTGGTAAAGATCCTCCACTAGCGCCTTGATTGTGACCATTTTGATGGTTGGTTGTTTGTTGAGCGCCACTGAGTTGTTGCGTCCCAGAAGTGGTTGTGATTGTGTGTCCTCCTGGGTTGTAGGCGGCTGTTTGGTATCCGGCTAAACGTTTGATGGCGTTTGACTCCTCGTCCTGGGAATGTTAATGTTTCTTGCAAACGCGCTGTTTGCAAAATCTTCTTGTTATTGTTTGGGAGGGCGGTGTCTGGCTTTTTAGATAATGTATGTAGCCTTAGCTTATTTATGTTTAATATGCACTAGCAAAAATAATTAAAAAGTTCATAAATACATAGATACGAACTTTAAATAGTTTAAAATGAACAGTTTATATAGTTTGAAGCAATTCAGAAGTCTTCGGTAATCTTTGAAACTTTTCGGAAGGCTTTGGGATTGACTTGGGGAGGCTGAGTAAAAACTTGAATAACGATAGTTGGTAAATATATATATAGTTTTAAGAGGTCCAGACGTCTTCGGCGGTCTTCGGAACTCTTCGGAAGGCTTCGTGATTTACTTGTGGGACGAGTAAGTGTAAAGAATGATGATATGAACATAAGAACTATACATTGAGCATATTTATAGTATTTTGAGGTTCACAAGTCTTCGGCAGTCTTCGGAACTCTTCGGAAGGTTTCGGAATTTACTTGTGAGGCCAATTAAGAACTTGAATAACGATAGATGGAAAATATATACAGTTTTAAGTGGTCGAGACGTTTTAGGTGGTCTTCGGAACTCTGAGGAAGGCGTCGTGGTAGTGATGCCCTGAATGCCGCTGAACTCTACGGGGGTGCTATTCCGGAGGTACAGCTTGCAGACACACTCGGCGTCACTACAATGAACGACCTCTCGTGATGTTATCGTCGTGGGGGCGGCTTGGATGCATTCTCGCCGCAGCCCTTGTGGGTGCTGATGACGGCGGCAGAGGTGACAGGAGCTTAAGTTGAGCTCATACGTAATTAACTAATGATTTACGGAAACGAATTAAGGTGGCGTGCCCTAGCTACAGCGCCGGGCAGCGTTATTGGTAAAGAATATGCAGGTTATAGGGTGCACTGCTTGCTGAAGCATTTAACAGGCTATGGTGAGCACTGCTAGTGTAGTTCTTAGGCTTTGGTAAGCACTAAGTGTACTGATTTTTGTTGGATTTGCAATCGTATTTATATGCTTTCTTTCCCTATGCCGGGTGTGTTGAAAAAAACGTTAGTGGAATGGGTATCCAATAAGTTTGCTAGTTTTAGGGTAGCACAAAAAATGAGTTGGAGATTTTGACTTTACATTAGTTTGTTCTGTGTTCAGCAACGTGTACTTTGATATAGGTTAACAAATTGGGTCTGTTTTTTTTGTTAAGTTTTTCCGGTTGCTTATCGCAAAAATAGAGGTATTACGATGTTGAAATTAAACTTACTTCACTCAAACTGTAGGAGTATGCCAATGAAGACAGCTTTTTTGCTTGGACATCAATAATAAAATATAATTTTCTAACTTTTTAAAATTTAGGGTACATTATGTTAAAGCATGGCGTTTTTCTAATACTTTTTTCAGCTGCTTAGGAAATGTATTTCTACTCGTAGCGGATTTTTTTTTCCTTCCTACTGTAATTTTTTTTCGTAATTACTTATCAAGCATTATTTGTGGACATGTGTAAGTATAGGGTTTGTATCATTATCTTAGTTGCTGTTTTAGTAAATAGTAATATTGAAGGTAAATGAAACAGTTCACCATATACATTTTTTTAATTGCTGTTTTATGTAAATATTAGGATGGAGAGTAGTAACTGAAAACCATTCACTATATTTTATATAAATATTAGGATTGAGGTAGCGAATTAGGTTAAGATAATAAAGAAGGGTATTATTTATTACGAATGTTTTGTACTATGTCAATCCTCCGGGAGACCCTGGATTAAATGCTGTTTTTTATGCGAATTGGTATTCCTTTTATAACATGTTGATTTCTCAAGCGTTTGTAAATAAATTTTCTTAAGGTTTCTTTTTTCTTTCTGTGTGATTTACCCCACTCTACGGCGTTTTAGATAGCACGACATTACTTCTTTTGATTCTCCTTGTTTTGTTGCGGTACTCAGTGCGGGCTATTTTCATGCTTTACTTTCTTTCTTGTGTTAAGGCTTTATAAGTATTTTGGTTGTAGTGTAGTATGCCAATCACAATTAATTTAAGTCCTTAAACTATTCCCACCTAGAAACCCTCCATTATCCCTACCTTTAGTGCAACGACATAAAAGGGTTGGTAATGTACGAGTGGACGACAATTCAACTTCGTTCTCGCTTGGCTTTGGTTCGTGATTTAGTTCGGTGCATCGAGCATCAGTAATTAGCAACAATTAGTGAACATTATACATACAGTCCATAATTATCTGATAGCAGTGCAAGTACAATCAACCACTACAACCAGTGAAAGGTAGGTGATATATTCCTTTAAATTATCATTTCCTTTGTGTGATTGTAAATGCAAATTAACATTTTGATTAACATTTTGGTCCTTTGAGCAAATATTTGGCTTATTAATTGGTTTATTATTGGCATTTATTATTGGCATTCATTTTAACTACATTGTTAATTGCTCTTCGCTTAAATTAGGGGTTGACCGCATTTAGAAGAAAAGTGTAGTCACACCACCAGTTTCATAGTCAATTGTGTAAAGTAACTTATAGTAGATGCAATCTCGCATTAAATTTGAAATTTTGTACTGATACAGAATCTTATAAAGCCTTAAAATGACAAATCTTTGTAAATTTTAGGGATAGTTAACGTAAGAATTTGTAGTCAGAAAAGTGTTTAACAATACAGTTATTTTAAACTTGTAATTCAAGTTCGCTAGAGAATTCAGGTATTCGTAAAACCGGGTAGAATAAAACCCTTTGCTCTTTGTCATATTGAAACTTGCAAGCTCCCGTTAGGCACGTTGTAGTAAAAATTCTTTAACAGGTAGTTCAACATTACCCTTGGTATATCCTATTATTAGGTGAACAAACCCTTCATTTTTGTAGCTGAAATCAATATAAAATCGATATTAGTAACCTTGTTCGTTAGGATGGCACATATTTCATCGGATAGGTTGATAGTGGATTTAAAGGCCGCACTCGATAGATTATCTGATATATCTGGTGCGATAGATAAATTGGAGCATATTAAAGGCAATTGTATTTCTGTTAATATTATGGCTGAAAGCGCCTTTGATATCAAAAACGATGTAGATACTGCTTATAAAACGTGCATATTGGATGAGGACAACTCTGAATTATTAAATGCAATTACAACACTAAGAATTGAAATAGATAGGTCTTTGTTAAACATTAAAATTATTAAAGCTCAGTTTGATAATATATCCACTGCTGAAAAAGGCTTGACTGGAAATATTACTGGTATTGGCTCATGTACTAATATTCGTCTCCCTCGGATAGAAATGAAAAATTTTCTGGAAAAATAGAACATTTCAAGAGTTTATTCAATTTTTAATAATTTAGTTCATGAAAATAATCAATTGCTACCGATCGAAAAGTTCTATTTTTAATTGATGCGTTGGATTTTAAGTCTAGAGAACTCATTAGACATTTGCAAATTTCGAATAATAATTATATGCTAGCTTATTCAATTATTGTGGAGAGGTTTAATTCAAAACGTTTAATTGCAAACACGCATTGGAATGCTTTAGAATCGTCACCAAAAGCAAAATTTAATTCACATACAGATTTAAGAGAATTGCTTAATTGCTTTACGGAAAATATATCAAGCTTACGTCAAACTAAGATTGATTTGCTCGACTTCGTATTGTTTAATTTGTTATCAAAAAAGGTAGATACAAATCTTTTGAAAACATTTGAGTTAGAAAATACATCAGACATTCCATCTTATGATCAATTAAAATTATTTCTAGAAAAACATTGCAAGGCATTAGAAATTAGCAATATGGTTGTTTCCGATACACCGTCCAAATTTAATACGTCCGTTAAACAAACCATATCATCTAGTGTACCTTCTAAACGTTCCTTTGAATATTCAAAACCCCAAGTTCGAAAGTCATTCGTAACAACTTCATTCGCTCAGAAATGCAGTCTTTGCAGTGGTACTCATAACTTATACCAATGTGAAATGTTTCTGAATAAATCGCCACAAGACCGTTATAACTTTGTTAAAGACAAACACTTATGCATTAATTGTCTTCGCAACTCTCATATGGTTACACGCTGCTCTTCCAAACTTGTTTGTAAAAAGTGTGCAAGGGTCATCATACTTTATTGCACTTTGAAAACCCTACAGTTGCACAGAAACCTGCAATCACTCAGGCAACAGATCAACTTCCCGAACCCACCTGCAACACTACTACAAGTACGTTGTTATCATCTAGATCGTCCAACACAATGACGTTATTAGGCACCGCAAGAATTTCAATTACAGATGGGTTTGGTAAAGTTCAGACAGTAAGAGCACTTGTAGATAGTGCATCAATGGAAAATTTCATGACTGATAAGTGTTGTCGACGCTTAGGTTTAAGAAAATCGAATATTTCAATGAAGGTTGAAGGCTTAGGTCTATCTGCTTCTCATGCGTATGGACAAGTATCGTGTAAAATTAGTCCTCAAGGTAAAACTGTTCCAGAGTACAGTATTGATTGTTTTGTTTTACCAGACATTTGTGGAACCCTTCCTTCATCAAGGATCTCACCAAATAGTTGGCCTCACATAGTTGGATTAGATTTAGCAGATTCGGACTTCGACAAACCTAGCCATATCGATTTATTGTTAGGTGCAGATTTGTTCGCGCGTGTTTTATTAAACGCAACTCGCATTGGGTCACTAGAAGAACCCGTGGCAATTCACACTACCTTTGGGTGGATATTAACAGGAAGGTTCTTTCTTCTGTTACATCTCGTATATCATTAGCTGCACTTGTAGAAGATGCTAACATTACTCGATTTTGGGAACTGGAAAATATTCCAGATTCTAACAAATTATCTCCTCATGCGGAAATTTGTGAAAGGCATTTTGTGGACACTCACAAGCAGGATGACACCGGTCGTTTTATTGTTTTGTTACCTTTCAATGGTCCTGAACCGCTATTTGCTGGCTCTCGAAATAGCACTTCGAAGATTTCTTTCACTAGAACGCCGTTTGAAATAAATCCTCAACTGTATAATTCGTACAGAGAATTTATGCAGAATTATATCGATAGTGGTCATATGTCTCGTATTGTATCGGATTCAACTCGATCGTCTACATTATCGCCGGTATATTACATACCACATCACGCCGTGTTCAAACCAGACAGTACAACTACAAAACTTCGTGTCGTATTTGATGCTTCAGCCAGCGCTCAAAGTGGAGGGTCTTTAAATGATCATTTACTCGCAGGCCCCTCTTCAAAAAGATATCATGGAGTTGTTATTACACTTTCGTTTACATTCTGTAGTTTTAACTGCGGACATTAAGCAAATGTATAGACAGATTCTTATTTCTACTAGCCATCGAGACTATCAACGTATAGTTTGGAGATTTAAGTCCTCGGAGTCTGTTATCGATTATCAGCTAAACACTGTTACATACGGCATCACATCATCACCATTTTAGCCATGCGTGTAATTCAAGAACTTGCAAAAAGTCAATCGTTACGTTTTCCTATTGCTTCCAAGATTTTAGCGTCGGATACGTACGTGGATGATTTGATTACAGGGTGTGATTCGATAGAGGATGGCAAACGACTCGTGTATGAATTAAACCAAATTTGCCAATCAGGTGGTTTTATGTTGCGAAAGTGGAATAGCAACGTGCCAAGTGTCATTGGCCATTTACCTGATTCCGTTCGGTATCAGCAAGCATTTTTGTTTGAAGAGGTAAACAATACTTCTCAAAAAATTTTAGGACTGCAATGGCAACCATTGAGTGATGTGTTGTTTTACAATCTTAATATCGTTGATCGGCCTTGTACCAAAAGGAATATGGTTTCGAAATTGCAAGGATCTTTGACCCTCTGGGGTTATTATCACCATTGGTCTTCTTCGCAAAACATTTGATTCAATCTGTATGGATATTAGGAATTGGCTGGGATGAACTTCCTCCCCAACAAATTGTTTTAAAATGGAATCTGTATCTTCAA
This sequence comes from Platerodrilus igneus, assembly GCA_036346225.1. NCBI lineage: Eukaryota > Metazoa > Arthropoda > Insecta > Coleoptera > Lycidae > Platerodrilus > Platerodrilus igneus. The sequence continues at coordinate 97,249 of JARFIW010001121.1, forward strand.
CAATTACCCGAGTTATTGAAAATTGAAATTCCTCGACGGATTCTTTGCGATAACCATCAAACTGTACAAATTCATGCATTTTGTGATGCATCGGAAGCTGGATATGCAGCAGCAGTTTATCTCCGCTGTGTCGATGAGAAAGGGAACATCCAAGTATCATTGGTCTGTGCCAAATCTAAAGTCGCACCAACCAATCGTATATCATTACCTCGATTAGAATTGTGTGGTGCAGTGTTGTTGTCGAACTTGGTCGAGTATGTGCAAAATACGTATAGAGATAATTTAGTATTGGACGATACATTTGCGTGGTCAGATTCCACAGTAGCATTAGCATGGATTCGATCTTCGTCGTATAATTGGAAGACCTTTATTAGCAATCGTGTCTCGCATATCCAAGAACGAGTGGCTCCATCATCGTGGCATCATATTAAATCACAGGATAATCCTGCTGACTGTGCATCAAGAGGATTATTAGCTGCTGAGCTTGTTAATCATCCTTTGTGGTGGACGGCTCCACCATGGTTACTATTACCTAAAGAGAATTGGCCTGCTCATATGGAACCAACTCTTACAGATCACACTCAGATGCACATTGAAAAAAGAACTTTATCCCTTAACATACACGTTGCAGATAATTTCGTAGACTCGATGGTAAATCAATTTTCAGATTTGCGAAAAATATGCAGGATTCTGGTATATATTTGTCAGTTCATTCGTAACTTGAAAGTTCGTGCAAATTTGGATATTGGAAACTTAGAACAATTATTGGTCTCCCCCGAACAGTATGCACTTCATTTATTAATAAAACGGGTTCAAGAACAAGTTTTCAGTCAGGACATTGATATCATTCGAAAGGAAAACTTAGTAATAAACAACTTCGACCTCTCAGTCCTTTCCTTGACAGTGATGGGTTGTTAAGGGTGGGCGGCCGGTTGCGAAATGCAGACGTATCTTATGATACAAAATTTCCTTTGCTACTTCCTCGGTCACACCGGGTGACAGAGCTCATTATTCGAGATTGCCATACGAAATATTTACACCCTGGACTTAGAACTACTCATTTCTTGTTAGTACAAAATTTTTGGATTCTGTCTGCAAAAAGGGCTATTCAACAGTGCCTAAACTCTTGTATTCGATGTTTTCGTCAAAACCTATTTCGCTATGTCCTCCTATGGGCGACTTGCCCCCCGCTAGACTTACTGCCGGTAAAGCGTTTCTACATACTGGGGTAGACTACGGTGGACCCTTTTCTATCACCATGAATCGTATTAGAGGTGCCAAATCATTGAAAGCCTATGTTTGTTTATTTGTTTGTCTTAGTACAAAAGCGATACATCTGGAGTTGGCATCAAACCTATCTAAAGAAGCCTTTATTGCAGCTTTACGGCGGTTTGTAGCACGCAGAGGTAAATGCTTGCAAATTCATAGTGACTGTGGAACAAATTTTATCGGAGCATCTCGGGAACTAATCGAATATATGAAGCAGTCATCTGAAACGGAAGGTATTCACTTTGTTTTAATCCTCCGTCGGCTCCTCACTTTGGGGAATGTGGGAAGCTGGGATAAAATCTGTAAAGTCCCATCTCAAGAAGGTGGTAGGCGAACAAATTCTCTCGTACGAAGAATTTAACACCATTCTTGCTCAAATTGAAGCCATATTAAACTCCAGACCTTTATGTCCAATGAGTAACGATCCCACTGATTTTTCATTCTTAAGTCCTGGTCATTTTCTGAACGTAGAACCAGTGTCTGTCATTCCCGACCCTAATGTCTTAGATCTGAAACTATCTTCTTTAATCGTTGGCAACTGGTTCAACGTATTCAGCAATCATTTTGGAAACGGTGGCATTTGGAGTACCTGCACACTTCAACAGAAAACCAAATGGTTTTCTGCTAATTATTCGTTAATGGTGGGAACGTTGGTGTTGATTAAGGATACTCAAGTGTCTCCATTACAGTGGAAAATGGGACGTATACATACGTTGCATTATGGAAAGGACAATGTTTGTCGTGTGGCTACCGTGGCAACATCCCAGGGACTATTTAAAAGGCCCGTGGTAAAATTGTGCCCTCTCCCATTTCAGAGGCAACTTAGTATTATAGTTAGTATATTAGGGTAAGTTAACTTTTAAATTTACGATTATATATATATATATATTTTTTTTTTTTTGCTCGTTTAGACACACTTAGAAAATAAGTTCCTAATACTTATTTTGGTGGGCGGTATGTTAAGGCTTTATAAGTATTTTGGTTGTAGTAGTATGCCAATCACAATTAATTTAAGTCCTTAAACTATTCCCACCTAGAAACCCTCCATTATCCCTACCTTTAGTGCAACGACATAAAAGGGTTGGTAATGTACGAGTGGACGACAATTCAACTTCGTTCTCGCTTGGCTTTGGTTCGTGATTTAGTTCGGTGCATCGAGCATCAGTAATTAGCAACAATTAGTGAACATTATACATACAGTCCATAATTATCTGATAGCAGTGCAAGTACAATCAACCACTACAACCAGTGAAAGGTAGGTGATATATTCCTTTAAATTATCATTTCCTTTGTGTGATTGTAAATGCAAATTAACATTTTGATTAACATCTTGTGTGCACGAATTACCGTAACATAGTGGTCTCTGTAGCGAAATTTCAGTGCACTACAGATTCTTTGTAAACATTTGTGAATATTATACTTTTATTGGAGCCAATAAAAAATTTAAATTGAAGTGCGTTACGGTAGCATTGTCAGTTGATATTCCCTAGACGGAAACTGAAACGGAAACAAATGACCGCTTAGATCATTCGATTTAACACCCTTAGATTTTTCCCCTGTAGCTATGTTAAAAAGGTCATTACATTCGAGGAACGATTCTAAAGCTTAATGACAGTAATGTTATTCGAGAAATTGAACCTTCATCTCCGAATCGTTATGGAGAATGGGTTTCTGTTTAAAAAAGCCTCATGAACATGCTAGATGTTTTGTATTCTACTGTTAATCGATCTAAAATTATTATTTAACACTTAAAGGTTTTTTAACAATTTGAAATGAAACTTTACCGAGTCATCCAGCATTTGAGAAATTTATTTCTTCACTGAAGAAGCTCAAAATAACGAAGTTAGCAATTTTGTTTTTGCGTTGTAACGATTTATTAAAAAATATTAATCTTTATAATAAAATTGCGTACATATCACGCAAGGTATTTAATTTAGTACAGTTTTAGCACGCAATATTTTGAAAGCGTTTCCTCAACCTTCAATTTTCAAGCGTTTGGCAAGTTATATACCGCGACTAAATCTGAGCGAGATGGATATACAAAGGTCCCGGGTAGCATTCAAGTGCTGACGCCAACCTGACTGAACAAAGCTCTTGTGCAGGGCTAGAAAAAGAAAAAATATATAGTGTATTTCAGATTACGGTAGTTTTTTCAAGGTCTACTTGTTCCCTGCCTTTTCTACATACTAAGCTTTCAGTCTCATATAAAGCTTCCCTTGTCTTGTCCGTGTTTGTTTTGTACTGAAGTGTGGCAGCAGACCGTGTAGGAAGAATGAGGCAGGCTCTTTATTGACATTGAATACCGTTATTTATGTTTCGTTGAGCTGATGCTGTTGAAGATATTAAAGCTGCATTCCGTCTCTTCCAGTCTATTCTATTTTAATTTGTAACCTGAGTAATGCGCAGTTTGCATGTAATTCGATTGCGTTGTATTTCGCTGAGAAAGTTGAGTAAAATGAGAAAAGTTGTTGCTACAAAGAAATATACTTGATATTTCATTTTATTTAGACTAATAAAAAAGTTGTACTCGAGAATTATTATCGGAGAGGAGAATGAAAATATCGATTACGACTTCATTAATCCTTAACCCGGAATCCCAAAAAGTTTACATTATTCGAAACTGGGTCAAGTGATCCAAATCAGAATTATTTTTTTACCATACCTCGAGCAACATCTTACTCCTTTTGTTTTGTTTAAGTACTACTATAGTAGGTATCAAATTATGAAGTTCAGCTTCATATGTCGAACAATTGGTTTTTAATCTATTTTTAAATTTAGAAAAAATTACAAATTCCTACGCTGTACTAACATACGTTTTTTTCATATCTCGGCTTAAGGTAAAGATAAGTGAATGAAACAAACACCATTGCCTTCGGGACGTTTCAAGCTTTAATTTGATATATTACAAGGGTCTGTTTGAATCATTTATATTTTTTTATATCATCATCATCATCATCCTCAAGTCTTCAGTTCTAGAAGTGGTTGGACGCGTACCCTCATTGTTTCATAGTCTGAACCAATCTACACATTTCCCTGAAATTTGCACTACCTGCATCTATCACTATTTGTGTGCAAAAGTATGATCTCGGTCTATCTCTACCTCTCTTTTCCTATCTCTGATTGTAGTATATCCCGTACTTTTCCCCAGAAATGCCTTCGAACGTATCCTATCTTTCTATTTCTCCTTTTTTTTTTCATTTTCCAGAGATATCTTTATTCCTCTACTATTTCAACAACCTATTTCTTATTAACTTTGTCTGTCCATGCTACCATCCTCATACATCTGAAGCACAACATTCCAGAAGGCTTCTATCTCTTTCTGTCTGCTTTTCCTATTGCCCCTATTTCATAGATGTGATGTGCTGTGCTCCACACTATGCTTTGAACAGTTTTCTTGTTGTATCTATGTTCGTTGTCTTTGAACATAGCTGCTGTTCTTTCTTGTTTGATGCAGTTCGGTCACCTTCTATTGTTTTACATTTATATACCCTACTTTCCCGATATTCAGTTGTATGTGAAGGGGGGGTAAGCAGCCTTTGGCTGCCAAGTTCCTCCAGCACTTGAACCTTTGTCGAATTAATAGTTTTCCAATTTATCCTCGCACACTCAACATTAGTTGAAAATATTTCACAACCAACACGTGTAGTTGTTTATAATAATCATCAGATTTAAGAGCACTTATTTTTTTCTCATTGGGTTTTACGTCTTGAAACTCGTTGCAATTGTACCTCTGCTTATTTATGTTCTGAGCTAGCCTATACAGTTCCATGCAATTTTCCCAACAGCCTATATACACTACATTTGATTTTCCAATGCTCCACCCGAAGGTACTACATTGGCCAGAAAACGAGTTTTTTTTACCTGTAAAATTTGGAATTTTGCCGAACCCTTGCTGTTCCAAGCAAGGTAGAGATCTTTAACGTGCGCCACAACACTCACACACGGGACCTCCATTTTACCTTTCATCCGAACGAGGGTGTATTTTTGTGAAAAATGCTCGCCTAACATTTTTCAAGCGGACCGTGTCGGGATTCGAACCCGGGACCTTGGGCGTAGTAGTCACACACATACCTGTACACCACGGAGCCGCCTAACAGCATATATACAACTCGATTCCCTTCTATTGTTTTCTAATTATATTCTCTATTTCACCGAGATTCAGTGGTATGCGAAGGGGGTTAAACAGTCTGTAACTGCCAAGGATCCCCCAACACTTAGACATTTGCCGTATTAATAGTTTTCCAGTAAATTCTTTCGCACAATTAACATTAGTTGAGAGTATTGCAAAACCAATATCTACCTTTTTCTTGTCTGCTTCTCCTACTATCCGGGGTTCACAGCCATACAGTGCTGTGCTCCACACATGTTTTAAGCAATCTTTTTTTTGTTTCTATGTTTGTGGTCTTTGAGCACAGTAGTTGCTTTTCTTGTTAAATGTAGCACGACCTTGTACTAATCTTTGTGGTATATCTTTTGGGCTTTTTCCATCTTGCATTATTTGACTTCTTAGGTAGCAGAAATCCTTAACCTCTTGTAAGTTCTCGTTACCTATTTGTATTTTTGTTTTTGATTTATTTTCCCCTCTTTTGCATACTAGAACTTTAATTTTATTTTTGTTAATTTTCATACAATATTTGTCCGTTAGAACTGTTTTCATTTCATTATGAGCAGCTTCTAACTCTTCTTTGCTAGATGCTAATACCGCTATATCATCTGCAAATCTAAGCATATCAATCTTTTGTCCCTGCATATTAATTCCAAATGTCTTCCTGCATTTGACACTATTCATTGCCTCTTCTATGTACAAGTTAAAAATTAATCGGGATAAGGCACATCCCTGTCTCACCCCATTCTTAATATTCACTTCTCTACTTTCTTGCTCTAATTCTATTACCGCTGTTTGCTCTTTGTATAAGCTATGTACTATTCGTCTATCCCTAAAACTTATTCCAATCTTTTTGAGTGTGTCGAACATTTTTTTCCACTTCACATTGTCGAATGCTTTTTCCAAATCTACAAACCCTATATATGCGCTTTCTCCTTTCTCTATTGTTTTCTCCATTATCACCCTCAGCGCTAAAATCGCCTCCCGTGTTCCCCTGTTGCTTCTAAACCCAAATTGAGCTTCTCCCAGTATTTCTTCAGCTCGTTTTTCCATTCGTCTTTGTACAATTCTAGTTAATATTTTTGAAACGTGTGCTGTCAAACTTATTGTTCAAAAATTTTCACATCTATCCGCGCCTCTTTTTTTTTGGTTACTATGATGTTACGTTTGAAATCTTTGGGTATCTCGCCTTTCTAATACATATAGCTTACAAGTCCGAAAAGACGTTCTGTTACTGCTTGTCCAGCGGATTTTAGAGTTTCTGATTGCACTTTATTGTACCCGGCGCCTTACCATTTTTCAGGCTCTTTAATGCTAATTCAAACTCATCTCTAAGTATAGGTTATCCCAGGTCATCATTTTCAATGTCTTATTCCTGTTCTAATGCTGTTAGTTCCTCTCCTGAATATAAATTTCGTATATATTCCTGCCATCTAGCTACTTTCTCTACATTTTCTATAATCACGTTTCCTCCCGCGTCCCTTATATTTTGGCTATACGATTTTATACCTTAAATTTATTTTAATTAATTTGTACGCTTCGTCTGTCTTTCCTATTTCCATCTTAGTTTGTACCTCTTTGCACTTTTCATCAATCCATTGTTCTTTAGCTTTCCTGCATTTGCGAATAATTTTCCATTTTATGGGTTTGTATCTCGGTTTTGCTGTTTCATCTCATCTATTTTTGTATTTTCGTTTTTCTTCTATTAAATTCAAGATACCATTTGTTATCCATTGTTTCTTATTTTCTTTTTGCGTATACCACAGAATATTTCTGGCTGTCTAAGCTGGATTTAATGTTATTCCATTCTGTTTCTACTTCCTTAGTATCAGAAATTTTTCCGATATCTTTTAGCAATTCATTTGACTTTTTTTCAAATCTTTCGTAGATATCTTTATCTTTTAGCTTCTCAAAGTCAAAGTGCCTTTTTCCGTTACTCTTTTTCAGATTTTTAAATTTAAGTGCGGCCTTCATAATTACGATGTTGTGGTCAGTGTTTATATCTGCTTCCGGGTAGCTTCTAAATTCTTTTACTTGATTTCTAAACCGTTGTCTAACAATAATGTACTCTATTTGATATCTTCTTATATCTCCTGGCATCTTCCACGTGTATCGTGTTCTAACATGATGTTGAAATAATGTATTTGTGTTGGTTAAGTTGTTCTTGTCGCAAAATGCTACTAGCCTGTTTCCTCTGTCATTTCTCGTGCCTATACCAAATAAACTTACTATCGCTCTTTCCCTACCCTCACCTACCACTGCATTAAAATCTCCCATAATTATTAAATTTACATGTCCTTTTACATATCTTAGTATGTCTTCGATATCTTTGTAGTTCGCCTCTACCGCTTCCTCGCTGTAGCTAGAGGTGGGCATGTATACTTGCATTATTACTGTATTTACTGGTTTAGATTCAAATCTAACCATGAGTACTCTTTCGTTCTTTTGTAAGTAGTTTTCTACACGTCGTCCTATCTTTTTTCGCATAACTATCCCCACACCCGAATTTCCTTTCTCTGATCCTGTATGAATTACCCTGAAGTCTCCACTCCAAAGATCCCCAGCCTCTGTCCAGTGAACTTCGCTAATATCTACTGTCTAGCGCTAACCTAACCATTTCGAGTTTCAGGTTCTCTAACTTACCTACTTGTTTCATACCACAGACCAATAATACAAGAGATGTGTCACTGTACGTGAACAATTACAATTAAGTTTAGCGCCACCATGCAGATTGAAGCTTAACTAGTAATGAGCGCCATCTGGTGGAAAATATGCCACTAAATGCGTATTTAGCAGGAATTTCAAATGTATTGCTTGGAAATGTATACAAATTAGGTAAATATAAAATGTAATATCATATAGTAATTCATTGAACACTGCTGTTGAGTACTAGACTTGTTTAGGTTAAATACTGCACTTACAGTTTGTTCGATGTATTACATATCTGTACCACATTTTATATTTTACTAATTGTATATTCAAAATTGTTATAAGAAAGATCTATCAAATCACCTATCATTCCATTCATTAAAAGGGGTAGATAATCCTGTGGCTTCCTTAAGAAAGATTTATGCTTTTATGTTAAAATGTAATCAAATCAATACAAACTTAAGTTTCACAAATATATATTTAAATTTAAATATTGGTAAAATAAAAATATAAAGATGCTTATTAGAAGCTACATACGTATTTCGACAAATATCCTCTGGAGCAAAATGAGCATGACAAACTCGTAAATTTTTGTAGACCCATGCAGGATCCATTGTTTTTAGAGAAGCTGTTCCAATTAAATCCATCCACTGGTAATAAACATACAAAAATTTCTTTGGATTGGGAAATCTATGGCGAATTGCATCCCTGTTTTCACAATAGAAAACTGCACACTTTCTAAACTGTGATATTATAATAGTTTTCGTCTAAAATTATTGCTACTGTACCAAAAATAGACACGAAATTGAAACAAGCGTTCGTCGGTGTAGTTATCGTCATTTTGTGAGACGCGCAGCGCGCGCAGCTCAGTTTGATTAACAGTTACAGATATCTGTAAAATTTTCAATTTTTACTCAGTTTCAATGCGGTTGGTGGCGCCAAGAACTTTCTTTTAATACCGCCTATAGAGTGACTACCCCCTGTTTCATACTTCTGACATTTCACGCTCCGACTCGCAGAATGTTCACGGATCTTTTTCTATGCTTTCGGATCACATCCCCGAAGTAGTCCCCTCCCGGAGATCCGAATAGGGGACTATTTTACCTCCGGATTTTTTTACCCCAGAGGGTGCCATCATGTTTATAGACAATTTCTGTACGCAGTTCTACAAACTCAAAATTTTGAAAGACAATTCTAAAAATAAAGTACTAATAAAATTTTTCAATAAGTTCCTAATTATCTCTTAAGTGTTTATTTACAAACCGACAAACATTCAAGTTGGGATCTTAATGGAATCCTAGTAAAAAAAAATATTTTATTCATAGGCACCCAGCAAATGCGTTTTTAATGTATCTTTATAGCCGACAGTCGAGCAATAATTTCAACAAATATGTGGGATAAAAATATATAATATTTAAAGAGTCAATTGCAAAATTAATTTACAGTATATATTTAGTTTATAATTGCAAAATACATTCGTAAGCCTCATTTGTATTTTTTTTACTTATATTGTGATAGTACAAATTATACTCAACTTTAATTTTGTTAGGTTAGGTTTGTAGAGTTGTGTCGAGGACTATCTTGAGTCAGATAGACTGTATAGGAAATATACAAGTAGGAGCTTACAACCAGATCTACTATGAGGATCTGAGACAGTCTCATAGTATCACAGTTTAGTTCTTTGTTCGGTGTTGTGATTTTTTGTGCTACTGTGAACTTCTGAAGGTTAGTTGTTAAAGAGGGATGTAAATAAACATACCAAAATTGCTAATTCAATTACTGTACAGCTTCGAGTTATGTCTATTAACAACTAAGGTAATGAGTACATACATCTTGTTACAGGCTTAGACCAAACATAAACTCAGTGCACTGTTTTAGTGCAGTTAATTTTAAATTTAAACATTTTAAAGTGAAACAGTTACTTTATCTAAAAAAATTGCTAGTACAAGTAATACGAATCTAGACAAGACTTTTGTTGTATACTCTTGCATCCCCATTTGGAAAAAGTACTGATCGATCTATGAAAAGTCTTCGGCCAGTCCATGACTGGATGTTTGAAGTAAACTCTAAGATAAAAGCAGGAATGAAATTTTGCGACAGTTGCAGAAAGCAACTTTCAAAAGATAAAAAGAGTTTAGAAACCTTAGAAGAACCTTCAGAGATGATACAGATTTTACTAGCCCAGACTTAACACTCGACTATCTAAACAAATTTTTTTGAAATATTGAAGAATCTCTATAATAGTAAAAAAACTAATACTTTCCAGGTTTTTGCCAATGAAAACTACAGAAGGTAATCAAAAACTAGCGTGGGAATTTGTAGGTGCAGAAGTTTCAAGTGAAAAAAAGAGATGATCCACATTCAGAAATTCTTGAACAACTGATTGAAAAATTTAAAGATACTGAATGTAGGAATGAGCAGTTCATTATTTTAACTACACTTCCTAATAGTTGGACGTGTAAAGAAATACAAGTTGAGTTCAATGCAAGCAATGGAATGCCCAGGAAAACTAAAGCCTTAATTAAAGAAAAGAGCATGTCTGCTCCTGAACCAAAACCTGGCATAACACTCCAACAGTCTGTAGTTGATTAGGTTGAACAATTTTATAACAGTGATTATATAAGCCGCATCCTGCCTGTACAAAAGATTATATGTCAATTAAAACCAGTTGTAAAAGAACTCACATTTTGAAAGAAACTAGTTTTAATGAATTTGAAAGAAAGAATATTAATCAGACAAAATAAGGTTTTCTAAATTTGCTGAACTGTGGCCATAAAACTATATATTAGCAGATGGTAGTGGAACCCGCTTTCCGTGTGAAGATAGGCATCTCCCATTCCTCAGCCCGACAGATGGAAGCCGGGGTGCCTCAGGGCTCGCTTCTTTTCACCACTGCTCTACTCGTTGTTTACTTACGACGTGACGAAGACTAGCGACATCCACCTGTCTCACTACGCCGATGACACCGCTGTAGCCACCAGATCACTAGCCCCTTAGTTAGTGACGAGAAGATTTCAGGAAGTTGCCACTGCCTTGGAGAGATGCTTCCGAACCTGGCTGATCTGCGTCAACCTGGACAAGAGTAGCGCCATGCTCCTGACGAAGAGGAAGCTCCAACCAGATAAGGACATCGTGATCTTCAATGTGGCCATCCCATGAAAGATGCAGGGCAAGTACTTGGAAGTAACCATCGACCGAAGACTCACCTGGAAAATCCATATCGCCAGCAGCACCTCCAGAGCCAACACAACAACAGCCAGCCTGTACCCGCTGCTCAACAGATTAAGCCAGCTCAACATCGCCAACAAAATCAGACTCTACAAGACCATCATTAGGCATATTCTGGCCTACACATCGGCAACGTGGGGCTACGCAGCCAAGTCCCACGTCAAGAGACTGAAAATAGTCCAATCGAAGAACCTGCACATGGCACTCGACGCCCTATGGTACGTGATGAACGACCAGTTCTACTCCGATGTCAACATCTCAATGACGGTGGAATTCATCAAGGCAGCTGCAAGGAAGACCTTCGACGGAATTGCTCTTCACAACAACCCCCTCTTCAGGACAGCCGTAAACTACTACGAGACCGCATCGATGAAGTACAGAAGACCGGCAATAGTTATAGATTAGCATAAGACAGCAAGATAACCCTTATTTCTATTCGCACTAGTCAGACTAAAAATGTAAAATTTTTCCAAATTCAAATTTCAAAAAACCAGTTAGATTAAGAGTAGAGATTGTTAGTTGTGGCTCAATAAACAATATGTCAATGTCAATATCGAACCTGCTTAGTTTGTGTATGTACCAAAACTTATACTTGTTGGAGGAACGCTAATTGAGGTTAATGTGAACGATGACACTAATCTTCGTGGTTATAAAGGTTTGTTACAAATAATGTGCTCGGTCAAAATTCTAAACTGTTTCCTTAACGTTTGTGAAAACTGCCCTGGAATACATATATTAAATGAACAATTTCTTAATCACGGAAGGGGTTGTGGTAGAAAATATTACATATAAATAGCGGATTTCGGTTGACAGGTGCAATTTCGAGACGTTTCAAAAAAATTGAAGACTTTGTGGATTGCTTTTGCGAACAACTCATTCTACTTAAAAAAAACACCCATCACAGCTCGTCAACAATTAAAATACTAGTCACCTCGAAAAAATGAAGCTATTGTCAGTTAAGACTTTTCCGTCAACTATTCCTTTGTTGCTCAAGATGATACACAATCCTTTAATTGGAATAACAATCAAGCAATTGTACATCCCTTTGCAGTACACTACAATGAGCAAGGAATTACAAAATATAAAAGTTTATTAATTATTTTTGAATGCCTACATCATGTACAGTAGCTGTTCAATTATTTAAAAAGGCTGACTTCCTATCTGACAGCCGATCTTCTAATTTCCTTGCAGAAGTTATTTTACGTTTTTGATGATTCATCAACCCAGTATAAAAATAGAAAAAAATCATTAATATTTACCTTCACAAAAGTGATTTCAAAGTAGGGACTAGTGACGCTTTTTTTCCACAGCTCATGGGAAAGGGGCGTGTGATGGGGGCACAGCCAAACGATTTGCAGCAAGGGCCAATCTGCAAAGACCATACTTGGATCAAATAATGACACCAATAAAAGTTTTAACTGGCGCGAGGAAAATATTCCTACAGATAAAGACTACACTACATTTTATAGCATTTTACGTTACTTATTATCACATTATATTATTCTGGTTTGGTATTAACATTATCAAAGTTCCTTTCCTGTTATCGCCTATCCTATACTTTATACATACAAATTTGAACATTGGTAAGAGTGCGTGCGAGTGCCTTTTGTTTCGTGTGCACAATATCAGACAAGTATTAGACAGAGTGTGTTAACAACTTAACAACGGAAATGACCGTACAAGTTAGTTCAGTGTGCTTTGACCATGTGGCTCTCAATGGTGACAACGCCTCAAGAATATTGAATTTCTGTTTATGCAGTTAACGGCGGTCGTGCAGATTACAGTCCACTATATTTTTCATACCAGTGCAATTGGCATCCATTACAGGTTAGTGTATTTTAATTGATTAACTGTTTTAAAATGCTATTGGTCGTTAAAAACATGCACAACACTGAGGAAGAAAATTTACTGAAACACCACCTGCAAGAAGCTGAACCAATGAAAGGCACACAACAGTGCCATGCTTTTATTCCGCACAATGAAACTGACGTGAAAACCAAGATTTATTCATTGAGTAATGGAAGTTCTGTTCATGAAGTAGTTGAAGGCGGTACAACATTAACAATGGAACATATCAATAATTATGAAACGTGAGAATATGATACTCGTTGGTGGCTTACAAATATGTCTTGTCAAAGGACTACGAAAATGAAGAGGTGGATGTAACTTTTTGCATCCTTCGGGCCCAGCTCCATCGTTTGTGTTCCCAAGAAACCTAGACATTTTGACAGTTCACAAGACTCAAATACCAACTAAAGCTGACCTATGAACTATAACTGGGTGGACCTACACCTTACTACAAAAACAAGTTGTCCATGTTACAAGGATCCTACATACAAGACCTAAGTTTTCACAGTAAATATTTTGCTGTAGACCTTTACCTGAACGCGTCTGACAGTAAAGTAAGTTAAGTCATACTAATGTAGCGTCGATCGGTCTGCAGGTGACCAGAATAATTACATTAGATAGTAGTCGAGTCGTTTGTGTACAAAGGATGATAGATGACACCCTAGGCGTTACAGTTTGAAAATAAAGAACTGTTGTTTTTGCAAATAGAGTTTTCGTCACAGTAATGATTTTAGGAAAGTAACAAACTAATCAATCTTAGTTAGTGCCTCTCTGATGAAAATTATTTTTTTACTAGGATCCCCCATTGAGATTTTAACTTTAATTTTTGTAGCTTTGTAAACAAACCCTTAATAAATAATTAAAAATTTGTTTTAAAAATTTTTATTTACATTGTTTTTTTAACCGTTTTGAGTAATATTGAGTTTGTAGCTGAAAAATATTAACGTTTTAAATACATCCTTGTAATATATCAAATTAAAGCTTGTAATATTTTGAAGATAATGGTGTTTGTTTCACTTATTCTAAGCTGAGATGGCCCTATGAAAGTAAAACCATTTTCGCTCAAATTTACCGTGTTTGCGCAACTTTAAAATTGTGTAAATCAAAAACAGCATGAAATAAAAAAATTATTTAGTTTTTTGTTTCTTTTAATTAGTACAAAAAATAGGACAAGGTCTTAAATTTGTATAAAATAATGAGGTAATTTGCCTTGCCTCGCCTGTTATGGATTGGCCCAACTAGGATATCAACTACCTTCTACTGCTGCCAAACTGTAAGAATACACAATTAAAAATGTATATTGTACCAAAATAGAAAAGCAAGTTATTGTTTTAAAAAATGTATACATAGTGAGTTTAATAATTTCACATCTACATACAGTCTCTCCTTTTTTCTTGAAAGGAAATACTGACTTTCAGACAGTATATATGTTAAGACATTGAACTTAGGGTGGCGTCTAATGATAAAAAGGGTAAACGCTCGTGTACGGTGATTTAAACGATGTAGGTAGTTATCTGTAACATGAACCATAATACTGCCGTCAGAGTTGTTACAGCATTTAGTATAATTCTGCCGTCATCATCGTTATTATGGTTTTGTCCTGGAACTGGTCAGACGCTTGCCGTCATTGTTTTTTATTCTAAGCTAACCTACACATTTCCCTGAAATTCCCACAGCCTACATCTTACACTATATGTGTGCAGTAGTCTAATGTAGGTCTACCTCTAACTTCTGTTTTTCCTTTTTCTGCTTCTTATATATTCCGCACTAGTCCATCATGCATTAACGTGTCCTATCATACTACTACTGTTTTCCTCATATTTCCTTCTTTCCCTATCATTTCTAGTACCTCTTTGTTCTTAATTTACTCTGTCCATGATATATTCATCATACGTCTGTAGCACCACATCTCTAAGACTATCCGACTATCCACGTTTTACAGTCTTACAGTGCTTTGCTCCACACATATGCTTTCAACAATCTTTTCTTTCTTTTCATGTTTCTTCTCTTCGAACTTAGTAGTTAATTTTTCTTGTTAAATACAGCACGCTTTTGTGCCAACCTTTGTTTTGTATTTTTTGCACTTTTGCCATCTTGCGTTATTTGACTTCCTAGGTAGCAGAAATCTTTAACCTCTTTGTAAATTCTCGTTTCCTATTTGAATTCTGGTTTTTACTTATTTTCCTCTCCATTACACTTACTAGTACTTTAGTCTTATTCTTGTTAATTTTCATACTGTATCTCTCTGTCAATACCGTTTCCATTTCATTAAGAGCTACTTCTAACTCTTCCCTGGTAGATGCTAATTACTAATACCTCTATACCGTCTTCAAATTTGAGCATATCAATCGTTTGTTTGTGCATAATAATTTGAAATATCCTCCTGCATTTTTACAGTATTGAT
The DNA here is from genome assembly GCA_036346225.1 of Platerodrilus igneus. Taxonomy (NCBI): domain Eukaryota; kingdom Metazoa; phylum Arthropoda; class Insecta; order Coleoptera; family Lycidae; genus Platerodrilus; species Platerodrilus igneus. The sequence goes on from JARFIW010001121.1 coordinate 112,752, forward strand.
TGCCTTTTGGATATAAAAGTTAAAAATTAATGGGGATAACACATATCACCTAACCGCTTTCCTAATATTTACTTCTCTGCGTTTCTGCTCTAATTCCATTACCGCTGTTTCTTTATACTATCCGTCTATGCATATAACTCATTCCTATCTTTTTGAGTATTTCGAAAAAAATTTCCCATTTTGACATTATTGAATGCTTTTTCCATCATCACCCTAAAATGACAACCCGTGTTCCTCTTTTTCACCTAAACCCAAATTGATCTTCTTCAAGTATTTCTTCACCCCGTTTTTCCATCCGTCTTTCTACAGTTTTAACTAATATTTTCGACACGTGTACTGGTGTATTTATTATTCGAAAATTTTCACATCCATCCGCACCTCTCTTTTTTGGTATTACAGATGAAATCTTGGGGTATTTCGCCTCTCTCATAAATATAGCTTGCAAGTTGAAAGAGAGGTTCGTTACTGTTTGTCCAGTGATTTTTAGAGATTCTGCTTGCACTTTATCTGTACCCGGCACCTTAATATTTTTCAGGCTTTTTAATGTTGAAACTCGTTTCTAAGTATAGATTATCCTTAGTCATCGTTTTGAATGTCCGTTTGCTGTTCTAGTGCTTCATGTCCTGCATAGAAATTTTCTATAAATTCTTGTCACCTATGCACTTCCTCCATATTTTCTATTATGGTGTTTCATCTCTCGTCTTTATATTTTTGCTATAAGGTTTTATATACCTAAAATTACTTCTAATCAGTATTTCCGTTTTGGTTTGAGCATTTTGGTAGCTTTGCTCAAACCATTGTTTTTAGCTTTCTTTAACTTACGGATAATTTCCCATTGTATCTCTATTTTCCTGCTCCGACCGATCTGTTTGGAGTTTATAATTTTAAAAAATAATCCTGTTTGTCTTTATTCTATTAAATTTAGAATTTCTTTTGTCACTCAAAGTTTCTTATTTTCTTTTGTAAGTACATACGAATATTTCTGGTTGCCATGTCTAAGCTGAATTTAATGCTATTCCGTTCTGCTTCTACTTCCTTAGTATCAGAAATTTTCCCGATGCCTTTTAACAACTCGTTTGACATTTTCTCAAATACAAATACAAATACCAAATATCTCTTCCCGACTCGTATATTGATATAGTTCCAACACCAAAAAAACCAAGCTGATGTTCCAATGCAGATGATGAACTACGATATTCGAGATTCTTGTACCACAAGTCCTACTACAGAATTGAAAGAGTGGTTAGACCATACAATGATTGCGTTGAAAAATGACGAAGAAATTCTAACATGGGCTGCATACCATTCGCGCAAGGAAAATCCTGAAAATGAAAAAGTTAAATGTCACTCAGTTATTTTACCCATATTACGAGAAAATATCAACTTTTATGCCACAGTTCGCCACACCATGAATATTATAATTACAATCACAAATGAAAATAACCCAGGGCAGATACCTGTTATGACTGCTCACCAACCAGTATACGCCCTCGCTAAACAAATCCAATGGTTATATCCTAAAGTATAGGGAGAAAATAAACTTGTGGTTATGCTGGGGACTACTGCATATCGAAATGGTCGTAATATCTATGATTGGAACTTGGTTACAAGACAATGGCTGGGTTGACAATTTGGTAGAGGCTAGTGGTGACCACACAAGGCAGAGCAGAAGGCATTCTTAAATCGTCTCACGTTAAAAGAAGCAGATATGAACATGAGGTAGCCCTAGCAGCGCTCAACGTGCTACGCGACGAGGCATTTGTGGGAAATAAAGAAATAGAGCAGTCAATGTCACACACGGAGAGGGTGGAATTAAAACAACGCAAAACCTGCTCAATTTCAACTACAATGGATTTGGAAGCAATGCTCTTGTTAATGGTACGCAGTATTCGTCAAGGTGATATAGTAAATTTTCTAGATTCCCACCATTGTATTTGTCCTTTGATGTTTAGTCTCGATCATGTAAACTATGCGCGTTGGTTACCTATTCTTGTTCATGCTATCGAAAAGATACTAACTACTCATCCTTTGATTTATAACGAATTTAAAATAGGGAACTTTGCAAGCTTGTAGACAAACAGAAACTTTCACGTATGGGTTACGATCAAGTTCACGAACAAACAACAAGATAATTAAAATTGACAATAGAACAGTTAATAATCTTAGTAATGACCACATGGTTTTAAAATGGGCAATATCAAGCCCTGAAATAGCGCGAATGACGACTGAATTCGAAGAGGTATTCTTTGTCATCACGATTTGCCTGATAGTACACGTCATCATGAAGATACTAACGCGTTTGTATTGCGCTTTCAAAAAACGTCAGTGATCTTATCAATGTGTTCAAAGGCCACGGAAACCCTTTTGAGGACGATCAATTTACTACGGTCAACAGCAGTCGATTGGTCTTGAGCGAAAGATCACAGACATCTGTTACTGTTGCAGAATCGAAAGCAAAAGAACAATATTCAGAATATGTGACAGATCGTTTGAAGTTACGCAACAATTTAATTCATGGTGTCATCAAACGCAACCATCTGTCACTGTTCGAGGGGCCCTCAGAAAAGATAGTGACCTCTTTTGCAAATTATATGTTGCTAGTCAATCAGAATTTGGGAAACTACGTAAACGAAGTAATAAATCAGACATTGTGACGTGCATAAAACAGTCAGCTAAGCACGATATTCTAATACTATTGCAACCAGAAGCATTGACTTGCCTGCTAATCGACGGTGCTCCTCTTGTACATATGCTGACGCCTAAATCAAACCAAACATTCCAGCAATACATCGAAAGAATTATAGTTCCCTTTATCAAAAGAAAGTTGCAGGTGTTTGATCGTGTAGATATGGTATTTGACCAGTACATAGAAAGCAGTTTAAAAGCAGGCTGTTCAGGACATCGAATCGCCGTCAAGGAAACGGTAAAAATGTAGGCTAATATTGTAGTTTTTAAAATTCTGCGTGATATGACACCCCACACATGCTTATAAGTTACATATTTTCAGTTTTAAATGCAAAATTTAAAACGCCGCAGCGGCTATCTTGATGACGTCACTACTGGAGTACCGATCACTTTAGAGATCGTCTCACGACCGTTTTTTATTCAGAATAACATATCTCGTTGTATAAAAAAGACATGTTACAGATTTTGCAGAAAATTACAGAAGGACGTGCCAAATATTCAAGTACGCAACGAAGGCTAAAACATTTATTTTGCTGTATAAATTACCTTCCAGGCTGGATCATCATAATTTGTAACGAAAAAATTTTCACCAACTACTCTTTCAGAATATTGAAATTAAATAACACCTCAGACTTATGAAGCGATACTTTGTATCAAATAAAACAATTAGTTCAAATATACTAATAAAATAAATTCACCTACAACTACAACTATATTAGTTTTACTGATAATACTTAAAACGGCACAAAAAAATACAAGTGTTAAAAAGTGGAATGAACAAAACCCAGGGACACTACTAGCACCTCCCAAACAACAAGCTTAAATAACAACACAACGTTAATACCCAGTAAAACAGCTATTGCTTTATAAAACCTTGAGAAGTCCACGTTCACTACTATATTGTGTCTACTTTGAAACGGTCGATTAAACATATTTCTCCAATCATTTGAAGACGGATTATCACCTTGTCCATTTATTCTGTCCATAACATTTTGCCATGAAACAGTGTGCATTTCAAAGAGACCATCTATCAACATAGTCCCATCTTCCACAGGCCGCTGCACAGTTTCCGTCAAACTAATGTGATTACGAGCATACGGTCTCCTCCGATTGCTGGGTGGTGCAGGAGGTGAAGAATACAGAATACTTATTGCCGGTGTAGATTGTTGTAGATCATCTTCTAAACTGGCCGTTTCATCGCTAGGAATAGAAAAGTCGTAATTACACGCTAGATGTGAATTTCTAGTTAATTCAAATTCGTCGTCGCTGGTATCTTCATGACAGGTCGAATGAAGATTCAAGCGATTGGAATTAATATTGGGCGTTGAACAAGACTTTGGCGTAGATGAAGAATCTATAACATTCCAAAAGTGTTCATCTTTCATTCTACTGCCTTTTTCGTTAAACAGATACAGTGGTGACGTTTTAGAAGGTAATTCGACCGCTACAAGCTTTCTTTTTTTATCATCATATATTTGATGGTTTGCATTAAGACGTTTGCTATCGAGCATTATAACGGGTAACGAACGAAACCGTCTGCAGAAAGTCGTGTAATCTTCTTTTCCGGTGAAACGCCAATTTGACATTCCATCATTACTGGACGCATCGGTATCAAAGCATGCGTCATCGGAAACACTAACGTTTTCTTGGTAATTAACCGCAGATTTATCACAATCTTCTATCGTCCTACAAATTCCAGGCAGCATTTCCTCTTCGCTACTAATCATAACTGTATTATTGTATGCATTCGATAAATCTACAACTGAAACGTGATACTTGCAAAAATTATTCTTCGTTAATATTACCAAAATCTTTAGAAGTACTAACGTGTGGCTGAGTTTTAGATTTTCTTAAATTGTGCTTCATGTCAGATTTAGAAGATAATTTATCATTATCCTCACACACATCGGGGTTATATCCTCTGCGAAGTAGCGATTCAAATATGTCAGAGCAAGCACGTGCTAGTTGTTCCGGAGGATGATAAGGTACGTCTGCGATACTAAACTTTGTGGTATTGTCGGACATTATTGATTTTAACTACAATTTTAAACTGACTAAAAATTTGAATAAGTTTTGATTTGGCAAAAATATGAAGTGCAACTACTTGATTTGCAATGTGTTACTTGTCTATGGTATAGGTGTTTTAAAATCTCAACGACCTGCGCATATACCTCAAATACTGCTGAAAATAATAGGGACCAAACTGAAAATATAGTTGTGAAATGATAGTAATGCCTACAACAGCGGTGACGTTATTCCAGTATAATTTAAAATAATTCAAAATCCCGATTTAATAAATGTGCAAAATCCATTGCGCATGTCAAGACGATTGCTATATCTTTTGTATCCGATAAAGATAATCAATATCAAATATTGAAATACATTTATTGAATAATTACAAGCTAAACTGTTTAAAATTGTTTTCTTTATATGTCAACCTGTACCTGCTGGATCCTTTTCTTTATATTACCTAAGTTGTTTTGTAACTATAGCGATAACTGACCGCAGGTACTTATATTTTATGCACAATTACTAGTCTCCCCCACTTGTAGGAGCACTTAATTTTAACTAATTAATAACGGCATATATCGCTTGTTGAAAGCAACAGTGAAATATCTCAAAAAACTACATTTGCCAATAATCACAGTTTTAGTTTTTTGTAGGTAGTGAAAGAATCATATCAATTTATTCTATTTTGAATCTAATTTTGTAAGCTTGGCTTTGTATTCACCTTTTACATCTAGTTGACATGAAAAATGCGATTTTTCAAAATAGTAATAAAATGGAGCAAAATTTTGGAAAAAACTTAAATATCTCGCTGTTGCATTTTATAATTTTGTTTCTAGCCCTCAAAGATGCGTGTGTGAATTTAGCACGACGTTTTAATTAAAAAAAAACAATACCAGTTCCAGTAGCACTTTACATTGTTCTATAGTTCCTGATTAAAAGAAAAAAAGTTCCGCGTTTATAATACCAGAAAATCGAAAATGACAAAATGTCGTGCTAACTTCACGTTCTAGCACGACACAGCCTTCTCTAAAGTACAAGAAGCAGATGCGAAATATACTTTACGACGAGTGTTCTCGTTAGTTCTACACTAGTTCCATAATAATGAAGCATTTCAGAATAAAATTTCAACAATTAACAATTTTGTATTAGTTTAAATATTTGACGTAAGCACTACACTCGGTAAAGATGTGCCGTGCTGACGACTTTCTGCATTTCCGATGGTAGTTCTGGCTTGTTCTACTCGAATTCTATACAATTCATTCAATTTAAACTATTGTTCCGTCGTAATATTAAGTTTAAATAAATTTAATCTTTTGGAGCCAGCACCACACTCTGCAAAAGTGCGTCGTATTGACGACTTTCTGCATTTCCGATGGTAGTTATGGCTTGTTCTACTCGAGTTCTATATAATTCACCCAATTTCAGCTATTGTTCCGTCGTATAACTATTTTTAAATAAATTTTAATTTTTGGAGCCAGCAGGACACTCTGCAAAAGTGCGTTGTGCTGATGACTTTCTGCATTTCCGATGGTAGTTCTGGCTTGTTCTACTCGAATTCTATATAATTCATTCAATTTCAACTATTGTTCCGTCGTATAACTATTTTTAAATAAATTTAATCTTTTGGAACCAGCACGACACTCTGCAAAAGTGCGTCGTGCTGACAACTTTCTGCACTTTTGATGGTAGTTCTGGCTTGTTCTACTCAAGTTCTATATAATTCACTTAATTTCAGCTATTGTTCCGTCGTATAACTATTTTTAAATACATTTTAATTTTTGGAGCCAGCACGACACTCTGCAGAAGTGCTTCGTGCTGACAACTTTCTGCACTTCCGATGGTAGTTCTGGCTTGTTCTACTCAAGTTCTATATAATTCACCCAATTTCAGCTATTGTTCCGTCGTAAAACTATTTTTAAATAAATTTAATTTTTTGGAGCCAGCACGACATTCTGCAAAAGTGCGTCGTGCTGACGGAACAATAGTTGAAATTGGCGAATTAAATAGAATTCGAGTAGAACAAGCCAGAACTACCATAGGAAATGCAGAAAGTCGTCAGCACGACGCACTTTTGCATAGTGTCGTGCTGGCTCCAAAAGATAAAATTTATTTAAAAATAGTTATACGACGGAACAATACTTGAAATTGGGTGTATTCAGAACTTGAGTAGAACAAGCCAGAACTACCGTCGGAAATGCAGAAAGTCATTAGCACGACGCACTTTTGCATAGTGTCGTGCTGGCTCCAAAAGTTAAAATTTATTTAAAAACAGTTATACGACGGAACAATAGCTGAAATTGGGTGAATTATATAAAACTCGAGTACAACAAGCCAGAACTACCATCGGAAATGCAGAAAGTCGTCAGCACGACGCACTTTTGCAGAGTTTCGTGCTGGCTCCAAAAGATTAAATTTATTTAAAAATAGTTATACGATGGAACAATAGTTGAAATTGGTTGAATTATATAGAATTCGAGTAGAACAAGCCAGAACTACCATCGGAAATGCAGAAAGTCGTCAGCACGACACATCTTTGCCGAGTGTCGTGCTTACGTCAAATATTTAAAATAATACAAAATTGTTAATTGTTTAAATTTTATTCTGAAATGCTTCATTATTATGGAACTAGTCTAGGACAAACGAGAACACTCGTCGTAACGTATATTTCGCATCTGCTTCTTGTACTTTAGAGAAGGCTGTGTCGTGCTAGAACGTGAAGTTAGCACGACATTTTGTCATTTTCGATTTTCTGGTATTATAAATGCTGAACTTTTTTTCTTTTAATCAGGAACTATAGAACAATGTAAAGTGCTACCGGAACTGGTATTGTTTTTTTTTTAATTAAAACGTCGTGCTAACTTCACACACACCTCAAAGATGCTGTTGAGATATAATGACAACAAATAAATTCCTCCAAATACTGGCAAACGTTTCTGCAATAGGGTATAAAAGAACAACAAACGTAAACTTTCAATATTTTATTAATACTAATCACTGATTGTAAAGTCAAAAACCTACCTTCAATACCAAAGACATCACTAAATTATAAAATTACAGAGACCCCCCTTTGGTTTCATTTTATACAACAGTCGAATTGTTAGAGGATCTTAGCGAATCAAAGAAGTTATGATATTTCATTGGTATAGCGCAACTTTGACACAAAGATAGTAAATCTCTTTTTTTATTGACTGTAATAAATGGAGGTTCTTTATAGGCTGGTTTAAGTTCTACTATGTTATCAAATCTGAGAGATCTCATTTGTTCTTTAACTTCAATACATTTACTAAAGTTTGCTTCAGTGTAGTCGCTTTTATATTTAATTACATATGGCTTATCTTTATCTATTTTTATCATTTTAACATTGTTCCAAATAGATTTATTTTTGTCTGTATCAGTCGTAAAGTTTTTTGTGGCTTTTTCACAAAAAAGTTTCCAATCTGTAATATCAACAGTTTCAAGTTCATACACCTTATATAACGGTTCTGTCTTTTTTCACATTTTACAATCATCGCCAGCTCTGTAGGTACGTATATAGGGCCATTCTTTAAAACCAGCTTCTTTTCTCGTTCAATGCAAGAACGTATGGAGTCCCCTTCATTTTTCGAGTGGCCAGCAATTAAGTATTTATGCCTAATAACATGAATATCTAAAACTTTTAGGGTCACTTTGCTCCGTATTTACTTTAAACGACATTTAACTAATCTAGGTTTTATTTTACCTTACGATTAAGGTGTGGTTGATTTGTAAGGTACTAGATTTATCTCCAGTTAACTAAACGAAGTTTAAGACACCAACATCATTTGACAACATTGCAAAAGTCACTTGGTTGCTATGCAACTGCATTAAATTATCACATACGATTTTGACGTTCTGTTAGATTTTTATACATTACTTTATTTATATACGGAGCAATTGAAGTGGAGGAAGACATTATTAAAAATTGATCCAGAACTTCAAATTTTACAAACGATGAAAAAATGTATATTATCTCTACTTGCGCAGAGTACAAAGACATCTGGAAAATAAAAAATCCGATTAGGTTACCTCAAGAGAAAAAATTGCAGGACGACATTTACAGAGGAGCTGAATATTTAAAACGTTTTTTTAAAAATAAAAAAATGAAGTACGAATAATCGCTACTGCTGTACAAGATTATATCAATTTATCAATAACAATTATTAAAGTAAGAATAAACAAAAAGTAAGGTTTTAAATATGAAACTAGACTATTATTAAACCCCCAAAATTGACGGATTAGGTGGATTTAATCTCAGTTTACAGAACGGTGCAAAGCAATTTTTGACTTTTAATCTGAATTTAGCATTAAACGTTGTCTAAGATGTACGGGACAAACAGACATTAGAGCATGCATGTACATTGAAAACAAATATTTGTTTGTACTTTGGTCTACACAATTATCACTTCATTCTTACCCCGGCAATGTTCACTTAAAAATCGAAAAATGCAGGATGCCATTTCAATGGCACTCCTTTTAGCAACCCCCTCATGCCATAGGTAACAATACCCTTGTCGAGTCGTTGCTTCATAAATAGTAAAGTTATATACATTTAATTTACTCTTATAATAGAAAGTGGAAATATTACCATTTGGTAACGGCATTACCGCCTGCAAATCAAAAATTGCTATGACTATCATTTTTCGATGCGGCAGATATTTTATCGTTTTCTTTTTCTAAACGTGCAAGACGAATATATTTTTTATGCTGCTCATATTCATCTTGTTTACGGATTTTCTCAGTGTGTAACTTTTGCGGTAATTTCGATAGCTACTGATGGTAGAGAAAAGTGGACATATATACGAAATAGCATCAATGATAATAAACAAACAACGAATTAGTTCAAACACTTACCTTTGTGGTTATAACAAAGCGAAGCACATTTATTTTATAGCGGTCGTTCTGAGCGAAATGCGGTTGTAAAAACACTGTTGCAAGCGTCCGTCTAGTACGGAATACAAAAGTCGACTCTTCTATGCGGATCTACAACGAAAAATCGATACTACAAAGTTTCGTGTGTTTTCCAAGGTGATAAGCATGTTCTTGCACATGCGATGAGCAGAGTTTATCAATATCGCGGCACTTTTTACAGGCACGGTGCTTGAAGTAATACACGGCATTTTTCAATAACAATTAATATACCGGGCGGACGTAAATAATCAACAAATTTCAACTTCGAAAATAAATTAAGCTATAAATTATGTACAATATAAATGAAACATACTTTAAGCGGTAAATTATATACAATATAAACGGAACACCGTGAAAGTTAAATTTTCAGAGGACACGCAAAACAAGAATTGATCTTTCTTTGGACGAAAGAATAATATATTAAATTGGGTGTTAAACACGCGGGAATAAATGGAATAAGAAGAAAAAGGTTTGTTCTCAGCTGCACATTTCTCTTTGTATAGATTGTACATGATTTTAAGATTAAGCTATCCGTCTATATACTCACGAGTGGTACTAGAACGACAACAATGCGACTCTATTCTGGGAAAGCTATTAATATGATCATGTATATTTTTTACTACTGCATCATTTATTTTATTAATGCCGGATCTGGTACCTCTCATTTCTAGAAAACCTTCTTTATTGGTTTTCCTAAACGCCGTACTTATTGTGTTGTTGCTTAAATCTAACGTGGCCATAAAGAATTGTTTACACACGCGAAGCTTCTTACCATCAATTTCAAAACAATATGCTTTGTTAAAGTCTCTCTTCTTACTGTTTTGATTGTTCATTGGGGTATGAATTGTTTCTATTGTACACCTTAAAATATATTCACGCTGACGCGTTTTGTCGGCCATTGCATACAAATTATTAAATAGTGATAGTCGTCTGTTCCGTTTATATTGTAAATTTTACTGCCAATTTTATTAATACATGGAGTTTGTCGATTATTTTAAATTCGCCGCGGCATATTTAAAATAATTTAGAATGGAATTTCCGTGGTTTACTGAAGCACGCGCCAACAGTGCCGTGAGTGGTGAACGTTGTTATTTCGTATGTGCAAACAGTGTAGTGACTGGGAAATCCACGAAGCTCAGAGAGAATCGATTCGTCGCTCGAACACACCACATCGCTATCTTTCACATTCTACATAATAGAAAATCGATTTGTCTTTTGAACCGCTGGTCTTTTTAGAACATCGCTATCGTTATAAATGTGCTTCGCTTCACCCGCCAAAGAGAAGAGTATTATTTGTTACGTCGTTTTTTCGTTGACACGGCTGTATAAATCACCAGGTGAGTGTTTTAGTAAACGCTTTGATTTGATAAAGACATTAATTATTTGTTGTTTGTTAACTATCACTTAAAATTTATATACAGTCCACTTTTTCTCTCTTAATTAGCTATTCGAAATTTACCGCAATATTTTACATCGTCTATCTTCTGATATTAATTTTGTGCATTGATATTTGCATTTGTTACAAGGACGCTTAACTTTTTTCGGATGGTGTATTTTACTTAACCTAGAAACATACCCTTGACCAGAATTAATTTTTTGATTTTTTGTGGTTTTCGTTCATTGACTTTTATTTTTGGTGTGCTTTCTCAATTTAACTACATCTTTTGGTCCATTTTCTATTTCAGTTTCGATAGAAGGCTTTCTAATGTTCCTTGGTTCAGGTTCATAATCTGGGTTTTTAAGAGAGCAGTTAGAGTTTTCCTCAAAGTAATTATTAATATCCTTTTGTACACCTAAAATAGAGACTAGCTTTGATTCTTAAAACGTCAAAGACAGATCCTACTTGATTCATGTATCTCAGTTGGGTCATCAGTGCCAAGCCCTAAAAATATGGCACTTGCTTCCTTTTCTACAAGAATCTGGTCGGGATTTAACGTAAATTCACAAACGGCGTTTCTAGGCGTACATAGCGTAGCAGAAATATTATTTTCTGTAATTTGCTGCTGTGGAATGGTATCGGCTACTTGATGACTTACTTTGTTCTACAGTTTGAATTTATAAATAATTAAAGAACGTTTATTATACCTTGTCATAATAAATAATACTTGTCTATTTGATGGCAAAAAGTTCACATTTCTGTTGAAATTTTATTTGTCAGCAAAAAAGTATGAATAAATATAAAAAAGTACACCAAATACTTTGAGTATGATCATAAGTGAAGTGAAACTGCTAATAAAAAAAAATAAACCATACCCATTTTTTTCAATAATTGTTGGGCTGGTGAGTGCCGTATAAACAGCATTTTCTATTTTGCCAAATCATAAACAGCATCTACATTTATCGAAGACTCGTATACGTTCTCTGTTGTTACAATATTATGTGCGCTAGATATTGGACAAATTGATTCATTAATTCATTATCTCCTTCTTGTTGTAGCTGTGCGTTGACTACTGAAAGGTGATTTGTATCTTGTATAGACCCTCCTGCAGTAAAATAAATAATATATTGAGAAATGCGATATATACACTATCCAAAGTCCCAAGGACATTACCACAGACAGAAACACACACACACACACACACTCACGCACCCACACGCGCGCACAGACACAAACACACACACACACACACACACACACGAGTATTTCCAAACGCAAATAATATAAAACTAACTAATATAATTTAAGGTAGCAAATAATTCTGTTAGATTTCTTAGGAGTAACAGGTTTGCAGTAATTTTTAGGTAGCAGACTAATTGTAATATTAGAATAAATAAAAAAAAGAAAAAAAAATATCCAAAGTTCGCCTTATAGTTGAATTCAATAATTTTAATGATTTGAAAAGGAAGTGGAACTCTGACATGCTTATAGCATTTTGAATTATTTTATTAAGACAATTTTAAATCAATAGTTACCAGATAAATGTGCTTCATTTTTTTTTTGCTAATCCAAGAGCACACAGCAATTTTCATCGCGAATGTATTACACACGCTTGACTTTGTAAACCAAAGAACAATTAATACTATTGAATTATGAAATTATGTATGTACCACTGCTCTTACAACAACTAAACGATGTGTCATTACTAAATTCTCTGAAAAAATGCACTCACTGCATTTCTGCAGGAAGTTACGAATCCCACTAATTTTTTTTGCCATGGTAACAAAACAATAAATTCCTGAACATCAGTGACAAAGTTCTATCGTTACTGGCTTTACTCCTTTGTACGCTGGTTCAGGGACCAGTAAGACAACTCGCTTATCTGAGTGTAGAATACTTCTAAGAATTTCTGTATAAGGACACACTGGGTTATCCCAGTATTGCAATACAGAATTGAAAATTTCAATACTGAGATAACTGCTCTCAAGGGTTTGTGTTGTTAAATCATTAATATCTCAGTGTTGCATGACATAGACCTTGTTTTTAAGTATACTTTTACATATTAACCAAAAATTCACTTTTTTGGAGATATCTCACTTTTGCTTTCAACAAGCGATATAGTCTTGCAAATGACAAGGGCGCCGACTTTGGCGCTGTAAACGTCGAAGCAGTGGGTCTCTTGTAGTGGGTAGCGGCACAACTTCCAGAATTGGTTCTGGCAGAATCTGATATTCCTGGGTGACATCTGGTAAATGATCCTTTAAAAGAGGCACACGTCTGATTGAAGGCTGTTCTTCTGCTGGAGTGTGAAAAGTACCCTTTCCAACTAATGTCCGTCTTAGCTGGTCAATATGTCGTCTTACCACACGTTCAGAGTCCAACTGCACGAGGTAGTGTAAAACACCCAATTTTCTAGTAACCGTGCCAAATAATATGTGCTTATTTCTTTAGAACTCTCCTGATTGAACCTTCTGCCCCACTTTAATTGATCGTACACAATGGTTTGATGGAGAGTTATGAAGTGGTTTATAAGGTCGGATGGCTGCTAATTTAAATCTTATTTGTCTTTGTAAATATAATTCTACTGTAGATTTTCCACAAGCTAATGGTGTGCAACGATACCGGAATAGAATTTCTTGCACTTTGATGCGCAATTGCCTTGGGTCCTCTTCCAAAGCTTTTAGCCGCTCTTTTAGAGTTTGTACTGAGCGTTCTGGTAAACCGCTTGTAGCCGGATGTCCATGAGCAACCAATTTTTGAAATATTCCATTTCCAACACAATGATCTTTGAATTCGGTGCTTGTAAATATAAAAGCGTTGTCAGAAACTAGAACCTGAGGAAATCCGTGCGTTGAAAAGATATCATTAAGCAAAACGGTTGTAGTTGCTGTTGTTGGAGCTTAGTTTAAAATTTTACATTCAACCCATTTAGATTTTGCGTCGATGCATACTAAAAGATAGTGTATATGTATATGTGGGTGGGTGTGGATATATGTGTATATTGTTATCGTTCGAGTGGGCGGCGTCTCAAAGCATGTAGGCTTATTAAGTATTACATACTAAATTCCTCAAAAGGTAAATAGTATGTCTGCTCTACCTTATAGGCGGCGGAGCCTCGATAGATTATGAGGGGTTCCTGTTTAACGTTTAAGCCCAGGGTAAAAAGGATGTTAAATGGCTTTGAGAGAAAAAGGTCACTCTAATAAGATCTTCCAGCCAGCTAAGCTTCTTCAACTTAGGTCAGAGCTATGAGCTAGGGTCGTAGGATGGTATACGAAAAAAAAGAGATTTTATTGGACGGCACCGTATCTTGATGAATGTTATAAAGAGAATCTATCCGAAGATCAGATACGGAAATCTTCAAAAAAAATCCTTAAGACGAGCAACATATAAAAAAATAATACTTACTTTTGGCTCTGCAATCTGGAATGGGAACGACTTCCTCGTACAACCTGAAAATTTAATCACTTCTAAATAATTTTAGACTAGGGCTACGTTACAGCCTAGTCACTTTATCACAAAAAAATTAAAGTAAAGAAAGATCAAATAGCGAAAATTATGCTTCAAAAAAAAAATTTAAACCAACACCAATTGTTACGTCGTCATCGAACAATTCGGTATTTTGTGACAATAAATACTTTGTGCGTGCATCCTACAGTTTGAGTGAAACATTTTATATACCGGCAATAACAGTGCATAAAGTGACAGTCGTACTCGAGCCTTTAAAGAAGCAAGTCGCCTTCGAACCCTTGAAAAGGACGGTTGTGTTAGAGCTTTAAAAGCGAGACCGACACCCGGTCGAGCGTGTTACTGGTTCTCCGTAAAAGCTTTTGTGCGTGAAAGTGTCTATTGCCCCCAGCGGCGCAGGACAAAGCTTTGTGCGTGAAAGTGTCTATTGCCCCAGCGGCGCAAGACTTAAGGTATTTATACCCTTCCTTAATTAGTTGGTAGTTGTCTTTTTTTGTTATTACATAACCGCTCCACCATTATCGTTATTGCTATAAAAGCAATTGGTCCTTCATTGTAATTTGCATATTTATATTTATACACATTTATATCAACCTCCTTAACCCCAATCAATCATTGGCCCTATAAGTCGATCCGGATTCATTAGTCCTGTGGTTACACATGTCCTAAATTAAATATTATTGTGCATTTCAGCGAGCTTTTAATTAAGTAAATATTTTAGCTTTTTAAAGTTGTGTTCAAACTCCATATTTAGCGAGTTAAAATGTGTAAATATTATTTATACTGTCTTTAGATTAAATTAAGCGATTTCGCCGTAATTAAAACCAGCAAGCGTTTTAATTACAAACAAATCCTTAACATAAAATTTGTTAGTTTTCAGTTTAAATTTATCTTAGCGGTATATAAAGCATAAAGCAACCTGAAAACTATAAATCGCTTTATACTTCTTAAACGAGAAACGAAAGGGTTTGCTTTGTATTTAAAAGCTATTGTACGTTTTTAGTATCAATACAAACCTTTTCAGGCGGTTTACGGTAAAATATTGAACATCTGCAGGAGTAATATAATGTAAAAGCTGCATCTTTCGGCAAATACGTTAAAACCACGTTTCCTGTGATCTTTTGATGGTAAGCCGCTCGGGTTGTTAAGCGGTACATCTTATATTCACGCTTTTGTTTGACGAACCGTTAGTCATAAAACGTGATTTATTGGTTATACCCTATTTTACATTTTTCGTGCTTTGAACAACTCATAATATTTTAATATTTCTCAGTGCACATTTAGCTTTACCGTTTTACAACAGTTTATTGTAGTCCTTTCAGAATCTTTGAGAATGGCTCCAAAGAAAGCACATGTGGTAGAACTCCAATTGCTGAAAACACGTATTATAGAAATGTTTGAGCTTTCTATACAAAGTGACCCAACTTTAAAGGCATTGTTCCTTATTCAAACAAGGGAATACATGACCTTTATACAAATTTCAGCAAAATTTTAATTGCGGTTTTGGCCTCCTGTGACGAGGCAGAATCATTAACTTACAACGCTGTACGGAAGGAAGTAGACTCCGCTTATTACTGCATACTGCTGCATCTCGAAACGATGCAAGAAACGCGGGCACAAATCACCGAAAATGCTCCAAGCAGCACGGGATCAAAATTGGTACCGTTAAAGCTCACACCCTTTTCTTCAACCGCACCTGTTTCTTATTCGACGACTGTCCATACATCTCACACATCAGTGCCTAAGAAATCCTCAGCGTTTCAATTTAAACCAAAAGTTTCTTCTAACGTAGTTTCACTGGATACACCAAGTAGCTCCAGTGACTCAAAGAATTCATTTTCGCACCATTGTCCTTCTTGCAAGGGCAATCACTTAATTTACAGATGTCAATCGTTTCTAAAGAAAACTCCGACGGAACGTTTCGACATTGTCAAACGCTTACGCCTTTGTTTAAATTGCTTACGAACAGACCATGCGTCCATGCAATGCAAATCTTATAATTCCTGTCGAACTTGCGCCAAGCCGCATCATACCTTGCTACATTTTGAATCGCAACCTGCTTCTAGCCGTTCAGCTGAACCGATCGCTACACCTATGCATAAAATGCCAATAGGACGCAGTCAGCCTCTCCTATTCCGGCAAATGTTTTGTCTTCACAGACGAATTCAAATCTTGGGGTTACTGTCTTACTCTCCACTGCTGTCGTGGAAGTTCAAGATCGTTCTGGTAGATACAAACCGATCAGGGTACTCTTAGATCCTGGTTCCCAAGCTAGCTTTATTCGAGACGATTGCGTGAGCAAACTTTGGCTTCCACGCATACGTTCTCAAGTTCCGATTTATGGACTTGGGCGGACAACTTCAGCAGTCAATAGAGGTGCCGTCAGCTGCACTATTCGCTCTATGTTAGACTCTGAAAATCTCTAGAAGTCACAACTTTGTGCTTTCGTCAATATCTGGCAAATTACCTAGCGTTGAAGTTCCTAATAATTGGGAACACTTATGCGGCCTGCACTTTGCAGACCCGACCTGGAACTCTCCAGGAACCATTGACATGCTCCTCGGAGCAGATGTTTATCCGTTCATCATCAATGGCGGTGTGATACATGGCAAATTTCTTCAGTCTGCCGCCATAAATACAATTTTGGTTGGACTATTCTCGGTCCCACAAAAGCTTGCAGTCTGATACTGTCCAAGCATTTTTACTTCTGTAGAAGATCCTATCGACCAGACCCTAAGGCGGTTTTGGGAGATAGAAGAGTTGCCATCCAAGCCTTATACTTCTCCAGAAGAAGAAAAGGCAGATCTGATTTTGAAAACACGTTTTCTCGTGACCCTAGCGGTCGTTTTATTGTTGCGTTACCGTTCAACGATACTTTGCCCGTTTTGATAATTGCTTTGACATGGCTAAAAGCGACTATTTTCGTTGGAGCGCAAATTGCATGCTCAACCGGAGCTACGCGCCCAATACAACAATTTCATGCAGGACTATCTTGATGCGGGTCATATGGCATTACTCGATTCTCCGCCCGTTGGGAACGATAATTATTTTTACCCCATCACCCTGTGTTTAAAGAGGAAGGTCATACTTCTAAAATTCGTGTGGTTTTGACGCCTCTGCAAAGGCTAAAAACAACGTGTCACTTAATGACACTCAACTGGCTGGACCTAGTCTCCAAAACGACATTTCGTCAATCTTACTGAAATTTCGTACTCATCGTTTCGTTTTTACTTGTGATGTTCGCCAAATGTATCGACAAATTTTGGTTACCGAAGAACATCGAAAGTTTCAATTAATTGTTTGGCGGTTCTCCGCAGAAGAACCCATCCAGACATATCAGCTTAATACAGTGACCTACGGTATTAAGTCATCGCCTTATCTAGCATTAAAACTCTTCAGCAATTAGCCATTGACGAAGGCAAAGGTTTCCGTTAGCCGCTGACGCTATACGGTCAAATCTATATATTGATGATTTCGTCGCCGGTGGAGATTCTATACAATCGGCCCGCGAAATTAAAGATCAACTTATTCGACTTTTACATTTGGCTGGTTTTGAACTTCGAAAATGGAGTTCTAATTCAGTTTCTATTTTGGAAGGCATTCCGTCAGATTTTTGCCAATATACTTCTCTCGATTTCGATTCGGACGAATCAATAAAAATATTAGGTCTTCAATGGTCACCTACAGAAGATATTTTCTCGTTTCGGGTTAAACCATTAAACCAAATATGTACAAAGCGCAACATACTTTCACAAGTTGCCAGAATATATGATCCATTAGGATTTTTAGCCCCACTAACACTTTTTGCAAAACGCCTAATCCAGCATCTGTGGATGTTAGGTTTGAATTGGGATGACATCCCACCAGCAGACATTTCGTCTCAATGGCAGCAGTATCAAGAAGAGTTGCCGTTATTATCGTCATTAAAGTTACCACGTTGTTTACCCCCTTCGGATCCTTTTACTTGTCATTTGCATGGGTTTTGCGATGCTAGCGAGGTAGGGTATGCAGCGGTAGTGTATTTCCAGTTCATAAATCAAACTACTGGAGAAATAACTGTACAATTTGTAACCGCTAAAACAAAAGTAGCTCCAATTAAGCGCATTTCAATTCCACGTTTGGAATTATGTGCCGCCGTTTTATTAACCGATTTACTTTCTTTTACCATTCGGTCTTATCAAGGCTTGATTGACATCTCCGATGTTTCAGCGTGGAGTGATTCTACGGTCGCTCTCACTTGGATACGTTCTCCACCTTTTCGTTGGAAAACTTTTGTGGCAAACCGTGTTAGCCACATTCAAGAAATCATTGCACCTAGCCGATGGTTTTATATTAAATCTTCGCATAATCCGGCTGATCCTGCATCTCGGGGATTAATGCCAAGCGCGGTTATTTCATGTTCGCTATGGTGGGCGGGGCCTGAATGGCTTCACTACCCTAGTGACTCGTGGCCGCCTCAACCAACATTGTCAACCTCAATTGCTGAGGTAACTACGGAAAAGAAGATCCTAACATTTGTCGCTCAAACAGATCCAAACGTCATTGACATTTTACTAAGCCGCTTTTCATCGTTATATAAAATCCAAGGCATCGTGGCTTACATTTATAGATTTTCTAAACTCATGGCTCAACATCATACGGGTCCCTTAACAGACATTGAACTACACAATGCTCTCATGATTATCGTTCGGCATGTACAAAATGTTACATTTTCAAAGGAAATAGCTTCGATCAAGGCAAACCGTAAGTTACCTAAAAGCTTGCGAAAACTTTCTCCATTTGTTGATCCACAAAACATCTTAAGAGTAGGTGGGCGCTTGACACATTCTTCGCTTTCCTATTCCGAAAAGTTTCCTGCGTTATTGCCTCAGCGGCACCGATTAACCGAACTTATCATTCTGTCAACTCATGAAAGGTATTGCCATCCCGGTGTTAATACCACAGCGTATCTTATCCAACAGAATTTCTGGATCCTTTCTATTAAACATTCAATCAGAAATTATTTATCATCCTGTCATAGATGTTTTCGTACCAAACCGGTCCTGGTAACTCCTCCTATGGGAGACCTACCGGCAGCACGTATTACCCAAATCAAACCGTTCAGTATTGTTGGTGTTGATTTTGCTGGCCCTCTTTAATAAAGGCTAACCGCCTGCGAGGCTCTAAAACTCTTAAGGCCTATATTTGTATTTTTGTTTGTTTTGCCACTAAGGCAGCACATATTGAACTTGTTTCGGATTTGTCGGCAGACGCGTTTCTTGCCGCTTTGCGACGATTTATAGCACGTCGAGGACGCTGTTCTCAAATATTTAGCGATTGCGGTACTAATTTTGTAGGTGCCTATCGTCAGCTTACGAGTTATCTGCATAGTGCAGTAACCTCAGAAAGGATAAAGTGGTCGTTTAATCCACCTAGCGCCCCTCACTTCGGTGGCTTGTGGGAAAGCGGTGTTAAGTCGGTAAAGACACACCTATCTCGCGTAATCGGCGAACAAAACTTACCTTTGAGGAACTGTACACAGTTCTTACACAAATTGAATCTGTGCTAAATTCAAGGCCACTCTGCGCTTTGAGTTCGGATCCAAATGACTTGCGTTGCCTAACACCAGGTCATTTCCTAACTATGGAGCCTCTTTCTGCACCACCAGATGAGGACCATTTAACCAACGTTGTACCATTAAAAGCAGGTGGAAACTCCTGCAAAAACTCCACCAAGATTTTTGGGCTCGCTGGAGCCATGAGTACTACATACTCTGAACCAGAAGGTTAAATGGCACTCTAAGGTAGGTGTCCGACAAGTGGAAAAGGACACTATTGTCCTCGTCAAGGACGACCAGCTTTCTCCACTTCAATGGAAGTTTGGTCGTATTATTAATACTTTTCCGGTGCGGACGGTATTATACGTGTCGCTGAAGTCAAAACGGCACATGGCACACTAAAACGACCTTTGGTCAAACTAGCGCCGCTACCGGTATTTTAATTTTATTTTATGTTTAGATGTATATACACATTTTTACATGTATAGTAGTATATTATTTTTACATATTTGCTTATTTACATATATATTTTTATTCTTTGCATAGTTGGTAATATCGCTCGCTGTAGTGCACCACCCTATCTTTCGTTACCTCCTTTCCTAGCAAGGTCAAATCCCATGTGATTTCCTTCACCCAACCTACTTCCTCCTTTTCAAAATTCTATGAATTTGGTGGGCGGTATGTTACGTCGTCATCGAACAATTCGGTATTTTGTGACAATAAATACTTTGTGCGTGCATCCTACAGTTTGAGTGAAACATTTTATATACCGGCAATAACAGTGCATAAAGTGACAGTCGTACTCGAGCCTTTAAAGAAGCAAGTCGCCTTCGAACCCTTGAAAAGGACGGTTGTGTTAGAGCTTTAAAAGCGAGACCGACACCCGGTCGAGCGTGTTACTGGTTCTCCGTAAAAGCTTTTGTGCGTGAAAGTGTCTATTGCCCCCAGCGGCGCAGGACAAAGCTTTGTGCGTGAAAGTGTCTATTGCCCCCAGCGGCGCAAGACTTAAGGTATTTATACCCTTCCTTAATTAGTTGGTAGTTGTCTTTTTTGTTATTACATAACCGCTCCACCATTATCGTTATTGCTATAAAAGCAATTGGTCCTTCATTGTAATTTGCATATTTATATTTATACACACATTTATATCAACCTCCTTAACCCCAATCAATCACCAATAATATATCTCTTATCACTATAAAAATTTATAAATGTGGTTGGTTGCTTCTATGGAATAATTACTGCTGACTTCAATGAAAGAAAGCTTTACGACAACTTATTATTCTTTCTATTAATTTTAATATATATATATATATATATATATATATATATATATACATCGCTTGTACAAAGTTATCTGTACGGAGACTTTCGAAACAATTACTTTATTAAGATCTAGCATTAATCTCTGAATACTAATAGGATATTTATAATTGAATAATTTACGTTAATTCCCTATAAGAAATATATGGTTTTCATTTTTATATTACAGTTTAATCATGATACTTGAATAGGATGCTGTTCGAGTTTACAAGAATTAAGTTAAATGCTCAGCTTTTTTATAGATTACAGAACGATATTTTTAACTGATATAATTGAAAGAATCAAAGGTTGTATTGGGCGCGTAGCTGGTTGAGCATGTAATTTGCGCTCCAACGAAAATAGTCTTTTTAGCCATCTCAAAGCAATTATCAAAACGGGCAAAGTATCGTTGAACGGTAACGCAACAATAAAACGACCGCTAGGGTCACGAGAAAACGTGTTTTCAAAAATCAAGTCTGCCTTTTCTTCTTCCGGAGAAGTATAAGGCTTGATGGCAACTCTTCTATCTCCCAAAACCGCCTTAGGGTCTGGTCGATAGGATCTTCTACAGAAGTAAAAATGCTTGGACAGTATCAGACTGCAAGCTTTTTGTGGGACCAATAATAGTCCAACCAAAAATTGTATTTATGGCGGCAGGCTGAAGAAATTTGCCATGTATCACACCGCCATTGATGATGAACGGATAAACATCTGCTCCTAGGAGCATGTCAATGGTTCCTGGAGAGTTCCAGGTCGGGTCTGCAAAGTGCAGGCCGCATAAGTGTTCCCAATTATTAGGAACTTCAACGCTAGGTAATTTGCCAGATATTGACGAAAGCACAAAAGTTGTGACTTCTAGAGATTTTTCAGAGTCTAACATAGAGCGAATGGTGCAGCTGACGGCACCTATTGACTGCTGAAGTTGTCTGCCCAAGTCCATAAATCGGAACTTGAGAACGTATGCGTGGAAGCCAAAGTTTGCTCACGCAATCGTCTCGAATAAAGCTAGCTTGGGAACCAGGATCTAAGAGTACCCTGATCGGTTTGTATCTACCAGAACGATCTTGAACTTCCACAACAGCAGTGGAGAGTAAGACAGTAACCCCAAGATTTGAATTCGTCTGTGAAGACAAAACATTTGCCGGAATAGGAGGCTGACTGCGTCCTATTGGCATTTTATGCATGTGTGTAGCGGTCGGTTCAGCTGAACGGCTAGAAGCAGGTTGCGATTCAAAATGTAGCAAGGTATGATGCGGCTTGGCGCAAGTTCGACAGGAATTATAAGATTTGCATTGCATGGACGCATGGTCTGTTCGTAAGCAATTTAAACAAAGGCGTAAGCGTTTGACAATGTCGAAACGTTCTGTCGGAGTTTTCTTTAGAAACGATTGACATCTGTAAATTAAGTGATTGCCCTTGCAGGAAGGACAATGGTGCGAAAATGAATTATTTGAGTCACTGGAGCTACTTGGTGTGTCCAGTGAAACTACGTTAGAAGAAACCTTTGGTTTAAATTGAAACGCTGAGGATTTCTTAGGCGCCGATGTGTGCGATGTATGG
Source organism: Platerodrilus igneus (assembly GCA_036346225.1). NCBI lineage: Eukaryota > Metazoa > Arthropoda > Insecta > Coleoptera > Lycidae > Platerodrilus > Platerodrilus igneus. The sequence goes on from JARFIW010001121.1 coordinate 135,617, forward strand.
ACAGTCGTCGAATAAGAAACAGGTGCGGTTGAAGAAAAGGTTTCAACGCTGCACATTGTTGGGTTAAAAATATCTCAAATCCTCGAAATTAGGTATTTGCTTCGGATCCGATTGGAGTTCGAAGCGTTTTCTAGTGAACGGATCAAGTTTTTCTAAAAGCAAATCGACCAGAATAAAGTTCCAATGTTCAGTGGGAAACTTTAAGTTAGTTAGAACAGCAAGGTTCTCCGAAAACAATCAATAAGTACCCTAAGTTTCTTAGGGTCTTCTGATTTTAAAGGTAGAAAGTCTTTCATTGCTTTCCAATGCAAAGTTGCCAATAAACGCGGATTGCTAAATCTCTCACGCAAGGCGTTATAGGAAATAATAAAATTATCCCCGAAATGGGTACAGATTTAACGATTCTTAAAGACTCCCGGTACAACAACTGATAAGATAATTTAATTTTTCGATATTGGACAGCGACGCGTTATTATAGACCAGGCTGTCAAATAAATCGATGAAAGATGAAAATTCAGTTACCTCATTATTAAAAATTTGGAGCTTTAACGGTAACAATTTTGATACCGTGCTGCTTGGAGCATTTTCTGTAATTTGTGGTGCTTTCATTTCTTGCATCGTATCGAGATGCAGCAGTATGAAAAATAAGCGGAATCTACTTCCTTCCGTACAGCGTTGTAAGTTAATGAGTCTACCTCGTCACATGAGGCCAAGACAGCGACTAAAATTGTATTGAAATTTGCATAAAGGTCATGTATTCCCCTTGTTTGAATAAGGAACAATGCCTTTAAACTTGGGTCACTTTGTATAGAATTACAAAGCTCAAATATTTCTAAAATCCGTGTTTTCAGTAATTGAGTTCTACCACATGTGCTTTCTTTGGAGCCATTCTCAAAGATTCTGAAAGGACTACAATAAACTGTTGTAAAACGGTAAAGCTAAATGTGCACTGAGAAATATTAAAATATTATGAGTTGTTCAAAGCACGAAAAATGTAAAATAGGGTATAACCAATAAATCACGTTTTATGACTAACGGTTCGTCAAACAAAAGCGTGAATATAAGATGTACCGCTTAACAACCCGAGCGGCTTACCATCAAAAGCTCACAGAAACGTTTAAAACATGTGGCTTAACATATTTGCCGAAAGATGCAACTACAACCTTATTCCTCTGCAGATATTTTCAATATTGTAATACAAAACGTGCAATAGCTTTTAAATACAAAGCAAATCCCTTTACCTTTCTTGTTTAAGAAGTATAAAGCGATTTATAGTTTTCAGGTTGCTTTCTGTTTTATGCCGCTAAAATGAATTTAAAAACTGAAAACTGACAAATTTTATATTATGAATTTCTTTGTAATTAAAACGCTTGCTGGTTTCAATTACGGCGAAATCGCTTAATTTAATCTAAAAACAGTATAAATAATGTTTACACATTTTAACCCGCTAAATATGGGCTTTAAGCACAAATTTAAAACTGAAATATTAATTAATTAAAAACTCGCTGAAATGCACAATAATATTTAATTTAGGACATGTGTAACCACAGGACTAATGAATCCGGATCGACTTATAGGGCCAATGATTGATGGTGGATTAAGGAGGTTGATACAAATGTGTGTATAAATATAAATATGCAAATTACAATGAAGGACCAATTGCTTTTATAGCAATAACGATAATGGTGAAGCGGTTATGTAATAACAAAAAAAGACAACTACCAACTAATTAAGGAAGGGTATAAATACCTTAAGTCTTGCGCCGCTGGGGGCAATAGACACTTTCACGCACAAAGCTTTGTCCTGCGCCGCTGGGGGCAATAGACACTTTCACGCACAAAAGCTTTTACGGAGAACCAGTAACACGCTCGACCGGGTGTCGGTCTCGCTTTGAAAGCTCTAATACGACCGTCCCTTTCAAGGGTTCGAAGGCGACTTGCTTCTCTAAAGGCTCGAGTACGACTGTCACTTTATGCACTGTTATTGCCGGTATATAAAATGTTTCACTCAAACTGTAGGATGCACGCACAAAGTATTTATTGTCACAAAATACCGAATTGTTCGATGACGACGTAACAGTTAGATATTATTTACAGTTTTAAGAGACCCAGACGTGTTCGGTACTCTTCGGAAGGCGTCGGTAGTGGTGGCTTAGGCTTTGTGGAGTGCTTTGCTGTGGAACTCTACGGGGTGTCGTCCCGGAGGTAGACTTGACAGACGCAATCACAATAACGACTTGTCGGTGATGTATGGAACGGAGCTTAACGTCCGTACGTAGTTGTTAGCTATTGATTGATGAATTATAGTTACGTGCCCTAGGTACGGCGGCGGACAGCTTCACCGTCGGAGAATACGCAGGCTATGGGGAGCACTGCGCTCTGAAGTATAGCAGGCTATTGAGAGTGCTGTTCGCTGAAGGTTTTGCAGGCTATGGGGAGCACTGCAAGGTGATTCCTTAGGCTATGGTGAGCACTAACGAATGTCTTTCGGAGAATTTGAAATTATATTTATACACTTCCATTTCCTATACTTCCTGTGTTGAAAAACGTTATGATGTCTTTAACCAATGCAATTGTGTATTTTGATTTTCAAATCTAAAAGAATATCCAAATTTAGTTTGATCAATAAGCGAGCTGAATTTTGGGTACTATAAAAAATGAGTTGGAAATTCTCACAATTCTTTGTTTGTTCTGTGTTCAGCACGTGTAGTTTGATATAGTCAACTGCAATTCTTTATTCTGGTCTGTGTTCAGCTCGGGTGCTGTGGTATAGTCAACAATACTTATTCTATTTTAAATTTATGCATCTGTAACAAAAGAGCTTTTAGAAAACTACATATGTGAATAAATTCTTGAAAAGGTTAAAAATAAAGTTATTGTGTAAATTCCCTATTTCGCACTTTTTCAATGTCCCATTATTGACCTTACACATTTCATGAAACCTGTTTTATTTTACTTGTATGGCTGTATAGTTTAGAAGCATTATTTGTATGTATAAACAAGTATGTCGCATGCATTGTGTTACGTTTACGATTCGCTTTCAACCCATACATCCCCTTCTATAACTAAATTAGCTTATACTTTCAAAAAATGTAGGGCCTTCTTTTCATCCACCACTTTAATAAATTGCCCTTTGATAAATCGCACATTCCACATACAGCTTTAAAATTAAACGATTCTAACTGTAATATAGAATTATACGAGGGCGTTGGGAAGGCAGCGATGTAGATGTTGAGTGCATATTTTGGGGACAAACATTTTTGCTAACCAATACAGGGATAATGTTTGATGTGTCTTTTGTGCGCGCGTAATGATTGCACAAGCGCTAAAAAAAACTAATATGTTACACCAAATGTTCAGAAAATGTGTGGGCTTTAATAAAATACATTTTGCATTTTGTTCCCTAATTGAGGAACTTTAAATCAAATTCAGTGCGATGATATATTTTTTATCAATTTCAGTACATCAATGGTGGCTGCTACATAAAATGTTTTATGCAATTTAAAAAGTATAGTTTGTTTCAGAACATAGTTTGATATTGTCCAAAGAAACTCTAAAAAATTAGAACTTTCGGTAAGAATACGGTAGAGCCGATTGGTCTGCCTCTGACCAGAATAATTACATTAGAACGAAAACGAAGCATCTATGTAAAAAGGTAATTGGTAGGCACCCTGTGGCGTGACATTTTCGAATAGAGTTGATTGATAGATACAAGGCTTTTGCATTTAAGAGTTATTTAAGTCGATAGAAAATCTCGAGAATATCATTTGCAAATTCTGGTATGTTTTAGAATAATACAGAACAATTGCCGTTAAGGGGTTCTGCAGTCCAGTCCTGATTGAAGCTTTGATTACAATGATTACGTTTATGTCGGTATTTTCAATCCGGATTGAAGTCAAGCGGCTTCAAATGTCAATCGCAATCCCAACTGTTTAGATGTAAAGGGTTTGAAAAAGGGAAAGAAAATATTTAAATCTCATTTCAATTTCATTTATTGTGCGCACGCATCTGTTGATCTGCAACTTCGTGTTACTGTTTAGATGCGTTTTGAAATGTATCAGACACATCAGGCATAGATATTAATTAATACTTTAACTATGACTACGGCGTCAAGAACATAATTGTAAATGAGGTGTATTTATATTTTCCATTACTTTACTATAATTCAAATTAGTATGAATTACAATCAATGGTCCTTTCATTTTTGGTTTAAGGTTATGTTGATACAGCACACAGGACCGGCAAATGGTATGACACTTCGAGTGAAATTACAAGTGGGTTAATGAGCTGACCTGTTTATGTCGCAGTTTGAAGCCGCTTCAATCAAGTCAAGCTGCAAATTTTTAGGATTGACTTGAACTGTTCTAGCCACTTGAAATCATGTTCTTGTGTGTTTAAATCAAAGCTTGAAACTGGATTACTTATGCCGCCTGGCTTCAATATGGATTGAAAATACCGACATAAACGTAGTCAATATGTTCTAGTTTAAAACTTTGAAAGATGTGATAAAATTGCTGTTTATAATAATTATTGCAGTAATAATATAAACTAATAATTAGTGCTTGCGTAGTTAATTATAGTGCTTCATTAGTAAGTAATTTAAAAGAGCATCGTAGTGTTAAGAAGATAATACTTCTACTGTCAGCGATTAGCTGAAGATAAATTGTTAAGAGAGCTTTTAGCAAATTCCATTGTAACTACGAGTTGTTGGAAAGGCTTTTATAATTAGTTTGAAAATAAAGAACTGTTGTTATTTAAAATAGAGTTTTTGTTACACTAGTGACAGCGGTGGGTTTAAAGACTTTTCTATTTGCACGCCTCTCACTCGTAGTAAAAAAATTGGATAGCGAAATACTTTCTTTCTTGAAGGCGTTTGCGGGGAGCTTGGTCGTGGTCGTGGCCGTGGAATTTGTGGAAAAGCTGTCTGAAGATTCTGTAAAATTACAGGGAAGTTTTTTAGAGAAATTACAAGAATGCGCATAGAAGCAAGACCAAAATTCTGTGAACTTAGTAACGATTTAGAACAAAGTAACTCAAGTTTTACAGAAAAATTAAGTCAAAATGTGAAAGCCGGTGAGTAATTGAAAGAGGAGTTTACAAAAGAAACCAGATATGACATCAAGGCGCAGGAGTCTGGTTTTCAAGAAAGACGCCATGTCTAGTTATACAATCCCAGACGGATGCGTGAACTAGCAGGACTTAAAGGTCCCTCGGAGGATTAAAAATTTTGAGACCATTGTCGTTTGAAAAATGTTTGGAAATTACCGGAATGGGATCGGGGCAAAGTATAAGTTACGAGAGAAGCGGAAGTTAACAGTCGCCAAGCATACAATTCTCTATTTGGGTGGTATCGAGTACTTGCCGGCTCTAGAAATAATTACGTGCTACCAACAGCTATGAGGAAGATTTGGTTCTAGAAAATGAGCAACTTACGAAAGTACGAAATACTTAATATTAATGCTAATTGGTTTAGTGATCGCGCTTGCGCACTCTTCGAGTGTCTTCGGAAAATGTATATAAACCATGGCGCTACATGTAAAGCTTTAGTTATAATTCATACTCCTTAGAAACTGGTCGAAGAAAAATGCCGTCCGAAAATATTTTTAATTGCAACTCTTGTGATGCTTCCTATACTTGAAAAAATGCTTTCAAACGGCATCAGAACAAATGTTATGGTGTAACATCGTCCATGGTTAAGCTTATACATCCATCAGCAGCAAAGTACTTAAACTGTGGGTATTGCGGTACCGCTTTTACGAGAATGGACAACTTACTGCGACACAAATAAAAACAGCACGGTATGTCATTAAGCCATAAGCGTTCAGCTCCGTCAGCTGTTGAAGGGTCTCGTTAGCACAGCGTTTAACAACCGTATGGCTAGCTATCGCATAAAGAACGTCAGTGTTGACGATGGAGTGTCCGAGCAGAAAGAGCGGCCTATTCGATTAATTAATGGAAAAAGAACACAACATACAGCAATAAAAGTTACTACGCAAAAATGGGAGAAGAGACTACCGATGTGAAATCCTTAACACAAAAAATATGGTTATAACATCTTCTAGTAATCTGGAAAATATCTACGAGTTCTTGAGCGAAACCATAACAACAAAATCAGAGGAATTTGAAACACGTGGGTCTCCTTGGTCTTTGGAAAAAGTGTTTTATTTAGAAATAAATATTAATAAGTATAAGCCGATGCGAGGAGTTCTAGGTTAAGAATAAAAATTGTGAATATGTATTTAGAAAAGTGGTTTACAAAATTTAAACTGTACAAGTAAGAAATTGTCTGTAATAAAAAGTTTTAAGAATGGATTTGGATTTTCTTTTAGTTATAAGCTGCAGGAAAGTTTTAATTTAGCGTGAATTTAGATAAATTCTTTGAAATCTCAAGGTGCTAAGGAAAAGTTTTAAGTTGTCGCGCAAGGTGTAGTTAGTATTCGCGTTCCTGCAATTTAGTTTTAAAAAATTTCGGGTTGGGAAACGTATGTATCATCTCCTAAGAAAAAACGTTCCGAGTGGTAGATCCGGTGGATCAGGTGGATCGGATGGATCCCATAATGTGGATCTGTGCCAGGCTTCCCACAAAGTGAAGCAATTTGATTTGGTGGGGCTGTAAGGTGATCAAAGGAGGCGGGTGTGACGTAATCAAAATGGCTGATGTGGGGGTGTCCGAGCAAAGAGGGAGCAAGGAGGAAATCCCTCCCAGCAGATTCTCCTTATGGGCATTTACATTGTAAAACCTAGGACCGGCCTATTCCCCTACTTACCGCATTGACCAGGAAGCGAGTTGTTTTAACTGGAAATTTAAAATTTTGTCAAACCCTTGCTGTTTCAAGCAAGGTAAGAATCTTTAACATAAGTGACAAAACTCGCACGAGACATACATTTTATCTCTCATCAGTGCCAGGGCGTATTTTTGTGAAAAAGCTCGTTTAACATCCAATCCGCGACGTTGGGCTTATTATTCACACGGAAACCAACTAAGCCACGGATCTGCCGCTTCTTGTATACTGTACTTTTACTTTCAAATCGTAAGACATATCAAATGTTGTCAGCTGCCCAGGAGCATTATCTAAGAGTGACAGAGCTTTACACGGTAGTCCATTTCCATCACAGTAAGCCATACCGTCCTGTTCACCATCTTAATCTGCATCTCTCATGCCACGTGGTGTTTCTGATTGGTGCATTAACAGTAGGTTTTAATTTAAAATCGTCAGTTGCATTACCACCTTTCTTTCGCCACTTTAAAGCCACTGGGCAGTCGCTTTTCTTTAGAAACGAATGTTTGGGATGGCATGTTTTTCCAATAAACCCCAGTTTCGCCAACATTAAAAAAAACACACACTGGACTCTTTTTAGGCATAATGAAGTTTCGAAGTCTATTTGGAAATTCAGTAGCAGCTTGCGCATCGGCGATTGCTGCTTCACCTGTTATTCGGTCGGATGTGGTGTAGATTTGATCAACATATAAATCGATCAAGCCAACCTTTACTAACACCAAACAGCGAACTGGAATCACCCCCCGACTTCTTGTTCCTTTAGCATTAGAAACAAAGACTGTGGGTTTGTGCATATTAAATGTTGGCTTAAAGGCGTGTTCTTTTTATTCAAGTTTCCTATCCACGCACTACCCAACTTCTGCTTTTTTTCTAGGATTCAATTCAGTGAATGAGTTAGTTTAAAAAATGTTGGAATTAAAATAGTCCCCCATTCGGATCACCTGGAGGGGACTACTTTGGAGGATGTGATAGGCAAGCTCATTAAGAAGAAAGGAAAAACAGTGAACATCTTGCGTGTCGAAGCGTGGAATGTTAGAAGCAAAACACAAGTAGGTAAGCCAGAGATTTTGAAATTTGAAATGAATAGGTTAGTATTAGACATAGTAGAGATTAGCGTAGTTCAGTGGTCTGAGGTGGGGGATTTTTGGAGCGAAGGCCGTAGGGTAAATTACACAAGATCAGATAAAGGATATTCGGGTGTGAGGATAGTTATGCGGAAAAACTGTGTAGAAAACTATTTGCAAAAGAACGAATGAGTATTTTTGATAAGATTTGAATCTAAACCAGTAAATTCAGTAATAATACAAGTATTCATGCCCTCCTGTAGCTACATTGAGGAAAAAGTAGAAGCCATCTACAAAGATATCGAAGGCATACTAAGATTCGTAAAAAGACATGAAAGTTTAATCATTACGGCAGATTTTAATGCAGTGGTATTTGAGGGTAAACAAGGAGTGGCAGTAGGTTTATTTGATTCAGGCTCGAGAAACGACAAGGGAGATAGGCTGGTAAAATTTTCTTACAAAAACAATTTAACCATCACGAACAATTTATTTCAACAACATATAGACGATACGCGTGGAAGACACGTGAAAGGCATTTTGACTTTGAGAAACTAAAAGATATAGATACCCATGAAAGATTTGTGAAAAAGTTAAACAAATTATTGATAGACGTCAAGAAATTTTCTGATACTAAGGAAGTAGAAGCAGAATGGAATAGCATTAAATCCAGTTTAGACATGAGCGGTAAAGATATTCTGGGGTATAAATAAAAAGAAAATAAGAAACCGTGGGTAACAAAGGATATTTTGAGTTAAATGGAAGAAAGATGAAAATAAAAAAAACATAATAGACGAAGCAGGAAAGCAGAGATACAAAGCCATAAAAAGAGAAATTATTCGCAAATACAGGAAAGCTAAAGAACGACAGATTAATGAAAAGGGCAAAGATGTACAAACTAAGATGGAAATACGAAAATACAAATGAAGCATACAATAACTAGAATGAATTTTAGGGATATAAAACCGTATAGCAAAAATATAGGGGGCGCCGGATGGTGACATCATTATAGCAAATTTAGAGAAAGAGGGTAAATGGTAAGAATATATAGGGAATTTATATGCAGAACTGGAACTAGAAGCACTAGAACATGAATCAGACGTTTAAAATGATGACTTGGGGTGTCCTCTGCTGAGAGGAGTTCAAATTGGCATTAAAGATTTTGAAAAATAATAAAGAACCGGGTATAAATCAGGTGCATGCAGAAACTGCAAAAGCCGCTGGACAAGCAGTAACAGAACGCATCTTCCAATTTGTATGCTATACGTATGAGGCAGACGAGATACCCAAAGATTTCAAAAATAACACCTTGGCCACTATACCAAAAAGAAAGGTGCGGATAGATGTAAAAATTTACGAACAATAAGTTTGACAGCACACGTATCAAAATATTAATTAAAATTGTACAAAGACGGATGAGAAGAAATACTTGGAGAAGATCAATTTGGGCTTAGGCGAAACAAGGGAACACGGAAGGCCATTTTAGCTGTAATGGTAATATTGGAGAAAACAATAGAAAGAAGAATATTAGGTTTGTATATCTCGAAAAAGCGTTCCACAACGTAAAATAGGAATCAAAAAGATTGGAATGAATTGTAGGGATAGACGGATAGTACATCGTTTATACAAAGAGCAAACAGCTGCAACAGAATAGAGCAGAAACGTAGTGCGCTCCTCACATTAATTTTCAACTTGTATATCGAGCAGGCAATGAAAACTGTTAAATGCAGAAAGACATTTGGAATTATTATGCGTGGGACAAACAACTGATATGCTTAGATTTGCAGATGATACAGGGGTATTAGCATCTAGCAAGGGAGAGTTAGAAGCTGCTCTTAATGAAATGAAGATAGTACTAACAGAAAGATACGTTATATAAGTTAACAAAATAAAACTAAAGTACTGTTATATAAAGGAGGGGAAAAATAAGTCAAAACCCAGAATACAAGTAAGAACGTAAACTTACAACAGGAGGTTAAGGATTTCAAAGAGATAGAAATAGTACGAAAGGAAAGAAATATGTGGAAAACAGTAAAAATAGAACAGATCGGATAACAGGACACATGAGGGAATAGTGCGGAATAAGTTAGAAACAGAGAAAGAAGAAAAAGAGAGGTAGATGTAGACTTAGATTAGACTATAGCATACAGATAGTGAAAGATGTAGGCTGTGCGAATTTCAGGGAGTGTGCAGGTTGGTTCAGAATAGAAGTCAATGAAGGTATGCGTCCAAGCAGTTCCAGGACGAAAACCTAATGATGAAAAAAAATACTTGGTTTGAAACCTCGTGATTATTGTAAACAACTACAGGATTGGTTTTGCAATACGCTCAACAACTGTTGATTGTGCGAAATGAGTAATTGGAAAAATATTGATTCGACAAATGTCTAAGTTGTATGGGATTTTAGTAACCGTCAGGTTGCTTAACCCTCTTCGGGGTACCAATTGGTGAAATATGGTATATTTTTAGAAAACAATAAGAAGTGGATAGATTGTGGGAATTTCGAGGAAATGTGTAGGTTAGTTCAGAATAGTAAACAATGGAGGTGCGATACGCGTCTTACCAGTTGCAGGACAATGATGAATAGATACAAAAAACACTCGAAACTTAGTCACAATAAAAATGGTCGATTATTCATCAGGGTCTTGTTATATTACATCTTATTATCTCATATTTTAATATATTCACATTTTGTTAATTTCAGATTTAGATATATCTTTATTGAAAGTTTTAGTGCCTGCGCCTTTCTTTGTGTGATATTGAATATCAAATTTTATTCTGAGACACATGTAGTTTGAAGATGATTTTATAAGACGGACATTTGAGAAGATGTGTCATTATAGTATCCCTAAACCTTAATGCTAAACTTTATCACAAAGCACTCTTGTATTATTATTTCTGTTCATATGTGAAAAGTAACCTTGCTATTTATATAATTAAGACTCCAAATACGCTTTAGTCAATTAGCAGATAACTAAGAAATTTTATTATATTCTTTGTGCAAGAATGAAAATTTTCAGAATATCTACGTTATCATAGAAAGTGATACGATCTTGACGTAATTCGACTTTAAGCTGTGATGAAATTTTTTATTTCTTATCAAAGTTTACGGACAATAACGAAGTTCATTCTCTTCAAGTATATTAAAAAGTGTTAATCAATACACTTTTCACGTGTTAACAATGAATTTAAATAACAGTTCATGGATAAGGTAAACGTTTTTAATATTTCTTTTGTTTATGGTTTTTCCCTTCGTTATTATTCACAAACATTCTAGCATCACAGATGGTAATTTCTCACCCATCTATTTAAAAATCTGCATAACAAGTAAGCCACTGCTTGCGTTATTAAATTACTCTAGTAGTACGTGGGTTCCAGTGGGCTCGAGGCTAGAATAGGGGCAACGAAATTGTTCAGTGGAGATATAAAAATCGACATTGAACGTTTTTCTATCGCTAACAAGGCCTAGGGTGTCATTTTCGCAAAGCGTTGGCGGCAGGAGCTAAAAAATTACCCTTACAGAAAGGCAATTGCAATTTGACTGAATATGAGAATAAGCTAACTGGTATATTTTTCTTTTTTTGTGAAGCACATGATATGTTAATGCAATTTTGCAAGTTAAAACCGAATAAATGAAAAATGTTTGTAAGGTTTAGTTATATAAAAATTGCAACGTTTTTGTTTCTTGACTTGTTACATACAAATTTGTTGCTGTTCCACTTAAGTCATCTGTTGAAATGAAACAATTCAAACCGTTTCTCCAAATTTCTATTACATGTTTGGGTCTAATTGTACCGTTTTCAATTAACAATAACAAATAACTACAATTAGATCATTAGTTTATCCCGTAGTCAAATGTTTCAACTGCCGGAATAGCTGTTACACTTGACACTTTTTTCTATCATGAGTGTAATTTTCACTGATAAGTGTAGAATTTGAAGGTCTGAGTAATACAGATAAACCAAAACGACGTAAAAATAGCGGCAAATGGAATTTTATATGTATAAGACAATGACTAGCGATAGATAGGTTTTTCAATGTAATTTTTTCTATTGGCATATACGTAAGTGGAAGAGAGATAGATAGACATACATTAAGTTAATTACATCGGTAAATGCACCAGCTTGTCTGTCTCACAAGCCCTCCGGGCATTTTTATTAACTTGCTCATTCAGCACATCACTGACGTCACAACTTAATGTTATCATCCGCCTTGGTTGTATAGTCACCAACCTTGAACTGTAATTGCATATACACATAAATCGTTTTACAATATTAACACATATATTTTTAATTAACCCTAGAGGAAATCATGTTACACGATATTTGGCGTGTATTTAACATTAACTTGTTTTAGCAGGTACTAAATTTCCGAGAAGTGAGTGTCCGTTGCGAGAGAAATAAGAAAAATAACTATGTGAGAGAGTTAGTGCCGGTGCAAAATTCTAAGATTTGGATGGCAACTGAGATTTGTTGTAGAACAAACGAACAGCCGTTGAATATAAAATACCTTGAAACGTAAACTCCTAGAACGTTTGTTAATTGAACACCTGCATGTTTTCGAAATGTCAGGTTCCCCTTATTTGTGTAGATAAAAGACAGTATTAGCGGTATATCGGGCAAACGGCCGGACGGTTCGCATGAATACTAACTAAAAGTTTCCTTAGAGCGCAGAAGGGATGGAGAATCAAAGATATGCTTCGGAATGAGACAGGCATAATAACAGGTCACTTTGAAACGCACGTATTCAGGCCACATGGGTTAGTTTAAAATGCGGACAGCAATATCGATTTTCTACCACTCAAACAAGGTTGGAAGGAAACATAGAATATGCATAAGAGAGGAATAGCGTTAATACAGGCGGGGTTTCAAGACGTCACTGAATATCTCATTAGTCTATATAGTTAGTTGTGAAACAGACAAACACGGGAATATTAAATGCGGGGTTTTCGGTAAAGATAATAACGACGAGTTAAATTTCGAAGATATCGAAAACGGTTGAACCAAAATTTTAAGAAGTATTATTTTAAATAAAGGATTTCGGGTGAAGAGTGGCCGAGAGGTGGCATTTCGATGTGTATAAATACTTTAAAAATATGAATAGGGCCCTTTTAGTATTTTCATCGCTTCATACTACGTACAGAAATTTACCACGAGCTCGTAAGTATATAAAATTATTTTAAACTAAATAGTACAAGTGTTGGCCTCATAATTTGAACGCGGATAGTGACGAGTCTAAATTTTATTGAGGTGCAACATATAATTTTAACAAGCTCGTGAAGTGACGTAATGTAACGTAAATTAAATTAAGCAATTATAAAAGAAGTGTAATATATTTGGATTTGGATTTGGATGTATCGTGTATGAACAGCATAGCAGCACAACTTAGAGGGTGTTCATCTACAAATAGCTGGATGCGGCGAGCAGAGCAGAACCACGAAACCGAGAGCGAAACAACTTAACGGCATCTTCAATAAATTTCAGGTAACGCTTTAGAATTTGTTGTTTTTGATAAACTATGAAGGTTATTGTGATGTGTGAGAGTGAACTATGATGGTATTTTGCATTATTTTGCGTATTGAAAATAATACGTATAACTAACTTTTATTATGGTATTTAAATATAAATCTAAAGGTGTATATAAAGCTTATTAACGTTCCTCAGGAATTTAAATATTTTTTTGTTAAGAGTACATGGGTTTTTGTTGTGTTTGTAATAAGAGTATACAAAGTAAAAAGCATACATTAATCATAATTAACTGGGTTATCATGAGCTTATCATACTTCAGAGTTTCCTAATTAAAATTAATTGTAAATAAAGAAAGAAAAATAAGGTATTATTCAGGGCCCATTTACTCCTGTTACGTTCAATGTGTTTTATATTTCAAGTTAACATACTGGACTTTACAAAAATAGAATTTATGGAGCTGTAACTTGAGCACTGAAATGTAGATAATCTTGAACTTTTATTTGTAAATAGTGGTAAATAAATATTGTATGATTGTTGTATTATTTTGTGGTTTTATTGAGAGTGTGCGTGAACGATAAAGAGTATGATAGTGAATCTAGGTATCCAAGAGGAGGCCCAACTGAGCTAGCCAGGGAGCTGTTGAAGAAAGCAATTGATAGTGAAAGAAGAAGAGAGGAATCTGGGTATGAAATTTTTTTTTTTTGAAAAATTTTTCTATTGTGTGCAATTTTCGATTTGTTTTAAAATTGATAATTAGAGGGGCACGATTCTTATAGGGTAACACAGCAATTTTATGACGGCCCAACGTTGGGGCTTGAATGATGGCCCACCTCCACACAACGCTAGAGATGTTATCACCTACGCCTACGCGTTTAAAATGGCCGCCTAGATCAGCAGACTTAACACCCCTGGATTTTTATTTATGGGGCATTTTAAAAGATAATGTATATGGAAGTAATTGCCAGTACAATAATGTAGATGAACTACGGGAAGCGGTTATGCAGGCAATAAACGGTCTTAATGGAAATACATTACGACGCGTAACAAAAAGTGTTCTAAAACGTTGCCGATTGTGTTTAAATAATAACGGTCAACATTTTGAACAATTGCTATGATTTATTAGTTGGTGTTTAATGCTATTCTAATGTTTTTTTTGTTTAATTTGTTTTAAAACTGATTTGTGTTGATGCCTACTTGATAAAAAATTAAAATTATCATTTTCAGTAAATTTTTTCATTTAAACATATGTTGTGATACATCGTTGAAAAGAGAAAAAAATATTATATCTAACCATCTAAAAATCCAATATGGCGTCCATTTAAAATATGAAAGTTGATGCTAATATCTCGATAACCGCCATTTTGAATTTAATTTTAATATCACTTTTAAGTGCACACAATTGAACTAAGTAACTTTTATAAGAAACATTTTTTCGTATCTTTTATTATAACAAAAATATTCGACTTCGAAGAAATTGGCAATTTTCAGTTTTTTTTAAATAATTTCTAAACCGTTTGGAATTTCGAATGTATCTATGCGGAATTTAAATAAGCTATCCAAATGACACAACTTTGTTCATTTAAACAGATCTCTATCATTAATAATAAGAAAGATACCCATGCTGTCTTACTCAATTTGGGACACCCTGTATATATATATATATATATATATATATATATATATATATATTGAAGTGTCAGTAAGAAAAAGAGTATAAAGGTTATTCTGTTGAAAGTAGTGTATGCTAAAGAAAGCCAAATATCAGATCCCGTAACTGAAAATTTTATGTTTGCCGTACTTTACAAATGTTAAAGTATTTGAAAATATTAGTCAAAGTATAAGTGTCAAGACGTAAAACAATGACATGATGACGTGATAAAGCACAGTATTCAAGGATTTACACTGAGTTGTATGTAAATGAGCCATAGAATGTACATTTGCTAATCGAAAAACCGGATGCGTCTGTAGAAATTCCACTATTCACCACACAGATCCAGGTTTATATGTGAAACATTTCGGCACTTATTTTAGTAGAATCAACCTTTGGACAAATTTGTAATATCAAAATTATAAGTGAAAAGTATTGTCAAATATGATTGAAGGGCGACGCAGTATTAGGGACCAATGATTGAACATTTGATATAAAATAGGAAAGTGTAAAAGAAAGATTGTAAGGTATTAGTGACACGAACTTGTTGGGATGATTTTATTGGATGAAAAATGTATAAAATGTATTAAAGAGTAGGCATATTTTAATTATAATAATCACCTAGGAAAAGTAAATAAAAGAGTCGATTTATAAATATTTTGGTAGTAAGACGTGTTTTGTAAACTGCGCTAAGTTTTGAATATTATAAAGTAAAAATAAATGCATTTGAAAAGTTTAAGAGTTTAATTTATACAAAGAAGAGTACAGATAAGCAAGAGTAATAAAAATAAATAATAGTAACGACGAGTGAAAGGTGATAAGAGTGTAATAGAGCGAGATTGAAACAAGCGGAATAGATAGTTGGATATTGGGACGAGATTGATAAAGGCAGAAAGGTATTGAATAGGATTTATAAGATTGAAGGATACTACTGGAATTGATTTGGATTGCATTATGGATAGAATGGTATTGAATGGTAATTAGAAGACAGCAGTGATTTGGAAAGAGCAGATAAAGGAAAAAGAAAGCAGTGATTTGGAACGAGCGGAATTAAGATTTGAAAAAGGAAAGCATTGGAGTAGCAGGAGGATTAGTACGAGTAACGAAGACACAACCTTAGGAAAATTAGCGCAGGGGAAGTAAAATTGAAATTAGTCAAAATTCTAAATTTGGTCATATTTATTTTAGATTTGGGGGATATCAAAAGTAATTTAAAGAAACCTGGAGTCTGGACAGCAGATTATTCGTAGTGATAGTGCCACGCATTGTAAAGACGCATACGGCGAGTGAGATTTTAAGCCAGTTTTCATAGAGGCCGACAGCGACGTGTAGAACAGGTGAGTACTGTGTGTTTGAACGTCAAAGTCAAAATTGGTAATATTAATTGATTTGGCACAAGGCTACGTGGATCTGTTATTAAAATTTTGGCATATACAAGTAAAAGATTACAGGTACAAAAATAAAGGTAGTGCTGTTTGGTTGGTGCATTGCGCATCTACTTACCACTGAACCCACGGTAAGTAGGTGGATACCCTGGGAAGGCGAGTTTCTAATAGTCGAGGCATATTAATATAGTTTTTGTTTTTATATACCAACCAAACGTAGATAAAGCACGAAATATAAAGTAAATATTTTCATATCATAAAATTAAAATTAAATAAATAAAAAAGCGGGGGTGGAGCATAAGAATATATATATATATATATATATATATATATATATATATATTACTCATATTTAGACCAGGGTAGAAAATTAAATAATCAAATCAAATAATTTTAATTACCGTGTATAAGGAATTTCATTAAATAATACGCTTTATTAAAACCTTGAAGCATAAATAAACTCGGTCGTTTCAGTAAAAAAATAAGAAATTTAAATTATCTATAAGACGCTTTACATCAAAAGAAGCAGTATTGAAAAGCGCAGTGGATAATTTAATTATTCCTAAACAAATGGAAATTACGTGCAAAGTTTATATTAATTAACCCTATTTTAAGTAACCGGTAGTAAAACAAAGTGTACATATAATAATTAATATTTAAGTTGTATTCGCTAAAAATGAAAGGATAGAAATCAATTTAATTGGAGTTAATTAAACCGTTAATAACATAATACCTATAGAAGCTTGAAAACCCAATAATAGTCAAATCGTAGGAAGGTTATTTAAAATGTTACGTTTGAACACCCTGCGTGTTTTAAAAGGCAATTTCAAGTTAATTTGTTTGGATAAACATGTTGATTCTAAGGATATTGGAAACGATCAGATGCTTTAGCAGGAAATACAGAACACCTGCGTATTTTTAAAAAGCTCATTCTGCGTAAATTTGGCAAATAATTAATGTTTCAAAGAATCTTGGAGAAACCGGGGCTTAATATTCACGAGAATGTGCGATACGGGGTTATTAAACCAAGATAACAGTCCGCGTGGACTAAAATATAATCGATAATGAAGAGTGTCAAGTTGCACCAATACGAACAGGTTAGAGAAGGAAAGAGAAAATGCGTCAAGCAAAGACACATATTGTAAAGGGCGGGATTTAAGCAACGTCAAGGGGTTGCGATTGGTTAAAAATAGGATGCATATATCAGAGGTAGAACAACAATTTCTGTATAAAAGTAATTAGTTTTTCTCGGACAACTTTGCGGGCCGTGTTGAAATTTTCTGAGATCTCAATGGGTGAGTACTAAATTCATAAAATCGACGTGCAGGCTACAGACTGGGAACGTAGAATGAGGAATTCGTTGGAATTACCCGTTTTAGGAACAAAGCGACGTGTCGGCTATTCGCTATATATACAGGCGGGAATATGTGTTTCTCTCTTAGACTCTTAGACTTTCGACGATTCGATGCGTTAAAAGCTCGTGCATCCGCGACTTGATATTAAACAGTGCATTTTAGTTTGATTAAATAATTTAAAGTGTGCTAGTATATTTTAGTGACTCAAAATAGTTGGTTATTTTACGTGCTAACATGAATGTACTTCAGTGCACTTAGATACAAGGTAATAAAAGTTTATTATCACGGTACCAATTAGTAAAATTTACAACGACAAATGTATACCCAAAAGTAGGCAGTTTTGGCGTATATTGGTAATATTGGTAAAAGGAAGTATGAATTTCTTTGCTATTTTGCGGGGTGTTAATGACTAAATGGTTCGTAAATGTGTCTGCATCCACTGAACCAGAGGCAGATATACACAGATGAGTTCCGGAAAAGCCTAGGAACAACTTTAAATTAATGGTGATGGAGAACATTTTAAAGCGTTGACAACATGAAGCTGTAAATAGAATCCGGTTGGAATGGTGTGATTTACAAAGGGACGATTACACTGAAGCTACGAGGACAATAACCTTCAGGTAAATTGTACTATTTTGTTGGACATTTTTGTGTGTATTGAATGACTTTATAATTGATTTACTTTAAATGGACATTAGTGGAATTTTTCTAACCATAAAAATTTAATTTTAAGATGAAATTTGCTTGTTTAAGTAAAAGGGTAATTTGTTTTGATGTTCGGGAATAGGATGAAACTTTGGGTAGGTCTTTGAGCTCAATTAGACAAACCTGGTTAATTAACGTAAAGGGTGGTAGATGCTCCTTTATACTCAGACTCCGGTCTGCTTATCTTGTTATATTAATTAGTAGGCATTCAACAAGGACTTTAATTTTGGATGCACAGTAAAATGATAATAAAATTAATCCGGAAATTCTTTTAAAACTGAATTTTATGTTCAAATTTAATTTGAAAATTTAATGTATTCTGAATATTGATGTAAATAGAGTTAACGTTGATGTTTGTGGTAGGAATGTGTTGTTTAATTTTTATGATTGAGAATGGAAGTTATCTAGAAGAGCAGCCGAGGCGATTAACAGAAGGAATCAACGGACCAGGTAATTTAAAAGGTTTCACAGCATTCTTGACGCCCAAACTGTGGGGCTCGAATGTTTTTTTTGAAAGGGCAAGTACCAGAAGATGAGAGGATTCACAGCATTCTTGGCGACCCAAAAGTGAGGCTCGAGTTCCAAATAAAAATTTTGTTATTTTATTCCAGGAAACTGGCGATCTGAGAGAGAGTTTCGGTGTGTATAAATTTAAGAGTATTTTAGAGTGTGTGAGTGAGTAGAACGTATGCAGAGAAAGGAGTGGTTAAGGAGTCAAGGAGTGGAAATTGGAAGTGACGATAGTGCATTGTGTGAGAAAATTTCGAAAATGGAAGAAGCTGGAGGCAGTAGAGATCAGTCGAGGACGGAATCAGGGGATCAAGGAAACGAGTTAATGATGAGAATGTTAGAGGAAATGCGATTAGCTAGGAAGAATCCAATAGAAAATTAGAACTGCTAAGCGATGAAGCTAATAGAGCTAGGAAGAATCTAATAGAGCGAGGGAGGAGTCCAACCAAAAATTAGAGCAGATAAGCGGGAAAATTGAACAAAATACTAAAGAATTTACAGAATTTAAAGATAGTCTTACCGTGAAACTGGGGGAAGTAGAAAATAGGGTTGAAAAAAATGAGCGGGACATTACAGGTCTTCGACAGGAAATGGGACATTTAAGGTCCGAAGTACGCATTTTCTGTGAAGAAGAAATAAACGTAAAAATGACTGAAGTAACGGACTCATGTAGGGATCAGTTAGGCAGGGTAGAACGCGAAGTTAGTAGTATTAAATACAACATGTCAAATTTAACGGGGGATGGTCCTAGATTTTATACAGGTAGCGTATCATTGGACCAACACATGAAGTTTTATGGCGATAACAGAGTAAATCCACAAATTTTTATTAATAGTGTAAGAAATCTAGTGGGAAATTTATTTGATGAACAGACTAAACTAAATACGATAAAGGCTTTATTAAAGGACAACGCGGAAGCATGGTACAATTTAGTAGGACAGGACATAGACACGTATCAGGACTTTGAAGACAAATTTTACAACATTACTGGAGTGATCACAAACAGGATCAGATTAGGGACGACTTGATTACAGGAAGATTTAAGGAGAGTTTGCAGGTTCTAGGAGCAATATGCCATCCGCAAGTACAGTGTGGCCAAACAACTGAATCCACCATTGACGGACAGACAGATAATCAAGTACCTATCACGACATTTTGAACAGGAAATTAGACAACACGTGGCCTTACAAAACATCACAGAACGGGAGACATTTTTAGAGTATTTGCAGAGATATGACGATGTATGTGTGGACGGACAAGAGAGATACGAGAACGAAACGTTAACACAGTTAGGTTTGACAACAGGACACCGAATTATCCGAGACGGCCTGACTACAACAGAAATTTTCGACCGAATTGGGAACGACGAGGACAGGAATACAGGAGCAATAGTGCGACTAGGGGACCGACGCCAAGACCTAGTTACACGAGACAGAACAGTTTACCGGAAGTAAACAGGACTGTGACCAGCACGCCGAATAGAGATAGGGACACGGATATTAACACGAGGAGGACGTACGCACAGGTTGTAGAAGGACAACCAGGACCAAGCACGGAAAACAGGATGAGACAGGATTTTTAGAACGTGACAGACCACTAGATTTCTGTGTAAATGTATACGAACATCCACGTGAATTTTTCAAAATTGAGGAGGAAGTAGAGCCAGAAACTGAGGAAAAATTATGTTTGCCAATTATTAATTTAGAAATTTTTGAGAATAATGTAGAAGTATTACTTGATACAGGGGCAGAGGCGAGTTTAATATCGGAGGAATTCGTCAGCAAAATTAGGGATAAGGTTTGTGATAGAATTATGCCTATAAAACGTAGCCATTTAGTAGCTCAAATAAAAAGAAGTTTGCTGTAGTAAATAGTGTTGTGGTGCTTAGGATAGATATAGGAGGTTTAAGCTGTGAACAGGAGTTTGTAATTGTACCTGGACTGAAGTTTCAGAGCATTTTAGGTGTTGACTGTATGATGAAGTTAGGGGTTTTGATAGATATGGAAAGGAAGGTAATAAGAATTAAGGATAGGGTAGTGCCATGGAAAGGCAGTTATGAAGTCACAGAGGATGACACGGGGTTTAGTATTAATGTAGTAGAGGTAGAAGATGATGAAGGTAAACAGATCAACACGATAAGATGTCCAGAGGATAGGAGAGTAGAGGTTCAAGCTTTAATACAAAAACATGCAGAAGTAGTGGGGGTAGAAGCAGCATATCAGGAGCAGGTGAAGGCGAAATTAAGTAAAGATGGCAAGTTTGTTTTTAATCAAGTAGATTTAAGGGATTCATTCTGGCGGATTCCATTACACAAGCATTCTAGCAGGTACAGAGGATTTTCCGTAGAGGGAAAATTTGATAATTTTAAAGTAGTATCGTTTGGTTTGTCGGCAGAAAAGGAAATAAGAATAAATAAGAAACAGACAAGTGTAGGAACTGAAGAAGAAGCAATATTTAAGAGTGAGGATAATAGGGATGATAAGTTTATGTTATGTGAGATAATAGGGATGTTAAGTATAGATATAGAAGGGGGAGAGATAGGAATGAAGAGTATTAGGATGGTTAGAAGGAAGACTTGGAGGGTCAAGAAGAGAGTTAGATTTAAATAACTTAAGGAACAAAGGATAGAGATAGGTGAACTTTAGTATAGATATAGAACAAGGGATAGAATAGGTGTATATAAAAGAGTAGAAGTAAGTGGTTATAGAAAATAAAGCTAGATATAGGATACATATGGGAGATAATTAGGAATAGGTTTAGGATGAGGATAAAGAGTAAATGTAGGAAGAAAATAAGATAGGTTAAGTATAGATATTTTATATAAGATTAGTGGAGAGTTAGGAATAGAGTAAGAGTAGGATAGGCATATAGGATTAGGTAGGGGGAAGTAAAGTATAGTGAAGAGTAGTTAAAAGTTAGGAATAGGATAGGTATATAGGATGTATATAGGATTAGATGGATAAGTAGGATGAAGTTAGGGATAATTTCAGTTTATAGAAGTAGGTGAGAGTTAGGAATAGGATAGGGATATAGGATAGGTGTAAATATTTTTTTGGATTGGAGACAAAGTTTCCTAACTAATATTAATTAATATTTACAGTGAAATTTTACCACTATATACAACTAACCCAAATGTTTAATGATAATTGGTCAAATGTTATCCGATCTTTCTCAAAAATGTCTCAAACTTTGCGTGATCCTTTTATACACTCTTTACCTTGCAATAACTACATATTTGATTGCAATTTCACTGTTTACGCAGACCTTGAAGTGTTTGTTTAGTATAACTTTTGGCGATATGGAGTCCGAGACTGCTCCCATCAGATGCATTTTTTTTACTCCCTCTGTGAGAACAGCCTGGTGTCTCCAACTTTCGCCTTTGTTGTTACATATCCTCCTTAACTGAAGTCTTACAGCTGCCCTCAGGGTTACTTTCTCCACGTAGATATCTAGTGGTGAGAGTCCTAGGACTGCTTCCAGAGCAGGTGTTGGAGTGGAGCTCAACGCACCAGTGATACTCATACAAGCCACCCTCTGAATGTGAGAAAGTTAGTTTGTAGTTGTTTCTAGTATGGTCCTGGGCCACCAAACAACAGCTCCATAGCAGGGCATAGGTGTGACCATTGCAGTATACAGCCAAAGGACTGCCTTTGTGGAGAGTTTCCATAGTCTCCCGATTGCTCTTTTGCACTGCCAGAACACTTTGCTTGCTTTGGCTATTTTATTTTCTAAGTGTCTGGCGCAATTTAGTTTTCTGTCAAGTGTAATACCCAGGTACTTGACCTTTTCCTTCAGGGTCAGAGTGGTATTGAAAACTTGCTACTCTACCCCAACTTTCCCTTTTCTTGTGAACAGGATAAGTTCAGTCTTAGATGGGTTGACACCCAGCGACTGCTCTTTGCACCACATCTCTGTAACCTAAAAGCTGTCTGCATTAAATTGCACAGTGTCTGCTTAGTTTAGCCTAGGATTAAAATGGTGATATTTCCTGCGTAACCTATTGTATAGACTCTAGCCTCGTTGAGACAGCGTATGAGACGGTCCACCACTATGTTCCATAGCAGGGGAGACAATATACCACCCTGCGGGCAGCCTCCTCCCACCGTTCCTCTAATGGAATTAAATTGCTCGCTTATGGAGTATTTTCATAATCCATTGTTTTAAGGCGTTTTTTATCCTTTTTTCTTGGAGTACATTCTGAATACTTTCAAAGATGGTTTTATAAAACGCAACTTCGATATCCAAAAATACGCCCAATGTATATTCTTTTTTGCTTAGGGAGTTCTCAATTCGTCCCACCACTAAGTGAACGACCGACTCGGTAGACTTCTCCGAAGTAAACGCATGTTGATTAGGATGAAGAGGGTTGGTTATTAGCACCTTCTCTTTTACATGGAGATCGCACAGTCTTTCTAAAGTCTTCAGTAAAAAAGCTATCAGACTGACTGACCTGTATGATTTAGGCGCAGAGTAGTCATTTCGGCCTGGTTTTGGGATAAATACTACCTTAATTGTTCTCCATATCCTGGGAATGTATCTAAAGGCAATACATCCCCTAAAGATTCGGTTGAGATGTGGGGGTGATGACGTCCAGTTCCCATTGCATGAGGACCGGATGTTTGCCGTCTAACCTTGGAGATTTGAATGGTGCAAATTTGTTTACAGACCATTTTATTTTACTTTCATCTACCACGTGTTCGACCATTGCTCACTGTTCATCTCCAGGGAGATTGGTAGGCGTGTCCAACCAGTTTGGTAGTGGTTGTATTTTTCTTCCAGGGAAGTGTGTGCTCATAAGCAGGTCGGCCATTTCCTCAGCAATATCGGTATATGTACCGTCGTCCGCTTGAGGCAAGTGAGCTCGTATAAAGATTTATCTTCTAGATTTCTTAACGTATAGTAATAGTGCGAGATATATGTATTATAACCAGAGAAAGGGAAAAGAGAGGTAGCTGTAGACCTAGAGTAGACTATTGCACACAGATGGTGAAAGATGTAGGCTGTGGGAATTTCAGGGAAATGTGTAGGTTAGCTCAGAATAAGAAACACTGAAGGTACGCGTCCAACAAGTTTCGGGACTGAAAACTTAATGATGAAGACGAAAGAATTTTAAACTTTGTATGAAATTGTATGTTAAAAAGCAAAGACTTCGTATCTTATACGAAAACAATAGTTAAATCAAACGATGGGCAATCACTAAAACGAATGTAATATGAAGGAGACACTTTCCTCAATTGCAATTTTACGCTCGGTAACATTCGTAGTTAAAGTCGACACTTCCGCATCACGATATTCGAAGACATCCTCTTTAAAGTTGCTTCTAAAGCGTTGCACTGCGTCAATATACAACATTTCACGTTCCAATAAAGCGATTTGAGTGAAAGGGTATTTAATAATTTCCCGGCTTACGTTATTCCTTGCGGAACCCGTGAAAATGAATTAATCCTTACGGACGGTGCGGTATTTGCTTAACCATCAAGAAGAATAAACAAATGAAAGATTAAACACAGAGCAAGTATGACCGATATAAAGTCGTTCTGGGTTAGTAGGGACTCCAGGCCAAATACCGGATTAGGGATAAAAGAGACAGTTTAGTCGATATAGAAAAAATTGACAGTGAACGCTTTTCCTGTTGCTAATGAAGCGTGAACGTCGTCGTCGCGACGCGTCGGCTGCTGTTGGAAAAATTTACGCTTTTAAAAGTAATCCTGGTCTGAGTTAATGACAAGCAGGGTAATTTTAACGAAATGCGATGTTATTTTTAAATTCCTGTAAGATCGTTAAATTCCTTGAAAATAAATCCCCTTCAGTAAAATTACATTTAAAATGAGCAGGAAAATGATTTGATGTGGTCGATTGAATTCGACATCGTATCATTGGGCGCAAATTTGAAAACCAGTTGTATTTTGTCGTGCATAAGATGCGCCCTGAAATTCAAATCGGTAGGTATATCAAGAATAAAGGGATTGTTTTCAAACTTCTGAGAATTAGCTGAAGCTCATTGGGCAAATCTTATAAAGTATTTATTGTTAGTGCTTTCCGACCGAAGTCATTTTTAACACGTTTCGGGTTTGGACCGTGTTATATTGACACTAACAATGTCGACGTTTCTTTCGCCGACGTATGTGCATCATCAGGACAAAGTAGAATACTACATCTGAACATGCAGGCACGCGCTTACCACATTGGACATTGCTATAGAAGTGCGTACGTTGCATATGTGTCAATTTAAGGGTGTATACGTTATAACCTAGTTACGAATATGTGCACTGTAGTCGAGCTTTTGCTGCGTTATGTCTATTTCACACGTTGCAGTTCCATTCGGTTGGGTTCGTTTTCGGTTGCAACTGAAAACGAATGAAACCTTTTTACGCATACAGAGTCTCACACGGTTCACATTAGGTTTTGTGTTTCCTTCCGTACACGGGCTCAATAGCGATCACAGAAAGTAGTCAAGCTCTGGCGATGTTGTTTCTTTATAGGAAATTTAAAAACCTAAGGAAGAATACTAGAATTCATTGGACTCATCCTTTCATTACTTTACGGCTGGAATTTGGAGCGTTCTACACTATTTTCCCGAAGCTAATAGAGCACGAAGACATTTTTTTAATTACTTCAAGATGTCAACGAAACCGTATGATGAATTACACCTGAAGCTGATGTACCGTCTTCAACGCCAAGACACATTTATGAGGGAATGTTGGCCGTAATTTTGAGGCAAGACAATACAATCAACGCAATTTTAATAGTGTCTCTTTTTTATTTAGAATTTAATGAAAAATTGAAATAATATAAGTTACAAATAATAGATAAGAATAAATTCAAGGGAAAGTGAAGTTAAATGATGTTTCAGAAATTAAAAAACTCATACTGAGCTCTCATTGGAGGAAAAATTGTGGAGACAGTTCAGTGAGTGCTTCCTCGTAGAATTGAATTGGCTTCTGGTAGGCTGAAGCAGTGTGCTGTGCATTTGGCTGGGTATGTCTATATAGATTGGGAACTATCGGTGGAGTACCAGAAGGAAAGGCCATCGGTTGAGTATTAGATGGGGAGGGTAATGGTGTATCGGATGTAGAAGGAATAGGATGCTCCCGCTGTCTAATTTCCTTTGAAAATCAAGAGTGTGAATTTCATCGAAATTTCTAAGAGAAGAGAGTAATTTTTTGAAAAATGAAACGTGCCGATTTAGTGTTCCCTTCAGGCCTGCAATCATTTCTAATACAACAGAATACATTTTCCGTTTCTTATGTAGGTTTTTTAACAAACGATTCGGGTTTTTCAGCTGTTGCAGCATTGCGTGGTGCGCTTTAACATTTAGATCCGAAACGCCACTATCACTATCATCAATATTTTGTGAGAGAGTAACCTCTGTTTCTATTTTTTCAAATATTTTGTCCAGGAACTGCAACTTAGAGGCACAAATATAGCCTTTTGTCTTTAATGCTCCTTTTCCTGATTTCACCTTAGTTTCACCAAGTGATTTTCGGCAAGAGTTTCTCAATCGCGTCCACTTCTTCAGTGCTTATTTACGTAAAAGAAAATATTTATTTCATTAATAGCAAGAACCATCAAACTCTCATTTCGGTTTTTTTGGAACATCTTGCGTTATATTACTTGTACAATATTTTAATCTAGCGGTTTTGCGTTTCTGTTTTAGATATTTGGCAGGTGGTTGTACTCTCTCAGATTTGTATTACACTCTCCTCGGGATTTCGATTATAAAAGCAAGATCGTCAATCCAGATAAGAAGAAATAGGAATCAATAAATTACTCAGAAATTTGAAAACATCGTTAATTTTCTGAATTACTTAGGCGCTTTTGATGGTAAACGTATAAAGATCGTCCACCCTCTTAACTCAATGCATATCAACTATAAAGGATATTCGTCTATAGTTTTGATGGCAGTAGCTGATACAGAATACCGCTTTGTTTACGCTAATGTCGGAGCAAACGCGAAGGTTTGCGATTCTAACGCTTTTTAAGACTCTCAATTGTGAAGAACTACCAATAACGGCACCATGAGGACCAGTGCCTTCCGGGCACACAGAACCCTAAAATGCCTAACGTTTTGTCTTACATAAGCATATTCTCAAACCGTACGGTGGACATAGTTTGAAAGAGTAGAATAGAATCTAGAACTATCGTGTGAGTAGAACTCGCTGGTACGTGGAATGTAGTTTTGGAATACTTAGCAACAAATGGAGAATCTTCATCGTGCGATTAACTTGGATTCTATGAAGCCGACAGATGTGGTGAAACTTTGTGTATGAAATGGAGAACGCGTTGTCCATCTCAGGTTTTGAAGATTTCTTCTCGGGTGAAATGAGGAAACTATGTTAGCCAAAGATTTGAGAGTTACGTTGAAAGATTATTTCATGACCGAAGTGGGTTCAGTGAGTTTGTAATTTTCTAAAATTTGATTTACCTTAATACTTAGCACAAAATATGGTGTACTGCATCATAATTTGATATATATTTTAAATAAATATTATGGGTTATTTTCTCAATTTTAATGAATTTTCTTTTCAATTTCCTCAAAATCACGGTGAGTTTACCAATTGTCTTAATGTACTACGTGTGATATTCGACAAAAATGAATTTTTCGATACTTCCACAATTCCACTTTTGTAGTGACGTCAAATTTATCTTAGTCGGCTACAATTTCAGCATAAACGTCTCTCTACGCTTCATGTGTCTTAAATTTAGTCTTATATTGTTCACAAGTTTTGTCCCAAAGCACTGGTTAAGATTGTACCTTCAGAAATCAGCCGATCCACATCAACATTTGGTAAACCGGTCATTTTCTCAGAAAACTGCGACAACAACTTTAAAAAACTAATAACTTTTTATTAAGAGAAATAATAACTTAATTTAATAAAATACAATAATAACTGATGAAATAAAATACTACTAATAATTTAAGGGTTCCACTCCCTATCAGGTTTAAACATAAACTGAACCGTGCGTGTGTGAACGCTTGGATTGCTTTCTGTTCGCTGGACACAAGTTCGTACCTTATAGTGAAACTTATTTCATGAAGGGCACAGCTAGCCTCACGCATGGGCGCCAGTGAAACTTAGTAAAACTTTATGTGGACTTATAATTTTTTCTACTGCACGCTTCACGTTGGTGGCGTCAGTGAAACTTAGTGGGCGCCAGTGAAACTTAGTGGTTTCACTCCACTACAAGTGAAACTTACTTTTTTTTTCTTTTATTTAATTTAATTATGGAGTGGGCCAATTAGTGAACAAAACCGCGGTGGACCCACGAGCTTTACTATAATCGCGGCTTAGTCTGGGAATTACCCCAAGGGTGAGCAATGAGTTTGGGCGTGGATATAGGGTGGGCTCGACTACAAACGGGAACAAAAAAAACGTAAATGGACGCCACTGCATCTATATAGACAATAAACAAAACTAAAGTATCCTACAGGAAGACGCAGAAACCTATAGGATATAATGATTACCAAAAAAAAAACATACAAATTACAATAAGCACTACCTCTGGAAACCTCTTGGACCTCTGCTCCAGCTTCTGCGATGTCGGACCTGCAAGAAAATGTCACACAAAAAAAAAAATATAAGACACTGTTTGTGCCTTACAACAACAAAATATTTCGATCTTTATAGATCGATTGGCCTGAATTCAAAATCTCAACACCTTACTTAAGAAAAAATACTCTACTGGAAATTACTTATTCTGTTTCTATTACCTGGTACTGTATCAACTTTTTTCAAGTTCCACATTCAAAATTTTGCTTATCTAATTTGGACAATGTTAATTTCAATTAGTAAAATAAAAAGACGAAAGTTTTATATCAAAGTATAATTTAAATGTTATTCTCTTTTGTTGCAAAAATTATTTATAAAAAAATTTAATAATCCATATAAAATAAGTTTCAAAATTTTCTTAATGTGTTTATCTATAACCAATATAATCAACATAAAGTAAGTTTCAAAAATCTCTGAATTTGTTTCTCTACATAGAGAGGTCTTAGCATTCATAAATTATTTAATACAGTCGGGTTCTTAAACATCCATAAAACAGATCTGTTCTGGCTTACAAAATTTCTCTAAAGAACTTGTTACATAAAAAGTTCATATGGCTTAAGCATTATATGAATTTAAAGAAAGTCAGTTCAACATATGTTAGAAACAGCATAGATATTCTACTAATCACATAACATATTGCAAGTAAACATCTTTCAATCAAAAGTGAACTTTATACTTATTTTTCTCAATCAACATGTGCATTATGTACGTGCTTTAAATAACAACTTTTAAATTATCTAAAAGTTCAAAAATTCCTCTTATGAATAAATTTAGTTCTGAACAAAAAAAAAGGTATTTAACCTATTAAATTTTTAGGGTATAATTCTCAAACTGATTTTTACGTGGGATTAAACATATCTTGCAAAAAAAATTTGACATTTACATTCTTTAACAAAAGTTTTTTATGATTTGGTAAATGTTAAATCAAAGCTTTGACCGTAATTAGTACGTAAAATTAATTTTCAGTAAATAGTTTTATAAGTACCTGATTGGTTTTGCCTTAATTACACGACTGTGATGCTGATAAATGTACTAGACTAACCAAAACACATAACATTCCATCTCCTTGAAATTTAGAAAGGTACGAAATATGCCTTTACTAAATGCATTCCCTCGGACAGCTTCAAAATGAGTAATTCGACAATACACAACCAAATTCCAATCTCATTGTCAAACGTGTTTCCTAAATGTGCACTAATGGAACTCTATCTTCCCATGTTGTTACGGCTCTTCTGGTTGTCTGGGCGGCCTCACAAGAGCTCTATTGTGACGCCTCCGCGCGGCAACCACTAACCCTTCAACGACGGTAGAGCTATTCTCAGCTTCCACCTGCAAACAAGGCTCTTCATCTTCCAACGAAGCGTACTTCTTCGTAGTTGCTTGCAAGATGGCCGCATTCGCTTCCTTGCCAACACCCTAGTTATCGCGTCACCTTACGCGCAGGCGTTGTGTCTAGCAATTTCACAAGTGGACTTCAGAACGCCTGTAGCTTATGCAACTCAAGTTACGTTCAGGGTATTTGCAGATATTAAATGCGTAGGAGTCACTATTAAATACTTCGTATAGATGAAAATAATGTAAATAGGAAAGAGCTTTTCTTCCTTATAGTAAATTAAACTATTTAACGATTTCACGCTAAATGACAAATTCGTAATACAACAACGGCTAGAAATGTTTTTCTTTAGAGATATTTAATGTAACAAAAATTTTGTTACAATAGAAACCTGATAAAACTTGTTCGTGTTAAGAGAGTATTCGGTGCTGTACGGTTTCTATTAGATACCAAATAGAAACCTAAGAACCGTTTCACACTTGTCGGTAGCGACCAAAAAAGAACCGAACCGAATGGAATCGCATACGAGTAAAAGAGGCATTTCCCATTTTGCGTTATTTGCCTACCTAGGTAATAGAAATTCTCGTTTCCTATTTTTTATTATGGTTTTTGATTTATCTTTCGTATTTCTTGTTCTGGAACTGGTTGGATATATACTGCCATTTTTTTCTATTCTGAACTAACCTTCCACATTTACCTGAAATTTCCAGAGCGTATATCTTTCACTATCTGTCTGCAATAATCTAATTTACGTCTATCTTTCTCTTTTTTTCTCTACTTCTAATACATTTCGCACTATTCTTCATACCTTAGCATGCGTCCCATCATCCTATCTCTCATATTTTTACTGTTTCCGCATTCATTTCCAGTATCTCTTTGTTCCTAACTTTATCTATCTTGACATATTTGTCATACGCCTGTTGCTTCCTAGGTAGCAGAACTCTTCAGCCACTTGTAAGTTTTCGGATTCTATTTGTATTCTGGTTTTTGACTTATTTCCTCCTTCTTTAGTACTAGTACTTTAGTTTTATTTTTGTTAATTTTCATAAAATATCTCTGTTGGTCGTTTCCATAAGTTTCCTGCTAGATGCTAATACCAATATATCTACTGCAAATCTAAAGATATCAATCGTTTGTTCCTACATAATAATTCCAAATATTTTTCTGCATTTGATAGTCGTAAATGCTTCTTCGATTAATAAGTTGAAAGTTAACGGGGAAAGCACACATTCTGGTCTCACCTTTTTTCTTATATTTACTTCTCTACGTTCTCGCTGTAATTCTATTACAGGCGTTTGCTCTTTGTTTAAGCCATGTACCGTCTATCCCTATGACTCAGTCCACCTTTTTGAATATTTGGAATATTTTTTCCATTATACATTGTCGAATGCTTTTTCCAGATCTACAAACCCCTGAATACACATTTTCTCCTTTTTTTATTGTTTTGTCCATTATCACTCTTAAAACTAAAATGGCCCCCGTGTTTCTCTCTTTCGCCGAAACTCAAATTGATCTTGTCCTAATATTTCTTCAGTCTACTTTTCTATCGGTCTTTGTACAATTCTAGTTAATATTTATGACAGGTCATCCTTTTCATTGTCTAATTCCTGTTCTAGTGCTCTGCCCTGCATATAAATTCCCTATATACTCTTGCCATCTATTCGCTTTCTCTACATTTTCTATAATGTCTTCTCCTGCACCCGTTATATTTTGTTATACGGTTTTAAACTTCTAAAATTCATTCTAATTAGTTTGTATGTTTCGTCCGTCATTCCTATTTGCATTTTAGTTTGTACCTCTTTCCACGTTTCTTCAATCCATTGTTCTGTAGTTTTCCTGCAGTTGTGCATAATTTCCCATTTTAGGGTTTTGTATCTCTGTAACCTAAAAGCTGTCTGCATTAAATTGCCCAGTGTGTACTCAGTTTTCCCTACGATTAAAATGGAAATATCGTCTGCGTAATCTATTGTATAGAATCCAGCCTCGTTGAGGCGGCGTATGGGACTGTCCACCTCTAAGTTCCATAGCAGGGATGACAATACACCACCCTGCGGACAGCCTCTTCCCACCGTTCCTTTAATTGAAGTATCTCCTATACTGATATGAATTGCTTGGTTGTCGAGTAGTTTCATAATCCATTGTTGTAGGACGTTTCCTATCCTTTTTTCTTGGATTGCATTCTGAATACTTTTAAAGATAGTTGTATCAAACGCGCCTTCGATATCCAAAAATACGCCCAATGTAGATTCTTTTTGCTTAGGGAGTTCTCAATTCGTCCCACCACTAAGTGAAGGACCGACTCGTTAGACTTCCCCGAAGTAAACGTATGTTAATTGGGATGAAAAAGGTTAGTTATAAGCAACTTCACTTTTGCATGGACATCTTCAGTAAAAAAGCTATCAGACTGACGGCCTATATGATTCAGGCGCAGAGTAGTCATATCGGCCTGGTTATGGGATAAATACTACCTTAAGTTCTTTAAGGATCCTTAAGGATTCAGTTGCGATGTGGGGTTATGACGTCCAGTCCCCATTGGGCCGGAAATATGTCGTCTAACCCTGGAGATTTGAATGGTGCAAATTTGATTACAAACCATTTGATGACAAACCATTTTATTTTACTTTCATCTACCACTCATTCGGTCACTGTCCATTCTTCATCCCCAGGATGATTGTTAGGCGTGCCCAACCAGTTTGGTAGTGGTTGTATTTTACTTCCAGGGAAGTGTGTGCTCGTACGTAGGTCGGCCATTTCCTCAGCAGTACCGGTATATGTACCGTCGTCCGCTTGAGGTAAGTGAGCTCGTATAAAGATTTATCTTCTAGATTTCCTGATGTATAGTAATAGTGCGAGATATATGTATTATAATCAGAGATAGGAAAAAAAAGTAGATGTAGACCTGGAGTAGACTATTGCACACAGACAGTGAAAGATGTAGGCTGTGGGAATTTCAGGGAAATGTGTAGGTTACCTCAGAATAGGAAACACTGATAGTACGCGTTCAACAAGTTTCAGGACTGAAAACTTAATGATGAAGATGAAAGAATTTTAAACTTTGTGAAAGTTTATATGAAAATCTGTATTAAAAAACCAAGACTTCGTATCTTATACGAAAACAATAGCTAAATCAAACGATGGGCAATCACTAAAACGAATGTAATATGAAGGAGACACTTTCCTCAATTGCAATTTTACGCTCGATAACATTCGTATTTAAAGACGACACCTCCGCATCACGATATTCGAAGACATCCTCTTTAAAGTTACTTATAAAACGTTGCATTGCGTCAATATACAACATTTCACGTTCCAATAAAGCGATTTGAGTGAAAGGGTATTTAATAATTTCCCGGCTTACGTTATTCCTTGCGGAACCCTTGAAAATGAATTAATCCTTACGGACGATGTGGTATTTGCTTACCCATCAAGAAGAATAAACAAATGAAAGATTAAACACACAGCAAGTATGACCGATATAAAGTCGTTCTGGGTTAGTAGGGACTCCAGGCCAAATACCGGATTAGGGATAAAAGAGACAGTTTAGTCGATATAGAAAAAAATTGACAGTGAACGCTTTTCCTGTTGCTAATGAAGCGTGAACGTCGTCGTGGCGACGCGTCGGCTGCTGTTGGAAAAATTTACGCTTTTAAAAGTAATCCTGGTCTGAGTTAATGACAAGCAGGGTAATTTTAACGAAATGCGATGTTATTTTTAAATTCCTGTAAGATCATTAAATTCCTTGAAAATAAATCCCCTTCAGTAAAATTACATTTAAAATGAGCAGGAAAATGATTTGATGTGGTCGATTGAATTCGACATCGTATCATTGGGCGCAAATTTGAAAACCAGTTGTATTTTGTTGTGCATAAGATGCGCCCTGAAATTCAAATCGGTAGATATATCAAGAATAAAGGGATTGTTTTCAAACTTCTGAGAATTAGCTGAAGCTCATTGGGCAAATCTTATAAGGTATTTATTGTTAGTGCTTTCCGACCGAAGTCATGATTAACTCGTTTCGGGTTTGGACCGTGTTATATAGACACTAACAATGTCGACGTTTCTTTCGCCGACGTAATGTGCATCATCAGGACAAAGTAGAATACTACATCTGAACATGCAGGCACGCGCTAACACATTGGACATTGCTATAGAAGTGCGTACGTTGCATATGTGTCGATTTAAGGGTGTATACGTTATAACCTAGTTAGGAATATGTGCACTGCAGTCGAGCTTTTGCTGCGTTATGTCTGTTTCACACGTTGCGGTTCAATTCGCTTGGGTTCGTTTTTGGTTGCAACTGAAAACGAATGAAACCTTTACACATACAGTTCTCACACGATTCACATTAGGTTTTGTGTTTCCTTCCGTACACGGGCTCAGTAGTGATCACAGAAAGTAGTCAAGCTCTGGCGATGTTGTTTCTTTATAGGAGATTTAAAAAAACTAAGGAAGAATACTAGAATTCATTGGGCTCAACCTCTCATTACTTTACGGCTAGAATTTAGAGCATTCTACACTATTTTCCCGAAGCTAATAGATAGATAGATAGATAAACTAATTTATTGTTGTGGACTATACCTAGGCCAGAGCCCACACTAGCAGTACATTATAAGTATTTACATCTATTTGAAGAACTTAGAATAAATAATTCAAAGACAACTGTGGTTCTTGAAGTTCTGGTAAGGGGGATTTGTGCCCCTACCTTAGTCATCGACTGTGCACGTGG
Source organism: Platerodrilus igneus (assembly GCA_036346225.1). Taxonomy (NCBI): domain Eukaryota; kingdom Metazoa; phylum Arthropoda; class Insecta; order Coleoptera; family Lycidae; genus Platerodrilus; species Platerodrilus igneus. The sequence goes on from JARFIW010001121.1 coordinate 170,137, forward strand.
GGTGGTGCTGATTGTGTGCATAGTACGAGTGTAAGTGTGATGTGGTAGTGAATTGCAAGAGTGTATATTAAGTGTGTTAGGGCCGCTGGTTGTGGGTGGTAGGTTTGGTGAAGAGGATTTCATTTAGGACATGCTTGAATTCTTGAGGGTAGTTAGTGACTAGGAAGTTTATGTTAGGAAGTGGGGAGAACGGATCAAAGAGTTGTAGATTGCTCGAGGTTGATTTGTAGAAGAGAGGTTAAGGGACAGGAGTATATCAGGTTTGTGGGGTTTTTACAGATTGATTGTTGCAAGGACAGTGAGGGGAAGGAGTTAAGTGGAATTGATGAAGTTTATTACGGAAGTTACCATGGCCGGACAGAAATTGCATTGTAGTAGAGGGATTAGAGAAAGGAATATGTGGAGGAATGTTTGTGATATCAAGGAAGATATCAAACGTATATCTGCCGGTGGTGGAATGGGACAAAAGATCTTGCCAGAAATGGAGTAGGGAGTTATGTATTCGGTGTTTTATGTTAGTTTTAGGGAGAGTGCGGTATTCGTCATAGTGAAGTGTTCTGTCGTGTAGTATGATTGGTAGGTTATGTTTTAGGTTTCGGATTTGGAGTGGGGAGTTTAGTTGGATTTCGATCGGAGGGATTTGACGCAGGGTATACGAAGACGCTGTAGAGAGGGTTCTGTACACTCTTGAGGTGTAAAGTAGGAAAGGTCTTTTGATGGTGTTGAGCATAAGTCTGGAGGAGGGGAGTGTAAGCAGGAGCCAAGAATCTACTGCGTATCTGATGATCGGTTATGATGTGGTTAATAATTAGTCTTCGTGTTGGATTGGTGAGGTGGACTTACTTTGGGAGAGCGTGAAGTAGGTTATGGTGTATGATTTATGTTTTGGTTCGAAGTTTGGAGAGATGGGAGTTCATTTTTAGACGTGTGGAGTTTAGATGTGGAGTCCAAGGTAAAGAGCTGTTGTTGAGAGGGAAATTGGTGTATTAAGGATGTGAATCTTAGGATTTCGGTTTGGGCTGAGATAGCCTTTGAGCGGGAGCATTTTTGTTTTAGATGGGAGAGTGGTTGTCTGTTTAAAGAGGACCAGGATTCAATTGAATTGATTAGGACGGCAGCGGTGGATTTTATTGAGGCACGAGAGTTGCCGTGGATAAGGAAAGCTACGTCATCGGCGTAAGCGAAGGTGAAGGTGTTTGGGATATTAAGGTCCAAGAGAGGATTGATTGCGAGGTTCCACAAGGTAGGCGATAAACGGGATCCTTGTGGACTTCTTTGGGTGAGAGGTTTAGTAACCAAGTGGAAATTGGAGGTCAGGGTGGCTGTTTGGGATGGGGGGAAGGATTTTAATAGGAGGTAGAGGTTGGAAGGCAAATTGGCTTGTTTAAGTTGATTAAGAAGATTGGACCACCAAAGAACGTCGAAGGCTGAGTGGAATAAGGAGACTACGTATGTATATGGAGATGTTTGGACCGTCTGGATTAGGTAGCGGATTGTACGTTTAGCGCTGTGTGTGCCCCGAGCGAAAGCAGTCTTGGTAAGGAATGACGTTCTATCTGTGAGTTAAGTTTGTATAGGATGCTCTGTTCAAGGAGTTTGCCAAGTGTTGGAAAGAGTACAATAGGTCTATCAGATTTAGGGTCTTCGGGAGGCTTATTGGGTTTGAGTATAAGGGAGATGGAAGCATATTTAAATGGGCCAGGGAAAATCCCAGAGAAAAGGAATTTTTGAAATAGTAGGTGAGTGGATTCTCTAATGAGGGGCTAGGATTTTTGTATGATCAGGTTGGTGATGAGGTCTGGGCCGAGGGTTTTATGGGGATTTAGTTTGGTAACGAAGCAATCTAACAGTGAGAGTTCAATGTCTGTGTCTAGGTCCGTGTCTGGTTGGGTTAGAGTGATGTCGATAATGCGTGGTTGTGGTTGGGTTGGTACGTCAAGAGGACCCGAAGGTATTGCTGTATCTAGGAGGGTAAACATTGTTTGCTTAAATGTGGAAAGGATTGTAGTTGAAATGGCTGTGGGATGTGTACGGAGGTAGGTTTGATAAGTTTACGGTACGTACTCCAGGGGTTTGTTATGTGATCGTGAATTAGGTAGTGCTGCTTTCTCGTGGTGTTAATGAGGATTTTGTATTGTCGTCTGTCGTGGTGTATTTGTTAGGTAAGGTATTAATAGCAATGGGGTCTGCAATGGTACGTTTCGCTCTTTGGAGCCTGTGTCTAGTAGTTGCAAGTGAGCGTCTGGCGTGAGTAAGTTGTGTGTCCACCAGGGCGTGGCTCGTGGGGTGTAATGTTACCGTGGGATAGTTTTATAGGCAACTGTGAGGATATTGTTGGTTATTTCGTTAGCGAGGGAATGAGATGTGAAGTTTGTATAGGAGACTGATGGGAAAGCGGGGATGAATGTAGCTAGGGATTTTAGAAATAAGGGCCAGTCTGCTTTTCGGGTGTTAAAGGATTAAATTTTCTGGGTTTTTTTAGGGGGAAGATTGGGTAGGATATCAAATGTAATTGGATTATGATCACTGGATTGATGGACGTGAGAAACTGTCCAGAAACTAATTAGGTTTGAGGTTGGGGGTTGGTGAGAGTAATGTCGATGTTGGATTTGTCGTATTAGGATTCTCAAGTAGCGATAGAGGATGGGGAGTTGTGGATTCGAAGATGGTGTTAGAGTGTAAAGTCCTCTAAAGTAGTGCCGATTTCGTCAGTGAAGTCGTTAAACCATAGTGTGGATTTGGAGTTGGTGTCAGTAGATATGATGATTGGTTTGTCTCCAATCATTGTAAATATGTGGTCTAGTTGGTGTAAATAAATATTAATGTCTGTTCTGTATTGGAAACAAGAAGAAATGAGGAAAATGGTGCCTGTTTTCTAGAGAAGTTCTATTACAGTAATTTTGGGGGTTAGATAGGGAGGTGTGGTAGGAAGCGACAATTAGGGGGTCTGTAATAATGATGGCGGAGGTGTAGTTAGGGTCAGACGGGCTGGAGTGAATATAGGTATGGTGGGGTGTTAGGAATTTTGTTTCGGACTAGGTAAGGTTCTTAGACTAGGGCAATTTGAATTTTGTGATCTTGGAGTATGTGGGACAACTTTAGGGTGGCGGCGCGAGAGTGTTGGAAGTTGATTTGAATTGTGCGCAGTTTTGGTGTGTGAGTGGTGCGAGTTTTGCGTCCATTTGGGTGAGTGTTGTTTAGAATCCATAATCTGTGCGTAGTTTATTCGTATACAGAGATTGCTTATAGACCGGGCAGTCAGGGATAGTAACAGAATGGTCATGGAGGCGATTAATACGGGAGCAATTGGTGCAAACGGGAGCGGCAGTGGGGGGTTCGGACCTGTTTAGAGGGGTGAATTCCAGCACAGTGGCCACAGGCGGTTGGGGATCGACAGGTTTTGACAGAGTGACCAAAGCGCTGGCAATTAAAACATCGGGTAACGGAAACGAGGTCTCTGATTCTGCAGGATTTGTAACCTATGAAAACGATGGAATTTGTGATGAGGATGGATCGTAATCTAGGAGAGACGTTTAGAATTAAGTTGTCGGAGTGATCTGTTTTTGTGCGGCGGATGACAATGGAAATTTCTGTTCGTACGTGTCTTCAGGAATAAGTAGGTCTAAGGAATTCTGTAGATATATAAAGTTAAGAGCGTCTGTGGATGGATTTCTTTATCTAAGTCAAAGATGATGATTTGCCGGAGTTTAGGTTTAGCGAGATGTACACTGCAGGAATTTTTGTGAGAGAGGGGATAAGATTAATGTCAGTGGGTTTGGATGTACGTATGGTAACTGAGGTTTTGGTAGGTCGGATACTTTGAATACTAAGATTAGGAAGTGAGAGCCAAAGATTGGTTTTTATGACTTTCAGGAGCTCAGTGGGTGTTGTATCGGATGTGGTGGGTTTTAAGTTATGATTTTGGAGAGTGGTTTGATTAAGGAAGCATACTGTGATAGCGGTTGCTGAGAAGTAGCGGCCGCGTATGTGAGAGTGTATGTTTGAATTGACGTTTGTGTTGTTACATTGTTTGTTGCTTGTAGCTTGGCATGTAGGCATTGTTGCACTGCTAGCAGTTTCGCTTCGGAGATGTATTTCTACACCGTTTCTTTAGCAATTAACGCAGTGTGTTCAAATTTCTAGTAGAAACTTATGCAATAATTTCTAATACAACAGAATACATTTTCCGTTTTTATATGTAGGTTTTTAAAAAACGATTTTTTAGCTGCTGAGCATCGCGTAGTACGCTTTTAACATTTAGATCCGGAACGCCACTATCATTATCATCAATATTTTATGAGAGAGTATCTTCTGTTTATATTTTTCAAATATTTTTTCCAGGAACTGCAACTTAGAAGCACAAATATAGCCTTTTGCTTTTGACGCCTCTTTTCATGATTTCACCTTAGTTTTACCAAGTGATTTTCGGAACAAGTTTCTCAATTGCGTCCACTTCTTTAGTACGTATATACCTAAAAGAAAATATTTATTTCATTAATCGCAAGAACTATCAACCTCTCATTTCGTTTTTTTTTTTGGAACACCATGCGTTATATTACTTGTACACTATTTTATTCTAGTTTTGGTTTTGGTTTTCTGTTTTAGATATTTGATAGGTTGTTGTACTCCCTCAGATTTGTATTACACTCTCCTCGGAATTTCGATTATAAAAGCAAGATCGTCAATCTGGACGGAATTACGATTGGAATACATTCCTACTCCAGATAAGAAGAAATGGGAATCAATTAATTACCCAGAAATTTGAAAACATCGCTAATTTCCCGAATTGTTTGGGTACTTTTGATGGTAAACATATAAGGATCTTCAACCTCTTAACTCAATGTATGTCAACTATAAAGGATATTCGTCTATAGTTTTGATGGCAGTAGCTGATACAGAATACCGCTTTGTTTACGCTAATGTTGGAGCAAATGGGAAGGTCTGCGATTCTAACGCTTGTTAAAACTGTCAACTGTGGAGAACTACCACTAACAGGACCATGAATCTACCTGAGGACAAGTGCCTGCCGGGCACACAGAATCCCAAAATGCCTTACTGAGATTATGCTTTTGTCTTACATAAGCATCTTCTCAAACCGTACGGTGGACATAGTTTGAAAGAGTAGAATAGAATCAGAATTATCGTGTGAGTAGAGCTCGCCCCTCAACGTGGAATGTACTTTTGGAGTACTTGGCAACAAATGGAGAATCCTCATTGCGCGATTAACTTGGATCCTAAGAAGCTAACAGATATAGTGAAGGTTTGTGTATGAAATGAAGAACACGTTGTCCATCTCAGGTTTTGAAGATTTCTTCTCAGGTGAAATGAAGAGAAATCAGGAAACTATGTTAGTCAGAAATTTGAGAGTTATGTTGAAAGATTACTTCATGACCAAAGTGGATTCAGTGAGTTTGTAATTTTCTAAAATTTGATTTACCTTAATACTTAGCACAAAATATGATGTACTGCATCATAATTTGATATATATATTTTAAATAAATATCATGGGTTACTTTCTTAATTTTTAAAGAATTTCCTTTTCAATTTCCTGAAAACAACAGTGAGTTTACCAATTGTCCTAATGTACTACATCTTATATTCGGCAAAAATGAATTTTGCGATACTTCCCCAATTCCACTTTTGTAGTGACGTCAAATTCATCTTAGTCGGCTAAAATTTCAGCACAAACGTCTTTCTACGCTTCATGTGTCTTAAATTTAGCCTTATATTGTTCACAAGTTTTGTCCCAAAGCACTGGTTCAAATTGTACCTTCAGAAATCAGCCGATCCACATCGACATCTGGTAAACCGCTCATTTTCTCAGAAAACTGCGACAGCAACTTTAAAAAACTAATAACTTTTTATTAAGAGAAATAGTAACTTAATTTAATTAAAAACAATAATAACTAATGAAATAAAATACTAATAATAATTTAAGGGATCCACTCGCTATCAGGTTTAAACATAAACTTAACCGTGCATGTGTGAACGCTTGGATTGCTTTTTTCGCTGGACACGAGTTCGTACATTATAAAAACCTGACGAACCGGTTCGTGTTGAGGGGTATTCGGTGCTGTACGTTTTCTATTAGGTACTGAATAGAAACTTAAAAACCGTTTCACACATGTCCGTAGCGACCGAAAAAGAACCGAAACGAATGGAACCGCATATGAGTGAAAGAGGCCTTTTTCCATCTTGCGTTATTTGCCTACCTAGGTAACAGAAATTCTGAACCTCTTGTAAATTCTCATTTACTATTTTTTATTATGGTTTTTGACGTATTTTCCGTGTCCTGGAACTGGTTGGATACATACTTCCATTGTTTTCTATTCTGAACTAACCTATACACATTTACCTGAAATTTCCAGAGCGTACGTCTTTCACTATCTGTCTGCAATAATCTAATTTACGTCTATCTTATCCCTACATAATAATTCCAAATATCTTTCTGCATTTGATAGTATTAATTGCTTTTTCGATTAATAAGTTGAAAGTTAATGGTCTCATTTCTTTCTTTATATTTACTTCTCTACGTTCTCGCTATCATTTTATTACAGCTGTTTGCTCTTTGTTTAAGTTATGTACCGTCTATCCCTATGACTCAGTCCAATCTATTTGTCTATTTGGAACATTTTTCCCATTTTACATTGTCGAATGCTTTTTTCAGATCTACAACCCCCTGAATACACATTTTCCCCTTCTTTTATTGTTTTGTCCATTATTACCCTTAAAACTAAAATAGCCTCCCGTTTTCCCCTCTTTCGCCGAAACTCAAATTGATCTTGTACTAATTTTTTTAGTCTATTTTTCTATCCATCTTTGTACAATTCTAGTCAATATGTATGACAGGTCATTCTTTTCATTGTCTGATTCCTATATATTCTTGCCATCTATTCGCTTTCTCTACATTTTATATATCTCCTCCTGTGCCCGTTATATTTTTGTTATACGGTTGTATATCCCTAAAATTCATTCTAATTAGTTTGAATACGTTCGTCCGTCATTCCTATTTGCATTTTAGTTTGTACCTCTTTGCACTTTTCTTCAATCCATTGTCCTGTAGTTTTCCTGCAGTTGTGCATAATTTTCCATTTTATCGTTTTGTATCTCTGTTTTTGTTCTTCGCCTGGTCTGTTTTTGTATTTGCACTTTTCTTCTATTAAATTCAGAATATTGTATGTTACCCATGGTTTCGTATTTGCTTTTCGTTTATAGCCCAGAATCTCTCTGGTCTTCGTGTTTAAGCTAGATTTAATGTTATTTCATTCTGCTTGTATTTTCTTAGTATCAAAAATTTCCCTAATGTTTCTCAGCAATTCGTTTGACTTTTTCTCAAAACTTTTGTGGATATCTTTATCGTTTAGGTTCTCAAAGTCAAAGTATATTTTTTCCGTCCTTTTTTCAAATTTTTAACATTAAGCGCGGCTTTCATAATTACTAAGTTGTGATCAGTGCCTATATCTGCTTCTGGGAAGCTTCTACGGTCTTTTACTTGATTCCTAAACGCTGTCAAACAATAATGTAATCTATTTGAAATCTCTCTCCAGGAAGTTTGCACGTGTATCGTCTTCTCGCATGATGTTTAAACAATGTGTTTGTAATGGTTAAACAGTCTTTGTCGCAAAATTCTGCCAGCCTATTTCCCCTGTCGTTTCTCATGCTTAAAGCAAATTAACCCACTACCGCTTCTTCCCTACCCTCGCTTACCACTATTTTAAAATTTCCTGTAATTATTAAACATTCGTGTCCTTTTACGAATCTTCGATATCTTTGTAAATTACTTCTACCTTTTCCTCGCTGTCGCTAGAGATGGGGATGTATACTTGTATTATTACTGTAGCAGGTTTAGATTCTAATCTAACTGTGAGTACTACTTCGTTCTTTTGTAAGTAGTTTTCTACACAGTGTCCCACATTTTTCAGCATGAATTTCTTTCCTTTCTTTTTTTTTCTTTCCTGTGATCCTGCATGATTTATCTTAAAGTCGCCGCCCCAAAGTTTCTTCGCCTCTAGCCATCGAACTTTGCTAATCTCTACTATATCTAATGCTTGCCTATCCATTTAAATTTTCAAGATCTCTAGCTTGCTTATTTGCTATGCCTGACATTCCACGCCCCGATCCGCAAAATGATCCCAGTTCTGTTTTTCTTCTTATTGAGCTTACCGAACACATCCTCCGAAGTAGTCACATCTCGGAGATCCGAAAGGGGGATTATTTTAACTCCGAAGTCTTTTATCCTAGAGAATGCCATCATTTTCGAAAACTTTTTGGCACGCTGTGTACTTGGGAGGTAATGTGGTGATTTCCCGTTGTGTCTTAGAATGCCGTTCCGACCGACTCCTATGGTCTGTGCCATTCGTAAATACCGACAGAGCTACTACCCTCTTTCGGGGTCCTGTCTTATTCTGGTTTCTCACTAAATACCTCACTTATTTAGCTTAAGCTGTAGCTCACTGAAACACAGAAGCTAGTTAACGCGTTCTAGTATTCTAGAACTTCTTTAATGCGCAGGACCGTTCATAGTAGCATATTTCATTACCATATTTAAAATTCTGGAATTTATGATTTTGGTCAGGCTATGACTTTAAAATTGTTCCTAGCGAGTTGAAAAGCGCCCGGTCCTGAGTTATGTCTGTTATTCTTGTGAAAGTACTCAAAAACATGTGGGCGGTATGTTCCGTTCTAATAGCTAATATGCATTTTACTAGTAAATGTATACTTTGTGGCTATTATTAATCCCGTTTTGTAGAAAGTATTTGGTGTACAAAAAAGTTCTGAGCTTTAGATTTCATACAACCGAAACCACAATTTAAAATTCATTAGTTTTCCCGCTCTTTTGCGGTTTTACAACGTTGACGTTTGGTCTTTGAAAATACCACGCGGTTTGACGTTTGATGCACATAACCTGCAAAATCAGTAGTGTTCACGATGGCAATAACAAAAAAGCATATTCGATTTTCCATCCACATCGCGTTTCATCTGAAGAAAAATGCTGCTGTAGCCACTGAAATGATTTGTGCTGCATATGGAGAGAAGGTTGTAGGTCATATTACGTGTAAAAGATTATATCAAAAATTTCGCCAAGGAGATTTCAATCTTGAAGATGAACCGTGCTGGACGCTCTCAAAAGATTGAAACGGACGAACTGCAAGCAATGTTGGATATAAACTCTGCGCAAATTGAAAAGGAGCTTGCACGACAGCTTGGCATTACGCAGCACGCCATTTCCACACGTTTACATGCAATGGGAAAGTTCAGAAGGAAGGCAGATGGGTTCCGCATACACTGTCCGTAGATAACAAAACTCGACGGCGTGACACCGCACTCACTTTGCTTTCAAGTTTTTGGAAAAAGGATTTTCTGCACCGAATCATTACAGGCGATGAAAAGTGAATACTTTATATTAACCTGAAGCGTAAAAAATCATGGGTTGACCCTGATCAACCTTCGACAGCGACTCCAAAGCCCAATATCCACGGTAAGAAAGTTTTGCTCTACATATGGTGGGATTGGAAAGGTGTATTGTATTACGAGTTGTTACAGCCGGGTGAAACAATTACGGCAGACCGTTATCAGCAACAATTGACCAATTTGAGCAATGCGTTTGAAGAAAAGAGGCCATTTATTGGTAAAGGTCGTCGTAAAATGATACTGCTTCATGACAATGCCCGGCCACATGTTGAAAAAGTGACCCAGGACCATATCTTTGCGTTAGGCTGGGAACTTCTCCCGTATGCGGCGTATAGCCCACACATGGCGCCTTCCGATTATTACCTATTCCGGTCACTGCAGCATCACTTTGTTACATGCCGAAAATTGGTCATGTAAACATTTCTGTAAGTTTCTAAATTTGTAAAGGAATTCGCGCCAATAATTTAAAAAACTTTTGCGTGCATTTCCGTCCCTTTAGATAGTTGCGTTGGCGCTCGAGATTGCGCAGACGCAGAGTGGAAAGAAAGTGGTGATTTCCGTCACGTCAGGACTAGCGAACTAAACGTCGAACCGAGTGGTTATCTCTGTGTGTTTTTTTCTTCTCTTTCAGGTTATGTAGGTTCCTTTGTCTTATCTCTGTCCTGTATCGTTCCTCACCCTATTCCTGTGTTTCGCTACAGAAGAGAGAGAACAAATTCAATTTGGTTTCGACGAGGCGGCAAAGGGTCGACCCACGCCCACAATGTTCAACTGACGCGAGAGCATCTGCAATGTTGTAAAGAGTTCCACAGTTTACGTGAGTACCTTTTGTCTTCTATTATAATCAAAATAAACATTTTTTGCATGTGATATAGTAATTTTAAACGTTTATATGACGTAATACCTTATTGGGCAACATTATGCATGTATTTATTATGGTTACCAACTGTCGTAGTGGCTCCTATACAGTACCCGCCGGGACTTTAAAAGTATAACTTAGAGTTTCGACAAAAAGTATAACAACCTGACTGATACACACTTTGTGACAATTGAAGAGGTACGAAAATGCATTGATGACTTTATCGCCTCGAAGCCAGTGAGTTTCTATCATCAGGGAATTCGCAAGCTGCCCGAAAGATGGCAAACGGTCATCGATGCAAACGGGGAATATTTCGTTGATTAATATCTTTTTGTTTGTTTTTAAACAAATATTGAATTTTGCAAGAAAAACCTCAGAACTTTTTTGTACACCTCATATATTACGATTCTGACATTCGAGCTATGCCTGCATATATAGCCAAACTATCCGCGACTGGAAATCTAGTATATTTAACTGTGCACTGTAAACTTTATTATTATAATTATTTCTTAATTTCGTCCACTTTTTCATCATCGGTTGCTATTTAGTCAACCCGCATCTTAAAAGCTTTTTGATGTAACCACGATGTGCTTTTCTACGTACTGAAGTTCAAAGTTTTGGTAACGAATTTATAGGTTATGGTTATTAGAGGTAATCGGAGACAAAAGAGACTTATTCCCTAAGTAGATGATGAATTGCGCCTAATCTTAAAAGCCCCCAAGAAGCAGAACCTAAAACATTTCAGGTTTTTATATAGCAATGGTGAAGGTTATTCAATAGTTTTCTGATCAGGGTCTTTCCCTGCGGAAATCCATTTTTAAGCGTACGGGCGATTTTTGCTTACCCATCAAAACGGATAAACAGATAAAATATTAAACATACAGCAAGGGATGACCAATATAAATTCGTATGGAGTTATAAGAGTCCAAGGACAGTATAAACAGTAAAGCGAGGCAGTTTAGTCGATGCGTATAGATCGACAGTAAACGCTTTTCCTATTGCTAATAAAGTTTTACAAGGTTGGTGCCACGTCGCCTTGTCGGCTATTTAAAAAATTACCGCTTTTAAAAGTTTTCCTAGTTGAAGTTAAATAGGAGATATGATAATATTATCGTGAGTGCCACATTATTTTTACTTCTGGTAGAATTGTAAACACTTCTTTAAGAGAAATTTTTTAGTACATTTAATAGGACCCTGGGATATTTACAACGTTTGCGATCAAATTCGTTTTTCTGCACCAAGCTTTAATTCTATGTCGAGCACAAACTAGGAATTTACACCACTTTAAAGTAGGCTCCTTTTATGTCCAGGGTTTCCTATAGATTTTAGAACATTCCATACATATAACACTAGACCCTGATGTAACCGTGTGGGTGCTGTTGGGCAAGTGCACTCGCTCCATTAATTACAACTATGTCCAAGTCCACTTTCCCAAATCTGAACCTTACAAATTAGCAACACATAGATTTAATTTTATCTTTTAATTGGTTTAGGACGCCTCGTGGCGCCGACGGCGTCTGTTCGTTTTGTCCATATAACGGTGCAGGTCATCAAACTACTGGTAGTACGCATAAAAAGACAAGCACAATATTTAAAATTTACGATTGGTTTAAATAGCACGGAATTAAGCAACCAAACACCCATAATAACTCGTATAAAAATTAAAGATTATTCAAAAATTATTACAGTGTGAAGATATCAGCGAATCAATCTATCGCGAGTTTTGTCTTTTTACATACTAAGATATGGAGAAATTAATTTAAGAGAGTTGCAGAACTCCAATCTCCCTACCCGCTCCTACATTTGAAGTGCCAATGTTCCATCCGAAAGACATTGGACAGAAAGCGAATTTTTTATCTGGAAATTTTAATTTTGCCGAACCCTTGCTGGTCCAAGCACGGTAGAGATTCTAACGATTCTTCATTATTTAAGTATTCATTCGTCAATAGATAAACATTTTCACTTTTAACTTTCTTTGGAACTAGTAAGAGAAATGCCCTTAAACATTTTATAGAACTTCGGATAATTTACAGTTAAAAAGTCGTTTTTATTATGATTTTTAAATTAGGACAAGCAAATACACTAAGAAGTACTTGGTACATTTTTATATGAACAGCAATAACGATAAGGATTTTGCGTCTTCGTAATAACTAGAAAAACCACCGATACAAATCCGGGACATTGTTGTCTTTAATAATGTTGTTTCGATTCACATGGAATTCAGAAATCTCAATAACCACAAAACTCATAAAGTGCAATAAAATTAATGATTGTTCTCACAGGAACGAAAGTCGCCGACTTTACCCTAAGAAAGCTTTAGACATACATTGTATGAGAACCGAGTGTGTAATATTAACTAAGTAGAGATTAAAAAATGTTTGAATGAAATTAATACAGAGGGGTAGACAAGTACAATATGATGCGTCGATAACATTATAATTTGAATAAAGGCCGCTATGCGCGCGGCCACGTCCCCAAGGCTCCACCCGAAGGTACTACATTGGGTTTCAACGCGAAATTAAACGTGCCTCAAATGGAACTTAACTTCAAAATTAATCCATCCTAAATAAAAATCTAACAAACTAAAACGAAAACTAAAAATAGGGTTTGAATAATGGTATCCCTAGCGTTGATTTTGGAGTTTGTCCGATCAACAAGACACAAGCAAAAGTAAAATGGGAGGGATTCGTGATACCGGATAGCAGTCGCCAGCTTTGCTTACCGGTGCGACCTGGAGGGTCGCCTTAAAACTATCCAAATCTAGCTAACTAATTTTAAAAATGGATTCAAATTTTCTAAGCATTCGCCAAATATTTTTAATAGTGAATCCAGCTATTTTGCCACCTCTATAAATTTACAAATTCGTGCTCCCTGGTCTAAACTAAATCCTATATTCGTCCCTAACGTTCCCTATCTTTTCCTAACTTGACATATTATAATTACATTCTTCGTCCTATAAATACTGCGCCCAAAAAATAGGCGGGAGAACGTCAAACAACTTATATCAAGCTACAAAACAATACAATGCGGGCAAAAATATAAAATAAATATAAATATATAAATAAACATAAAATAAATATCTAAATAAGCAAAAGCATGTAATAGTGCATAAATTAACAAAAGCATCGCCAAATTATCGGTTGCACTCACACAAGCATTATGATGGCTATCGCCATTACACACAAAAAAAATGTGCTCGTTAAATTATTTCAAAATCTTCTTGTTTAATACAAATCAATGCTTATGCGAAGTACAGCCACCACCAAAGGGTAGGTACGTATGCACTGTTAAGTCCTGGTGGGTATGCACTAAACGTTCTGGGGGTCATAATCACTAACGCTTTTAAGTCCTGGAGAGGATGCGCGGTTTCACTATATTTTATTTACTATTTTATTTACTGATTTAAATTAATGAGAGTTTTCTGACTTATTTTGTTATTATTTATTTGTTTTGTTTATTCCCGATTTTCCGCGCGTAGAAGGTGGGACATTGAATATTTTAGTGGTGTGGGGGGTTCGTCGTGCATATTACACTTTTGGGGGTTTTTTTATTACTACTATCCGCTACATTAAAATTTTCAACTTAAATCAATTTTCGCGCCAAGTTCATCAAATAATAAACGTCCTGCTATTTCCCTAAGCCCTATTATCTGCTTCAAGCCTAACCACCCTAGCTGCAAATTCCTTAAACGCGACCCAGAACGTATTCTGGTTCGCGACTTCCTGGACCCCCTCCAAGTTCCTGGACCATCTTAGGCCTTCGATAGCCAACTTTCTGTCAGCCAACCCCCTATTTGAAGTCTCGATGGGGCAAGCGAAGAGCACGTGTACAGCACTCTCTGATCCACCGCCGCATTCGCAACCGTTGTCATTTCCAAGACCGAACCTTCTCAAGTATGTCTTCAACGCCCCACGATCTGTAACGAGTCACACCACTTTATGATCGAATTTAACCTCGATTCTGTCCCTAGCCCTTATACTTGGAATAAACCTATGCGTCAATCTACCTGTGGTGGCATTATTTCAACTCTCCTCCCACTGACTAATCGATCTTTCTCGCAGCTTTCTTTTTATTAACGACCTTGGCATTAGGGAATATAACGAACAGAACTCTTCTGTGGCTGCTTTCTTAGCTAACTCGTCGGCTCTATCGTTCCCCTTGTTTCCCTGGTGAGACCTGACCCAAAAAAACTTTAAATCCGAAAACCTAGCGCTATGCGTGCTATCCTCCAGGCATCGCCCTGAAGATCGGTCGAAGTAAGCATGTTTGAAAGGGCTACTAGGGCGGATTTACTATCGCTGATGATAGAAAACCCACTCGTGCCGGAGTGGTTGACGACTTACTCTATAGCTACCGTTAGAGCCACCATTTCGCATTGAAAGATGGTGCTCCAATCTGCGAGGTTTGTTTGGAAATGAAATACTTCCCTGTCCTCCTTGAACACAACAAACGCCGCGCCTGCCTACCCGTCGTCCATTCTTGAGCCGTTCTAAAGCTTCTAGCACTTTCATCCCCTTCAACAAATTGAATCCCCTTAATATCCGCCGGATACCCCAATTCTGAAATAACTATTTTCTTCTCAACCTCTCTGACCCCTAGGCCTAAGCTTTCGATGACGTTCTGTCCTTCCCTTGTATTTATAATTCTGCGATCTCTAATTTCTTTTATAACGAACTCGAACGGAAGAATCCTACTAATAACCAGCACCGCTTCCTTAGAGGCGGTCCTGTATACCCGCACCGCCTTAACCGCCATGATTTTCTGGACGCTTGCCAACTGTGTACCTTTCCTAACAGTACAACCTTCCGTCCAGACCGATGCTACGTACAACATCGCCGGTTCGATTGCTCCGGTATAGACCGTTTTTAAGGATTCGCCTCTAAATTCCCAATTGATTTTTGGAGCCGCTACCATCCTATTGGATATTTCGCTTCCCTTAGCCCTAATGTACTGTACATGCGCCTTCCAATTTAATTTATTGTCGATTTTAACTCCGAGGTAAGTGATAGCTTCCCTAAACGGAATCTTTTCGCCGCCTAATTCTAACCTAGAAAGGCGTTGCCCCCGCTTCGTACCAAAATAAAGAATTTTCACAGATTTTTACTTGTAATATGCTCTATTCCTTTTAGAACGCGTTTTGAATGATATCTAGTACTTTTTAATCAAAAGGATTTTCACGTAATATTACTTACGTAATATATATTATTTAAAAATAACATTATACAACATAGATAGAGCATATTATATCAAGGGTTTTTGCCTTAAGTACACTATGCAGGGTGTTTCTAATTATGAGTATTGAGAAAGGTTGCTTTATTTTTCCTCGGTTTCGGAGGGTGGTATGTACACGGTATGGTGTTCAATGACACCTTCATATGTCCTCATCATAGTTATATATTGATGCGATAATGAGGTTACGAGAGTCATTGAACGCCAAATTCTATGAAAAAAACTTCCCAAAGAGAAGAAAAACGGAGAAATTTAAAATTTTCCTATACTTAATTTTTCACTCTGCAACACGCATAAGCGTATTCTGTTAGTACAGAATATGATTCCCAAATAAAGTAGCACTCTTTAAAGACACCTGCCATTTATTAAAAAAAACTGAACCCAATCTTAAAGAATATTTTAGTATCCTTAATTAATCCGTTTGTGAATATTTTTCTTATGAACATGGAAGGTTGTATGCATTTATTGCAGAATGGAAAAATCGTGAAACGAATATTAAATATAAATGCAGAAGCTATTTATTTCAGCGGTGTATAAATAATTACTTTGTTTTCCTGAAAAATACGGTTTAATAACAAGTTTTCATTACATTTACCGTAAAACGCGTTTAAACATACTAAAATCCGTATTTTGTTAGAATGCAAATTAATCGTTAAAAATGCCATAATAAACGTTATAACCAATAGTGAGCTTTAATGCATCCTTGTTAAAGCGAAGCATATTTTTTCAAGTTAACTTCGAATTAGTTCTAGAATAATTTCTATTTACGAATGTCATTTTATTAGAAATGTTCAAAAAGCTATTAAATAAGCAAATTAATTTTAATTAGTGAATAAACGTTCCAATTCAAAGAACGCCCTACTATCGGGAGAGACAAAGAAGATACGATAAGCGTTTTAATAGTTTTACGTATTACAGAAAGAAAGCGATAGCGGCTATTGATTTCGTGCATTAACAAAGAATGGAAGACTTTTTACGAGCGCCATAAATAAAACTGACAGCTTGATTAATTAGAGATAAGGAAGCGAAATCGGAGTAATTGTTACATCATCCGAATGTCATGCTTCAAAATAAAGCTAGAAGAATAAAGAAAATTACATATTGAGTTTGTTTTATGGTATAAGGACAAGATTTAATGAAAACGAAGTCATTCATTATAACGTCAAGCAACATGTAAGTATTGATCAAAGATTAATTATGTAATTCATTTTACGACATGCAATATGTAACATAGAACTTTTGAATAATTATGAAACTTAATTATTGTTAAGAATACTACGAAAATGAAACGATCTTTGATATACATAATCTTGATACAAGATCAACTGCTGATTTAATCGATTAAAGATAAATACACTTTACAAACTGATATTTCTAAATCAACATTTGATTGGAAATGGAAATCTGAAATGGAATCAGTAAGTATTCAATACCGTTAATTACAGTACAAATTATATTTTGCTAAGCGCTGTTTGACAATACCAACTGTAAGTATAATTTTGTTCTTTGTTTTTGTAACGTGATGGGATAATTGAGTAAATTAAGTTAGAATAAGAATTTAATTTTATAAAATTAATTGTCAAGGAGATAATTTCCACCAATTTTGAGGTTAGAGTTTAAAGCATTTTCACCTTTACTAAATTATCTGTCCAACGTCGTTGGCCAATTATATTGACAACCGAGGTAATAAATGGATGATAAATTATCCTGAGAATTTTAAAGAGATTATTTTTAACTTGCATAGGAGATGTTTGGGATCGGTAATTGTTAACAAGGATTAGGTGAGAACTATTTTAATAAGTAATTATTAGATAAAATTTTGTTTAAGCTTAAACTGTATATTGCTTTAATAATAGTTACTTATATCTGTTGAATGTAAGAGATTCGTTAGATAATGTGTATAAACGAAAAATGTTTTTGAATGCTTGGATGATTGTTCATAGATGTTTCTTGAAATTTCTGTGTTTTATTTTTTTTTTGATAAAAGCCACAACATATTTTCCGTTGAACTACCCAGGCAAGGAAATGAACATGGTGTGATAGTAATTTCATAATTTCTATTACATCTTCATTAATACAATTTGGTTGTACTCAAGTCACAGCATCCAAAACAACCTCCCAAACATTAGGAGCTGCATTAGGCAGGCTGCTGCGAAATAGAAAATGTGAGTCCTTATGTTGGGCTTCAAGAAATATTACTGTGAATATTATAGTACAGCCGCCTTGCCCAACAAAGATGCAAGGACAACAATGATATTATGTGGATTCTTACCTGAATATGCTCGTATTACCGTGCCAGCTCGGCGAAAAATATGCTATGGACTTTATGAAAATGAAATGAAACAAAGAAATCTCAAGATTACAGTTAAAATTATATAAAATTTTTATGTACAATGCTCGATACATTCAAAAACATCTTTCTTACACACATTATCTAAGAAATTTACTTTCGCTCACAGGTATAAAGAAAGGTTATAAATGCAATTTACAACTTAAGTTTAGAAAGAAACAACATTTCTTCAGCACTACATATTAATATAGTCTTCACGTAGTCCTTATTAATAATTAAAAAACCCAAAAACCTATCTGTACGTCACAAAATCTTCTTTAAAGGTAATTTGGATAATTTTAATGTTTACCGATGATCCCGTCTCATTATAACTGATCAGTAACCTGGAGAAGACCTTTTGTAATAGTCAAACCACCTCGAGACTTAACCTTAAAATTTCAAAAAATTATCCCTTTAGTAATTCTCTGTACGCAAAAATCTTATAATATTTTAATCTACTTAATAATAGCACGCACGCATTGTCTTTTTAATGGTTTAAAACAAAGTTATTTTTGCGTTTTGGATCGTTAATTTTTTTCTGGTATTCATGTTTCCATTACAATATGTCTTTGATTATAATTGCCACATTAAGATTGTTTTCATTTAGAAATCACTGCATCGAAAAATTTCTCGTTCCATTTATTCTTAAACTTAGCTTCTTAATTACATTTATTATCGCCTTTCAACCCAATAAACTGAAACGACGTAATGCAGGACGTCATATTTATCAATGAGGATCGGATCTCGTGGCTTAAATCTATCTACTTACTATGACAGAGAAAAAATGGTGTAATTGAAATCAAATTAGGATAACGAATTAAATACTTTCACCTGATTACCGTTAACAGGGAAAGCAAACCTTATATGGGACCTTCCCATCCAACGGTACAAATCGCACGCTCGATTCTTTCCAAAACCCATGTTATTTGTTTCAAGAACTAAGAGCGAATACCCTTCGATTTGACAAAGTAACGAGACGACCTTACGTTGCTCGTCATATTGAGCAAAGTTCAAACCATCATACGATAAAGCATGAACCTTTATTATTCGTTTAAAATAATACTCGACCCTAATTGGATAATATTGTAAACGTTTGAATGGTAATTCATATTAAGAAATTAATATTGAATTAAATAGTTGATACACTAAGTGTAGTCAACTTTAAAATCTACGTACTTATAAATCTCGTCAAAAAAATATGTTACAATTTATTCAATCGTTACATTACTAGTGACTTCGAAATCCAATTTGTTAAAGAATATGTTTCGTTAGCTGTATACAAATAATAAATAGATTGTTCTCCATCTGAAACTTAAAGTAAAGGACTTCTTCGAATCTAACTTAGAATAGCAAAGAACGTTAAAAGGGTCTTGAATCGATCGTTCTACCTGACTGCATATCCTATCATGCTTAGCTGTCAAGCTCTATAATAAAGCAACAACTAGATACTAAAGAACTTATTTTTACCATACCTAGGGCTGTATTTTCTATGGTGCTATCGGGCACTTTTTTACTAAGAGGCTTTCTTTATATCGGATTACGCGCTTCCCTAAAACTTCAATTCATTTATAACCTAGAAAGGAAGAAAACAAAATTTCCGTAAATAAAATTGCCATAACGTAAGCTTTAGTATTGGGTTATAACGTATTTTAACCAGTATACAAGATCATTGTTACAGGCATACGAGAAGTATCAACAGAATGAAAGCTTTTAAGATTTGAGAAAAATTAATGAAACGTCAAACGTTAATCTGTGGCTTTATAAAGTCACGTGCATACAAAGAATAGTTGTTTACCCTTACACTTACTCTTTCTTAAGCAGTTTGAACTATATACCTATAGGTATATTATAATCTCAGCGACGTGCGCATATTCCCCAAATATTACTGAAAATACTAAAGACCAAACTGAAAATACAGTGGTGCAATGCTAGTAATTCCTACTCCAGTATAATTTAAAGATTGATATTACCATATGAATCTTTTCTTTACATTGTACTGAAAAAGTCTGGTGGGCGTTCTGCAAACTTCTTTATTTCACAACTGCTACCAAGTATAAACTCAAACTCAACTCAAAATAAATTTTATTTATGTGCCATACAGGCTAAAAGCCTATCCTAATAGAATGTTACAAATATATTGTAGCGGGCTACTGTTAACGCGTTTACCAATTTGGAACAAGTAATAACAAAAGTCTTTATTACTCACTATTGACAAGTCTAATTAACAGTTTATGCCTTATTTATAGACGTTTTCAGTCCAATTAGCAATGAAGCACTATCACACTAATGCTATTGATAAGCACTTCTTAAACTAAATCCTTAACCATAAGTATTCTTAACAACACTAACACTACTGTAATTTATTTATTACACTTTGTCTATTTATGTACAAGCTGGCGGTACAATATGCACGTTCACATAACACAAATTTATATTTACTATAGGACTTTCAAAACGTATTGACCAATTAACTATACACGAATGCCTTATTAGGTGTACAAAAAAGTTCTGAGCTTTAGATTTCGTACAACCGAAACCACAATTTAAAATTCATTAGTTTTCCCGCACTTTTACGGTTTTACAACGTTGACATTTGGTCTTTGCAAATACCATGCGGTTTTACGTTTGATGCACATAACCTGCAAAATCAGTAGTGTTCACGATGGCAGTAAGAAAAGAGCATATTTGATTTTCCATCCACTTTGCGTTTCATATGAAGAAAAATGCTGCTGAAGCCACTGAAATGATTTGTGCTGCATATGGAGAGCAGGCTGTAAATTATGCTACGTGTAAAAGGTGGTATCAAAAATTTCACCTAGGAGATTTCAGTCTTGAAGATGAACCACGTGCTGGACGCCCTCAAAAGATTGAAACGGACAAACTGCAAGAACTCCGAACAAACTGAAAAGGAGCTTTCACAGCAGCTTGGCATTACGCAGCAAGCATTTCCACAGGTTTAAATGAAATGGGAAAAGTTCAGAAGGAAGGAAGGTGGGTTCCGCATGCACTGTCCGAAAACAACAAAAATCGACGGCGTGACACCGCACTCACTTTGGTTCCGGAAAAAGGATTTTCTGTACCAAATCATTACAGGCGATGAAAAGTGGGTACTTTATATTAACCCGAAGCGTAAAAATCATGGGTTGACCCTGGTCAACCTTCGACATCGACTCCAATGCCCAATATCCACGGCAAGAAAGTTTTGCTCTGCATATGGTGGGATTGGAAAGGTGTGTTATATTACGAGTTGTTACAGCTGGGTGGAACAACTACGGCAGACCGCTATCAGCAACAATTAACCAATTTGAGCGATGCTTTTCAAGAAAAGAGGCCATTTACTGGCAAACTGCCTTATGACAATGTCCGGCCACATGTTGCGAAACTGACTCAGGGCCATATCTTTGCGTTAGGTTGGGAACTTCTCCCGCATGCGACGTATAGCCCAGACATGGCGCCTTCCGATTATTACCTATTCCGGTCGCTGCAGCATCACTTGGCTGATACACACTTTGTGACACTTGAAGAGGTACGAAAATGCATTGATGACTTTATCGCGTCGAAGCCATCGAGCTTATATCATCAGGGAATTCGCAAGCTGCCTGAAAGATGGCAAAAGATCATCGATGCAAACTGGTAATACTTAGTTGATTAATATTTTTTGTTTGTTTTTAAATAAATATTGAATTTTGCAAGTAAAAACTCAGAACTTTTATGTACACATAATATATACGACATTTGGATATAGACTAACTGATGTACAGTCATCACCGATCTTATATATACCCTAAAATGATGATTCATAGGTGTTTGCTCGAATGTTCTAGGCTACTATAGAATACACTTCGGTTATGCAGCTTGCGTGTTTGATTAGTTGCCTAATAGTTTGTAACACTGCCCCCTCTTTAAAACTGTTACGTCCCTTAACTGTTAAAACATTTTGACGCCAATTTGACGACTGATGGCGGTACCAGCAGCTATCTTTCTGGTGCATCCACCACGTCGTTGGAAATAATGGTCAACACTCTTTGCTTGGTCTTGGTAGGCAACCGGTTGATAGCAACAAACAAGGACCTGGATGTTGGTTCCCTGGAAAATTATTTCTAGCATATTTCGAACTATTCTCCAATCTAAGCGATTCCGTCCACAGCCTAGCATGGACACCGCTAGTCTTGTTACTCCATTTTCCATCATCTCTGCCATGAAGAATTTAGGGTGACCAGATAGTAAACATAACAATTTCCATCCTGAAGAACCAAGGCTTTTCGTACAGTTGGTTGCTGTTGTACTAAATTATTCACACATCCAAACTTTTTCTTGAAAACAACAGCTATTCCTCTTGAAATTTGCTGATCTTGAGCTACGCAATGTGCAAGAGAATACCTTTCTGATGCTCTAAACAAATCTTACTGTTTTTCAACTACAACGCCAAATCTCGCTTTAGCGGAACCATCATACGCCGATATGAAACTCTCAAAATCTACATTTGGCTCACGATTATAATTCTTCGAACACCATTTTCATTACTCGAGTCTTCCTTGTTGTTACCAGTGTAGGATGTTAAACGGTCAAAGTGTACCACTTTCGGTTTACCACGGGGAGATCTTCTGATCCGGTACACTACATCATTAATTCTTTTTAACACTTTAACACTGTAACTAGTAGCCGTTTCAGTTGTTCAAATGTGCTGTGGCAGTCATCATTTTAAGTATATTCTTGTCCATCTACGGTTAATTTCATCAACGGTGTGGCAATGTTCGCATTCCCTAATATAAAACGTCGGTAAAATGTACATAATCCTAGAAAACTGCGTAGTTGGTGTATATCTGCTGGTGTAGGCCACTCTTTCACCATTTTTATCTTGTCAGGGTCGGCTCTTATTCCGGTCTCCGAAACGACATGTCCTAGGTATTTCACCAATTTTCCAAATATGTGACATTTCTTAGGGCTTAAGGCAAGGTTTGCCCGCGTAATCTTTGGAATATCCCCTCTAGGTTCTTAAGATGTTCTTCAAAAAACCCGTCTAACACAATCACATCGTCTAGGTACACCAGACATGTTTTCCAAGACAGTCGACGCAGTATCGACTCCATCAAACGTTCAAAAGTTGCAGGAGCAATGCATAATCCAAACGACACGACTTTGAACTGCCATAATCCAGTTCCAATTGTAAACCCAGTTTTCTCTTTATCGTTTGACTTCAAGCCTACCTGCCAGTATCCGGTTTTCAAGTCCAAGGTCGAAAACCATTTAGATACGGATAGAGTATCCAAGGTGTCATCAGTTCTGGGCAAAAGATAGCTGTCTTTCTATGTGAAATTGTTTAGCCGCCGGTAGTCCACACAAAACCTTGTCGATCCATCCTTTCTCTTGACAAGCACTACCGGGGATGCCCATGGAGTATGCGAGGGCTCAATCACTCCCTGTTTCTCCATGTCGGTGATAATTTACTCGGATTCGTTACGTTTTGCCAAAGAAAGCAGCCTGGGATGTTGTCGTATCGGTTGCGCATTTTCAGCGGGGGAATGCTCTCGGTAGTAGTCTACGTAGATGACGTTCTTCTGGTTGTGGACGGGGACTCCAGAGCCGAACTAGAGGACACAGCAAGCAATGTACTGCAGGTGACACAAAACTGGTGCAAAGCCAACAAACTCAACATCGTAGTAAGTAAGACCTCCTACATGATCATAAAGGACTCCCTTATGAGGACCCCGGTCATAAAAATCCACTGCAAACCAATGAAACGGTAAAAAACTACTAAATACCTAGGGATAACCCTGGACGAAAAAGGCAATTTCAAACAACACATCAACACGGCATGTGTTAACGCGACGAAGGGGATGCACACTATATCAAGCATCGCGCAAAGACAGTACAAGATTCTTTTAAAATGTAGAAGAATATACTTAAA
Source organism: Platerodrilus igneus (assembly GCA_036346225.1). Classification (NCBI taxonomy): domain Eukaryota; kingdom Metazoa; phylum Arthropoda; class Insecta; order Coleoptera; family Lycidae; genus Platerodrilus; species Platerodrilus igneus. The sequence continues at coordinate 193,873 of JARFIW010001121.1, forward strand.
CAGCGTGCTCGCGGCCATGGTCTCCTACGGTCTCCAACTGCTGGGCACACAGAGTACTCCTTATGAAGTCCAAACAAAGAGTAAATAAAACACAGAGAGAGGCATTAATACGACTTACGGAAGCATACAGAACAGTGGCCCACGACTCTAAACGTGATACTTAGAACACTACCGCTGGATCTGTATATTCGACAACGTGCAGCAATCTATTGCTTAAAACACGACAACCAGGAACGACTTCAGCTTTTACTCCAATCAGCACAGTCCGCAACCACAGTCAAAGAAATAAAAGATAAAATACTACAAGAGTGACAAGTAAGATAGGACGAAAGCACAACCGGTAGAAGAACGCACCAATTACTGCCAAGCATCAAAGAACGTATTAAAGCCAATCATATAATGCCCTCGCAGGACCTTATACACTTCCTAACGGGACACGGGCCCTACCCAACCTACAACAAACAGATAAAGCTCTCGGACGAGGAAAACTGCTCCTATGGGGCACGTGGAACTCCAAAGCACTTGGTTTTCGAATGCCAAGAATTACAAGAGCTTCAATCGGAACGGGACAAACTACAAAACATTCCCATAGCAGAAATGTTATGGAATAAAGAGACCTTCCCATATTTGAACAAAATCACGCAAGCAACAACACTTATAATGCACGAGAGATTCCTTGAGCAGTCGTAAGTTCGCAAGAAAAGAACAACTACAAAATACTGAAAGTAATACACCCAGGTCTACTAGAAATATTGTAAATTTCAAGAGCACCCCGTTCTTGATGACACCAGCATACCAGTATACCTGACAACGCAGAACAGAGCAGACCAGATAAAATAGACTAGAATAATAGAAACTAGCAAAATGTAGGAAACATAACCCATACCGTAACACCAAAGTCAAGTACTTAGGACTATTGGAAATACTAGAAATTCCAGGAGCACTATGTTCCTAATGATACCAGTGTACCTGACCCACAGACCAGATTAGAATACGAAGGTGTTGAGCATTTAGGATTAAGTTTAATATTAATTTTAGATTAAACATAGACTAAGTTAGTAGAATAGCATTTTTATAACTAACATCTAAACTAACACAAAACTAGCATATAAGTTGAAAAATTAAAAGGCGAACACAATGTGTAATCATGTAATCATGCTCTGATAACCCTAAATACATTCTCAGGGTCAGTTAGTGTATGAATTAGGCCTGTTTTAAGTTATATGTAGCAGATCATAAGGAGCGTTAGATAAATAAATAATAAATAAATAAATAAATTTGATTGTGGCAAGTTGACTAGTTTGTGGATGATCGATCCTCTTGTGTACAAGTACTGCAGTTCGTCCGTAGACTATTTACTCTGGTTGGATCTGTCGGGCTTTTCTGTAGGTCTTGTGTCCTCCTATTTGTAAGCGTGTGTTAGTTGTCAGTTTGATTTCACCCATAAGTGCGTTGTCCGCGTAGTGTTCTCTCAGCAAATGCAGGAGTTTGGTTTTCTTTTAGAGGAGAAGATGGTAATGTGTCTTTTTATTGATGTATTAGTCATTAAAGTGTGCTAGTATATCTGTCGTTGCTTCTAGGTAGAGGGCGATGATAGATTTTCTTGTCATGTGTGCACTTATTGTTCGTTGGTCCCATTGTAGTATTTTGCTGATTATTGACATTCTTGTTGAAGCTTTCTTGTTTATGGATGTGGATGATGTGACGTTTGTCGAGCTAGGCTTTGGTTCTTGGGAATATGATCTCTTTGCTGTCGGTTTGACTTTTTTTGCTTTTTTTTTTCAGAAAGCCTTGCTCGTTTGGTTTGGTTTTTGTTTATTTCTTGTATCTTAGGTTGCGGTTCAGCTTTGGAGTTGAGTTGCTTGGCTGCTGGGGGTTCAGCTTTTGAGAGGGAAGCTCTTGTGTAGTGCCCATTTTTGATCCTTGTCCAACCGTCTTCAGTGTCGCTGTCCGTCACGAAGGTGACTTGTAGATTAGTTGAGATATAGTTGGGTGCTATTACAGTTTGCGTTTCGGTGCACTTAGTACCACTGTTCATAAGGAGGACATTGGTAAGGCACATCTCTGTTGATGTGGAGTTCTTATTAGCAGTATCCATCTCGTAATACTTTATATAACCTATCTTTGTTTAAAAGAAAATTAATTATCTATGGTTGGAGCAGGACTAACCCAAGAGATTCGTTCACTTGCAGAATTGATCATTGTACATGTAAATATCGATAAAGAAATCTAAGGTTCATTTTGCAAATTATTGTACCCTTTAGTCTTCTATTAAAGGATTATATGACGTTATCTGGACGAGTTCATTACTTTCACTTTTACTTTTTCGAGGAATAATATATCTTGTTTCGTATAAGAGGTACAGCTGTGGGCTTTGAATATGGGTGTTGATTTGCGCCTTACGGTAAAGGCACCAGTAGTTGACAGTGCACTAGTAGTTGACCATTTTGACACTTATCCGCTATTAATAAGGTCCTAACTGGCAATAGCTTCTACAAAAAGATATATTTTGACTGGTGCTGGTCTCTATTGGTCATGGTTAGAACTAAATATGCTGTGCATTGTGGGTAAAAATGGCTACCGTTTGTTTACAAAAGTGTTTGTAGTTTGATGGTCTTATGTGAATTTGTTAGCTTTTTACCTAAGAGCAGCCGTGTGTTGTTATTAAAGGGAAACGCCTTCAACGAAGAGTATTGGGTAAGTAGTTAATTTGATTTACTCTTATAATGTTTTATCTGCAATAAATCATGGGATTCTGGTACATAACCTTGCTCTGGTCATATTGTGGCGGTGGTCAACTACTAAATCCACAATTCACGATTGCTCTAGAGTTTGACCGTGGTGGTCAATTACTAAATAAATGGACTCTTTTATAATTTACTTATTTATACACATTTTCCTGGTTCCTAGGTGTAGGGAAGAGCTTGTCTCTGAGTATTTTGTTCTTAGAGCGTCTCGTTTCAGTAGTTGACCGCATGGCCAATTACTGATACAAGCTATGGTCAACTTTGACACATAATTTTTTTTACATTTAAGTAATTATTAGGTGGATTAGGTTAATTAAACGCTGTGGGTGCTAGACATTTTTAATTTGTCCTTACAGTGCTAATGATTTTGCCATTTTACCTAAAAATGCTAAGGTAAAACCAGTCAGTTTTTAAAGTTTAAAATAAAAAACATTTTAATTTTATAAGATTTTGGCCTGGAACCTTTCTTTTGTATAAGTTACTTAGTATAGTTCAATCTATTATGAAACATGTTAAGGGTTAAATAAAGTGCAATATTTATGCTACTTATTTATTCAGGTCTGCTGTGAAATAGTAAAATAGTAAAGAAGATGCCTGGAGCCAAGGGCTCATTCCTGAGCTATTCAGAAGAAGCCATGAAAGCTGCGATGAAAGACGTTAGACTTCACCAACACCGATAAGGACAGCAGCGAAAAAGTTCGGAGTCCCAAGCACAACTTTAGAATATAAGTCGAAGGGAAGAGTCCAGCTCAAAGGAAGATGGGGCCTGCTTCTATTCTCAGCAAAGAAGAGGAGGCGGAAATATGCAAGTAGGTCAAAAAGATGGCAAAAGCTGGTGTCCCGGTAACAGTGGATGAGCTTACCATCAGTGTGCAAAGGGTGATAAAGTAAATGGGACGTCCACGCCCATTTAAAGACGGGAGATCCGGTAAAACTTGGGTAAAGGCATTTCTAAAAAAAAACAGTAGTATATCTAAAACAATCTCCCAAAACTTGACTGTGTCTAGATCAGGAGTCACAGGTGCGAATATACTGCACTGGTTTACAGAGGTCAATGCTTACTCGACAGAAAACAGTTACGACCACATATTAGATGACCCTTCTCGCTTATTAACTGCGAGAGATGGCATTTTTCTTAAACCCCAACGGGCAGAAAGTCTTTACAAGAAAAGGGGACAAGACCGTATACCAATTAGTCAATGCAGACGAAAAAGAATGTGTCACCGTTTTAATTACCGGCAATGCTAGTGGTGTATTAGCGCCAACCACCGTTGTGTTTAAATATAAACGTGTACCGCAGGAAATAGCTGACAATTTCCCTCCAAAATGGGGTCTAGGGAAAACCGACTCCGGGTGGATAACGTGTGAGGGTTTTTACGAATTTATTGCGGCTATATTTTATCCATGGCTAATGGAAATGGAAGTAAGCCTACCTGTGATTCTCTTCATTGACGGTCATGTTTTACATCTGAGCCAACAAACCAGCCAATTTTGTGACAGTAAAGGAATTATTTTAGTGGCGTTATATCCAAATGCCACCCAAATCCTACAGCCGATGGATTTTTCTGTGTTTAGAACCCTAAAAGAGGGATGGAGATAAAAAGTTCACCAGTGGAGAATTGAAAATATTACGAAAGAAGAGTCTCCTCTCTTGAAGAAAAGGGACTTCGCAAAGTTGCTGCGAGAAGTTATCCAAGAAAATGTTACGGAATCGATTCTATCAAATGGATATCGTAAATGTGGCCTTTACCCGTGGGATCCACAGGCAGTTAAGGTACCTGGACAGCAATTAGGAGAACAGATCGACAGCCATCTAGAGAAGCAGCAGATGATAGATTTAAGCTTCGGCCTTCGTTTTCTTAACGAAAATATTGGCAAAGAAAAGTTACCAGCTTTTCGTGCAGCATTAGAATTGGACACATGGTCAGAAGATCAACATGACACTTCCCTTTTTGCATTGTGGAAGAGCACGAAAACGAAGCTTGATCAACTCGCTTCTGGTTCTGCGCCTTGTGGGGTAGCACGCATGAATGAGCTGACTCTAGAGGATGCCGATTTTTCTCAAACTGACTTGGGAGATTTTTAAGACTTTTCCAATCTCAACATTCCTCCACCAGAGATTCAAGCTGAATCAAGGCAGTCACAACAGCCAGTACCACTTACTCTGCTAGATCCATCCATAGAAGAATCATTGCCTCAAACAGCAGTTCTCTCTTTTACACCCAGCGAAGTTTCAATTTTGACTGTCTAGAATGAAGAGGAAATGTCAGATGGTGTACCTGGGAGCACTGTAAGTGTTGTAGCTGGACCTTCTCATGGGATACCATCCCCTTTTAAGAGACACTTTTATTTCCTAGCTAAAAAACTCTATAAAGAAAGAATGTCTACCATTGAGTCTGGTAAATTTTGTCAGGAATATTTTATAAACAAAAATGAAAAAGAAAGAAGAACAGAACAGTTGAAGATTAAAAGAGCTACAGAAAGAAAACGAAAAAGAAAGAGAAATAAAAACTGGAAGAAGAGAAAGATCTGAAGCGGAAATTAAAACAGGTAAAAAGAAAGTTGTCGTCAGAAAGTTTTGACTCAGATGTTGCAGTTTCCTCCGGGCAGAGCGTTGTATCTGAATTTACGAAGGATAAAATATGTCGGGGAATATTTTGTTTTCAAGTACTAGGGTTCGTTCTTTCCAGGGAAAATTGAATAGCTAGATAAAGATGGAGTCTTTGTAACTTCAATGGAGAAATGTGGGCGGTTGTGGAAGTGTCCAGAAAGACCTGATGTGCTCGATTATCCCTGGGCATCCATACTACGTCAGATTAACGAGCCACGAAAAACAAGTAGGACCCGTATTGTCTATTCCGTTCTAGAGTTGGATTTTCTTTGGGACTGAGACACAAATCAGTTAATATCAGGCCTATATTGTTGTATTTTATGTATTTTTTGCTGGATTATTGTAAAATGTACAATTAATTGTAAATAACTTAATGAATATTTATAATATTAAACTATTTTAGGTTGTATTGGTTGGTTTATTTTTACCTTTAAAATAAATATCCATTTTGTTTTCCTACTTCCTTCTGGTCAACTACTGGTACAACACAAGGTCAACTACTGATTTTTCATTTTTTGTTAATGGTAAACTACTGGTTCATTAGCAAAGTTAACTAATTGTTATTTTACTTATCTTACAGGATTTTTTGGAAAAATAGTACTTATTCCTTAACTTAGAAGTGGTACTTGGTTGTTTAAAACATTCATATCGTCGTTTTAAGATAATTTAAGGTGCGCACACACTAAAACTGTCTAGCAGCTCTCTTAAACGGTCAACTACTGGTGCCTTTACCTTAAAGATCATTATTCCATCCGGGAGACAATTTTCCAATCCCGATTCGTGAAGGGTTTTCGATGCATTGAATTTAAAATTTCCTAAGGAATCCAAATCTGTTTGAATTTTTGAAATCGAGTTATCCCTATGGAGCTTTAACACATGAATCAAAGAGGATGGCACGTATAGATTTAACTCCATTGTTAGAGTTTTTTAGATATGCAAAACATGTTGGTTGAACGACATGTCATTAAAATACTTAACTGGGGTATCTAAAAAGGCTCTTACAATCGATTTAAATCTAGATGTGCAGATTTCTTGGAGTTGGAACTGTCCAAGGGTTAGACCGATTTCAAAAATTCAAAAATGTTTTGATTCTTCAGGAAATTCTAAATCAAATGCATGTCTTAGATCTATGGAAACCCTCCACGAATCGGGATAATGAGCTAAGTGCATAATTGTCTCCCATTTTCGAAACCCACTGTTGTACCTCTCGTAAGAAAGAGGATATATTATTCCCCGAAAAAGTATGCTACGTACCTAGACGTAGCCGGAAAGAACGTAAATACCAGGCTAACTACCAAACGCGGAGAGTGGGGGGATTGTCCTAATTACCAACAAAAAAACACATCGTCCCCGATTATCTATTGACCATAAGAATAAATAAAGAATTCTGTACAAACAAGCAAAAAGAAAATAAATTAAGCGTTTCTATTTCACAGTAAACGATTATGTGATACGAACAATTTAGTGCTGTAGATACGAAGTGCGCATCTCGTATTTTACACAAAATAAAACTAATCACTAGAGACTAAACATATGGGAGCTTTTGTCGAGCGTTTTTAAAATTGCACATAATACTTTTTGTAAAATAAACTAATCAGTAGAAAAGAATAAGCGTGTGGCTGCTTTTGTCCAACATTTTAAACAATGGTACATCACACCCGTAGAGCGATAATATCGATTCGCAGCAACAAACAATAGTCCTACAGCGTCACGTTTCTTATCACGGAACTACACCAAACGTTGGTAAGGAATATGCCCTTGATATACACAAAAGAAAACAAGTTGTATACCTGTATGTGTCGTGATACTTAGCTGGTACGTCCTCGGGAGTGAATCAGCATCGCATCGCCACGGTCGTCGGGATCTATTTACCCTGTTACCATAACGGCACTAGCGATCTACAGGCAACGGCAGTTGATCTGTGGCAAAGAACAGTTGGGCCTACATAAGAAAGAACCAATTTGGCCTCCAGTAAGAGCTAAAAAGGGAATCTCATTAGGATAGGTAAGCGCGGAAAAACTCACCGATACACGCAAGATACCTCCTACTTGTCGAACAAAAAAACGTGCATCGCTCTTGAAGTACTGGGACGAGTAATGTAGAAAGTATTTCAACGTACAAGCTGCAGAATCCAATTAAAAATTGGTTCAAAAAACACGAGTTTGAACTGCAATCCTCGCGTTATCAAAGTGCGATTAGCAAACTAGAAAACACACTATCAAGTAATAGTAGGATCCATTTTTTTGCATGTCTTTAGATGGGAAACACAAGAGAAAGCAATTATACGTTATCGGAATGTTTAACAAATTAACGGATACCTAAAACATTGGCTATTTAATTTATCGAATAAATTTTAGTTTTAACAGCAAAATAGATTTGAGTTTAAATTACCTTAAAGTATGCTTATTCTGAATATAGGGTATATAATTTATGTTGAAAAATAAACGTAACAAGTGAAAGTGAAAGCAATGGACTTGTCCAGATGACGTCTGTGATCCTTGAATGAATGACCTTGATGGGTACAAAAATGTGCAAAAGAACCTTAGATTTCCTTATTGGAATTTACATGTAAAAATGTTCAATTTTGTGCTTGGACGAAGGAAGTTTTTATACTACTGATATGTGGTAATTGTCGTTTATGTCCCACTACGTATGTAAATTTATATTTATAACTTTCGAATTCAGTTCTTTGAATAAATCATCCGCATTCGATTTGAAAGCGTCAAAAGCCCCAAAAATGTCTTCTATGTACTTGTCATATTTATGGGAAGTATTCTAATTCTTTTTTAACTCACATTTTAAATCTCAGTATAAAGAAATTAGGTATGAAGCGTGAAAGTCTGTTGCCCATTGCCGTTCCTTCTTATTGGATTGAGAAAGCTCTGGAACATGCAGTGTAAAGCAAAATCAAATATATTTATGAAATTAACTAACATTTTCTTGATTCGCATTGGGTTTTAAGCTTCCTTCGTCCAAGCACAAAATTGAACATTTTTTATAGTTGAGAATTTTTCACATGCACACAATAAGTGGCTTTTTTTAATAATTGCCTGTTTCGACAAACATCAGAACCTATTTACTAAAGTTATTATACATCGAAAGGAATTGAAATGAAAGCTACAATAATCCAAACCACAAATTTAAACGTCCAGCACGTCCTGAAACAACGATCAAACAGAATCGCAACGAGGGTATCAAGAGGCTCTTATTGCTTTAGTTTGAATAGGTCTTCTACCTGAATGTAGATCCTATCGTGCTTAGCTGTCAAATTGAATAATACAGCAATAACTGGAAATTAAGAGATTCTTTAACCTATTAAAGTATGCACTTGGGATCATTTTTGTATGGCAAGATCGTATATTTTTAACTGCTAAAGGTCTTTCAATATCCGATGTCATGCTTCGCTACAAATTCAATTTCTTTCTGTAGGAGTGGAAAGGAAAAAGAAACTTCCATTAATATAAGATAGAAAAAGTAAGCTTTTTTATCGCCTCATGTCGTGTTACAAGTACCATCCATAAACCATAATCATCTTTATCTAACTTGTAAAAGATTGTAGCTTCAAGTGAACTTGGCACAATTGTTCTGACGCTGATTTATAGTATTCTGTCTTTGACTAGAATTTTCAAAATGTCTACTGATACAATATAAAGACTTTTACGATGTGGTTTTATTCAAAACTATAACACACATGGATGTTCAGACCAATGCTAGTATTTACCAACTTAAGTTAAGATTTACCTATAAAAAGCCGTGAGTTTGGCCGCGTTCGGTCCAGATTAAATCACACTACTCTTGCTTTTAAAATGCATGCACTAAATCTTGTTTTTCGTAGAAAATTCCAGGAATTTTGGTAAATATCAAATAGATTATTAGTTAGTTATGGATAGATTAAAAAATTATGTAAAGGATTGCAAAATTCTCTAGGTGCAGATATAGATAGTTGTGAGTAGGGCTGTTAATCGGATTCGGATTCGGATCTAAGATCCGGATCTTAGTGGATCCGGATTCAAAAATTGATTCTGCAAATCCGGATATCGCATCTCAAATCCGGATCAAAAGGGATCCGGATCCAAAGTGGGTTCTGTGGATACGGATCTCGGATCCGAAATTCGTATCTAAGTAGATCCGGATCCAAAAACGTGTTGTATAAATGTGGTACTGTATTCAAAACCCGGATCTCAAAATAGCTTGCATAAATCTGGATCGCAACTTTGGATTTTTACATCCGGATCCAAAAATAGGTTGTGTAAATCCGGATCGCGGACCCGCAGTCTATATTCAGATTCCAAATTCGAGTTCAAATTCCAACCTCGGATTTTGGATCCGGATCCCAACTACGGATACCAGCAATATTTGATCCGAATCTAGGCGGTTCTAGATTCAAATCTGCTTGTAAAATAGATTACTAATGTTACTATAGCATTTAGCAAATATAGTAATATATCCTAGTTTGTCATTTTATTCAGTAGCTTAGTACACTACATAGCACACGATTACAATTACAATTACAGTACAAGCACAGGGTGCCCATATTTGCAAAGTATCTCGCTTATTTTGGAAGATACAGGGTTGGGGTTTTCGCGACACTGTACTTTTTTTTTGTGAAACTAAACATACCACCAACAAAATTTTTATAGCCCTATTGAATTTTGAGATACAGGGTAAAATTGAAATTATCGCTTTTGGGACATTCCCCATATCTCGGTTATCGTTTAACTTATTAAGAGATGACAAGGTATTCTTATACAACTTTTTCCGTAATATCCAGTGGCGCAGTTTGTTTCTTTCTTGCGCCATCCGTTTTTTTAGTTATTAAGCAAACATGTTTTTTTAAATAGGACACCCCATATATTTTTAGCTAATTAAATTAAGCACTCTCTGGGCTTTTCAAAAATATATAATAGTTTATACTTATTTTGAAAAATAACTGAATAAACTACACTTCCCTCAAAATTAATACGTTATTTAATAGTTGGAGTAGTCCGTGGCAACGGTAAATACAATGACCTTCAATAATTCTTTTAAATGCTCTACAACATATAACCATACTGTGTGAATTGTGTATTATAGAAAATGGTAACCATTTTGAAAAATTTCCATAGTTATTATTGTATGTTGTTGTTGTTATTTTAATGTTTGTTATATGAAAAATTGAAAACGCTATAATTGCAAATTATTTAGGTACATTGTTAGATAAATAAAACAAAATTATTCAAAAATCACTTTATAGCATTTTCAGAATAAATAATTTGCAAACATATTTTTTTCTTTTATCGGCGCCAGGACTTACTATTAAATAAGGTATTATTTTTGAGAAAAGTGTAGTTTATTCAGTTATTTTTAAAATAAGTATATGTACTGTTATATATTTTTGAAAAGCGTAGAAAACGTTTAATTTAATTAAAAATATATAGGGTGTCATATTTAAAGAAAAAATTTTTTTGCTTCATAACTAAAAGACGGATGGTACCAGAAAGAAACAAACTAGGCCACTGGATTCCACGGAAAAAGTTCTATAAGAATACCTGGTCACCTCTCTAATAAGTTAAAAGACAACCGAGATACGGAGTAGGGATGGACTCGGGCCGGGCTTTTAAAAAGCCCGGCCCGGCCCGAAGCAGAAAAGTGACCGGCCCGGCCCGAGGCCCGACCGGAAATGAAAACTGACGGCCCGGCCCGCCGGGTCGGGCCGGGCCGGCCCGAAATATCTTCATTCAAGGAATAAGATATTTTTTTCAGTTGAGTTCAACAAGTAACAATCACTCTTTTGTTTGATTTAAGAGTATAATGATTTTGAGTTACAATTAAGATACTTGACGAACATACCGTAGTATATCATTTAATTTTTGATTCTTTGAAAAATCCTAGAAATATGTAACAAAAGTACAAAATGTTTAACAATTTTCAATGTTTATGAAATTGTTACAGACGGATTTTTATAACCTTTTTTTACTTTAAGAAACTGAAACTTTTGGAATTGAACTTTGATCCATAATTTGACTGTCTTTGTTCTAGTTCTTTTAAATTTTTATTTGACCGACCGACAAATCGTGCCAAAGTTCAAAATTTAACACTTTTGGTGAATTACTGAATGCTAGAAATTAAATAAATTGTTTATTGGTCATAGTATAAACGGTACTTCATCGGTTAATGTCTCAAACGATTGAAAATTGGTACCTGATGTTATTAGAACTTAAGGAACCTGAAAGTCAAATAATATACCGAATGCTTGCTTAAAAAAAGTTGGATTTTCAAATTGTGGTATGTAGAGGATACCTTATTGTTTAGAATTACATATTATCTGATGGAATAGAAGTAAAATGAAGTAATTGTTTAAGGTCGAAAAGTTTTTTAAAAAATGATTACCAAAAGGTATAAATCAGTATACATAGATCTTGTTATATACCAATAAAATTGTATTTACTTTATCCTTTTTTTATGGCATGAGTTCTGTTCACGCGCGGGGGGTCTTATTAATTTATACATCGACTTACCTCCGCGGTTTTTTGTTGTTCTAAGCTGCAGTTCCTATTATTTCAACCAAGTGGACTGTATGCGAAATTGAGTCTGTGTTACGTTGCACTTGCACTGTGTTTTTTAGGGGTTTAACAAATAAAGTTTGCGGCACTTGACTAACTTATGGTACGGAACGAAAAACCGACGACTGTTCTGCTTCGATATCCATAAGAAAGTGTTTGTTCACTACTCTGTCCAACTTATTCACACATGCACAAGGAATTTTTATGGCAGGATATAAGGGAACTAGGGATGACAGTTTTACAATTAGATTTACAACTACGAATTTGAAGTAACTTAAAATTAACCACGCAACGTGCGACACAGAGACCGAACAAGTTCGATAATGGCATTATTATACATTTTCCCGCAAACGTAACATAGGCACTAACTATGCTTGTTTAATAATAATAATTTGATTTTTTTTTCAATATGTATCTTGCTATTCAAACTAAACATTTTATTTTTGTTTTTAATGCCCAGGATAAATAATAATTTAATTTTATTATTTCAACACATTAATGAAGTCATTTAGAAATGACACACTACTATGATTCATCCAAATTACATAACTAGCAATTATGTCCTTCGTGATTAATCACACTGAAGTGTACGTACTTTATGCGTGTTTAGTTTTGTCCAGTTTTTACGACTTAGATGACTCAGTCTATTTTGAAATAAATCAAACAAACGCACCTAACAAATATCCCCAGTTAGTCTAATGTGAGCTCTTGAGTATTGCAGCTCATTCGTCGGGTACCGATTCTTTTCCTATCAGTTTGTGATTTAATTTTCCGTATTGTACTGTTTAAATGATCTGTGTTAAGTGTTTGTGAGTGTATAAAATTGAAATTTTCAATAAAAATGCCACGTAGTTGCATTAACCACCCAGACTATTTCTGCTATATTTGTGGTGAGATAACACTAAAGTCTTAGAGGAGAAATATAACTCCATTGATAAAGAAAAATTGTATGAATTATATTTTGGATGTAAATTGGGTGATCAGGATAAGTCTTGAGCCCTCATAATTGTTGTAATTCGTGTATAACGTTGTTAACTGGTTGGTTGAATGGATACCGTTACATGACATTTGCAGTTCCGATGGTTTGGAGAGAACCTAAGGATCACTCCACAGACTGTTATTTTTGTTTAACGAAAATATCAGGGATAACAGCTAAGACTAGACGCACTGTTAAATATCCTAATATTCCCTCTGCTTAAGACCAGTGCTTCACAGTCCACAGCTTCCAATTCCGGTAGCACCAAGAACATGGGAGTTAGAAGACGATGTTGTTGAAGGTTGTACAGATTTATCGGATGATGAAGAAAGGAGGGACCCAGACTTTTTAGAAAACACAAATACGGAACCGCACTTAGTAAATCAGTCTGAACTAAATGATCTCGTTCGTGATCTACATTTATCCAAGAATCGAGCTGAAATACTAGCATCACGACTGGAGGGATGGAATCTTTTACAACGCAACACAAAAATCAATGGTTTCCGTGACAAGCAGTGTGACTTCGAATGTTTTTTCTCACAGCGTGCGCACTTGGTTTACTGCAATGATGTGGAATCTTTACTGGAAGCTTTTTGACATACCCACAATCCTGATGAATGGCGTCGTTTTATATACTCTTTAAAACGTAGTTTGAAAGCGGTTCTTCTTCATGTTGTGGATAAATACCCGTGGATCCCTTTGATTCATGCAACTAACATGAAGGAGACATGAAAGTATAAAACTTGTGTTGGATATGATTCAGTACGAGAAACATTCATGGCATGTTTGTGGAGATCTTAAAGTAATAGCACTGATACTTGGTTTACAACTTGGTTATACAAAATTTTGTTGCTTTTTGTGCTAGTGGAACAGCAGAAATAGAAAGAATCATTATCTTAAGAAACAGTGGCCAAAAAGCGAAACATTGGCTGTTGGAGAGAGAGAAGAACGTTGTGACTCCAGCACTAGTAAAACCTGAAGAGGTTTACTTTCCCCCCTACACATTAAGCTAGGTCTTATGAAAAATTTTGTTAAAGCAATGGATCGGGAGGGAAATGGATTTTAGTTCCTAAAAAAGAAGTTTCCCAATTTAAGTGATGCGAAAATAAAAGAAGGTATATTTGTTGGTCCTGATATAAGAAAACTAATGAATGATATTGGATTTGAAGGCAGTTGAATGACTGTGAACTGCTGCTTATTTAGCTTATATAACAGGCAAATTTGATAAGCAGACAGTATTCATTCAAACTGAGAACAGTTCACGTTGCTTATAATCAAGAATATACCCAACAAGTGAGATTGAATAATTAAATATTTGTGAACGTGATGTTGAATAAAATTTCAAAGTTAAGATTAGTGAAAAATATATAATACAAGTTTGCCGTTTGCTGGAAAACGTGAGTAGAAGTCAATTAATTAATTTTAAATATTTGTAGTGTAGGACTAATCTAAGTGCATCCAGGGTAAATTTAAGTCAATCTAAGTGAATCTAGGCAAATCCAAGAAAATTTAAGTAAGACTGGGTAAATTGAAATTATTGATTAAACGGAGTAAAATTTGGAAACTAAATAAATTGATAATACTGGGAGGAAGTCCAAATAAAAATTATTGGTTTAAATCACATGAAGGAGCACAAAACAGAGCATTGTTTTAAGGATTGAATGAAGCAACTCAATTAAAGGTAATCAAGGGAGCTGATCCACTGCACACAGTGGCAGATCCAGGGAGAACAAAGAAAGACGCACCATGAAAACTACAGGTCAGAGCTATCTAGCATAGGGCATTATTTTCTTTCTAGTTTTGAACATTGACTATATTTTATTATACCTGAATATTTTGTAAAGAGTCAACAAAAATATTCTTTTATACGTGAAAATTACGTAAAAAAGGAAAGGTCTTGAACGTTCAGAGATTTTCCAGTAAGATATAGTGTCATTTTTGCTGGCTTTAACTTAAGAATAGGGAGCTATAATTTTTGGGGATAAACAATTTAAACATTATGATTATTTGATTCAGGGGTTGATTTTGTCATATAGTACAACATTTTAAGCTGTGAAGTGTATATAATATTTTATTTCTCATTATACAAACGTTGGTTGATTTCGTTTTTCTCATTTAAAGTAGGAAAAACATTAGATAATGGAGAAATAGTAAACGTTCTAATGTTTTACTTTCTCCCGTGAATCGGAATTAACCTTCTACCTTCGATAAGTGAAATGCAACAACCATAAGCGGCTCAGTTTATAAATAATTTTAAGACTCGGAAAGCACCTTCTGACGCTATTTTTATTTAGCACAAAACAAATTTATAAACACATACAAGTTAATTACAGTCGATTACTCAAAACTACGTTGGTGGCGAATCCTCAGGTAAAGAATAATTACTTATCAGAACAAATAATATACATACAAATTATACCTGTTGAATGTCGGCTTGTTTCATCCTTCTGACATGGAGTTCACACATAATGAGGATTGTTACAGACTGAGGTCGCACGTGCGATCCGCCTGGAAAACTAAATCGAACAACTCAAATAATGTGGACGGATGGGTCTGGGTTGTAAAGTGAAGCAACGGGGGGTGACCGCCCTAGAAAGGGATGCTAGAACGTGTACGCAAGGACAAATCGTGTGAGTGGAACCCGAACAGATAAAAAGGGGGGTAAATTACTTATTATCGTAACGTTGTGCACTCTGTGTGAATTAGACTGAGCTAGCCGAGGCATAATTAAAATTAGGATTGTTGAATGACACAGAGCGGTGGCGGACAGCAGGAAACTGGACGTTTATTACATCCCGACACGGTCCGCTTGAAAAATGTTAGGCGAGCATTTTTCACAAAAATACACCCTCGTTCGGATGAGAGGTAAAATGGAGGTCCCGTGTGTGAGTGTTGTCACGCACGTTAAAGATCCCTACCTTGCTTGGAACAGCAAGGGTTCGGCAAAATTCCAAATTTTCCAGGTAAAAAAAACTCGCTTCCTGGCCAATGTAGTACCTTATGGTGGAGCATTGGAAAATTACATGTAAGGACGTTTATTACATCGGTGTGCAGCGTTATCATATCAATATATATTCCAATGCTTCTCTTTATCCGCTTAATATTCTTACGTAATCTGTATATTTAATAATGCATGTTTTATCCACACTACCATAAGATTTGATAGGTGACCGCTTTGATACTTGAGAGATACGAGCTGCGGCTAATCGCGTATCTCCTCCGAGAGGGTGGGCTGTGGGAGGCGCAGGGTTCGACGTGGAATTAAGTTTTATATGCAATAGACCAGGTTTTTGACGGTAAACAGGGTATCTTAGGAGGAAATGCGTTTTTCGCGAATTTATAGGTTTGCGGTCATGTTTCGGGCTACGTGTAAAAACCTCGTTTTCCGAACTCGGGACCCGAACGACCCGTGCGAGAGACCCGATGCGTTACAATCAAAATCTGAAAAGCAGATTTCGAAGATAGAGTTTTATTTTAAGGAAAAAAATACATGCCCGACACCATCTCGTACCAAACATTACAATCACTTTTTGGAAAATACATAGGTACGAGGACGTGCGGAAACAATTTGGGCGGTGATATATTTTACAACGTTTATCTAAAGTATCATAGATTTTTAGTTTTGCAAGTGGAAATTATACTCTTTCTAATTTAAATTAATTATTAAACCTTTAATACAATAAATGAAATCGATAATGTTAGTGTGGCTTAATCGCTACTAATTTGATAAAAAGTTTAATTGACCTTTAAATAATTAGTCGAGCGCAAAGCACGAGAAGGCATGGACGAACAAATAGTTACAGAAGGTTGCTTCGAACGCGAAGCACGAGAACGCCATAGTGAAACTCGGCAAAAGGTGTCCGCAGGGAAATGGTTTCTGGAGCGAATGGGGTTCAAAGGCGAAAGGGTTCCCGGACGAAGAAGCTCCCAGGCCTAAAGAACTCTCCGGCGAAAGGAAATCAGTCTCGTATGGACTGAAAACTTCTAGTTATAACTATAGTCCATTCAGGTTTAGTTTAGAATGACGTCACAACTAGATAAAATGCTTCTTAATCTTCTTTGGGAATTAAACCACTCATAGTTTTTAAATTCATCTCTATTTACGTTTCGATCCATGACCTAGGATCGTTGTCAAAAAAAAAAAATCCTAGGTCATGGATCGAAACGTAAATAAAGATGAATTTAAAAACTATGAGTGGTTTAATTCCCAAAGAAGATTAAGAAGAATGCTAAACAAACCACAACAAACATACAGGCAGTATTTAGATAAAATGCTACATTGCCAATGTTAGTTTTTCTAATTTTGTTTAATGAAGATATACAAATATTCCCATTGGCAAGAGGAATTAGTGGCAACAACGTACAGAACTGCCAACCTTTATTATGTTAAATGACAGTATCCTTCAAGCGCAATTTCAGAAATTCATTTGCATCCAGCTGCCAACACTTCATTACTACATTTGACGTTATCCTAAAGTTAAATTGAATGTACTATATAAGGCTAAAATTATACTACTATACGATTCATTTCAAATATTAAAATTTTCGTTTTTGTTGCAGATCGAGCGATCAGGATTGAGGTGATGCTGGGTAGTCCAGCTGGTCAAGGGGGAGCATCCCAAAGAGGACTATGGCCTATTGCTCCTGCTCCTGCGCCTCCTGCTTCAGGCTTCGCTACTGATGGTTCGTATTATTTTTTGTGATTATACAAATTTATTTACTAACATTTTTTAAAATGATTTCAATAGCTTTTATATTGTAAAATGTACTGTTACTTTTTTTTTGAAAAATGATAAGAACCTGATAAGTATTTGGCTTCCTTGAGATTTGTAAGATAGTATTTTACTTTTGTAAATATTTAGAATTATTGCACTAATGGAAAAATGATCTGCGTGGCAGTGAACTTTTAAAATTTGTCATTTCATCACTAACTCAGTCACTTTTGCTAACAATCTAATTTTTTTAACATTTTGGATGTTGCAAATTGTTTGCCGACTGTATTGATGTCAGTATATCTGTCTGTTTTTCCCAGCGCAAGGGCTATTCTTGTTTAAACCCACTTGAAATACTAAAGAACTACTTTTTTATTGAGTGATCTTGGGTATAAAGAGAGTTAAAATACTGCAGAAAATAGAAGAAGTAACTTTTAACCAACTAAGCTATTCAGAAAGCAAATGTCGCAGAGAGTAAACTAACAATTACAAACTACAAAGTTCAAAGGTAATTCCCCCACCGCCTTCCCCCGCAGCATCGTCACAACCCAAAAGTACACAACATATAATATCATACGCAACCGCAACATCCAACACACAGAAATCCCAACACGCATCCCTAACAAGACCTCCAGCTAAGTCAGTAACACTAAAACCTGTAAACCTCGACCCAATCCCAAACGAATTCCTCAAAACCAAAAAGAAACACCTCCGCCCATCTTTTTCTGACTCCAATTTCCAAAGCATTCGCCTTTCCAAATCCGCCGTCACCATCCGAACTAATAATCCCAACGACTTAAAACGGATTTAATCCCTCACGCAATCCTCATGTCCAAACCCAAACTTCCTCAAATCATAATCTTTTACCTTGATAGCAAAATTCCCTCCACCGATGCTCTCAATTTTATTCACACCCAAAACCTCTTCATCCTACTCATTATCGAATACGCCTTCCTAAAAGAAATATCCATTGCCATCCGATGCAAAAAACGACTCTGACAACTTTATCGTGAACGTTTTCCCAAAACATCACTCCATTCTAACAAGCCATTCCAATTCTTTTATTGGTTATAAATCCTGTAGAGTATGAGACTTTGTTGCAGTATTCAGATGTTTAACTGTCAGTGAAACGATTACGCAGCCGATTCCAGTCCTCCTGTCGCCGCTGTGTTGGACTTCATCTAAACAAAGACTGTACCTTCCCTTTTTTCTCCCTTCTGTTGCATAAACCGCCATCGAATGAACCGCTCACACGATCACTCTGCAACAGGCCGTGACTACCCCGTACACAAACAAATCCTACACATGACTAAACTAAGAACAGATTATGTATTTTAGACATCAGGCAAGAAAACACACGTGTGCTCTTCTATGTAGTCCCATCCCCCTCCTACGATCAATCCCAATAAACCTATGACATTTCCGACCCGCAATCTTGGAACTGTGCCTCATGCACCAAACAAATAAAATACCTATAGCGTTAGTCCAAGAACCTTATCTAATCCACAATGTAATCCTATACCCCCTTCCCCCAACTACAGAATTTATATCCACCTCATCCACCAGATCCAAAATACACACCAGCAATTATCACCACCGATTCCTTAATAGACGCCACCTATCTCACTTCGTTATCCACCTCTCCATCGCTGTGATTGAATTGCATTGGAAAGCCGTAACCCTTTTCTAATCTCTCTAGCATCAAACCTAGTCATTTCTTGAACAGTTTTGAATACCTATTTATCCAGCGACCACAATCGCATCACATTTAATATCTTTACCAACCTGCTCTCAGATTCCACCACTAAACCCCGACATACAACAAACCGATAAGACTACCTTAAAAACCTACCAATTCTTACTCCAACATTCCCTTCAATCACATATGCAGATTTAGATGCTCATCGATTAGCCTCCTGCATCACAAACAACATCATCACTGCCACCTTCGTCACCATTACTAAAAAACACTATATCCCACGAGCGAATCCGTGGTGAACTGTAGAACTGACGCAGACTAGATAATCTTTTACACGAGTCAGACACAGACTTTAAAGAGCACGCGGAAGCAACGCTGGCCCCAACATAATTGACAACAGGATCCATCATCATCACCAGACGATTATACAACGAATAGATCACAACAAGCAGAAAACAACACAACTACAACCTTTCCCATGAACAACATTCAGATCCCTGGTAAACTTACCAGAATCTCATTAAACCATCACAATCCCTTATCCTTACTTTGCCATAAAACTCATTTTCTCATTCCAGATAAGCACTCTAAATACCCTTCTGGACACTGTAATTCCACCAAAATCATCAGCCGTACCCACACTAGCACAAGAACAACTTATAAATTAGGCACAAATACCGCCACCCACAGACCCTGATTCAGAACTGGAATTTCCTACCAACACAGGAAGCCGCAAATTTTCACCCTCTCATTATTGCAAAGTATTAAGCAATACTGAAATTGTTTAGGATTTACTCTGGACAACTGATGTCATTTTTGCTTTTGCCGCATAATGTTTGATAATTCGTCTTCCTATGATTGGTCTAAGAAAGGTTATTCTGACTTGGGGAATTTTATACGTGCGCTCACAATGCACGAAAAGTCAAAGAATTTGACACTCGTTTAAAAAAGAACCAAGCTATCGACACCGAATATCAAAAAATTATGGATTCGAAAATTCAGCACTGGAGAGGAGTTCTAAAAAGAATTATTGCAATAATTAGACTATTGGCTTTCGAGGAACAAGTGAACATTTGTTTCAACTTAATAACAGAAATTTCTTAAAGCTGGTTGAATTGCTTGCCGAGTTTGATCCAGTTATGGAAGAACATGTCAGAAGGGTTCAATGAGAGTCTGAAAATGTCTGTGACTTATCTAAGCAATAATATACAAGAAGAACTTATAAATTTGATGGGAAATGAAATTTTACGTAAAATTGGAGAATTAACAAAAAAAGCTAAATATTTTTCCATAATTGCTGTTTGTACCCCAGATGTAAGTCATATTGAACAGCTCTCATTAACAATAAGAGTTGTCACATGCAACCCAAATAAGTACGAAATTGACGAATTCTTTATTGGTTTTTTTGAAGCAACTAATTCAACAGGAGAGGGTTTAACAGAACTTAGTTTGTCTTTTTTGAAAAAAATCGGTTTTGAGTTGAAATGGTTTAGATGGCAGGGCTATGACAATGGAGCTAATCTGAATGGAGTCAGAAAGGGTGTAAAAAACAGAATACGTGAAAAGTATTTGCGGGCGTTCTAAGTTCCTTGTGCATGTCGCTCTTTACACCTAGTTGTGAATGATGTAGCGTCTTCGTCTACAGAAACAACATTTGTTTCTGTTGTACAAGAACTATATAATTTCTTTTTCTGGTTCTACAAAGCGCTGGGAGATGCTGAAAAAACATGTTTCACATTTAACTCTCAAACCACTGAGTGCTACTAGGTAGGCAAGCAGAATAGATGCACTAAAACCTTTGCGATATCAACTTTGTGAAATATATGATGCGTTATTCGAAATAATGGAAGACCTCACTCGATATGCAGAAACTAGAGTTAAAGCAAGAGTGTTGGCAAGAAGTATAAAAAAATATAGGGTTATATGCGGTGTAATTCTTTGGCATGACATTTTATTTGAAAGCTATTGCAGTCTGTAACTATGAATATATAGGATTGTACAAGGATGCTAGTGAAAACAATAGAAAAAGTGAAAAGTTACAGGTAACTTGGATTTGACATTTGAACAGATGAGAATTGCTGTTAATGAAATTGCTGGGAACCTTGAGTGTAGCACTGATTTTCCGACCGAAAGTGAAGTTAGAGCTAGAAAAAAAAGCGTCAATTTCACGAAAAAGTACGGACGAACCGTTAACGGAGGAAGATAAATTTAGGATAAACTTTTTCACTTATATTTCGAATATACCACTTAATTCCTTAAATGAACGATTTACCCTTTTGGAAACCCACAGTAAAAATTTTCAAGTTTTTATACATCTTCCAACTCAGGGATCTAACTGATGAAACACTTGAAAATCATTGCACTAGCCTCCAGTAAATTCTTTTAGACGACAATGAGTTAGATGTATATGGGAATGATCTTCAAGAGGAATTACGTTATGTATCGCGCATATTACAACATTCAATGAAACCACTCAATGTCATTAATTATTTGTACCGAAATAATTTAAACACATTGTATCCTAACACCTGTATAGTGCTAAGAATTGTATTAACACTCCCTGTCTCTATAGTAAGTGGAGAAAGGAATTTTTCCAAATTAAAATTAATAGAAAACTATTTACGCTGTCAGTCATAGCTTACAAATCTGGCATTAATTTCTATTGGATGTACATTAGCTGCTTCTCTTGACTATGCGTCCCTTATTCAGGAATTTGCAAAATGTAAAGTTCGAAGAGTGACATTATAGTCTATGTATGTTTATGTTCAATTTTATACGAGTTTATATTTGTTTACAGAAAACAGATTGGCAGATTATGTAGCAGAATTAGCATCTAGCAAGGAAGAGTTAGAAGCTGCTCTTATGAAGTGGAAACCGTTCTAACAGAGAGATACGGTATGAAAATTAACAAAAATAAAACTAAAGTACTAGTATGCCAAGAAAGGGAAAAGAAATCAAAAACAAGAATACAAATAGGTAACGAGAACTTACAAGAGGTTAAGGATTTCTGCTACCCAGGAAGCCAAATAATGCGAGATGGGAAAAGCACAAAAGATATAAAACAAAGATTAGGACAGGGTCGTGCTACATTTAATAAGAAAGAGCAACTACTGTGTTCAAAGAGAACAAACATCAAAACAAGGAAAAGATTGCTTAAAACATACGTGTGGAGCACGGCACTGTATGGATGTGAAGCCTGGATAGTAGGAGAAGTGGACAATAACAAGTAGAAGTCTTTGAAACGCGGTGCTACAAACGTATGATGAAGATATCATGGACAGACAAAGTTAAGAACAAACAGGTACTAGAAATGGCAAAGGATGAAAGAAGTATATGGAAAATAGTACAAAATAGGAGAGATGGGATGATAGGCCACATACTAAGGAATGAGGGAATAGTACGGAATAAATTAGAAGCAGAGATAGGAAAAAAGAGAAGTACAGGTAGACCTAGGTTAGACTATTGCACACAGATAGTGAATGATGTAGGTTGTGGAAATTACAGGGAAATGTGTAGGCTAGCTCAGAATAGAAATCAATGGAGGTACACGTGCAACCAGACCCAAGATGGAAAGACTAATGACGAAAAAGTAACTTTACCTAAACATGATGATTATTATAAGCAATCACAGGTATTGGCTGTGCAATACTCTACTAATGTTAATTGTGCGAAAGCATTTACTGGAAAACTATTAATTCGGCAAATGTCTAACTTATAGGGAATCTTCGCAGCCACAGGCTGCTTAACTCCCTTCTCATACTTTTTATGCGATTTTCCAAGGTACTATATTGGCTAGTAAGCGAGTTTTTTTTACCTGAAAAATTTTTGAATTTTGGCGAATCCTTGCTGTTCCAAAGAGAGGGATCTTTAACGTGCGTGACAACACTCACACACGAGATCTCCATTTTACCTTTCATCCGGACGAGGGTGTATTTTTGTGAAAAATCTCGCCTAACTTTTTTCAAAAGGATCGTGTCGGGATTTGAACCCGGGACCTTAAGCGTAGTAGTCACACGCATACCAACTACGGCACGGAGCCGCCTAGCCCCCTCCCCCCGTCGTTCACATACCGCTGAATCTCGATGAAATAGCGCAAATAATTAGAAAACAATTAAAGGGGAACCGAGCTAATAGGCTGTCGTGGAAACTAAAACTAAAACTTTCTAGTTGCCGCTTGAAGCGAGCGGACGTGTTTTTGCCGAGCTCCCGCTTCAGCAATAACAGTAAGTTTTTATCTAGGGTTTATATTATTTATTGTTGTATTATTTTATTTGAAGCTTTGCTTTTATTGTGTTTTATTTTTATAATTGTGTGCCATCAAATTTTAAATACAGGGCAGTAAAATAAAAATTTTAAAACAGAATTTAAACTAAATAAAAACTAAATAAATCGCGTCTTCTTTGTAATTTAAACCAAATCCGCGTTTTAAAATAATCTAAATAAATTTCGGGTTAATAAAACAAAGGTCTACTCAACTAATACTCAAAAACAATTTCGAAATAACTTAAAAGGCATTTTAATAATAAATTTAAAATAAAATCCGCCTAAATCAAGTAAAAACCGGGTAAAACAACTAAAAAGTGTGTGAATTTTTTATAGTGCGCGTATAATAAAATAATAACCAAAAACAAAAATCTAAGCCCTTTTAAATCAAATAAATAACTCAAAACTGTAAATTTTAAAACAATTTTAATATAAATTTTCGGTAATTTAAGTTCACGCGTATTTAAAAGTTCCTTTAAAATCGATTTTGGTGTAATTAAGCGGTGTAACAGTTACGGGTTGTGCTAGTTACCAAGCGATTAAGTGAAAGGTCATTTCCGGTTACCACATTCCGATTGCGCTCGACCTTATTTTGTTAATTACACATTTAAAAATAAAGTGTTCTTATTTATAAATTAGATATTTTAATATTTTGAAGTAATTAGTTTATTTAAATTTGATTTGGCGGTTTAAAATTTAAAATAAATAAATAGCGTTCTTTACGGTACATTTTAAATCGAGATATTTTTATTGCGTTAGGAAATTTATTTGATTCTAGTTGTTATTTTGACGCTTAGTGCTTGTTGTATTTTTGTTAAAATTTGATATTTAATTGGGCGGTTGAAGTTTTAATAAATACAAGGTTGTTTACGGTTCACCTTTAAACAAAACATTTTATTGGACCAACGTATTGCGTTCTTCTAGCGTCGTTCTTTTAGCGTCGTAACGGTTAGGACGTTTTTTGAGCTGCGTTTTAGGTGTCATTTTTATTGCTAGTTTTGTCAGCATGGTGGTCCACCGCGATGAGGAGCCGCTGCCCAGGAGGAAGAGGGGCGATCGGTCGGAGTCTGCTAGGTCGGCGGCGGAGGGCGCTGTTGGGGAAACAGCAAGGTAGTGCTAAAGGACTTCTTGTTAGAAACTCAGGAGGAGGTACAGGAGGTAGGGAAGGAGCCTGCGTCTGCGGCGGTCGTGTCTGAGGAGTCAGGGGCCTCCCGTGGTGGTCGCGGCGCCAGAATTGCCCTCTACTTCGAGAGCCCAGCGCACGATGTCGACTAGCAGCAACGGTAGCGTTAATGCTAGCGACCTCGATGAGCTGGAACTCTTAAAGTTTAGGGTGAGGAAGGCGCACGCTGCCGTCTATGGGAAGGTGCCGACGACCTCCGCCACTATCGTCGTGGAGGATAGGAAGATGGTTCGGCACGCCGTGGATGATATCCGTGACGTGACGAACCAACTGATAGGTATGGTTAGGGCGCTGCGTCTTTGTTTAGATGGTTCAGGAGAGCAAGTGTTGTTGGGGAAGTCCGGCGGTGAATTCTGTCGTTTCAGGAGGCCAGAGTCAGGGTGCGTCGGTGCAGCGCAAGGTCTCCTACGCCGCTGCAGCTTCAGGATCTGCCCCTACGTTTGCTGTAGGGGTCGACGCCAGGCCAGGCCAGAAGGACGACGTGATGACGACCCTGAAGCAGAAGGTCGATCCCGCTCGAGATGGGTTTGTTGTTGTCGGAGCTCGTAGGACGCGCCGGGGCGGTGTCGTTGTGGAGTGCGCAGGTCGCGACGACGCCAAGAAACTGCAGTTGAAGGTCGGCGGGAACTGCAAGGAACTCGTGGCGAAGACCATCGAGAAGAAACGTCCACGGGTCGTTCTTCCGGGGTCGAAGCGGGGATGAAGGCTGAAGAGCTCGTGCGGTTGATTGCGAGCCAGAATCCCCGTTTCGGCGATTTGAAGCTAGAAGACCACCTGAGAGAAGTTCAGGTTTGGCGGAAAGGGCCCTAGAGATCCCTTCGCCAACGTAGTCTTCGAAGTGACCCCACACTTCGAAGACGTATATTAGCTGATGCTATTAACCTCAGGTGGCGAAGAGTATGGGCCCGGGACCACTTCTCGATGACCCAGTGTTACCGGTGCTACGAGTACGGCCATCGATCGATGGAGTGCAGGAGAAGGTACAGTGGTGCGGTAACTGTGCCGAGGTCGGGCATGAATTCAAGAATTGCCGGAAGGCAGTCCCCTGCTGTGTGGTTTGCGCTAGGGCAAACGACAGAACTGGCGGTGGCGCGAAGGTCGATACGCGCCACGACGCCAAGTCGAGTAGATGCCCCACGATGCAACGTCTGAAGCACGCAATCACACGAAACATCGATTATGGACTGTGAAGATAAAACAAAGTCCATAAGAAGCAAGAAGATTAAATTCGCGCAACTAAATCTCGGGAAAGGTAGAGGGCAACAAATAACTTCGTAAAGTTATTCATCGAAAATAATATCGACATCGGGTTTATACAGGAACCGCACCTGTATGGCCACAAAATAACAGGTTTTGGGAGGGGTTACCGTCTTAAACGCGAATAGTGAACGACCGCGTAGCGGATAATAATAAATAATGGAACGTGCGCCGGAATTATATTAAATAATTTATCGAACGAGTTTGTAACGACGGCCGAAATCAAATCAGGGAAAATGCGTTCTATGTAATAAGCGTGTACCTCCCGCCGGTCGATTCCCG
Source organism: Platerodrilus igneus (assembly GCA_036346225.1). Classification (NCBI taxonomy): domain Eukaryota; kingdom Metazoa; phylum Arthropoda; class Insecta; order Coleoptera; family Lycidae; genus Platerodrilus; species Platerodrilus igneus. Next base: position 220,145 of record JARFIW010001121.1, read on the forward strand.
GCGGGAAAATCCTCAAACCGAAGACTTGATAAATGAAGTAGATAATATTATTCGTAAAATCGGCAGAAATAAAAATCTAGTCATTGGGGAGATTTTAATGCCAAGTCGCCACTATGGGGCAGCCCTATCGAAGACGATAGAGGCTCGCAGGTTGCTGATCTTTTACGGAATGGGATCTTAGTGTGATAAACACTAATGATTTACCTACGTTTGAGACGCATAGAGGCAGCAGTTTTATAGATATTACTGCAGTCTCGCACGAAATGTTAGAAACGATTTGTAATTGGAAATTAAGGTCGGACGAGGAAACGCTCTCTGATCATAAATTAATAACATGGGACGTTGAAACCAAAACAAGTGCAAACGAGCAGCTAACTGTATTTCCGCGGTTCTGTAATAAAAAAGCAAATTGGGAGCGATTTAAACAAAAATTTGGCGAAAGTATCCCTGTGCTCGAAAATGAGCTATTTAACTGCCGAGAGGCAGACGAAGTAGAAACACTCGCGAAAAAATTAAACGACGCGGTGGTAGACGCGTCGTCGTATTCCATGCCGAAAAGAAAACATTTAAAGACAGCGTACCCTGGTGGACCCGGGAACTAACCACCAAGCGGGCAGAAACGCGTAACCTAAGGCGCCGCTATCAACGCGCCTCGGGAGATATAAGAGAACAACGGAGAATAGAATATAATCAAAGTTACCGCGAATATAAAATATTAATAGAAGAAACGCGAACGAATAAATTTAAAGAATTCTGCACGCAAAACTCAGAGAAAGAACCCTGGGAACCGCATACCGCGTAATTAGAGGAAAACAACAAAAATCGCGCTCAGTAATATAAAGAAAACAAATGGCGAATACACGGAAGGTTTTAAAACCACAGCGGAATATTTACTAGAGAAATTTTTCCCATCGGATAATCCCGAGGGGATGAAGGGTCGCACGATTTAATACGTCGGGAAGCTGCAAAGGCGCAAGGAACAGGTGCCGATAAGGCAATCCTAGTTCACGAGGTCGTCAGGGCTCTTAGGAGGATGAACCCTAAGAAGGCACCGGGGCATGATGGAATCACTTTAGACGCAGCTCTGCAGGCGTGCCTGTTAGCCCCGTGTGTCTTTGTTGGGTTGTTTAATCTTTGTTTAGAAAGGGCGTTTTCCGCGTTGCTGGAAAATCCAGAACGTGAAATTTATACCCAAACCTAAAAAGGCGGATGCGTCAGATCCGGGCAGCTATCGTCCAATTAGCTTGCTACCGGTGCTGGGGAAAGTTTTAGATCGCGTTATGACTACGCGTGTTGAACACCTAGTGCGAGACAGCGGCGGTTTTAATAACCGACAGTTTGGTTTCGTGGAGGGCAAGTCGACTATCGACGCGTTAGAGTTCGTTGTCGGGGAAATTAAGCAGGCAAGAGATGCCAAAGAGTACTGTGTCGTTGTTGCTTTGGACATTTCAGGAGCATTTGATGCTGCCTGGTGGCCATTAATCGTTTGCGAGTTAGATCGTAGGGGTTGTCCGCGAAACTTGATGTCTTTGGTCAAGAGCTATTTCTCGGGGCGATTAGCACAGGTTGAAATTCCGGGTGAAGTTCTGTCGCGTGAGGTGGAAAGGGATGCCCGCAAGGGTCATGTTCTGGTCCCACATTTTGGAAGTTGTTGTATGAGAGCATCTTTAGGGTCAAGTTGCCCGCAGGATGCTCAATCGTTGGGTTTATAGATGACACACTTTTAATTGTAAGATCGAGATTGTTAATGGATATGCGCACAAAACCGAACGAGGCGCTTAATAAATTACACGAATGGTCGCAGGCGGTAAAATTAAAATTTAACACGGCGAAGTCAGAGGCGCTTTATTTCGGCACGAAACCAGGACAGAGACCTCCTAGGTTAGAGCTAGGAGGAGAAAATCCCGTTTAAAGATTGTATTACCTACCTCGGCGTCAAGATCGACAATAAATTAAATTGGAAAGCGCACGTACAATACGTAAAAAGTAAGGGCGGCGAAATATCAAATAAAATGATGGCGGCGGCTAAAATAAAGTGGGGTTTCAGGGCGAATCGCTGAGGACGGTTTATGCCGGAGCAATTGAGCCGGCAATACTGTACGCAGCTTCTGTATGGGCAGAAGGTTGTAAAGTCCGGGAGATGCGTCAATTGACGAGCGTACAACGCATAACCGCGGTAAAAGCGGCGAGGGCGTACAGGACCACCTCCACGGAGGCTGTCCTGGTGATCAGTAGGTCTCTCCTATCGAATATGTCGTTAGGGAGATTAGAGATAGACGATTAATAAATATAGGAAAAGGGCGCGAAATTATCGAAGATCTTAATCTTGGTAATAGGAAATTGCAAGAAAGATTGTTGTATCTGAGTTAGGGCACCCGGCTGATATTAGAGGATCGAGTTTGTCGAAGGTGATGAGGACGCGATGGGTATCAGAATTTATACGGACGGTTCACGTATGGACGATGGGCAAGCAGGCGCGGCGTTTGTCGTGTATAAGCAGGAAAGGGAGGTGTTTCGGTTTCAAACCAAACTCGCGAACTGGTGCACTATCTTCCAGTGCGAATTGGTAGCCATACGAGAGGCTATCGATTACGTAATAAACCATACGGGCAGAGACGAGTATTATATAATCAGTGATAGTAAATCGGCGCTAACGGCTTTAACAAACATGAACACCTCGACAGATCTCCAAGCGGACGTCTGGAGGATAGCGCGTACGGCGCTAGAGTTTCGACGTTTAAAGTTCTGTTGGGTCAGGTCGCACAATGGTAACGTAGGAAACGATAGGGCTGACGAATTAGCTAAAGAGGCCGCGACGGGCGACTTTCGAATATCACATTCGTCGATACCGAGGTCTTTAATCAAAAGAAAGCTGCGCGAAAAATCAATTCGACAATGGGAAGAGAGGTGGAACAACGCTCCACGGGCAGGTTGACCCACAAATTCATACCGAGCATAGAAGCCAGAGGTAAGATCGAGGTTAAGCTCGATCACAAAATGGTGCAGTTGATAACAGGGCACGGCGCCCTGAAGGCGTATTTACAAAGGTTCGGTCTAACCAATAGCGACCGCTGCGAATGCGGTGAGGGCGCGGAAAGCGCAGAGCACGTGCTCTTCGACTGCCCGCTTGAGGCGGGAAATCGAGGGTTGGCTGATAGCAAACTAGCTATCCTAGGTCTGGCATGGCCAAAGAGCCTAGAGGAAGTCGGGAAGTGGTTAACCAGAAGGCGTTCTGGACAGCCTTAAAAGAATTCGCGGGAAGGGTCGCGAGATTAGACAATCAATGACGACCGCGTGTAAAAATTCGGTGGGGTTGGTGGGAGGATTGAAAAATTTTAGATTGACTTGGCGTGAGTAAGGATACGAGCATAACCAAAACCTGATATTAAAAAAAAAAAAAAAAAAAAAGAAAATTATACCAAAATGTCCAATATGCACGAGAAACCCCACTCCATTAATACAATCACTGCCTATCTTCATAATTATGTGCGGAAAATCGGGAATAAATAATACCAAATAAACAATAACAAATAAATCATAAACCCTCATTAAATTAAATCAATAAAGTAAACAAGGATAATAAAACAGAGTGCAACCGCGCATCCCCCCAGGACTTGAAAGTGAAGTGATAGTGATTGTGATCCCCAAAAACATTTAGTGCATACCCACCAGGACTTTAGCAGTGCACCCGTCCCACCTTTAGAAGTAAGTTACAGACGACCAGATCTTCGGATGCTGGAGAATTTTATTATCGAGGTAAGACTTAAAATGTGGCGGCTGTACTGCACAAGCATTGATTTACATTAATTAGTAGTTTTGAAATAATTTAAGAAGCACGTTTGGTGTGTAAAGGCGCTAGCCGACATAATGCTTGTGCGAGTGCACCTGATAAATAGGGTGATGCTTTCGCTATTTTGTGCACTGCTATATGCTTAACGCTTATTAAACATTTATTTATATATTTACATAATTATATTTATTTATATTTTATATTTACACTTTATATTTATTTATATATAGCATGTATTATGTGGCTTATTTGTTTTGTTTGACGTTCTGTCGCCATTTTGGTTGCAGTATATATTTGGGAAGGACGAGCAGAATTGCGAAGATTGTAATCATAATGTAAATCAGTTAGGGAACGATAGGAAAGCTAGGGATGGATTTAAATTGGTTAGCTAGATTTGGATAGTTTTAAGACGACCCTTCAGGTCGCACTGGTAAGCAGAACCGGCGTCTGCTATCCGGTATTACGGATCCCTCACCCTCTCATTTTTGCTTGTTGATCGGGTACACTCGAAAGTCAGCGCTAGGGATACCATTATTTACAACCCTGTTTTTAGTTTTGTTTTGTTTTGTTCCAGTTTTTGTCAGATTTTAGGTTTATTAGATTGTTAGAGTTTGTTAGGTTTGTTAGATTTTTAGGTTTGTTAGATTTTTATTTAGTTTTTATTTAGGGTGAATCAACTATGAAGTAAGAATAAATTAGGAGCACGACTATTTTTCGCGTTTAAACCCAATGTAGTACCTCCGGGTGGAGCATTGGGGACGTGGCCGCAAGTATAGCGGCCCTAATTCAAATTATAATGTCGTGGAAACTTTAGGGCACTGTGTAGGCTAGCTCAGAATATAAATAAGTTGAGGTACGCGAGCAACCAGTTTCTAGATGGAAAACCTAATGACGAAAAAATTAGTACATTTAACTTTGATGATTATTATAAACTACAGGTGTTGGTTGTGAAATATCTTCAACTAATGTTGATTGTACGAAAGGATATATTGGGAAAACTATTAATTCGGCAAATGTTTAAGTGCTAGGAGAACTTGGCAGCCACAGGCTGCTTACATCCCTTCACACCGTTCATTTACATTTCCAATGCTCCACCTGTAGGTACTACATTGGCCAGGAGGAGAGTTTTTTGTTGCCTGGAAATTTAGAATTTTGCCGAACCCTTGCCGTTCCAGGCAAGGTAGGGATCTTTAACGTGCGTGACAACACTCACACACGGGACCTCCATTTAACCTCTCATCCGAACGAGGGCGTAATTTTTGTGAAAATGCTCACCTGTCATTTTTCAAGCAGTCGGCCGTGTCGGGAACACCCCCCCCCCCCCTCACACCACTGAATATCGGAGAAATAGGATATATAATTATAAAACAATAGAAGGGGACCGAACTGCATCTAACAAGAAATAATAGCGGCTATGTTCAAAGACGACAAACATAGAAACAGGAAAAGAATTGGTGAAATGCATATGTATGGAGCACAGCACAGTAGGTCTATGAAATAGGGGCAGTAGGAAAAGCAGACAGAAAGAGATAGGAGCCTTCTGGAATGTTGTGCTACAGATATATAAGGTTGATATGAACAGACAAAATTAATAACAAATAGGTTATAGGAATAGTAGAGGAGAAAAGATATGTATGAAAAAAAATAAGAGAAATAGAAGGACAGGATACGTTCTAAGGCATTTTTGGGGAATAGTACGGTATATATTGCAAGCAGAGATAGGAAAAAGAGGTTGAAGTATACCTACATCGGACTATCGCATGCATATATTGATAGATGCAGACTGTGCAAGTTTCAGGGAAATGTGTTGGTTAGTTCATAAAAGGAAACAATAAGGGTATGCGTCTAACCAGTTCCAAGACTGAAGACCTAATGATGGTGATAGAAAATTCTTAGGTTTGAAAATATGTTATATAAATATTTTATTTTCACATTTTACCGTAGCTTTTTTTAATCACAAATATGGGGGCGGCATTTCGAAGACTTACATCATACTGACAAAATACACGCACGGCACTGCGCGTTTCTGCCCTCTTGGTGGTTAATTCCAGGGTCCACCAGGGTATGCGGCATGGAATACAACGACGCGTCTAGCACCGCGTCGTTTAATTTTTTCGCGAGTGTTTCTATTTCGTCTGCCTCTCGGCAGTTACGTAGCCCATTTTCGAGCGCAGGGATACTTTTGCCAAATTTTTGTTTAAACCGCTCCCAATTTGCTTTTTTATTACAGAACCGCGGAAATATAGTTAGCTGCTCGTTTGCGCTTGTTTTGGTTTCAACGTCCCATGTTATTATATGGTCAGAGAGAGTTTCCTCGTCTGACCTTAATTTCCAATTACAAATCGTTTCTAACATTTCGTGCGAGGCTGCAGTAATATCTATAAAACTGCTGCTCTATGCCTCTCAAACGTAGGTGTATCATTAGTATTTATCACAGTAAGATCCCATTCTAAAAAGATCAGCATCCTGCGAGCCTCTATGGTCTTCGATAGGGCTGCCCCATAGTTATGTTGATACATTACATGTGATTTTCCAATGCTCCACCCGAAGGTACTACACTGGCCAGGAAGTGAGTTTTTGTTACCTGGAAAATTTTGAATTTTGCCGAACCCTTGCAGTTCCAAACAAGGTAGGGATCTTTAACGTGCGTGACAACACTCACACACGGGCCCTCCATTTTACCTCTCATCCGAACGAGGGTGTATTTTTGTGAAAAATGCTCGCCTAACATTTTTCAAGCGGACCGTGTCGGGATTCGAACCCGGGACCTTGGGCGTATTAGTCACACACATACCACTACGCCACGGAGCCGCCTAGTTATGTTGATACAGCAGACAGGACCGGCAAATGGTATGAAGCAAAGTTGGGTACGAATATGACACTTCAAGTGACATTTCAAGTTTGTTGACGATCTGACTTGTTTATGTCGCAATTTGAAGCCGCTTCAGTCAAGTCAAGCTGTAAATTTTTAAGATCGACTTGAACTGTTCAAGCCGATTGAAATCATATTCTTGTGTTTAAATCACTGCTCGAAACTGGATTACTTAAGCCTTACATGTGATTTTCCAATGCTCCACCCGAAGGTACTACATTGGCCAGGAAACAAGTTTTTTTACCTGGAAAATTTGCAATTTTATTGAACCCTTGCTGTTTCAAGCAAAGTAGGGATCTCTAACGTGCGTGACAACACTCACACACGGACCTCCATTTTACCTCTCATCCGAACGAGGGTGTATTTTTGTGAAAAATGCTGGCCTAACATTTTTCTAGCGGATCGTGTCGGGATTCAAACCCGGGACCTTACACGTAGTAGTCACACACATACCAACTACGCCACGGAGCCCCCCCTGATTACTTAAGCCGCTTGACTTTAATCCGGATTGAAAATACCGACATAAACGTAGTCATGTTAAGCTATGTTTAGTGCCACGGAGATTTGGATATTTCGGGAATGATCCTATTGATTAAAATGATCACGTGACCAATAAACGTCAAAAATCCGAATCTCTGATCTCCCAAAAGTTGGTTCAAGTTCAACTTTTTAGAAGATTTGTAGAACAGGAGGCACTCAGCGACTCACATGTACAACATTTTCTTCAAATACCCGAAGCAGAAAATGCCCTGGATGAGTAAAAGACAAAATATCTAATTCCCCAAACATCCAAATTTCCGTAGCACTGTACCTATCTTTAGTGCATTCGCGAATTTTTATTTGAGATTTAACGGCCTGGGTGGTTGCTTACAATTTGTTGAGGTCTCAGCAGACATTACTATCGAAAATTATTGATAAGTATTGATAGGTCCTAAACCAACTATCGATAATTATCGATAGTGTCGACTAGCGATAGTTTTCCATTACTTAGTTGTAGCTGATCGTGGTTCACACTCCACTGTAATTTAATGCAATGAAAGAATGACAAATTAACTAAACACTGTTCTAATTATAAACATGAAATGTCCTTGTACGTGTTTACTGCATTGCGAGTAAGATGTTGCTGAGCTATTTTTGAATTTTAAGCTATATAATTTGTGTAGTTAAGTAGATTTAATATGTGGACATTATTCAACGGGTAACTGACATCCGCAAGCTTTTTGTTTTTTTATGTGTAAAACTACTTTGTAGATCTGCGTTTACATTAATTAAACGTTGTAGATCTATGACCTGTTTTCCTAATAGAATCGTTTCCTTGCTGCATATTTTGTACTAGCTGTACACATCAGATAATCTTTTAAAGATGTGCAAGAAATGTTTAACGGATGAAATAGAAACCATTTACCGTCTTAAATCATAATGGTCAATGTATTCCTTCATGCACGTCTCGCAAAACGTCTGCTAACGTTATTGAATTACATTTTTAAATTGAACCTGCAATTAAAAAAGAAATAGACACGTCTGCAGCTGAACCTGAACCAGCGATCTCCTGGCTTGCATCACTGGTACTTTATCAATAACTTGCATTATGTTGAATTGCGACGTTCATCTTTAATGCTGGGTTACATAATTCTCATCCTGTAAATTCCAGGACACTTATCGCTAAATAAAATTAGGAATACGTTTTGTGAGATGGTGTAAGTTCAGGAACATGAATATTGCTACAGGTGGGGGTAAAGTTGTCAATTATGACGCAGCGATAAAGTGTTTTAATTCAGTTGTCAAAATATTTCGACCTCCCTGAATTAAATGCACATCATTAGAAGAACTTAAAGAGAGTAAAATTGAATACAAAATATGCACTAGAGAACTCAAACGATTCTACTTCGAAAACAGATCATATTTCCAATGCCAACTTCAAAGAAGTATTACCTTTGAACTAACATAAACACAGATTGACAAAGGATTTTTTCAAGTATCTTGTGGGGTGTCAGTTACCCGTAGAATAATGCTGCGCTCATTTTGAATCGGCTTAACTACACAAATTATATAGTTTAAAATTTAGAAATAGCTCAGGCACTAATCTTACTGCAGTAAACGGGAACAAGGAGAACACTTTGAATTTATAATTAGAATTGCGTCTAGTTAATTTGTCGTTCTTGAATGACATAAAAATATAGTATATGATGAAACCACGACCAGCTGCAACCCTACTTTACAGTTAATTTTCGGGAGAAAGTGATCATTTTCTCGTATATTTTCTTAGAAGCAGTCGTTTAATGAATTTAAGAATACATGAGAATAGGCTTTGCATAACATTGCTTAATGTTGTGAACCCTGTCCAATTATACAAATTTATACTAGCCAAACTTTTAAAGTAACTATCAAAAATAAAGGTGGTGTACATTAACATACATTAACAAATAAATATATTGATATTAGAGGTCATCAAAGGGTCATATAGCGTCATCTCGTAACGCCGCAAACCCAAGCAAATCAGGAAAAGTTTAAGATAAAATTCAAATTATATAAATAATAATTTGTTTACATATGGAAGCGTATTTGGAAAAATACTCAATACCCTTAATACCAAACGTTCGTTGGTAATTAGACGAAAGTGTATTCTATTCAATTAAGTTTTAAAATATCAGTCGATATTTTAAGAAAAAGTTACGAAGTGTATTTCAATTGAAAATATGTTACTTTGCAAGAAATGAAGAACGTGTTCATTGAACGTCGAATAATCAAGTACTAAAACGGAACATAAAGTAAACGACATCGTCCAATTAAGGCAAGTTTAGCGATAAAGTCGTAAAGATAAGATAATGCATAGGTAAACGGTATTAATTAGCATAGCCTGACGCCGATGAATGTTGCATCACACGCCTGTGGAAAATAACCAATTGAAGAATTCAGGAACAGGAACAAGAACTAAACCCGATTATTCTAGATGCGCGACGTCACTTGGGCTCGCCCTTATAAACGGCGTCCATGAGATCAGTTGGTCACTCCTCGTTCTAACGTAATAATTCTAAATCATATGATAAGTTCATAGTTAGAGGTTGATTAACATGTATTGTACTAGTAGTGGAAATTATTTCTTGAAATAGCGACAGAAAGTATTTCAAACGCACAAAAATAGGTAAGAACATTTGAAGTACGTAATGGTTTCAAAAATAGAGAATAAATAAATAATTACTAATTGACTAGTGCAAGATAAAGATTTTAATTTGAATAAAGGCATATATGAAATTGAAATGGTAATTTTAGTATTTAATAGTATTTAATTGTATTTTAAAACGATTTTGGAACATGAATCGATGGATGATTAAGCTCTGCACAAAAGCAACGACCAGCAAATGTTTCTATGGTAAACTAAAATTATTTTGTTCAAAATTTAAAAATAAGACATCTATTGATTATATTTGTTAGATATAAGATATTGCTTCTAGGCAAAGCCGTTGTGGCAACTTTGGACTCTATTTTTTTGCATTTACAGTCTGTGTTGAGAGAAAGTTATTTTTCTTAAATGTTAGTTGTAAGATATTGTTTGTAAGAGAAAATGTGTTGTGGATGTAATAAATATTATTTGAAAGATTGTTTGTAAAAGAATATTTCGTTTTGTTATAAATCTGATGTCGGATTCTAGTGGTTTTATTTTGAAGAGAGCTGGCTACAAATAATTAAACTACGGGCATCTTCGGTCCACACCAATTTTTATCGACGCCCAACCTGGGGCTCATTTCAGTTCACTTGAGTCCACAGCAACGTGTACACGATTTAAATTTGTAAATTTCCCAATTGTGTCATCGGTCTCGGTGGCGTAATTGGTAAACGCATGGTTCCAGCAAAACCAAAATACAGGTTCAAATCCTGTCCAAGACCTTATATTTTCCATCTTTCAATTACTAGCTTGATTTGAAATGATCATTTGGGCTTTGCATAAAAGTCTAAGTTATTATTTCATCTTATTCACTGTATTATTATAGTATTTATCAACCTACCTTGTGTAATTAACTATCTAAAATATTTATATATACATATATATATATATATATATATATATATATATATATATATATATTGCTACGATATCGCCCCTCGCCAGATGTATAACGACCAATTACCTGCTGATCGCCACCTGTCTGTGCCTCTTAAATAATTTTAAAATTAACGCAATGAAATTTATGCCCCGACTAGCTCAGTGATACCCCGCACAGTGTGCGACGATATTATAACAGAGAATTTTTACCCACTTCCTTCTAACACTCCATATTCTTGAATAAGACAAGCAAAATTAACTAAGTTCGTATAATAAGCGATGAAAATTTACAATTTACAACTTTACGTCCTTTTTAATATCATTTACTATCTACATAACTTTTAAATCAAAATAAATACAAACACTCCTATCAAAATTGTTAATTTCGAAATTTATAACCTTTTTAAACCCTTTTATAGCAATTAAAGCTAGCAGCAGGAATAGTATTTTACTGTGAGTGGTTTCGTTGAGCGTTCAAAGAACTATTCCCCTTTTTAAACGTACTTTTATGTACCAACCAAATATTTGTTGATCTTTTACACCAAATATCTAAATTACATGCAAGTTTTAAGTTTATCAAATATTTAAAATAATAAATGTAACGTACTATGAATTGAAAAGATAATCCTGACCTGATACTTTTCCTGCTGCTTTTTATAAGAGCTTCCTGATCCAAATCGGTTGCTTGTTTAGTAGTTTCTAGTCGTTGACCCGCCGCTTGTATTCTTGTACTTCGAACTATTTTCTAGCAACTTATAGCCATTTGTCCAACGATTTGAAGTCCTAACCCTGTACTTCAAGTATCATACCAATTGTTTAGAGTTTTAACCCAGTATTTTAGTGTTTTAGCGTCGTAATATAGTCTTATTTATTTAATTATTTAGTTGGTTGTTTAGTCTAATGCTCAGTATTTAGTTGATTACTCAGTGTCCGTACTTAGAGTCGATTTTAATTTCCCATACTTAGAATCGATTTTAATTTCCCATACTGAGAGTCGATTTATAGTTGTGTCCTTACTTAGAGTCCTAAATAAATAAAGTGTAAACTTTATGCATATTAATTAAATCTAGACTAGACATATGTTTTGTACCAACGGCAGAGGCTTATACACACGTATTTCAATCGCGCACTTTTATTGTTTACTTGATTTTTATAATGTTTACATTAAGTATTCTTCCATTGTGACCTTATATACCCTTAAATAACCCTAATATCACAGCAATGTATGATATATATATATATATACTATATATATATATATATATATATATATATATTTATACACATACAAATCGAGCTAATAGTTGTATAGCCATTCACATAACAATAACTGCATTATTTCACAAGGGGAAAAAACATCCACTGACCGGTTTTGGCTATCTTAAGCCTTGTCAGAGCGAATTAGTTTCCTACAACTCTATGAAGTAATCGAAGTTATTATAGTGATATAATTTCGAAGAAACCTTTGTACTATGACAATAGTAAATAATATCGCCATCAGGTGGTAAAATACCAACACTACTAAGCATGGAAGTACAAAAACAAATTTGAAACAACATCGTAATTTTATAGATGGCTATACAAGTATGTTCTGCGTTTGAGATTAGCGGAATGTTATAGCAAAATTTATTTGCAAAAATAACAAATCTAATTCATAATAATAAAAAGAAAAGTTATTTGCAGTCCGCAATTAGGAATTTGTGTACGAGTACAACAAAAGTAAAACTAACATGTATCTATAAATAAACTCTTATGAAAATAATAATAGCTCATTTACCTATACAAATCGAGCTAATAGTTGTTGTACACAAATTCTTAATGGCGGACTGCAAATAACTTGTCTTTTTATTATTATGAATTGCTTTGGGGCAAGAAACGGGCGAGGACACGAGGTTTGTTATTTTTGCAAATAGATTTTGCTATAGCATTCCGTAAATCCCAAGGGTAGAACATACTTTTATAGCCATCCATAAAACTACGATGTAGTTTCGAATTTGTTTTTGTACTTCCATGCTTAGTAGTGTTAATGTTTTACCACCTGATTGCGATATTATTTACTTTTGCCATAGTACAAAAGTTCCTTCGAAATTATATCAGTATATAATAACTTCGATTACTTCATAGAGTTGTTGGAAACTAATTCGCTCTGACGAGGCTATCTGCTCTTATTTGTGTACAAATGCTATGTCCCTGCCAAATACTGCAACGTATCTATTTAATTTTAACGATAAGCCATCCAACCAAATTTATAAAATAACGAAAATGAAAATTTATTATTTTTGATGAAATAAAAACACGTTAAAGCGCCGCTTAATTATTGCTGTGACAACGGCTAGCGTTTGGCGTTGCTAAATGACTGCTGTGATACAGACACAGCAAATTGTAAAATTTGAAATTGTTGCGTTATCTTCCTTTCTAACTTTTCTAGCACAAAGGACTTCATGGCGTTTTCAAAATGAAATCAAACACAGCAATATCATAAAGCATTTATACAGTCAAAAATAATTTCTCTCGTACAAAATCATATAGAACATTTACAGTATGGTTCCTTTTAAACATCAAATTATTTCTAACAAGTACCTATTAACTTAATTATCGAAATGTCTCTTACCTTATTTAGGTTTAAATTTACAGAACTAAATCACGTCTCTTATGGATAGTTACCTGGCTTTGATTCCCACGCAGTAAGGTCCGTTTGGCCAAAAAATCCTTGACATATAATCTATTAATAAGGTTAGAGTGTTTCGAACCCTAAGCACAAACTTTCCTTGGTAAATACCATTACAAAAAAAATTATTATATAATTCAGACCTATTGTACTTTAAACTTAAATGACAAATACACACACAAATATCAGTTACAAGCAATATTTTAAAAGTAGTGTTTGCAAAGATTCACAAAGCACTTTTCCAATTCGTAATTAACAGTATTAAATGTCTTCTGCTTCCATTTTTAAATTGACGTCAAATCCCAGTTTACAAAATCATGCATAATTATTTAAATCTTCATTTAGAAACCAATGAGCATCCTCGGTTTATTTATTCAATAAAATTTTAAATAGCTTTTTATATCGAAACGTTTCCCATCTTCATTGTATATTACAAAATCAAATAATTACATTTATCAATTTTCATATTTTCGCAGGTTACGATTAAAATGTATTTCTTTATTTACTGTTACATGGTAATTATTAATTATGGTATGCGTATTGCATGCTTTAAAGTAATCTCTTGTCAAAGTAACGCTTTCGCTATCGAATTTATGATTGAATCTTTTACATATTATTTGGTTAACGCGATTTTTTCAATTGATCCTCTTTAACAAAAGTTTTGGATTATATACAATTTATTTTGATTACGTCACTCTGTCTAGAATGTAGTAGTTCCTTATGCAACATTTTACACCATAATGGTGCAAGGTTTCTGAGACTTCATTAGCGTCGACTCGCGTGATTGATTTATTTCTTAGTAACGTGCGTTGCCTGGTCCTTGTTTAACCTAAGGAGGTAATTGTGGCGTCGTACTTATGATGTAGTGATGCGAAAGATGATAAATAATTCTTATCTATTTTTTGAGTTTCTTTATTGCATTTTTACGTTCTTGCGGCTTCTTGGAAAAACGTTTGTTTAATAATTAGGTATTTACGTTATTCTAAGTACAGATGACGCATTTTCTATATTCCTGTCGAAATTTCGAGAACATGTATTATTTAAAATTAAATTTATGTAATACAAAAGTCAATTTATATGATTAATTTAAAGCTTTAGTGGCATTATAATGCAAACGAGTTGCATTTTTGTAGAAAATATTTGCTTTCACGTTGAAACGTGCTTTAATACACATAATTAAGATTAAAATTGGGGTTTTAAATACAGAAAATTATTTAATTTTATGCACGGTAAGTGCTTTTTTATTACAAACCAACGGCTTTATATTTATTTTAGAGTGATTATTTAAAAACACAGCTTAAATTTGTGATTTCGCTATTGTTCATTAATGGCTATGTATTTACAATAAGCTTATACAAGGTGATTATTTACAAGCACACAATTGCATTTTTGACTAGCAAAAAGGAAGCTTGAATTATTCATGGTATACCCATGAATTTTCGGAAATTTCTATCTTTTCCGGATTCTTTTATATCTTGGTGAGATTTATTTGTAGAATTTGGGTTTCAATGATCTCTCGTGACCTCCTTATCACATCAATATATATATATATATAATGCTATGATAAGGGGGGTTATTTAGGGGTGTATTGAGTCATAATGGTCACACAATACATGTAAATAGTACTAGGAGTTAGAAAACTACATTTATTTATCTTGAAAAATACATAATTTGCAAATTATGCAAAGAGCAAATATTTAACACCCTGTATAAGGATCGCAGTTGACTTTAATTAATGCGGGGAAGCATACCATTCAACAACAAACACACATTGAGCAAAAGAAATAATTCTACGCGCAATCAAACTTGTCTTAAACCAAAAAGCATTCATAAATTGTAAATAGATACGTGTTAAATGCAGTAAAAGTTAGAAAATTGTGATACAATTCCCATTAAAATTAAACATGCGATAGTGAAAGGAGATAGCATAGCGTTTTGATAAGAAACGCATTTTTAGAAATAAATACGTTTTGGAAACACAAGAAGTAAACAGAAATATGTTAAGTTACGTCATTTCGTCTACGTGGTTTTCTACATGGAGTTAACACAAATCCCAAAGTATTATCTATACAAACAAAAGCCATAAGTTAAATTACGTGCCAAGACGAATTAGAAATTCCTGTAATAACATCAAAACAGACGGTCTAAAATAAATACAGAATAGAAATTCACTGGTATCCTACGTGATCAAG
Organism: Platerodrilus igneus; assembly: GCA_036346225.1. Lineage (NCBI taxonomy): Eukaryota > Metazoa > Arthropoda > Insecta > Coleoptera > Lycidae > Platerodrilus > Platerodrilus igneus. Next base: position 235,709 of record JARFIW010001121.1, read on the forward strand.
AAATCGCCCGGTGAGTTTTATCAGACATATACCTGTAAAAGCCCAAAATATCCAAAACATCCTATGGCTGTCGTAAACTTTGAACAAACAGCGCCGATAACTAATGAATTTTTAGATGGGGCGTAGCTTATATAACACACGAATTTGATAAGCAGACAGTCTTGATTCGAACTAAGCATAATCCACATCACTTATAGTCAAGAATCTACGCAACGAGTGAATATTAAAATTCAATAATCAAATTTTTGTGAAAAGTGGTGTTACAAAATTTTAAAATAAATAATAGTGAAAACTATATGAGACAAGTTTCGCCGTTTGCTAGAAAACGTGTGTAAAAGTTTATTAATTAATTAATGTTAAATATTTATAATTTAGGGTTTCTAAGACAGACTGCGAAAATCTAAGTAAGACGGGGTAAATCTAAGCGAGATTAAGAAAATCCATGTAAATCTAAGTAAACTAAGAAAGTAGTTAAACGGGGTAAAATTTGGAAACTAAATAAATTGATAGCACTGGGAAGAAATCCATATAAGAATATTGGTTTAAATCTTGGCAAAGGCGCACAAAACAGACGATTGTTTTAAGCATTGAATGAAGTAACTCAACTGAAAGTAAATTTGGGGTACTGATCCAAAGCACGCAGTAGCAGATCCAGAAAGACGCACAAGGAAAACCACAGGTCAGAACTATCTAACATAAGGCATTATTTTCTCTTTATTTTTTTGAACATTGACTATATTTATTATATTTGAATATTTTATGTAGTGTTAACAAAAATTTCTTGTATACGTGAAAATTCGCGTAAAAAGGGGAAAGTGTTGAACGTTCAAAGAATTTCCAGTAGAGCACAGTGTCATTTTTGCTGGCTTTAAAATAAGGAAAAGGAGCTTTAATTTTTGGGGATCAACAATTTAAAAATTATTGTTATTTAATTCAGGGCTTCATTTTGTCATACAGTAAAACAGATTAAGCTGTGAAGTGTATATGATTTTTTCTTTCTCATTATACAAATATTAGTCGATTTTGTTTTTGTCATTCAAAGCAGAAAAAGTATTAGAGAAAAGGGGGTAAATTATTTGATTATCGTAACGTTGTGCACTCTGTGTGAATTAGACTGAGCTAGCCGAGGCATATTTAAATTTTAGGATATCAAAAGACACATATATATATATATATATATATATATATATATATATATATTGTAGAGATTTTAAAGGGCTAAATCTAAGTATAAACAAGGCAATTTCAAATACCCTGTATAGAGGAAACAACCAAAAATTACGTGCGAAATTATTTCATTTAGTTCATTTTAAAGTAACAAGTATTACCATAATTTTACAAGTAGTGATTAAAATTTAGTTAGGTTCGTAAAGAAAATAAATTGTAGAAGCCAATGCAAATTATTAATTAATTTAATTGAGTTTAGTTGAAGAGGTTATTACGTCTAATACGCATAAGAGCTTGAAAAATCGATAATACCAAGGTGAAACGCGGTGCTAACACAAACGGCCGTTGAATATAAAATACCTTGAAAAGCCAACTCCTAGAAATGTTGTGTTAAAACATTTGTTAATTGAACACCTGCAGGTTTTGGAAATGTCAGGTTCCCCTTATTTGTGTAGATAAAAGATAGTATTCAAAGTATATCGGGTAAACGGTCGGACGGTTCGCGTAAATGCTAACTAAAAGTTTCCTTAAAGCGCAGAAAGGATAGACGATCAATGAAATGCTTCGGAATGAGACAGGCATAATAACAGTTCATTTCAAAACGCACGTATTCAGTCCACATGGGTTAGTTCGAAACGCGGACAGTAATATCGATTTCTACCACTCAAACAAGGTTAGAAGGAAACATAGAATATGCATAAGAGAGGAATAGCGTTATTACAGGCGGGGTTTCAAGACGTCATTGAATATCTTATTGGTCTATATAGTTAGTTGTACAACAGACAAACACGGGAAAATTTGAATGCGGGCTTTTCGGAAAATATAATAACGACGAGTTAAATTTCGAAGATTTCGAAAACGGTTGAAGCAAAATTTTAAGAACGAATTAGTTTAATGTTTCGCGTTAGGAAGGTCTCGAGAGGTTACACTCAGAATTGTACAAATACTCTAAAAGAATTAGCATCGCTCTCTTTTAACTTCGTTCTCTTAGTACTTTCATCGCTTCAGACTACGAACAGAAATTTACCACGAGCTTGTAAGTATATACAATTATTTTAAATTAAATAGTACAGTGTTGGCCTCATAATTTTGAACCGCGGATAGTGTCGAGTCTAAATTTTATTGAGGTGCAACATTTATTTTAAACAAGCTCGTGAAGTGAAGTAATGAAACGTAAATTAAATTAAATTAAACTAAAGTACGCAATTATGAAAGAAGTGTAATAAATTTGGATTTGGATTTGGATGCATCGTCTAGGCAGAGCATGCAGCACAACTTAGATGGTGTTCATCTACAAATAGCTAGAAGCAGCCAGCAGAGCAGAACCACGAAACTGAGAGTGAAAAAAACTTAACGGCTTCGTCAACGGAGTAGGGATATTCAAGAAATTCCAGGTAACGGTTTAGAATTTGTTGTTTTTATAAACTATGAAGATTGTTGGGATGTGTGAGAGTGAACTATGAAGGTATTTTGCATTATTTTGCGTATTAAAAATAATACGCATAACTAACTTTTATTATGGTATTTAAATATAGATCTAAAGGTGTGTATAAAGCTTATTAAACAGGATTTGAACCTGCAACCTCTGATTCTCCGGATCAGTGCTCTAACCAATTGAGCTATCTAGCCTAATTGTTTAGAAGATGTTATACTTAATACTACTGAAGCTTGGCCCTTGTTAATGATTTTCAATTACGTCTTGCATTTAAGGAAATTGAATCTAGTTATATACATGAATTATGTATATAACTAGATTCAATTTCCTTAAATGCAAGACGTAATTGAAAATCATTAACAAGGGCCAAGCTTCGTAGTATTAAGTATAACATCTTCTAAACAATTAGGCTAGATAGCTCAATTGGTTAGAGCACTGATCCGGAGAATCAGAGGTTGCAGGTTCAAATCCTGCTGTAGCCGTTCTTTTAGTGGTTTTCAATTACTAGTTCGATTTGAAATGGTAATTCAACTTTAAATACAAAAGTTGGGTTTTCATTTCATCTTAATAACTATTAATATATATTAAGCATTCATTTGCATTCCAAATGTGGATTATTTCTCTATTAATATAATATAATTACATGTTTGTATTATTCCGAACGTTGCAAAATGGGATGATCAAGTTATTAGTACATGAATTATGTATATAACTAGATTCAATTTCTAAATGCAACGTATTGAAAATCTACAACAAGTGGTATATTAGTACTCTTCTAAACAATTAGCTAGATATCAATTTTACACTTCGAAATCAAGGTTCAGGTTAAATCCTGTACCGTCTTTATGGTTTAATTACTAGTTGATTTGAAATGGAATTCAACTTTAAATACAAGTTGGGTTTCATTTCATCTTAATAACTATTAATATATATTAAGCATTCATTTGCATTCCAAATGTGGATTATTTCTCTCTATTAATAATAATATAATTACATGTTTGTATTATTCCGAACGTTGCAAAAATGGGATGATCAAGTTATTAGTACATGAATTATGTATATAACTAGATTCAATTTCCTTAAATGCAAGACGTAATTGAAAATCATTAACAAGGGCCAAGCTTCAGTAGTATTAAGTATAACATCTTCTAAACAATTAGGCTAGATAGCTCAATTGGTTAGAGCACTGATCCGGAGAATCAGAGGTTGCAGGTTCAAATCCTGCTGTAGCCGTTCTTTTAGTGGTTTTCAATTACTAGTTCGATTTGAAATGGTAATTCAACTTTAAATACAAAAGTTGGGTTTTCATTTCATCTTAATAACATTAATATATATTAAGCATTCATTATGATTCCAAATGTGGATTATTTATTCTATTAATAATAATATAATTACATGTTTGTATTACTTCGAACAGTTGCAAAATTGGGTATATTCAAGTTATTCAGTAATTGAATTATGTTATAATACTAGATTTCAATTTCCTATAAATGCAATTTGCGTAATTTGAAAATCATTAACTTTTATATGGCCAAGACTATAAGTAAGTATTAAAGTATAACATCTTCTTCAAACAATTAATCTAGATTAGCTCTAATTCGGTTAGTAGCACATAATCCAGTGAGAATCAGATGGTTAGCAGGTTCAAATCCTTGCTGAATAGACCGTTTTATATGGTTTTCAATTACTTTCGATTTGAAAGGTAATTCAACTTTAAATACAAATAGTAATGAGCTATATCATTTCATTTAATAACGATTAATATTATTATATATTTAAGAAATTCATATATATATCATATATAATAATATATTTAAGCCGTGTTTGCTACTCTAAATAATTTAGTAAAACAATTAATTCGATAACTTTAAGTATTACTATTTTCCCAAAATCTGACTATAAATTCACGCAATAAAAATTTTTCAAAATAGAATATTCCACCGATTCTCTCTCATCACCTTAATTCCTCAACGTTCCGGCTACTCAGTTGGACTCTCTTGATACCTAATTAGCTATCATACTCTTATCGTTCAGCAAACTCAATAAAACCACAAAGTATACAACAATATAAATTTTAATTTACCATGATTTAAAATCAAACTTCAAGATTATTTACTTTCGGTGCTCAATTAACTAATAAATTCATTTTGTAAATCAGTATTTTACTAGAAATATAAACACATTGATTAACACTGATGTAAATGGGCTTGATCAATACCTTATTTTTCTTTCTTTATTTATAATTAATTTTAATTAGTACACTCTGGAGTATAGTGAGCTCATGATAACCCAGTTAATTATGAATAATGTATGCTTTTTACTTTGCATACTCTTACAGCAAACAAAAAACCCATGTACTCGTAACAATAAAAATTTTAATTCCTGATGGAACGTTAATAAGCTTGTAAATACTCCCTGTATGTTTGTTGTGGTTTGTTTAGCATTCTTCTTAATCTTCTTTGGGAATGAAACCACTCATAGTTTTTAAAATCTATTTTATTTACGTTTCGATCCATGACCTAGGATCGTTGTCAAAATAATAAAAACTTAAAGTTTGACGTTTATGACATAAATTGAAGGTTACTTTGATTTATTGATGTTTGAAATATTTGGTTTGAGTACACTAAGTAAAAATTTTTAAAGTTTAAAAGAATGATTGCCTTCAATTTGTGTTGCGACCTGGGATCGACTTTCTATGGTAGATACGCTTAACGTGAAATCAGCTGATTAATTTTTATTGGTGAATTTTATATAAATTCAATAATTTGGAAAACATTTTTTAACATGTTTCTATTTATACAATTGAGAGATTTCTGATTTTATGTCTTATTTTACCGAGATTCTTTTAAACTTTAAAAATTTTTACTTAGTGTACTCAAACCAAATATTTCAAACATCAATAAATCAAAGTAACCTTCAATTTATGTCATAAACGTCAAACTTTAAGTTTTTATTATTTTGACAACGATCCTAGGTCATGGATCGAAACGTAAATAAAATAGATTTTAAAAACTATGAGTGGTTTCATTCCCAAAGAAGATTAAGAAGAATGCTAAACAAACCACAACAAACATACAGGGAGTATTTACAAGCTTATTAACGTTCCATCAGGAATTAAAATTTTTATTGTTACGAGTACATGGGTTTTTTGTTTGCTGTAAGAGTATGCAAAGTAAAAAGCATACATTATTCATAATTAACTGGGTTATCATGAGCTCACTATACTCCAGAGTGTACTAATTAAAATTAATTATAAATAAAGAAAGAAAAATAAGGTATTATTCAGGGCCCATTTACTCAGGTTACATTCAATGTGTTTGATATTTCTAGTTAAAATACTGGACTTTACAAAAATAGAATTTATTGAGGTGTAACTTGAGCACCGAAATGTAAATAATCTTGAAGTTTGATTTGTAAATAGTGGTAAATAAATATTGTATGATTGTTGTATTACTTTGTGGTTTTATTGAGTGTGTGCGTGAACGATAAAGAGTATGATAGTGAATCTAGGTATCCAAGAGGAGGTCCAACTGAGCTAGCCAGGGAAGCGGTTGAGGAATTAAGGTGATGAAGAGAGGAATCTGGGTAGGAAATTATTTTTTTTTGAAAAATTTTTTATTGCGTGAAATTTATGTCGATTTTTGGGAAAATTAATAAAATTTTCGAATGTTTTTTTGTTACTGAAATTCGATTTAGAGAGGCAAACACGGCAAATATATATATATATATATATATATATATATATATATATAATCGTTTAAATGAAATGAAAATCAACTTATTTATGATTACCATTCAAAGAATAGTAATTGAAAACCCAAAAAGGCTACAGTTTGAACCTGACCTTGATTCTCGATCAGTGCTCTAATTGGTATTAGCTATGTTTGAAATGTATATTATTAAAGCTTGCTTTATATTTTCATTTCTTCAAATTGAATCTAGTTAATATGAATTATGTATAATCTTGTCATATTCAACTTAAAATACACAGTAATTACTAAGCATTGAATAAACACTTGAAACAATAGCTAATCTAATGTTAGACTGATCCGAGATCAAGGTTGCGTTCAACCTTGTAGCTTCTTAGTGGTTTTCAATTACTATTCGATTTGAAATGTAATAACTTTAAATACAAGTTGTTTCATTCTATAACTATATATAATTAGCTCATTTGCATTCAAATGTTATTTTCTTATATAATTACTGTTTGATTATTCAACGTTGCAAAATGGGATGATCAAGTTATATACATGAATTATGTATATAACTAGATTCAATTTCCTTAAATGCAAGACGTAATTGAAAATCATTAACAAGGGCCAAGCTTCAGTAGTATTAAGTATAACATCTTCTAAACAATTAGGCTAGATAGCTCAATTGGTTAGAGCACTGATCCGGAGAATCAGAGGTTGCAGGTTCAAATCCTGCTGTAGCCGTTCTTTAGTGGTTTTCAATTACTAGTTCGATTTGAAATGGTAATTCAACTTTAAATACAAAAGTTGGGTTTTCATTTCATTTAATAACATTAATAATATTAAGATTCATTTGCATTCCAAATGTGGATTATTTTCTCTATTAATATAATATAATTACATGTTTGTATTATTCGAACGTTGCAAAATGGGATGATCAAGTTATTAGTACATGAATTATGTATATAACTAGATTCAATTTCCTTAAATGCAAGACGTAATTGAAAATCATTAACAAGGGCCAAGCTTCGTAGTATTAAGTATAACATCTTCTAAACAATTAGGCTAGATAGCTCAATTGGTTAGAGCACTGATCCGGAGAATCAGAGGTTGCAGGTTCAAATCCTGCTGTAGCCGTTCTTTAGTGGTTTTCAATTACTAGTTCGATTTGAAATGGTAATTCAACTTTAAATACAAAGTTGGGTTTTCATTTCATCTTAATAACTATTAATATATATTAAGCATTCATTTGCATTCCAAATGTGGATTATTTCTCTCTATTAATAATAATATAATTACATGTTTGTATTATTCCGAACGTTGCAAAATGGGATGATCAAGTTATTAGTACATGAATTATGTATATAACTAGATTCAATTTCCTTAAATGCAAGACGTAATTGAAAATCATTAACAAGGGCCAAGCTTCAGTAGTATTAAGTATAACATCTTCTAAACAATTAGGCTAGATAGCTCAATTGGTTAGAGCACTGATCCGGAGAATCAGAGGTTGCAGGTTCAAATCCTGCTGTAGCCGTTCTTTTAGTGGTTTTCAATTACTAGTTCGATTTGAAATGGTAATTCAACTTTAAATACAAAAGTTGGGTTTTCATTTCATCTTAATAACTATTAATATATATTAAGCATTCATTTGCATTCCAAATGTGGATTATTTCTCTCTATTAATAATAATATAATTACATGTTTGTATTATTCCGAACGTTGCAAAAATGGGATGATCAAGTTATTAGTACATGAATTATGTATATAACTAGATTCAATTTCCTTAAATGCAAGACGTAATTGAAAATCATTAACAAGGGCCAAGCTTCAGTAGTATTAAGTATAACATCTTCTAAACAATTAGGCTAGATAGCTCAATTGGTTAGAGCACTGATCCGGAGAATCAGAGGTTGCAGGTTCAAATCCTGCTGTAGCCGTTCTTTTAGTGGTTTTCAATTACTAGTTCGATTTGAAATGGTAATTCAACTTTAAATACAAAAGTTGGGTTTTCATTTCATCTTAATAACTATTAATATATATTAAGCATTCATTTGCATTCCAAATGTGGATTATTTCTCTCTATTAATAATAATATAATTACATGTTTGTATTATTCCGAACGTTGCAAAATGGGATGATCAAGTTATTAGTACATGAATTATGTATATAACTAGATTCAATTTCCTTAAATGCAAGACGTAATTGAAAATCATTAACAAGGGCCAAGCTTCAGTAGTATTAAGTATAACATCTTCTAAACAATTAGGCTAGATAGCTCAATTGGTTAGAGCACTGATCCGGAGAATCAGAGGTTGCAGGTTCAAATCCTGCTGTAGCCGTTCTTTTAGTGGTTTTCAATTACTAGTTCGATTTGAAATGGTAATTCAACTTTAAATACAAAAGTTGGGTTTTCATTTCATCTTAATAACTATTAATATATATTAAGCATTCATTTGCATTCCAAATGTGGATTATTTCTCTCTATTAATAAGTAATATATATTACATGTTATGTATTATTCACGATACGTTGCAAAATGGGATGATCAAGTTATTAGTACATGAATTATGTATATAACTAGATTCAATTTTCCTTAGAATTGCAAGACGTAATTGTAATAATCTATTAACAAGGTGCCAAGCTTCGTAGTATTAGAGTAATAACATCTTCTAAACAATTAGGTCTAGATGGAGCTCAATTGTGTTAGAGCACTGATCCGGAGAATCAGAGGTTGAACAGGTATCATAATCCTGCTGTAGCCGTTCTTTTAAGTGGTTTATCAATTACTAAGCTTACGACATTTGAAAATGGTAATCTCATACTTTAAATTACAAAGTTGGGTTTTCATTTCATCTTAATAGACTATTAATATATATTAAGCATTCATTTGCATTCCAAATAGTGGAATATATTTTCATCTATAATAAACTAATAATAATAATTCAACATGTTTGTATATTATTCCGAACGTTGCAAAATGGGATGATCAAGTTATTAGTACATGAATTATGTATATAACTAGATTCAATTTCCTTAAAGTTGCAAGACGTAATTGAAAATCATTAACAAGGGCCAAGCTTCAGTAGTATTAAGTATTAACATCTTCTAAACAATTAGGCTAGATAGCTCAATTGGTTAGAGCACTGATCCGGAGAATCAGAGGTTGCAGGTTCAAATCCTGCTGTAGCCGTTCTTTTAGTGGTTTATCAATTACTAGTTCGATTTGAAATGAGTATATTCAACTTTAAATACAAAAGTTGGGTTTTCATTTCATCTTAATAACTATTAATATATATTAAGCATTCATTTGCATTCCAAATGTGGATTATTTCTCTTATTAATTATATATATATATATATATATATATATATATATAATATATATATATATATATATATATATCTATTATTAAGATTAGATTAGGATCATAATTTTTGCTTAAGGTGGTCGATATCTTCCACAGATCGCCTACAAGTTGTTAAATTATATTCTTTTGCAATAATGGTGAATCGTAGAACTTAGGACGCTCAAATAAATCTGACTTCAGTGTGGTTAGTGTTACTAGTTTGGGTGTTAAATTCGTTGTGTGATGGGTTGCTGATATGAACTCGCCACATGTAGAAAACGGTAATAGCATAATTTGGTCACGTATTTTAAAATGTTTCAAGTGCGCGCCAAGCTTACTAAGCAGACAGACCTTAACGAACCAATATTGAATAAAACTCTAAATCCTCTATTGAATTCGCATGATAATTTACAAACTAAACTTTTTCGAGTTATATATTATACGGACCAGACTAGCGTTATGTAAGCAAGCGTCGCGTCTACTTCCCACATTTCTAAAAATACAAGGGAAATATCGATCATTTCGAAGCTATAAATAAGAGCCTGCTCTACGTTCAAACTGAAATATTGTGCCCGAAAATTTTGTTCTGTTTGTTTTTATCACAACACTGTTGATTACTCAATACATAATCTAAGATGCTTACGTAAAACAATGTCATTAAAGTAGTTTTATTTCTTTTCAACAGGTTTTGGTCGCTACGGAATATATTCATTATTTCCAGGCGGACCTAATCTCAGTGGAGCTTTGTATTCTCACGCAAGTGCTATCGGACGTTTCGCTACAGGAATACAACCTTCTTCCGGAATACCACCTTCATCCGGAATTCCTTTCCACACAGCTCATAAAGGTAAGTTTGATTAATTACGCATTTTATTTATAGGTTTAATAAACGTTCCACGATTCTTTGGAAATTGTATAAAAGATGAATTTAGTTCCTAACTGTAATGATACCTTGTCGTGTATCATATTTTATTTACAGCTATGAAATATACTAAGCAATCTCGTTAATTACAAGTTGGATTTTCAGTACGAAGTTGTATTGTTTCAAATTTAATAGTTTGATCGCTTATTTAAAGGTTCTAAAGGTATGTCCAGAGGGTGAAAACAAAATTCCTTTTGGTATTAATATTGCGCTAAAATTAGGACATTCTTCGTTTCCTATGAACTGAATAACCCCTTGAAAAGGGGGTAATTTGCTATAAAACTTCAAACTGAAACTAGTAGAATTTGTTAAAAACTTAAAAGAACATTGTAACAGCGAAGGTCGTGCATTTGTGATTTGATAAAGTTTATAGAAAAAAGGGCGCTTAAAAAATGTCTTCGTGTAACTTTATTTTTGTGTCCAAAAGGTAGGGATTGCATAATGCTGTTTCTACGGATTCCGATGGGTGTTGGTGATCGCTGAGGGAGTACATGGCATATTAAAATTAATTTAGGGGTGTGTGAACCACGTCGAGGGTCCGTGAAAGGTTTAATATATAGGTAACATAACTGTGACTCATTTTCATAGTTATGAAAGTTAAAGCAAATGGCAGTAAATAAATTTTTAGCGCTTTTTACGTCCTGAATAAAATATAAGTATAGATAGGTACTTTTCCATGTAATTAGCACATTTTCTTTCTTTTCCATTTTTCACAAGTTCTTTTAAGCTTTTTTCTATTGCTTTTTGTAAGACTTAAATCTAACTTTTTTGAATAGCTAGCAAATATCCCTGTTTTTTGTTTTTCTCAACTTCTATATAATTAGATATTAAGTAGTTAAAATTATATGTAGAAATGGAATAATTGATGTTTTTATTTCTATTATTAATTTTGTGTAGTAAATTAAACTGTAATTCAGTTAGTTCTTTATTACTACCGGGTGTGACAAAATAAGTGTAAAACATTTCAGGGGGCGATTCCTTATCGTAAAAGAGATAGGGTCTTTCATATAAAGAAACTTCATAGGATTATCCCTTGTTAAGATACAGCCCCTTAAATTTGTTTTTCATTTTTTTTACAAACACTAAAAAAGTTACAAAATTGAAATTAAGGTGACATTTTTTACTATCAAAAATACACTTACTCAGTAATTTATTTGGTTTACCCCATAGTTGTAAGGGGTGGAAAACGCAACCCCTAAAATGTATTTCCAATGTAATTTTTTGTCTTATTATTTGTTTGCCATTTAAAAATTTATTTCCAATAGCTTATTTCATTCTAAACAGAAAATGTCTCTTGAATTTTTTGCCCAAAATTAACCAGTTCGCAGAAAAAAATTATTTTACAAACTACAGAGATACATCGTCATAAATGCGAACTGAATTATTATTGTAATTTTGTAGTTACCACCTGCTTCAAAGTATGATTAAAGATGAATAAACAAAACTAATTTATTAATAACGAAACATAGAACATGTAGAAATCATAGTAAATGTTCAATATGTCCACCTTCAGTCATTACACATGCGTCTAGACGTCGGCGCATTGAGCCACGTATTTGCTCAAATATTCCTGGAGTCTCTCTAACTACCCTGCACACATCGATGATGCGGTTTCTTAAGTCCTCTACATCGCAAACAGGAGTAGGATAAACCAAACTCTGTAAATGGCCCCAAGTAGAGAAATTGAGAGGATTCAAATCTGGGGATCGAGCGGGCCAATTCTGTGGTCCTCTTCGACCTATCCAATGATTTGGATATGTTCGAGTTAAATGCTGACGTGCTGCTTGACTAAAATGGGCGGGGGCCCTATCATGCATAAAAAACATAACCCTTCTGATACCACAAGGAACTTCCTCCAGTAGTGCCGGATGCACTTCTTTTAAAAATTGAGTGTATGCCTCCCCATTTAATCGAGACGGTAGAAAATGAGGGCCAATTAAATAATCCCCAATAACTCCGACACACGCGTTACGACAAAAATGTTCTTGATGGTTAGCTTGGACAATAGCGTGAGGGTTTTCATCGGCCCATATGTGGTTATTATGAAAATTAATAATCTTGTCCCGAGAAAAAGTATATTCGTCTGTGAATTCGATCGTCTTCAGAAAGTCCGGTTTTCCTCTAATCATTTCCAGTATGCAATTGGAAAATTCAAGACGGTTCAGAAAATCTCGCGGTAACAGTGCCTGTACTCGTTCTAGATGGTAGCGGTATAAGAGTTGTTCCTTTAAAATTCGAAATACCGTCATATGATCAACATTTAACTCGAAAGCGATCTTTCTAGTACTGCTAGTGGGTTGTTCTTCAACCAAATTAAGTACTGCTTCTTCAAGCTGTGGTGTTCTAACTGCTCGATGGCGACCACAATCCTGCGTTCTTTTTTCGAATGAACCATGTTCTCGTAATCGTTGATGAAGTTGGGCAAATATTCTATGCGAAGGAAACTGCCGTTGAGGATACATTTCAGCATACCTTCTACAAGCTTCTAACCTATTACCCTGCGACAGACCGTAAACGTACTGCATATCAGCCATTTCCGCATTTGTGTATGCCATTTTAATAACAAGTGAATTGTTAAACTAACAAATTAAGAACAGAACGACACACAATTATTAATTCAATTTCAAAAATTTACAAATGACAGCATGATAACAATTTAATTGTCACTATCACTAATAGCGGCCTACTAGATAAATTACTTTCGCATTTTCGTCTTATGACGATGTATCTCTGTAGTTGTTTGTAAATTTTTTTATGCGAACTGGTTAATTTTGGGCAAAAAATTTAGGAGACATTTTTTGTTTAGAATGAAATAAGCTATTGGAAACAAATTTTTAAATGGCAAACAAATAATAAGATTAAAAGTTACATTTGAAATATATTTTAGGGGTTGCCTTTTCCACCCCTTACAACCATGGGGTAAACCAAATAAATTACTGAGTAAGTGTATTTTTGATAGTAAAAAATGTCACCTTAATTTCAATTTTGTAACTTTTTTAGTGTTTGTAAAAAAAAATGAAAAGCAAATTGTATGTACCCCCTTTAAGGGGATGTATCTTAACAAGAGATGTTCCAATGAAGTTTCTTTATATGAAAGACCCTATTTCTTTTACGATGAGGAATCACCCCCCTGAAATGTTTTAAACTTATTTTGTTACACCCGGTATATCTCTAGTATACCATGAATTGTTAAGATATTTTAACTAATCTTTCTTTTAAATAACTAGTTCAGACATTAGCAAGCAGTTAAGAAATCATATACCAGATTAGTATAAAGTCCCAGAGCGGTCGAATAACTATTTTATTGGCAGTGCATTTTTATTGTTAAATTTGGTATGTATATGAGGTTGAAATTAATGAAGTTATTATACTATTTTCAATTTTTTGTCACTTCCTGTTTAATCGGAAATGTTTATTACTGTTTTATTAATGAGACACTCGTTATATTTTTATATTTTCGGATGCAGAATAAAAAACAACCTTCAGAAATATTAACATATTTTTTCATTCTTAAGAACGTATTACAATAATTAATAAAAATTACCTATAATGTAAAATTAAGATGTCCTTGAAAACAGACGATTCTACTATAACCTGTCAGAGAGCAATTATTTCACGGCCACTATTTTTGTAATTGCTTTATTAAACACCTTAAAAATGACACTGAAATTAACAGTATCTGAGCGGACTAACATTTTGATGATGCGTGGGTATGGTAACCGTCAACGTTCTTTTGGAGTTTGCACTTTATTTAATAATGTTCATCCGGATCGCTAAATTAATAAAAGCACAGTGCATTGGACAATTCATAAGCACTAAGTATTTTGCCAAATAAAAATTCGTCTAGAATTCGACGTCCCTGAAAAACAAGTCTGAATGTTTTATTAACAGTTCGAGAAAATCCACATGTCAGTTCAACCGAATTAGGACAACTTCACGATATCTCCCAAAAATCTGCCCACAAAATTCTAAAATTTGCAAAACCTAAACCCTTCAAGATACATATGCTTCATGAGTTGACCGAAGATTGAAATAGGATCCTTGTAGCGCCTTGCAGAACAGGACCTATTTGGGTGCCGTGGCAATCGGGGACTTTGGTTTTAACATCGAGCCCCAGCAGGGTCAACATAAAATTTTCAAAAATTCTAAAATTTCAAAAAATTCCTTACCCTTTTATTTCGCCTTCAAATTCCTTCAGCTTTCCTGGCTAGCTCAACTGTGCCTCTTCTCGAATACCTAAATTTACAGACATATCTCTTTCACACTCGCACACCATTCAATAAAACTACCAATTAATATCACAACCATACAACCTTTTATTTACACCTATTAACAGATAAATTATATTCACATGTGTTAAAACAATATTTATAAACACAAATTATGATATGTTTTAAAGTCCTTGATTCACTAATGATTTTTAAACAAATTCATTGAGATATGAGTAGATGAGCCCCACATGTTACCCTAAATTGACTTCACACTGGAGTATGGTGAGCTCATTATAACCCAGTTTATTTTGTGTATGCCTTTTAAACCTTGCATAAATTAAAACCAAAATTTACAGACCCGTTTACTCTTTACAATTCAATTTGTATCCTTACTAAATTTTAGATGTTCTAAATACACCCTTTTTCAATATTTAACATCCATAAATTGTCCCGTACATGTATCGTTTACCACAAATTTCTACAACCTTAAATATGCCACCAAAAAAAATCAACCACACAGCACAAAATTTCACAAATGTTTATAAATCAACAGAAATTTCAAATAAATTACCTGGAGAATTCTTCAGGCTTCCTTCCCGTCGAAGATGCGTGCCAGAACACCCTTCGGCATTGTTTTGATTTACTGTGCTGCTCAGCGGATCCCTAGGCCTCTACTATCTGCTACCTCTGTAAGCTATGCGCCTCGTCTCAGTACCATTCCATATATCATGCTTACAAACTCGATTACTTGTGGTGCTTACCCCCATATAACATTAACACGGTTTCTTAACACAAAAAAAAACATACACACCGTTAGCCGCAGGAGTAACCGTATTTTACCACGACTAGACTCTGGTCGGTGAGGGGGAGTGGGAATTTGCACCAAGATACAAATAACCTAAGGTCGACACGGTGAACAAGAGTCTAGTCTTGGAGAGCGCCACCTAAATCGGAACTGTACGCCTCCCGCGAAATCAATCTAGGAAATTTTTCACGCAATCTGTAGATGCTTAACGACATAAAACTCGACAACAAGGAAATACAAGCAACATATAATCGTTTACTGACACAACTTATGGTTTCTAATATTCATAGGGTTGAATATAAACATCAATTTTACATCATAACAAAGCTTAAATGCAAGCGATTGGGTTACTGAAACCAACGTACTTTTTAATATGTACCTTACACGTATTAGAAATTAAATGGCTGCAGTATATTTTCATTAGGTCCACTTTGTATAAATTTAAAATCAGTCGAACGCTGCTCGCGGTGGTACCAACGCTTGTGCGTACGATTATGCAGATAAAAATATCTATCAAACGAATGTGTACAATAATTCGTTGGTTAAATTAATTCCGACGCACAACTGTTACAAAAATGATATTAAAATAAATTACAATATCAGTTATAATGTGAGATGGCTCTATAATGTTATCTGCAGGTGGAAAGCCAGCTTGGATACCAGATTAGCGGCACGTACAATCAAAATATAATATGGAAAGATCTTACCAGACCTGAGCGCGAATATCGTATCTTGCAGGTACGCCTGAGTTTGTTTCAATAAAATACGTACATAATGTACCAGACTGAAATACCAAGCACTACAAGACTGCAAACTACAAAGCTGTAAAACTGCAAACTACAAACTACAGCTGTAAAACTGCAACCCTAAAATGTTATAATTAGATGTGAACACACGTGCTATTACTTTACCGTTTTGCGGTTCCTTTACAAAACGGGTTTAAATAATAAGAACAAAACTCGATGTTATCAACGAGTTTTCAAATGTGTGTCCTACAAAGATAACAATTGTATAAGGTTTACCTGCATAAAAATTACAAATAACCTTCTCGAACTTCTATAAAATTCTCACTAATAATTCGCTCTTAAATAACGGATCATCAATTCCCCAAAATTAAAATAATAAGGGCGGAACTACAAATTAGTTCCCAATAAGATGCACGTTACCAAGCGTCGAGAATCATATTCAGAATAGAACAAATAATCACGACTCGTATTGAAGTGATAAGGATTAGTTTTATGCACGTTATCAACATACAAGAATTAAAACTTGAATTTATGAACGAAACTTGTTAAATTACAATAAGGAAATAAACCATAGGCGTCGTATTTGGGAACGAAGTATGTATAAAAATTGGGAAACGCGTTATGTAAAATTGAACTGTAACAACATGCTACCATTTAATGATTTTTGTGTTTGTAGTAGCGGGACCTTTATTAATTTAAAACGTTCTATTCATACTTCACGTCAATAATTAGAGGTCCGCTACTACTGTTTCATACTTGCAACCACTATATTCACATATACTCACAGAAAGCTTTACTGTTATGGTGGTCTGAATCGGCATTCAGCACTTTATCGAAGGAACATAGAAGACAAGAGAGCGTTGGTTGGGTATTTATATTCTCCCAACACCCCCCTACTGGACGCGCTTCTTGCGAAAAGCTTATTTTCAAAACGAATTCTACAAATTTTGAATATAACCGACGCTTAATTCCGCAAATTTCTCCCGCCGTGCTTGTTGTATACTTTGAATTCGCTTACAACCGTCGCGTGTGCATTCGTTTTTAACACTGTTGATTTTCGACCAATGATAGAGTTTTCTGTCATCACCCAAACTCCTCCTAAACGCTATGCATCTCAGTTCTACGCATGTTTTATACATGTTTGCTGTCTCGTTCAAAACCCTACTTGAGTTACAGAAAATCGATATTGATGACATCCTCTCTCAACTCCACATGTATATGGTACGTGCATTTTCAATTCTTTGCTTGCTTTATATCTGTCTCTATCTGTTGTATATAACCGATTGTGCATTTCCCTCGCTCCTTAAGATGTTTGTTACCCTAGTTTTTTATACCAAACTGACGGTTGGAAATATTTTCTATGAAATCCTATCTTAACATACGCTCGACTTCTTTGAATGTAACCTTTTAAAACGCAGGTGTTTCTGTTAATTATCGACCGTTTTGAACATAACAATTCCTGGACTTCCACTTCTTGATAAAACTGACGTAGGCTTTTACAACGAATACATTTGCCTTGGAAATCTTGATTTTCTTACACAGCACGTTCCGTTTTGCTTATATGTGTTGAATTAAAATAACTTATGGTTAATTATGCGTATCCTTGAACTTCTATATGCTTTGACGCTTTCTTCCTTCATGTAATTTTAACATTCCAATTATTAATTATCAAAATACGTTAATACTCGTCCGATTTCACTAAATAAATTAAATTAATTTGGCGCGTAAAATCTTTGCTTTTTTCGTTATACAGGGTTGTTGAAATTTTATTATTTCACACTGATTTACCCCTTTGAATCTACCAATATATATATAATATATATATATATATATATATATATATATATATATATATATATATATATATGCAGGGTTTTCACGACGACCGTGCATTAGACATTTCTCAGAAAGTACAAGAGAAAGAAGTATGAAATTTTATATATAGTGATTGTTCGACATGCCGAGTTGATTTAAAATGTTTTAGTTTTGATGGCACTTCCGGTTGTACCGGAAGTTGATATTATATTTGTTATTTTAAATGGAACCCTGTATATTTTTGCAGTTTTAGATTCTACACAAAATTTTTAGTTAAATTCCTTTAATAAGTAATATCTCAATATTTTACCGTTTTCGAGATATTTAGCTTTTTATGTTTTTTTTTTGTAAAAAACTAACATACTGACAATAATGTACATTTAAATTTACGATTTAGAAACCAATTATTAGCAGATATGCTATTCAAATGTATTTGTTTCCATTCAACAACATACGAGGTGACCAAAATTTTTACTTAAAGTTTCTTACATAAAAAACCGGAAAAGTCAATCTTTCTAAATGGAACACCCGATATATTTTGATATTTTCAATTTGTTCAATCATTTTTAAGGTAACTTTTTGTAACAAGTCCTATTCTGAAGTTCAACTGTCTTTAAGTTATTTGATTTTAATGACTTTAGGTGGTTCTACTACGATAAAAAGAATAAATATCAGCATTATGTTCGTCCCTGTATGTTTGTTGTGGTTTGTTTAGCATTTTTCTTAATCTTCGTTGGGAATTAAACCATTGATGGTTTTTAAAATCATCTTTATTTACTTTTCGATCCATGACTTAGGATAGTTGTCAAAATAATGAAAACTTCAAGTTTGACATTTATGAAATTAATTGAAGGTGACTTTGATTTATTGATATTCGATATATTAGGTTTGAGTACATTAGGTGAAAATTTTAAAGTTTAAAAAATGATTGCCTTCAATTTATGTTGCGGCCTGGGACCGACTTTTTATGTAGCCAATACGCTTAACGTGAAATCAGCTTATTATTTTTATTAGTAATTTTAAATAAATTCAATAATTTGAGATTTGGAAAACATTTTTTAACATGTTTCTATTTATACGGTTGAGAGGATGGTTATTAAGTCATTACCCGCTCAAATAAATTCCATTTTTATTGTTAAATTCTCCAACAATACCCTATATAGTGTACCTGTTCAGAATAAGCCCGCTTTAACATAATTTTCACTCAAATTCATTTTGCTTTTAAAACAAAACTTTATTTGATAAATTAAATAGTCAATACTTTGTTTTAGTTATCCGCTAATTTGTTAAATATTCCAATAACGTATAATTGCTTTCTCTTGTGTTTCCCATCTAAAGACTTGTCGAAATGATGGATCCTACTATTATTTGATAGCGTGTTTTCCAGTTTGCGAGCATTACAGTTCGAACTCGTGTTATTCGAACCAATTTTTAATTTGATTCTGCAGCTTGTGCGTTGAAATATTTTCTACATTACTCGTCCCAGTACTTCAAGAGCGATGCACGTTTTTTTGTTTGACAAGTAAGAGGTATCTTGCGTGTATCGGTGATTTTTTCCGTGCTTGCCCATCCGAATCAGGTTCTTTTTCTAGCTGTTAACTGGAGACCAAATTGGTTCTTTTTTATGTAGGCCCAACTGTTCTTTGCCACAGACCAACTGCCGTTGCCTGTAGATCGCTAGTGCCGTTATGGTAACAGGGTAGATAGATCCCGACGACCGTGGCAATGCGGTGCTGATTCACTCCCGATGGCGTGCAAGCTAAGTATCTCGACACATTCAGGTGTACAACTTGTTTTCTTTTGTGTATATCAAGGGAATACTCCTTATCAGCGTTTGGTGTAGTTACGTGATAAGAAGCGTGACACTGTAGGACTATTGTTTGTTGCTGCGAATCGATATTATCGCTGTACAGGTGTAATGTACCATTGTTAAAAATGTTTGACAAAAGGTCCCGCACGCTTATTCTTTTCTACTGATTAGTTTATTTTACAAAAGGTATTATGTGCAATTTTAAAACGCTCGACAAAAGCTCTCACATGTTTATTTTTCTACTGATTAGTTTACTTTTGTGTAAAATACGAGATGCGCACATCGTATCTAAAGTTCTAAATTGTTCGTATCACATAATTGTTTGCTTTGAAATAGTAACGCTTAATTTATTTCTTTTGCTTGTTTGTACAGAGTCTTTTATTTATTCTTATTGTTAATAGATAATCGTGGGCGACGTTTTTCTTTGTATTTAGGTGAATCCCCCACTCTCCGCGTTTGGTAGTTAGCCTGGTATTTACGTTTCTTCCGGCTACGTCTAGGTACGTAGCACGGGAATATTTTGAATTTTGCCGAACCCTTGCTGTTCCAGGAAAGATAGGGATCGTTAGCGTGCATGACAACACTCACAGACGGGACCTCCATTTTACCTCTCATCCGAACGAGGGTGTATTCTTGTGAAAAAGGCTCGCCTAACATTTTCCAAGCGTACCGTGTCGGGATTCAAACCCGGGAGCTGGGACGTAGTAGTCACACGCACACCAACTACGCCATGGAGTCGCCCTACCATACATTTACATTTCCAAGGCTCCACCCGAAGGTTACTACATTGGCCAGGAGACGAGTTTTTTGTTGCCTGGAAATTTAGAATTTTGTCGAACCCTTGCCGTTCCAGGCAAGGTAGGGATCTTTAACGTGTGTGACAACACTCACACACGGTACCTCCATTTAATTTCTCATTCGAACGAGGGCGTAATTTTTGTGCAAAACGCTCACCTGCCATATTTCAAGCAGTCGGCCGTGTCGGGATTTGAACCCGGGACCTTGGGATCCGTAGTCTTACGCTTACTACATTGATCCACGGCGACGCCTATACCCGAACCTTTGCTGTTCCAAGCAAGGTAGGGATCTTTAACGTGCGTGACAACACTCACACATGGGACCTCCATTTTACCTCTCATCCGAACGAGGGTGTATTTTTATGAAAAATGCTCACCTAACATTTTTCAAGCGGACCGTGTCGAGATTCGAACCCAGGACCTTGGGCGCCACTTTCACATGCCGTTCATTTACATTTCCAATGCTCCACCTGTAGGTACTACATTGGCCAGGAGGCGATTTTTTTGTTGCCTGGAAATGTAGAATTTTGCGGAACACTTGCCATTCCAGGCAAGGTAGGGATCTTTAACGTGCGTGACAACACTCACACACGGGACCTCCATTTAACCTCTCATCCGAACGAGGGCGTAATTTTTGTGAAAAATGCTCACCTGCCATTTTTCAAGCAGTCGGCCGTGTCGAGATTCGAACCCAGGACCTTGGTATTCGTAGTCTTGCGCTTACTACATTGATCCACTGCCCTACCTTACATGTGATTTTCCAATGCTCCACCCGAAGGTACTACATTGGTCAAGAAGCGAGTTTTTTTTACCTGGAAAATTTGGAATTTTGCCAAACCCTTGCTGTTGCAAGCAAGGTAGGGATCTTTAACGTGCGTGACAACACTCACACACGGGATTTCTATTTTAGCTTTCATCCTAACGAGGGTGTATTTTTGTGACAAATGCTCGCCTAACATTTTCAAGCGGACCGTATCGGGATTCGAACCCGGGACCTTGGGCGTAGTAGTCACACACTTACCACTACGCGACGGAGCTGAACTTCCATCGCCCTACCACTAAATCTCGGTGAAATAGGGCACATAATTAGAAAACAGTAGAAGGGGAATCGAGCTGTATATAGACTGTGTAGGAATTTCAGGGAGCTGTGTAGGCTAGTTCAGAATATAAATAAGTGGAGGTACACGTCCAACCAGTTTTGAGACTGAAAACCTAGTGACGAAAAAATAAGCGCACATATATCTGATAATTATTATAAACAACTACAGGTGTTGGTTGTGAAATATCTGCAACTAATGTTGATGTGCGAAAGGATATATTGGAAAAACTATTAAATCGGCAAATGTTCAAGTGCTGTGGGAACCGTTGAGTGTCGGAGAAATAGGGTATATAATTGTAAAACAATAGGAGACCGAACTTCATCTAACACGAAGGAACAGCGTCTATGATCAAAGACAACAATTATAGAAACAAGAAGAAAATTGTTGAAAGCATATGTGTGGAGCACAGCATGGTATGCCTATGAAATTCGAGCAGTCGGAAAAGTAGACAAACAAACGGTAACAGCCTTTTGGAATGTTATGCTTCTAATGTATGAGGATGATAGCATGGACAGAAAAAGTTAATAACAAATAGGATATAGAAATAGTAGGGGAATAAAGATATATGTGTAAAGAAAATAGGAGAAGTGGAAGGGCACAATACGTTCTAAGGCATTTTTGGAGAATAGTATGGGATATATTACAAGCACAGATAAGTAAAAGCAGGTAGATGTACACCTAGCTCAGACAGTGATAGATGCAGACTGTGTAAATTTCAGGGACATGTGAAGGTTAGTTCAGAATAGGAAACAATAAGGGTACGCGTCTAACCAGTTCCAGGACTGAAGTCCTAATGATGATAATGGTGATATTTTAGTGGGTGTTTAAATATGCTCTTGTTTTAAAAACAAAATATTAAGAATTTTATTGAAACAAATTTTAAGTTGATTTAGTAATACAGATGACAGTTGTATTTTAATTTATTCATAGTTCAAGGTTGTAATTTTAAAGGTAACATACTTTTGAGATTACTTTTTATGTACGATTTTTGAAACAACATGCACACTTGTGTCATACTTTATGTACTGTAATTGTCAGAGCTGTGAATTGAGAATTTGTTAACTTGATTAATTGTAAATTATCTTTCACATATTTTGAGTAAAGTCAAACTTGAGAGAAGCACTTCTCGCTTATTGTAAGTATATTGTGATTATAAAGGAATCCTTAAGAATTCATTATAAGTTTTAAATGGACAATACTTCTTTTTATTGCGCTAAAGATAAAAAATAAATTGTGTACTTAAGAATTAGAGAAGGACGTTGAAGTACAATCTAAATTTCTTTAAATTTAAAATTTCAAGTATAAAACCTATAAGAATTCCTCGCAATAAAGTAAGTTTATTTGAATGATTCCAATATGAACCATTACTTGGGTATTGCTTTATGTATTTTATGGGACACACACAGTGACCTCAGTTACTGATTTTTCTTGTATGTATTCTTATGTTTCAGATTTGACTAAGATTCTTATTGCTGTTGAAATGCATCATAACCTAAAGGTTTCTGCATCTTACCATTAGGTTTATCTTGTAAGTATTCTTTGCAATGGCTCCCTCTTCCCCTATCTTTGCTTTGATAAACTCATCACACGACTACTCTTATGCTCCCGCGTGACGTAAAAATCTAGTTAGACCGGAAGTAGTCAACGACTCTGTTATTTTCAAAGCCGCCCTTCCATCCTGCCCAAGTGCAAGACTAATTTCAATTTTTAAGGGATCCGCTGAACCCACCAGGTATTCTACTCTACCTATATGTGGGGCACTCCTTAACCTTAGAAAGTTAAATGTTATAATACATTTTGATTACTTTAGGAGTAGAATCCTAATATAATCCTTAATACATTTTTCTAGTACAACCTTAGTACATTTTTCTTTTTAGTACATCTTAAAATGCTTCTCTGCACATTCTAGGCGGTTTCTAGTACATTTTAAGTATTCTTAGTGCGTTTTAGGTATCTCTCACTGTTTTGCTGGAACGAAGGAAATAATGTTTGATATACTAAAACAAATTTCACTGTTCATTAATCACATAAATTCCATAACTTGTTTAATGGACGACTACCGCTAAAGCACATCACCTTAGAGTGTCCAGAAGACATAGGTATTATCAAATGGCGATAGACCAGTCGGTCGCAGAGAGTTATATCTCAGACATCCTTTCTCCGCGAGAAGATAATACCAACTGCTGTAAACGCTGCACGACAAGTTGACGAACGAGCATCGACGCTTGCTATTGGTATATTTTAAATCGTACCATACAAAAATTAAATTATAACAAACTTTGTTCTGTATATAATTTTATTTTTAGACTGTTTGTTAGGTAAAGCCAAGTGAAGATTTGGATCTGAAGACGACATTTGCAACCATTGTACACAAACATTGTACAGTTATTTCAAAAATTTTGTATGGAAAATCAATCTGACATTTTGCGTGTATAGAATTTCTTATTTAAAAAAAAAAGGATTACCGTGTATGTTTTACGAGGGAATGGAGTTTATAAATAGTAAGAATAGCATTTGACGATCTTAAATTGCGTGCGGGAATTTGGAGCGTTACAGTACGTACTGTAGAATGCTGTTAAATGCCATCGTTTAGCGAAATAAAAACTTATCTGTCCGAAAGTATGATTAAGGAAGGCCTTTAATTCTAACCTGACTAAAGAATATTACGAGTTTGGAAACTACAGTATGTAACCAAACAACTAAAATTATTACTGTCTTAGTAGCTAATTGGCAAGGGCATCTAAGTACAAATTGAAAGATTACAGGTTTCAATCCTGGCCGGTACCGTATATTTTCTTTAATTTCGGTTCTAAATAAGCATTTAAGTTTTATATAAAAGTCTAAGTTATAATCTCATCTCATTAAGAAATATCAACATTATTTAAACTTGTAGGTTGGTCTCAAAAACTTGAGAGGTCCGCTTAAACCTTAAGTTCCTCCGCGAGCGAAGCGGGAAGATTTCGTCTATGGTTTCGAACTGACGACGACGGCGTGCGTGCGCTAGGGTATATTTTGTCGTAAAAAACCCGAAAATAACAGAGAATGCCATTTTTAGCTACCCTCCATGCGTCGTTGTGTTACCTAACGAAAAAATTATACATGTTTACTCGGACAAGCATACAGGTGACACCATTACGCGAGTGACTACGAGAAGATGCAGGTAACTTACGACAATTACTTACTACGTACATTTTAGTATAATTTTCTATATATAAATGCGCTCGACCTTAAAACACCAAATCATGATATTGAAACTTATTTTTAGATTAAAGTTTGCCGTCCTATAGTTTTCTTGTAGGCGAATACAATACAATTCTATTTAAAAATATACAGGTTAAGGACGTTCACTCTGTGGGATTTCGAGGTCTAGCGAATACTAATTTTATATTAATTTTATATTAATTACGAATATAGTTGGTGACAGGTGGAAAAACTATTTTCGAAAACCCCAAAGAACGATTTTCTTTTATTTTGCAGCGTTCTATAAGACCGTTAAAAGAAAATCAAATTAAAAAAACTTTTTCCACTCCCGAATGCTGTGCTTCAGATAGCATGAACAGACGACAAATATAATAACAAATAGGTTATAGAAATAGTAGGGGAACAAGGATATCTGGGGAAAAAGATAAGAGAAATAGAAGGGCAGAATACGTTCTAAGGCATTTTTGGGGAATAGTATGGGATATATTACAAGCAGATATAGGAAAAAAGAGGTAGATGTATACCTTGATCAGATAGTTATAGATGCAGACTGTGCAAATTTCAGGGAAATCTGTAGGTTAGTTCAGAATAGGAAACAATGATGGTACGCGTCTAACCAGTTCTAGGACTGAAGACCTAATGATGATGATGACTCCCGAAACTCATACTCATCTTGTCCTCCTGACGTTTTAAAAACCAATTGATGTAGCTGCTCGAACCAAAGGTTTTCATTGCTTGTTGGTTATTGTTTTTCTTGTGTTTTGCGATTTGAATTGGGTCTAGCCCTTCCGTATAATTCCAGTTTATGATTTGGGACTTGCAACTCTAACTTAACAGTTTGATTGTTGTGGTCTACATCTAGTCATCTAAAACTCTTTGTGGTCTTTTTCCATTTGTTGTTGACTTCCGGCCAGCGGTGCTATTGCTCTGAGAGATGTTAAATCCGAATCGTCAAATTTTTGATATGTGTTGATGGCGAGCATCTTACACTGTTTGTGGAGCGTGTCTACATTTAGATCCTGTCTAATGGATTCGTTCCGGATAAGCCATGTAGCTTCTGTTACGAGGCGACGGGTGCTGTTTTGAACCATTCTTGTACCGTGTCTGTTGGTGGTGTTCAGGTGTGTAATCCAGGCTGCTAAAGTGTAACTCATGGTTGGTCTGATGTAGATCGTGTAGATTCCTTTCGCATACGAAGGTAGATGTAACGATGATTCTGTTGCCTCTTTCTACCGAATTTGTTTGCGACTGATAGTTGGCGTTGTCCCAAACTTTTTGAATTTTGTATTCCTGCATTAGGTACTCCGTTATCCGTTGTCAATGTAATAATCTGAGGCACCTCATATACCAAAAACAAAAACTTGGTTTTCTAGAACTGGCCGAGCCTTTTTTATCGGATGTATTAGTACGTATTTGTGTACTAGCCATAAACAACTAGGATAAACATTTTACTATTCTTTGATCTAGATAATGGCCCAATAAAATCTAGGGATATCATCTGAGAGGAATGTTTTACCTTCCTTTCTTTTCCCTTCGGTCTAGAATGCGACAACGGGCTACTTTTTGTAGCTAAATAAATAGCACATCATTTAATGTATCGACTTGTGTCCGATTTCATCTTCGGCCAGCAATACTCTTCTATAATTTTGAAATAAGTTTTAAACACCCACAGATGAGCAGACATAGGAATATTATGGTTCTGCTGGATAATTTCTTTCCTGCGTGCCTTTGATAACGCTTGCGACCACTCTATTAAGTTTGTACATATCTTATGTTTCTTTGTAACATATTTATTTTTCCACACTCCAAAGGAGATACTTTTCAGAATACTGTTGAATTTTCTGTACCATGGGTCACATCGGCTCTGATTTATTTTATTAGCATCAACTATTAACGGTGCTCTTGAAAGTGCATCGAACGCAACGTTGAATTTACCTATTCCTGTGTAGCACCTTGTACGTAAATTTAGCTAGACAAAAGCGCCAACGGGGTAATCCGCCTGATGAGTTTTGTAGTCTGTCCAATCATATTAACTTTTCGTAACCTGTAACAATTTTAAAGCTTTCCTCCTCGACAGAAGGTCGGTATTTCTCTACTCCGAAAAGCACAGCTAACAACTCATTTTCAGTTACACTATATGCTCTTTTCTGTTTGGTTAAAGACTTATTAGTATAGGCTATTACTCTCTCGTCGCTTCCCTCTGCTTGTGCAAAACTGTACCCAAAACAAATTCAGAAACATCTATCTGAATACTAAAGAAAATGTTAGCCAAGAGCGAGTCGAGCTCGCACTATTAGGGTTCCGTACCAATACTACAGTGAGCAATCAATAAACTAAATTAAGCTGTTTTTATTTTTTATGTATATTTAAATCTTA
This sequence comes from Platerodrilus igneus, assembly GCA_036346225.1. Classification (NCBI taxonomy): domain Eukaryota; kingdom Metazoa; phylum Arthropoda; class Insecta; order Coleoptera; family Lycidae; genus Platerodrilus; species Platerodrilus igneus. The sequence continues at coordinate 263,135 of JARFIW010001121.1, forward strand.
TCCAAATTTGATTGTGATAACTGAAAAATGAATATATTGCCCCACAGTGTACTGGTACATTAGTAAATACGTTGCTTATTACTGTGTTAAAAAATTTTTTTCCCAGCAACTATTACACTGTCAAAAGAACCTATAATTTTCCGATAATCTATGACTCAATAGCTACTATCTCTATTAAAATCAAAATTTTAGCTTTGGAAATGTAGGAGAACAGGTAGGGGGGACGGTAATTTTTGGCACATTTTAAGCTATATCATGAAGATTACTGGACCGAAAAAATTATAAAAAAGAATTTTTTGGAAACCTTTTAGAATCCTTTTTCAAATAATACCTCATACGTTATATATATATTAAAACTTTTTTTCTTTTGACCAAATTAACCCCCGCCATTTTACTCTAAAAATATTTCTTTTCTATGTTCTGACTGTCGATATATGTGCCAAATTTCAAATTCCTACGTTACATAGTTTTCGAGAAAAATCTTTGTGACAGACGGATGGACGGGCACGCGAGTGATCTTATAAAGGTTCCGTTATACCTTACAAGGTACGGAACCCTAAAACGAATATACTCGTAAGTCAGATCCCGCTTTTGCCAAAAAGTTGACACTCATTAAAGGTACGAGCAGAAAGTGTAGTACTAGGATTCTGTAATTGTTTCAAATTTCTCCAGCATCAATTCAAATCTACTATGAATATAGCATATCAATTAAAATTCTCAAATCCCTGTTACATTTTTCTTCTAGAAATTGTCAATTTGAAAAATTACTGTAGGACACCAGTTGCTACTCGTAACATAAGGATGTGGCCTTTGAAACCTGTTTTGTGCTAAGTTGAAATATTAATCATAAAAAGAGGCCGCTGGAATTTATATGGTAAATAAAAGCATTCTAAAGTGCTGTTGTAATGAAGTATTGCAGTGCAATTACGTAATTAATTATAATTTTGGGTAGCCAAAACCGCCAACATCATCATAAAAGTTTGTTATGGAGGTTAAACGAAAACCCTGTGAATGATGTTGAAAGTATACTTTCTAATGGATTCTTTTCATCAAGTAGACAGAAGAGTGGAGTGGTTCAATTTATTAGCAACTGTATCTTTGAATTATTACTTTTGGTGTCAACACTTAATTCAGATGGGATTTTAGATTTTATTTTTGCAGTAGAACTGCCCGTGTTCTGAGCATTGGATTGTATTAATTATATAAAAAAATATATTTTGAAAACTGACAGATTTATATTAGTGGAGTCAAACTAGGTTTTTATCTCGGAACTGGTTCAACTAACTCGAATTTTAATGATTGACGGCTTAAAATTTTACAAATTAAATATACTAAAACCCCTATAGGTTAAAAATTGCTGCTTTTTATTTACTTAATAAATTATTTAAATTATATTTTTATTATAACGTTGTACGAGAGAAAACACAATCAATGTATGATGTTTAGGTTCGATACCAATTTTAAAACTCTAAAAAGACTTCAAGCATATAATAATAAAACGTTGAAAAGGTTTCTGGAGGGAATCTCAATATAGAAAGAGACAGAGAATGAGCAGATGCTTTTGGTAGGGTCTCTTAAGGACGCACGATCAAAGAGTGTCGAAGGCGAACCATTCAGACGTGAAGTTACAGAGAGTGTCGTCTATCTGGATTAATGGAGTTGCTTGCACGAATGATATTATTGAAGGAATGGAAACTTTCTGCAATATGTCCTTTAAAAAAAGCCACCAACATGCTGATTCTACAGATGCGAGAATGACAAGATATGATGGTGATGTTCAAAAATTGGAAAAATGGCTTCAGTTTCACGATCCATTCTCCGACTTGGACCTAATTATGAATATTGCAACAGATATTATTGGTCACGAAAAGATCAATTGCTACAATGCCTTTCTCTAATCAAGGCATTGAGTCCGTAAAAAATAGACAAATAAAACTTTAGAGATTTAAAATTGAAAACTTCACAAAAAATCGTGCATTTACTTGCTCTAAGCAGTAAAATAAAAATAAACAACGAGAACTTTCCAATTGATCCTCTTTTATTGTTTCAACGTATTAGCGTATTGGAGAAATCTTATGCCGATTTGCAATATGTTACATGCCAACTGGCATGCATCACGTTAGATTTAATTTGTAAATAAATTCCCGCTTATATTTTTAAATGAATATGTTAATTTCCGTCGTCCCTGACAGCCGCGTCTGCGCAAAGGATGCGGAGTGCGCGCGTGGTGTTAAAAGATGCCATTAAGTTACGAGCCCTCGACGAAGCAACATCTATCTTGGTGTGGTGTGTTTTTTCTTTTGTAGGCATATAAGTTCCTTTTATCTTTACTTTCTATTGTACCTGTTACCTGGTGTTCCTTCATCCCCTACGAGCATAGAAGACACAGGAAGAACGAATGTAATCTGATTTAACGAGGCGTGAATTGAATCCATCCTGTAAAGCATCGTTGGACCCTGAGAATGTAAGTACTTTGTTTTGTTTTAAATTGTGCTTGCAAATTGACTTAAAAAGCGGTTGCATCACTTTTAAAACGTGTGCGGTATAAGTTACAAGTGGCAGGAAATTTATCGCGAGTATAACATTTGCGCGGTATAACGGTTGCTTAAGTGTAGCAAATTGTATATGAAGTATGAATTAGCTCCTTACCCGTTATCATTATACGACTACGCAGGAATGTGAAAAACCCAGAAATCTACCTTCTACAGTATCTTCGAAGAATGTTCAAGAAATGTCAACGATATCAACAATTTTGCTTATGTCATTGATGGTGGGATGCTTTTACATCGTGTTAAATGGCAAATTAACCAAAAATTCAACGCAATATTAGATAGTTACATGAGGTATATTAATAGGTATTACGGTAAAAACGTGACAATTGTATTTGATGGATATGAAGGAGACAACACTAAAGCAGCACAACGAAATCGTCGATCTGTAAAAAATTCATCACTTGATTATGCTTTCGAAGAAGACATGCAATTGAAAGTGGCGCAAGAAAAGTTTCTTTTAAATAGCAATTATAAAGCTAACTTTATAACTAAATTAAGACAATATTTAACAGAAAATAATATTTGTTCAAAACAAGCAGACGGCGATGCCGATCGAGTAATTGTGACCACAGCAATTGATTCATCTTTTTCCAATGTTGTCATAGTGGCTGAAGACATTGATGTTCTTGTCCTACTAATAGCTTTAACAACAGATACAAAGGAAATATATTTTTTGAAACCTCCTAGAGGAAAAACAGCACAAAAAGTATATTCATCGGCCAGTCTGGATGAATTACCAATCTGCAAAGAACATGTGCTTTTTCTGCCCGCTTTTACAGGTTGTCATACGACATCGACATTTTTCAATAAAGGAAAAAGCAAATTTGCAACAATATTTGAATCACGAAAATCTTTACGAGAGGCTGCTGAAGTTTTCAAACAAAAAAATAAAAGTGCAGAATATATGGTTAAAGCTGGAGTAATATGTATTCTCGCTTTATATGGCGCTCCAAAATCTATATCTAATTTAAACTACTACAGATATCAATGTTTTAAAGCAGCCATTACAAAGGACAGTCGTGTACAATTAACGAATTTGCCGTGGACAATAGATGCAACTACAGAACATCTGAAAAAAGTATATCTGCTGGTTCAGTTATGGATTGGAAAGCGACAAACCTGCACCAATTGCGCCCCATAACTTTTGAAGGAGACGAGTTGGAAGATGTAGAAGATATTTGAAAACTTTTGTATATTATGAATAAAATTATATCTCATTATTGCTAAACTTATGGCGAATAATTATTTACAGTAACAAGCAACAGAATACAAGAAAGCACATTCAAAAAATCGTTTATCGTTTAATTTCAATTTTTTCGCATTTTTTTATATTTCCTGTAAAAAGCGGCAATTTTTAACCTATAAGGGTTTTAGTACATTTAATTTTTAAAATTTTAAGCCATAAATCATTAAAATCTGAGTTGGTTGAACCAGTTCCGAGATAACGCTCGTTTTTCGTTTAATTTGACTCCACTATATGTATCGATGCAAATGAAATCTATAGTGTATGAATAGGTTTATACGTTACATTTAAAAACCCTTTTTGAAACAATATTTTTACTTTGTACAGATAAACTAAACCGTTTTTTTAAAGCACCCTACAATTAAGCAACACTAACAAAACCTTGCCTTGATCGGTATCATCTCAGATTGAGAAACATTCGGAAGATGGTGGTTCAGATGCTAGAGCCACTTGGTCAGCATACCATGGCGATTACCAGAAGGAATGGGTACCTTGTATTAGCATCTGTTACGTCGTCATCGAACAATTCGGTATTTTGTGACAATAAATACTTTGTGCGTGCATCCTACAGTTTGAGTGAAACATTTTATATACCGGCAATAACAGTGCATAAAGTGACAGTCGTACTCGAGCCTTTAAAGAAACAAGTCGCCTTCGAACCCTTGAAAAGGACGGTTGTGTTAGAGCTTTGAAAGCGAGACCGACACCATTTTCGTGCGTGTTTCTGGTTCTCCGTAAAAGCTTTTGTGCGTGAAAGTGTCTATTGCCCCCAGCGGCGCAGGACAAAGCTTTGTGCGTGAAAGTGTCTATTGCCCCAGCGGCGCAAGACTTAAGGTATTTATACCCTTCCTTAATTAGTTGGTAGTTGTCTTTTTTTGTTATTACATAACCGCTCCACCATTATCGTTATTGCTATAAAAGCAATTGGTCCTTCATTATAATTTGCATATTTTTATCACACATTTATATCAACCTCCTTAATCCCCAATCAATCATTGGCCCTATAAGTCGATCCGGATTCATTAGTCCTGTGGTTACACATGTCCTAAATTAAATATTATTGTGCATTTCAGCGAGTTTTAATTAATTAATATTTCAGTTTTAAATTTGTGCTTAAAGCCCATATTTAGCGGGTTAAAATGTGTAAACATTATTTATACTGTCTTTAGATTAAATTAAGCGATTTCGCCGTAATTGAAACCAGCAAGCGTTTTAATTACAAAGAAATTCATAATATAAAATTTGTCAGTTTTCAGTTTTAAATTCATTTTAGCGGCATAAAACAGAAAGCAACCTGAAAACTATAAATCGCTTTATACTTCTTAAACAAGAAAGGTAAAGGGATTTGCTTTGTATTTAAAAGCTATTGCACGTTTTGTATTACAATATTGAAAATATCTGCAGAGGAATAAGGTTGTAAAGTTGCATCTTTCGGCAAATATGTTAAGCCACATGTTTTAAACGTTTCTGTGAGCTTTTGATGGTAAGCCGCTCGGGTTGTTAAGCGGTACATCTTATATTCACGCTTTTGTTTGACGAACCGTTAGTCATAAAACGTGATTTATTGGTTATACCCTATTTTACATTTTCGTGCTTTGAACAACTCATAATATTTTAATATTTCTCAGTGCACATTTAGCTTTACCGTTTTACAACAGTTTATTGTAGTCCTTTCAGAATCTTTGAGAATGGCTCCAAAGAAAGCACATGTGGTAGAACTCAATTACTGAAAACACGGATTTTAGAAATATTTGAGCTTTGTAATTCTATACAAAGTGACCCAAGTTTAAAGGCATTGTTCCTTATTCAAACAAGGGAATACATGACCTTTATGCAAATTTCAATACAATTTTAGTCGCTGTCTTGGCCTCATGTGACGAGGTAGACTCATTAACTTACAACGCTGTACGGAAGGAAGTAGATTCCGCTTATTTTTTCATACTGCTGCATCTCGATACGATGCAAGAAATGAAAGCACCACAAATCATCGAAAATGCTCCAAGCAGCACGGTATCAAAATTGTTACCGTTAAAGCTCCAAATTTTTAATAATGAGGTAACTGAATTTTCATCTTTCATCGATTTATTTGACAGCCTGGTCTATAATAACGCGTCGCTGTCCAATATCGAAAAATTAAATTATCTTATCAGTTGTTGTACCGGGGAGTCTTTAAGAATCGTTAAATCTGTACCCATTTCGGGGGATAATTTTATTATTTCCTATAACGCCTTGCGTGAGAGATTTAGCAATCCGCGTTTATTGGCAACTTTGCATTGGAAAGCAATGAAAGACTTTCTACCTTTAAAATCAGAAGACCCTAAGAAACTTAGGGCACTTATTGATTGTTTTCGGAGAACCTTGCTGTTCTAACTAACTTAAAGTTTCCCACTGAACATTGGAACTTTATTCTGGTCGATTTGCTTTTAGAAAACTTGATCCGTTCACTAGAAAACGCTTCGAACTCCAATCGGATCCGAAGCAAATACCTAATTTCGAGGATTTGAGATATTTTTAACCCAACAATGTGCAGCGTTGAAACCTTTTCTTCAACCGCACCTGTTTCTTATTCGACGACTGTCCATACATCTCACACATCAGTGCCTAAGAAATCCTCAGCGTTTCAATTTAAACCAAGAGTTTCTTCTAACGTAGTTTCACTGGACACACCAAGTAGCTCCAGTGACTCAAATAATTCATTTTCGCACCATTGTCCTTCCTGCAAAGGCAATCACTTAATTTATAGATGTCAATCGTTTCTAAAGAAAACTCCGACGGAACGTTTCGACATTGTCAAACGCTTACGCCTTTGTTTAAATTGCTTACGAACAGACCATGCGTCCATGCAATGCAAATCTTATAATTCCTGTCGAACTTGCGCCAAGCCGCATCATACCTTGCTACATTTTGAATCGCAACCTGCTTCTAGCCGTTCAGCTGAACCGACCGCTACACACATGCATAAAAATGCCAATAGGACGCAGTCAGCCTCTCCTATTCCGGCAAATGTTTTGTCTTCACAGACGAATTCAAATCTTGGGGTTACTGTCTTACTCTCCACTGCTGTTGTGGAAGTTCAAGATCGTTCTGGTAGATACAAACCGATCAGGGTACTCTTAGATCCTGGTTCCCAAGCTAGCTTTATTCGAGACGATTGCGTGAGCAAACTTTGGCTTCCACGCATACGTTCTCAAGTTCCGATTTATGGACTTGGGCAGACAACTTCAGCAGTCAATAGAGGTGCCGTCAGCTGCACTATTCGCTCTATGTTAGACTCTGAAAAATCTCTAGAAGTCACAACTTTTGTGCTTTCGTCAATATCTGGCAAATTACCTAGCGTTGAAGTTCCTAATAATTGGGAACACTTATGCGGCCTGCACTTTGCAGACCCGACCTGGAACTCTCCAGGAACTATTGACATGCTCCTTGGAGCAGATGTTTATCCGTTCATCATCAATGGCGGTGTTATACATGGCAAATTTCTTCAGCCTGCCGCCATAAATACAATTTTTGGTTGGACTATTATTGGTCCCACAAAAGCTTGCAGTCTGATACTGTCCAAGCATTTTTACTTCTGTAGAAGATCCTATCGACCAGACCCTAAGGCGGTTTTGGGAGATAGAAGAATTGCCATCAAGCCTTATACTTCTCCAGAAGAAGAAAAGGCAGATTTGATTTTGAAAACACGTTTTCTCGTGACCCTAGCGGTCGTTTTATTGTTGCGTTACCGTTCAACGATACTTTGCCCGTTTTGATAATTGCTTTGAGATGGCTAAAAGACTATTTTCGTTGGAGCGCAAATTGCATGCTCAACCGGAGCTACGCGCCCAATACAACAATTTCATGCAGGACTATCTTGATGCGGGTCATATGGCATTACTCGATTCTCCGCCCGTTGGGAACGATAATTATTTTTACCCCATCACCCTGTGTTTAAAGAGGAAGGTCATACTTCTAAAATTCGTGTGGTTTTGACGCCTCTGCAAAGGCTAAAAACAACGTGTCACTTAATGACACTCAACTGGCTGGACCTAGTCTCCAAAACGACATTTCGTCAATCTTACTGAAATTTCGTACTCATCGTTTCGTTTTTACTTGTGATGTTCGCCAAATGTATCGACAAATTTTGGTTACCGAAGAACATCGAAAGTTTCAATTAATTGTTTGGCGGTTCTCCGCAGAAGAACCCATCCAGACATATCAGCTTAATACAGTGACCTACGGTATTAAGTCATCGCCTTATCTAGCATTAAAAACTCTTCAGCAATTAGCCATTGACGAAGGCAAAGGTTTCCGTTAGCCGCTGACGCTATACGGTCAAATCTATATATTGATGATTTCGTCGCCGGTGGAGATTCTATACAATCGGCCCTCGAAATTAAAGATCAACTTATTCGACTTTTACATTTGGCTGGTTTTGAACTTCGAAAATGGAGTTCTAATTCAGTTTCTATTTTGGAAGGCATTCCGTCAGATTTTTGCCAATATACTTCTCTCGATTTCGATTCGGACGAATCAATAAAAATATTAGGTCTTCAATGGTCACCTACAGAAGATATTTTCTCGTTTCGGGTTAAACCATTAAACCAAATATGTACAAAGCGCAACATACTTTCACAAGTTGCCAGAATATATGATCCATTAGGATTTTTAGCCCCACTAACACTTTTTGCAAAACGCCTAATCCAGCATCTGTGGATGTTAGGTTTGAATTGGGATGACATCCCACCAGCAGACATTTCGTCTCAATGGCAGCAGTATCAAGAAGAGTTGCCGTTATTATCGTCATTAAAGTTACCACGTTGTTTACCCCCTTCGGATCCTTTTACTTGTCATTTGCATGGGTTTTGCGATGCTAGCGAGGTAGGGTATGCAGCGGTAGTGTATTTCAGTTCATAAATCAAACTACTGGAGAAATAACTGTACAATTTGTAACCGCTAAAACCAAAGTAGCTCCAATTAAGCGCATTTCAATTCCACGTTTGGAATTATGTGCCGCCGTTTTATTAACCGATTTACTTTCTTTTACCATTCGGTCTTATCAAGGCTTGATTGACATCTCCGATGTTTCAGCGTGGAGTGATTCTACGGTCGCTCTCACTTGGATACGTTCTCCACTTTTCGTTGGAAAACTTTTGTGGCAAACCGTGTTAGCCACATTCAAGAAATCATTGCACCTAGCCGATGGTTTTATATTAAATCTTCGCATAATCCGGCTGATCCTGCATCTCGGGGATTAATGCCAAGCGCGGTTATTTCATGTTCGCTATGGTGGGCGGGGCCTGAATGGCTTCACTACCCTAGTGACTCGTGGCCGCCTCAACCAACATTGTCAACCTCAATTGCTGAGGTAACTACGGAAAAGAAGATCCTAACATTTGTCGCTCAAACAGATCCAAACGTCATTGACATTTTACTAAGTCGCTTTTCATCGTTATATAAAATCCAAGGCATCGTGGCTTACATTTATAGATTTTCTAAACCCATGGCTCAACGTCATACGGGTCCCTTAACAGACATTGAACTACACAATGCTCTCATGATTATCGTTCGGCATGTACAAAATGTTACATTTTTAAAGGAAATAGCTTCGATTAAGGCAAACCGTAAATTACCTAAAAGCTTGCGAAAACTTTCGCCATTTGTTGATCCACAAAACATCTTAAGAGTAGGTGGGCGCTTGACACATTCTTCGCTTTCCTATTCCGAAAAGTTTCCTGCGTTATTGCCTCAGCGGCACCGATTAACCGAACTTATCATTCTGTCAACTCATGAAAGGTATTGCCATCCCGGTGTTAATACCACAGCGTATCTTATCCAACAGAATTTCTGGATCCTTTCTATTAAAAATTCAATCGGAAATTGTTTATCATCATGTCATGGATGTTTTCGTACCAAACCGGTCCTGGTAACTCCTCCTATGGGAGACCTACCGGCAGCACGTATTACCCAGATCAAAACTGCACATGGCACATTAAAACGACCTTTGGTCAAACTAGCGCCGCTACCGGTATTTTAACTTTATTTTATGTTTAGATGTATATACACATTTTTACATGTATAGTAGTATATTATTTTTACATATTTGCTTATTTACATATATATATTTTATTTTTGCATAGTTGGTAATATCGCTCGCTGTAGTGCACCACCCTATCTTTCGTTACCTCCTTTCCTAGCAAGGTCAAATTCCATGTGATTTCCTTCACCCAACCTACTTCCTCCTTTTCAAAATTCTATGAATTTGGTGGGCGGTATGTTACGTCGTCATCGAACAATTCGGTATTTTGTGACAATAAATACTTTGTGCGTGCATCCTACAGTTTGAGTGAAACATTTTATATACCGGCAATAACAGTGCATAAAGTGACAGTCGTACTCGAGCCTTTAAAGAAACAAGTCGCCTTCGAACCCTTGAAAAGGACGGTTGTGTTAGAGCTTTGAAAGCGAGACCGACACCATTTTCGTGCGTGTTTCTGGTTCTCCGTAAAAGCTTTTGTGCGTGAAAGTGTCTATTGCCCCAGCGGCGCAGGACAAAGCTTTGTGCGTGAAAGTGTCTATTGCCCCAGCGGCGCAAGACTTAAGGTATTTATACCCTTCCTTAATTAGTTGGTAGTTGTCTTTTTGTTATTACATAACCGCTCCACCATTATCGTTATTGCTATAAAAGCAATTGGTCCTTCATTATAATTTGCATATTTTTATCACACATTTATATCAACCTCCTTAATCCCCAATCAATCAGCATCCTTTCCTACTTTTCAACTCAAACCTTCTAACGATCTTTGAATGATCTTCCACGCCATGATGCTTGTCAAGAAGTGTGTCAATCATCTTAATCCATCATATCAGGTACATGTCATTACAGGAGAACAGACTATTTAAATTCAGTGAAAATACGAAGACGTGGGAGATATGGTGGTTATGTTGGGTAAATTTTTCAGACATATCAACAAAGCATTCCGTGACATCGTGCAAGGACCAGGATAGACTGAAGCTTTTGTTAAAGTTGATGTGGCATATTCAGGCATAGCGCTGTTCACGTTACTAAACCTAGGTATGTCCTTCTAGTTACGTATGTTGCTCTGTGAATTCTGTTGCATGAAGCGCGTCCAGTATAATTCGAGGATTAACTAGGAAAAGAATGCGAAAGTCTGATGATGCGTGGGTTTTTGTTCTCAAATGTGAAGTTTTTCTGCTAAATTTCGTACATTCACATCGGCAGGGAAACCATAATCTATATGTTTAAAGCTTGCGGTCCTTTGGAGACTAATTTTTTAGTTACGACTTACCATTATGCAAGATGGGTTCCTATTTACGTCGAGTACATAAAGAGATTGCAGATATATGTCCTGGAGAAATTTATGAATGGCAATTTAGCCGTCAAGTGATTGAAAAATCGCTACTCGGTAGCAATTGATTGAAACTATTATTAACTTAATAATATACTAAAATGTAGCGGTGGTGTTATTGGGTTGACCGAAGATTCCTCGTCCTTACCGAACTGATCTGCTTGTGGTCCTAAAGTGAACAAACGACCAGAGGAATTCAAGATAGTATCTGGAATTAATGAAAACAACGATGATTGAGATTTCTTTTATTACGACGAACGAGTGGTGCACTAGGAGACTTTTTCTCAGATGTACAATCTTTGGCTGACGTGATCCGGGCTCAAAAAAACAATTTCTTGAATCGAGTGTCTGAGGATAGACCAAGTGAAATGAAATTTAGGTAGGAACTGGGAAATTGATACTAAGAAGAAGATACAGGAGGTTGGAAGATGGGGTACAAAGACAAGTGTTGTCAAAAGTAGAAAAAGAGGCATGTCTAGTCACGCAAATATGGTTAACAGACGTCGGTTGGAACTCTACTTATCAGTGGAAGACCAAGGGTAAACAGTGAATGAAGGGTAGGTAGGTATTGTCGAGCTACTGTTCCAAAAATTTAAACGATATGCTATCTCCGGAAGCGATTGATAGCCGGATTGGAGCTAAGCATCTTCCAGACTAGGTGCTCGAAAATCTAAAAAAGGGATCGTGGTGTCGACCTAAATGTCAGTGACTTCCGTTCAGTGCGTTTGTCAATTCAAAATGTAAATCCCTATCATAAAAATCTAACAATATTTCAAAAAAATGGTGAAGTAAGTAACCCATTGTTCTACCTACCCTATATTTCAACATAAAATGTTCTTAATCAAAATTTTCTTCTTCGATTTTAAATTTTCCGTGTCAGGTATAGGGATTGACCTATTTCATCAGTAATTTATACTTATTAATCAAAATTTTGTTAACAATTGTGAAAAACCCTAGAAATATAGGTATCTATTCATCTCTGACGAAGTCCGTTGCATTTGAAGGAAAATTGTTTCCTCAAACTTTATTCCTGACGCAATAACGAACTTCTTACCGTCGCAAGTCATAATTATGTTCTTCGCAAAACTTTTACCAATTTGGTAACAACAAATCATTATTGTCATTCACTTCCCAAACTCGTGATTCATAACGCAATTTAATTTTTAATAAAAAGTAAATACCAGGAGAAGATCAATTTGGGTTTATGCGAAACAGGGAAACACTGGAGGGTATTTTAGCTCTGAGGGTTATAATGGAGAAAACAATAGAAAAGGCAAAAGCGTGTATATAGGGTTTGTAGATCTTGAAAAAGCATTCGACAATATAAAATGGGAACAAATGTTTGAAATTACTTAAAAAGATTACAATGAGTTTTGGGGATAGACGGATAGTACATAGCTTATACAAAGAGCAAACAGTAGTAATGGAATTAGAGCAGGAACGTAGAGAAGTAAATATTAGGAAAGGGTTGAGACAGGGATGTGCCTTATCCCCATTAATTTTTAATGTATATTGAAGAGGCAATGAATGCTGTCAAATGCAAGAAGACATTTGGAATTACTTGGCAAGGACAAAAGATTAATATGCCTAGATTTGCAGGTGATATTAGCATCTAGCAAGAAAGAGTTAGAAGCTACTCTTAATGAAATGGGAACAGTTCTAACAGAGAGCTACAGTATGAAAATTAACACAAATAGAACTAAAGTTCTAGTATGCAAGGAGGGGAAATTACATCAAAAACAAGAATACAAATAGGTAACGAGAACTTACACGAGGTTAAGGATTTCTGCTACCTAGGTAGCCATATAACGCAAGCTGGGAAAGGCACAAAAGATATAAAACAAAGATTAGCACATGGTCGTGCTACATTTAATTAAAAAAGGCAACTGTGTTCAAAGCAACTACTCTGCTCAAAGACCACAAACATAGAAACAAGGAAAAGATTGCTTAAAACATATGTGTGGAGCACAGCACTGTACGGCTGTGAAGCCTGGACAGTAGGAGAAGCGGACAAGAAAAAGGTAGAAGAAGCCTTTGAAATGTGGTGCTACAGACAGATGATGAAGATATCTTACACAAACAAAGTTAAGAACAAAGAGGTACTAGAAATCGTAGGAGAAAAAAGAAATATGTGGAACACAGTAAAAAGTAAGAGAGATTGGATGACAGGTCACATACTAAGACATGAGGGAATAATGCCGAATATATTAGAAGCAGCGATAGGAAAAAAGAGAAGTAGAAGTAGACCTAGGTTAGACTATTGCACATAGATAGTAAAAGATGTAGGATGTGGGGATTTCAGGGAAATGTGTAAGCTAGTTCAGAATAGAATCGATGGAGGTACGCATCCAACCAGTCCCAAGATGGAAAAACTAATGACGAAAAAAATAAATGTACTTAAACATGATGATTATTATAAACAACTACAGGTATTGGTCTTGCAATATTCCCAATTGATATTAATTGTGCGAAAGAACTTACTGGAAAACTATTGATTCGGCAAATGTCTAAGTGTTGGAGGGATCCTTGGCAGCCATAGGCTGCTTAACCGCCTTCACAACGTACAACTAAATCCCGGTGAAATAAGGCATATAATTAGAAAACAATAGAAGGGGAACCGAGCTGTATAAGCTGTGTGGGAATTTCAGGGAACTGTGTAGGTTGGCTCAGAACATAAATAAGTGGAGGTACGCGTCCAGTCAGTTTCAAGACGGAAAACCTAATAACGAAAAAATAAGTGCACTTAAATCTGATCATTATTATAAACAACCACAGGTGTTGGTTATGAAATAATTTCACCTATTGTTGATTGTGCGAAGGAATATATTGGAAAAACTATTAATTCAACAAAAGCTCGAGTGACAAAAACGGCAAGAGACATTAGAGATACAGGTTCACGGACTTCAACAGGACCTTCGCTGACTAAATTAGAAGTTATCGTCACTTCAGCGACATTTGTGCTTGCATACACGACAAGAATTTCGTGAGTAGAATCGTTTAAGAAGGCGGGAACAAACTCTTGAAATGCTATATCGATCGAAGAAGGGTATGTTTTGATAGTAGTGGCAGGGTGACCTGGATGAGGTACCGAAGAGAACGTAGAGTTAGCAGCAGAAGAAATTGGGCTCCTGGAACTGAGAACAGAATTGGAAGTATGACCTATTAGTAGTAGGATGACAGCGCGGACAGTTACGGCGAGAAACTCCTTTATATCCGCAACCATGGCAATGCAGTACTTGAGGACGAGTACAACGTATCGAAACATGACCAGGCTTGTTGCAATTAAAGCATATAACCTGACGAGTAGAAGCAGAACTAGGAAGAAGAACAGTAGAACGTACGGAAGTAGTATCGGATGTACCCGTGGGCGTAGGAGAAATTTGAACAAATCGGTCATGAGAAGTAAAAGTATTTTCCTCAATAGTAACAAACTTATAAGCAAAATTCGGGGTTCGAAATGTTGAATCAGTAAATTAGACAACGACTTCCAGTCAGAAAACTTATGCCGATTATCACGATTCCAAAGTAACGCTTTAGACTCGAACAAATCCACTGCAGCCTCAAATAACTGCAATTCTGACGCATGTTGAGTTCATCGGAGTTGTTCGACCGGTCCCAAAAAATCATGTACGGTATGAATGTATGGATCACCAGAAAATTTCAAATTTCACTCCCACATAGGAAGGCCTTGGTGGGAAGCCGAAAAAGTAGTAGTGACTGACTCAGACACTGTAGCAGGGGCTGATTCCGGTTCAGCAGTAACAGTATGTTGGTCATGACTAGGTGATACGGAATTATCGGCCACAGTCTTTGCCGGTTCTAACTTAAGACATTCGTTCTTTAATTCTTGCAAGGAATGGACGGTAGGCAAATGGGTTCTATAAAATGGATCAAGGTTACGAAGCAAAACGGGCAATTGATGATCTTCACTGCAAGAAACATAGTTCCCAAACAGACCCGTCATACATGCGAAATAATTAGTAATGCTTTCACATGACCTATGCCGTCTCCTACAGATCATATTAAACACCACCAACCAATGATCAGTCATTTTGAATAAGAATAAAAAAGAAATTGGGAGAAAGTAACTAGGTAAAGGCTAACGGTAATTCGATAAAAGCTCAAAAAAATTATTGCGAATACAGGACAATTTAAAACTTTAGGAACAGCAATAAGAGCGAAACAACAAAATAGAAATTAGAATAGGGCTGAAGAATACAAGAAAAATCTAAGAAAGAAACCAACTCTAGACTTGAGGGGGGAGAAGAAAATATACCGAGAGGAAAGGAAGAAAAAAATTTGGACGCCAGTGTTTTTAATGGACTAGGATTATTGGCGAAAGCACAAGTCCAATAATCTGAAATGAGCCAACCGATAATATTGAGCGATTAAGAAAGAAACTACAACTAAAATTTAAGAAGATCGAACTCCCACAGTAAATAAAGAAAAGAAATAAATACAAGTTCGAGCGTAAGGAACGAAAACATAAGTAGTATGAGGCCGAGAAAAGGATCATGTAGTAACTTGGGCCGCAAAAAAATCAGGCCAGAAGCAAAACAAAAATTGGGCCAGAAATTAAGCGGAACCAAATCGGAACACTAACTAACGAAAACCCACACTCGAAACAAAAAAAAATTAACTACAACAAACTCGGAGCCAAAAATTAACTAAAACAAACTCGCAGCAGAAATTTAGCGAAACCAAATCAAAGTAACCGTTAACTAAAACAAAATCGGGGCCAAAGTTACACGAAACAAAATCGGGGCAATACGTTGGGCGCCAAAATTTATGCTACGTACCTAGACGTAGCCCGAAGAAACGTAAATACCAGGCTAACTACCAAACGCGGAGAGTGGGGATTCACTTAAATACCAAAAAAAACACGTCGCTCACGATTATCTATTAACAATAAGAATAAATAAAGAATCATGTATAAACAAGCAAAAGAAATAAATTAAACGTTACTATCTCAAAGCAAACAATTATGAGATACGAACAATTTAGTACTTTAGATACGAAGTGCGCATCTCGTATTTTACACAAAATAAAACTAATCAGTAGAAAATAAACATGTGTAAGCTTTTGTCAAGCGTTTTTAAAATTGCACATAATACCTTTTGTAAAATAAACTAATCAGTAGAAAAGAATTAACGTGTAAGAGCTTTTGTCTCAACCATTCTTTTAAATTGTACATAATACCGTTTGTAAAATAAACTAATCAGTAGAAAAGAATAAGCGTATGAAAACTTTTGTCTAACATTTTTAACAATGGTACATCACACCTGTAGAGCGATAATATCGATTCGCCGCAACAAACAATAGGCCTACAGTGTTACGTTTCTTATCACGTAACTACACTAAAGCGATTTTCTTTTTTTTTATGTTGGGCTTCCTTGTTGCTGGATAAAGTGAAGCTTTAATTATTCGCGGCTAAGTCTGGGAATTACCCCAAGGGTGAGCAATGAGAAAGGGTGTGGGGATGGTCTAAACTCTGCAATAAATTAACAAAAAGAAAATGGGTTGAGCGCCACTGTATCTGTATGAACGATAACACTACAGATTCATTACTCCTATGAGGAAGATACAGAAACTCACGGGATGTAAACACAATAAGAAACTTACAACTTACTGAAGTAATGTATCTGGAAACCTCTGGAACATACTTACGACCTCTTCGATCTCGATGATCCTGAAAGAAAAAAATACACAACAAATTCTCTATTAGAAAGACACAGTTTGTGCTTTCCAATAAAAAACAGACTAATAATTACAGGTGGATAATATTAAGATTACCACACCAAAGTTATTTAAATCAAAAATGAATACCTACAACAAATCAGTTGTAGCATATCTGTGCTTTTTAAATTACTTCAGCATTCGTATAATTTCATTATTTAACAAACTTATTTTCTTTAAAAATTTAGTAAAATTAATTATGCATGGAATAAAAGACTTGAGTCTAAAAATGAAATTTAATATAGTTTCTCTTCCTTGATTTTTTTTTTAAATATGTTTACAAAAATGAACTAATAAAATTGGTTTCTCTATACATCTGGCTTTGACATAACAGGGCCTTAAGTTAATAATATTTTAAAACAAGTTTTGACACCAAGTGTTCAGATCTGATTATTGGCTCACATATGTTTCTCATAAATTATCTCTAAAAAAAATTTGAATCACATATAGTTAACTTGGACAAACAACTTTTCATTTAATTCAGGTATTATGAACTTATTAAAATTTAACATCTATAAATAAATTTTCCAAAAAGCAAGAAATGGACTTTGAAGTCTCATATTTTTAACAAGTGAATTTCTGCAAATTTTATAAAATTATTACTATAGCATTTCGTGACTATTTTCTTCCACGCTGTTCTATATACACAAAATTTAACTTGACCAAACGACCCTTGAAAACTATTTATGTGAGCATTCACGAATTCTCACAAACAAAACAAAAAAGAAGGTTTGATACCTGTAGATATTGATGTCTTCATCTCTAGTTATCAAACGGCGACGTATGCCCTCCGAAATCTGTTCATCAAATTGTCGTAACGAAACATTAAACAACAGCTGTAGTTGCCCTGATAAACGAATAGCTTTCCAATCCTTTATACAAATATATCACCGTCCTACCATATCATTATGTTATTGCAACATCTAAAAATAAGTTAACAAATTCCGACACAACGATTTTAAACTACCATCTCACGCCGATCCGGAGGCCCCACCTATGCAAGGCCTGAAGATTCATGCTTTCAGAACAATGCCAACTCGACTACATTTAGAAAAGCAATCGCCGACCTCGTTCCGTTCTAGTACGGCACCTTATTTTCGTGGCGCATTACCTCGTGACCAGTACACGCACGCGCTATTCCAATTCTAACGAATGAAAGGGAAGAATCCGCCTGCAAGTTAGACAACACAAACGACTAGACCCCATATAAATACGTTCCTTGAATGTATAATATTAATAAATATCTCTGTGCAAAGCATTTAAGTTATTTAAGCGAACATGATTTCCTGTTTCAATATAGAATTGTTTCTCTTAGATATTATAGCATCAAATACGAGAATTAAATACCACAGAATAAAATTATACTGAAGCGATTTTTGCAAACATAGTGCTATAGAATATATATTCGTTACAACACCAAACGCTGATAAAGAATATTCCCTTGATACACACAAAAGAAAACAAGTTGTATACCTGTATGTGTCGGGATACTTAGCTTGCACTCCATTGGGAGTGAATCAGCACCGCGTCGCCACGGTCGTCGGGATCTATTTACCCTGTTACCATTACGGCACGGCAACGGCAACGGCAGTTGATCTGTGGCAAAGAACAGTTGGGCCTACATAAAAAAGAACCAATTTGGCCTCCAGCTAAGAGCTAAAAAGAGAATCTGATTAGGATGAATAAGCGCAGGATACTTCCTACTTGTCGAAAAAAAAACGTGCATCGCTCTTGAAGTACTGGGACGAGTAATGTAGAAAATAATTCAACGCACAAGCTGCAGAATCAAATTAAAAATTGGTTCAAATAACACGAGTTCGAACTGCAACCCTCGTGTTATCAAAGCGCGATTGGCAAACTAGAAAACACGCTATGAAATAATAGTAGAATCCATTATTTCGACAAGTCTTTAGATGGGTAGCACAAGAGAAAGCAATTATACGTTATCGGAATGTTTAACAAATTAACGGATACCTAAAACAAGGTATTGACTATTTAATTTATCTAATAAATTTTTGTTTTAAAAGCAAAATGGATTTGAGTTAAAATTATGTTAAAGCGGGCTTATTCTGAACAGGTACACTATATAGGGTATTGTTGGAGAATTTAAGAATAGAAATGGAATTTATTCGAGCGGGTAATGACTTAACTAGGGAAAAAAGAGTATTTAATTTATGTTGAAAAATAAACGTAACAATGTAACTTACCTGTGTAGTTAGTAGATCATCTGTTTTTCTTTTTCATTTTTGGTAACTTATAATTAAACGATAAATATTTAAAGCCGCATACAGAGGATGCTTAATTTAATTTCTTATTTTTTTCTGTTAATGATAATGAGTGTAATCTAATTAGCTATTTATTACTGTTTCCGAAACATATGTACTGTAGAATGTGATTAAATATTCGCTTCAAGATATATAAAAAAGTCTATCTTCCAAATATCTAAGTTCAAGCATTAAGCACGCGGGTGCGTTGTAACAGTTGCAGTTTAAAGTGTGATTCACCCGATTTCTCGAGTTTCATTACAAACTAAAGTCTAACGGTCTTTCCAAATCTTAGCTTTATCACACATACTTCAAATATAGTTCGTTACGCTCCAGAAAGGAGAGATCAACTTCTTGGGCGGGGATCCTTTCCCACAGACCCAGGACTCTTTCTCAACCATTACCTTTGCCAAAAAGTTGACACTCATCTAAAAATGGGAGTGAAAGTAATGCTTTAAATTTCTTTGAGAGCAGTTCAATTAATCTACTATTACTCTTGTAATATATCAGTGAAGTGACTACTTTTTGAATTGTCGTTTACATTTTTCCTTCTAAAAGTTGAATTATTATTTGAAGGATACGGGTTATTCTTTACAATACACAAGTATGAAAAGTTTTCAAAACTGATTTTTGCTTAAGTGGAAACATAAAAAAGGATGCTGGAGTTTACATAGTAAATAAAAGCAATCTGTTGTATTTAAGAGCTTCAGTTCAATTGCGTAATTAATTATAGTTCAGCCAAAATCATCTAAGCAATTTGCTATAGAAATTGGAAAAACGTGTCCCTAGTGAGTGATGTAAAGAGTATAATTCTAATGGATTCTTCGCATCGAGTGAGGGTGTAACAACTGAACGAACACAGTTGCAAAAGAGTAAACTTGTTCAATTTATTCGCGACTGCATCTCTGAGTTAATTACTTTTGGTGTCAACACCTACTTCAGAATGGTCTTTTAGATTTTAGGTTTGCAACTGAAGGGTTTTTAAAACTACTGTTCTTATTCTGAGCATTGGTGTGTGTTAATTATATGAAAGAATATTGTAACTAATTTTTATTTACTAGTTCTTTGTTCGGTTCAATATTAGTTTCATTATTCACAGTTATCGACAGATACTTCTTAATGTACTGAGATGCCGCTATAGAGATCATTATGATTACTACAACGTTTGCTGTATTAAATACCCCTTAATACGCCACTTACACCATTTCACAATAGTTACATAAGTTTGAAGGTTTGTTCAAAGATTAATATCTTTTAAAAATGTTTTCAATGAAGGAAGTAAAAAATGGAATTTCGTCTTCAGACAATAATTTCGTAATTAACTGAAACATTTTCTTTAGCATATAATGCTGCTTGCTGCAAGGACAATCAATATATGAGGTTTAACCTTTGACATACATATTTCAGCGGTTTCTTTGAGAAATATTCTCTGTTGCAATCTACGGCATGCTTCGTACATTAATTTGTGAACCCAAATGTCCCTAGGGTAGTGCATAACTCTCAAAATTGCTTGCATTGTGTTTTACCACAGATTCCTTTTTCAATAAATATGTCACAAAAGCCACCGTTATTTACATACTGTCCAATTATACCTAACCAGTTTTTGGTAAATGTAACGCGCCAATTCTCAAAATTAAATAGTCAAACCCTTTAGTTAATACTCGTACTAACTTGGCAATCAGATAAATTGCCATGTCACAGGATAATACAGAGTACTTCCGCCTCAACTGATCATTGATGTAAATAAAGTTTTTCATGACAGTGTAAACCTAAACCGTATCTGTTTTGATCTCTTGATATTTTAAACAAAGATTTCGGTCAAAAACCTTTTTTTAATATACCTGCACCATAATACCAATGTAAAGAACCAATTAGCGCGCGTAAATCGATGTTTATCGCACTGGTGTTTTAAACATTGCTAAGCAAAAATACCAAACACTTTATATTTATTTGCCAGGTTACGTATGTAAAAGTATATATGTTAATATCAATGAACTAGAAGAATGATACAACTTTTAAAAATAACAATAACTAACTAAAGCTTCTACAACCAGTTTATTAGAATATACTACACTGAAGAAAAACTCAGGACAAAAGAATACATCATCATTATTTTCAATTTATGACGTCATCCTAAAGTTAAAGCGATTGGATTATAACAAGAGCGGTGGCTATACCCTCATCATCATTGGGTCTTCAGTCCTGAAACTGGTTAGACGCGTACCATCATTGTTTCCTACTCTGAACTAACCTACAGATTTCCCCGAAATTTGCACAGTCTGCATCTATCACTATCTGATGTAGGTCTACCATCCACCTCTTTTTCCTATCTCTGCTTGTCATATATCCAATATTATTTCCCAAAAATGCCTTAGAACGTATTCTGCCCTTCTATTTCTCATATTTTTTCCCCAAAGATATCCTTGTTCCCTTACTGTTTCTATAACCTATTTGTTATTACCTTTGTCTGTCCATCCTCATACATCTGAAGCACGGCATTTCAAAGGCTGCTACTGTTCTTCTGTCTGATTTTCAGACTGCGCGTATTTCGTAGGCATACTGTCTGTGCTGTGCTCCACACATACGCTTTCAACAATTTTTGTTCTATGTTTGTTGTCTTTCATCATAGGCGCCGTTCTTTCTTGTTAGATGCAGTTCGGTCCCCTCCTATGGTTTAGAATTATATACCCTATTTCTCAGACATTCAGTGGTTGCGAAAGGGGGTAAGCAGCCTGTGGCTGCCAAGTTCCCCCAGCACTTGAACATTTACTGATTTAATATTTTTTCCAATATATCTTTTCGCACAGTCAACATTAGTTGCAGATATTTCACAACAAACAACTAGTTATTTATAATAATCATCAGATTTATTGCGCTTATTTTTTCGTCATTGGGTTTCTCGTCTCAAAACTGGTTGGACATGTACCTGCACTTATTTATTTTCTAAACTAACCTACATAGTTCCCTGAAATTCTCACACAGCAATACAGCTCGGTTCCGCTTATATTGTTTTCTAATATTATGCCCTATTTCACTGAGATTTATTGAAGGGGGTTAAGCAACCTGTGGCTGCCAAGATCTCCCAACACTTAGACATTTGCCGAAATAATAGTTTTCCAATAAATGCTTTCACGCAATTACCATTATTCGAGAATATTGCCCATCCAATGCTTGTAGTTGCTTATAATAAATATCATGTTTAAGTGCAGTTACTTTCTTCGTCATTAATTTATCCATCTTGGGACTGGTTGGATACGTACCTCCATTGATTTCTATTCTGAGCTAGCCTACACATTTCCCTGAAACTCCTACAGCCTACATCTTTCACTATCTGTGTGCAGTAGTCTAACCTAGGTCTACCTCTTCTTCTCTTTTTTCCTATCTCTGCTTCTAGTATATTCCGCACTATTCCCTCATGCCGTAGTATGTGGCCTATCATCCTTTCTCCTATTTTTTACCGTTTTCCACATATTTCTTTCTTCCCCTACCATTTTTAGTACCTCTTCATTCTTAACTTTGTTTGTCCATGATATTTTCATCAATCGCCTGTAGCACCACATTTCAAAGGCTTCTACCTTTTTCTTGTCTGCTTCTCCTACTGTCCAGGCTTCACAGCCGTACAGTGCTGTCACCCATACATATGTTTTAAACAATCTTTTCCTTGATTCTATGTTTGTTGTCTTTGAACACAGTAGTTGCTTTTTCTTGTTAAATGTAGCACGACCTTGTGCTAATCTTTGTTTTATATCTTCTGTGCTTTTCCCATCTTGCGTTATTTGACTTCCTAGGTAGCAGAGATTCTTAACATTTTGTAAGTTCTCGTTACCTATTTGCATTCCTGTTTTTGATTTATTTCCCCTCCTTTGCATACTAGTACTTTAGTTTTACTTTTGTTAATTTTCATACTGTATCTTTCTGTTAGAACCGTTTCCATTTCATTGAGAGCAGCTTCTAACTCTTCCTTGCTAGATGCTAATACCGCTATATCATCTGCAAATCTAAGCATATCAATTCATTGCCTCTTCAATGTACAAGTTAAACATTAATGGGGATAGGGAACATCCCTGTCTCACCCTTTCATGATGTTTACTTCTCTACGTTCCTGCTATAATTCTATTACTCCTGTTTGCTCTTTGTATAAGCTATGTACTATTCGTCTATCTCTATAACTCATTCCAATCTTTTTGAGTATTTCGAAAAATTTTTTCCATTTTACATTGTCAAATGCTTTTTCCAGATCTACAAACCCTATATACACGCTTTCCCCTTTTTCTATTGTTTTCTCCATTATCACCCTCAGAGCTAAAATAGCCTCCCGTGTTCCCCTGTTTCGCCTAAACCCAAATTGGTCTTTTCCTAGTATTTCTTCAGCCCGTTTTTCCATTCGTCTTTGTACAATTCTAGTTAATATTTTTGACATGTGTGCTGTCAAACTTATTGTTCGAAAATTTTCACATCTATCTGCGCCTTTCTTTTTTGGTATAGTTACTATGATGTCATGTTTGAAATCTTTGAGTATCTCGCCTGTTTCATACATATAGCTTACAAGTTGGAAGAGACGTTTTGTTACTGCTTGACCAGCGGCTTTTAGAGTCTCCGTTTGCACCTTATCTGTACCCGGCGCCTTACCATTTTTCAGACCCTTTAATGCTAATTCAAATTCATCTCTAAGTATAGGATATCCCAAGTCATCATTTTCAATGCCAGATTCCTTTTCTAATGCAGTTAGTTCTTCTCCTGCATATAAATTCCCTATATATTCTTGCCATCTACCCACTTTCTCTAAATTTTCTATAATGACATTTCCTCCCGCGTTCCTTATATTTTTGCTATACGGTTTTATATCCCTAAAATCGATTCTAATTAGTTTGTATGCTTCATCTGTCTTTCCTACTTCCATCTTAGATTGTACCTCTTTACACTTTTCATCAATCCATTCTTCTTTAGTCTTCCTGCATTTGCGAATAATTTCCCATTTTATGGCTTTGTATCTCTGTTTTCCTGTTTCGTCTGATTTATTTTTGTATTGTCGTCTTTCTTCTATTAAATTCAGGATATCATTTGTTATCCATGGTTTCTTATTTTCTTTTTGTGTATACCCCAAAATATCTCTGGCCGCCATGTCGAGGCTGGATTTAATGTTATTCCGTTCTGTTTCTACTTTCTTAGTATCAGATATTTTCCCGATATCTTTGAGCAATTCATTTGACCTTTTTTCGAATCTTTCTTGAATATCTTTCTCTTTTAGTTTCTGTAGGTCCAAGTGCCTTTTTCGGTTTCTTTTTTTCAAATTTTTAAATTTAAGTGCGGCCTTCATAATTACGATGTTTTGGTCAGTGTCTATATCTCCTTCTGAGTAGCTTCTACAGTCTTTTACTTGATTCCTAAACCGTTGTCTAACAAGAATGTAATCTATTTGATATCTTCCTATATCTACTGGCATCTTCCACGTACATCGTCTTCTAGCATGATGTTGAAATAATGTGTTTGTAATGATTAAATTGTTCTTGTCGCAAAATTCTACCAGCCTATTTCCTCTGTCGTTTCTAGTGCCTAAACCAAATAAACCTACTATCGCTCCTTCCCTACCCTCACCTACCACGGCATTAAAATTCCCCGTAATTATTAAATTTTCATGTCCTTTTACGTGTCTTAATATGTCTTCGATATCTTTGTAGATCGCTTCTACCTCTTCGTCACTGTAGCTAGAGGTGGGCGTGTATACTTGTATTATTACTGTGTTTGCCGGTTTAGATTCAAATCTAACCATGAATACTCTTTCATTCTTTTGTAAGTAATTTTCTACACAGTATCCTATCTTTTTCGCATAACTATCCCCACACCCTAAAGTCTCCACTCCAAAAATCCCCCGCCTCTGGCAATCGAACTCCGCTGATCCCTACTATGTCTAGTGCTAACCTATTCATTTCCATTTTTAGGTTCTCTAGCTTACCTACTTGCTTCATACTTCTAACATATCACGCGCCGACTCGCAAAATGTTCCCCACTGTTATTCTGGACTTTCTGATTGCATCCTCCGAAGGAGTCCCCTCCCTGAGATCCGAATGGGGGACTATTTTAACTCCGGAATCTTTTACCCCAGAGAATGCCATCATGTTTATTTCAATTTAAGTACACTGTGTACTTGGGAGGTAATGTGGTGGTTTCCCGTTGCCTTCCACATCGCGGTAGTGTGTCTTAGACTGTCATACCGACCCCTATAGTCTCTGCCAATCTAAGTACCGAAAGAGCCGCTGCCCTCTTTTGGGGACCTATCTTCGTCTGGTTCCTCACTAACGACCCTACTACTTTGGTTGGACCTGTAGTTTGGCTCTTTAGCTCATTAGAACACGCAAGCCATTTCACTTGTTCTAGTAATTTAGAACTTCGGCAAGGTGCAGGTCCATTCGAAATGGAAATATACGATATATCAATAAATTTTAAAAATTAAGTTCGTTTCCGGTAAAACTGGAAGTAACTGAATATTATTATTATGTTTGATTTAGAAGGCGTTAGGTCTATGTGACACGTTTAAAATTTAAAATCTATATAATTTGTAAAATAACGAAGATAGGGCTTTGGAACTATACAACTGAGACACCCAGTGTACTGATAGAATTCTGTATGCAAGTTTCAGTAACGTCTTTTGTGAGAATCAGGTTTAAGATGTAGTAACACAACGTTGATGGTCAGATAGAAATGCATTCATTAATTTTGTAGATGCTTAATTTTGTTTAGTGGATCAAAAACCGGCATTGTGAAAGAAACTATTTGGAATAGAAAATATAATGGGAAATTCATTTGAAATAGCAAATAGAAAATAGTTTAGAAGAGCAATATTTAAATAGAAAATACAAACTGGTATTTTCTATTTCAAATAGGTATTTCAAATAGTTTCATTTCAAATAGTTACCCATCTCTGTTTACTGGAACTTTTCAGTCCAGATTTGTATTTCCTAAATACCCCATAAATTTGTGACATGTAAATCATTAGCACATTTTACATTCGTTTTTACTTCAAGGTTTTTACATTCCCTATACGAGGAGGGAATATAACCCGTTGGATTCCCGGTGGACGCCTTGCGCGAAGGGGATGTAATCTCAAAAATATTGAAAATTTGAATTGCTCTTATAAAACTTCGGGGTCCAATTCTGCAGTAGTTGTTTAAAAATAAATATATTTTACATTCTTAACACACCATATTTTGTACTTACCGAATATGTGGTAGTGATCTTCGCACCAACACCTACTATCATTTACTACATAGTTTGCGGCATGACGACTGCATGCGACTGAACGTTGAAGAAATATCGCAAGTGTTGGCAAAGTATATCAACGTTTTTTTTTTGCATTATCAAAAGTATTGAAAATTCCCTGTGTAATATGAATGATTGTTTGCCTCAGTGTTGAAATATCCGGCCGGATACATCTTTAAAAGTCTATTTGAGGTAACTTGACTCTCCGTCAAAACAAAACACTCTTCACTTGGATTTAGGCGTTAACTTGCACAATGCGTATATAGGGAAACCTGACGTTGCTAGAAATGTCTGTTTAAAATCTCACAAAAAATCCTGAAGTTGCAGTTGTATTCATTACCATAAACGGAAGCTTGTTTTATCTGTAATTTTTTAAAGATTAAAAGCGTTTTGGAGACTTTAAACACTAAATGACTATCAAAGAAGTGGCGTGTGTAGTATTTTAGTAGGTTGTATTTCTTCATTTAGCAGCAGTGGGAACCTTAACAGAAATATTTTCAGAAGTAGTTGACAGATTAAAATGCTATTAATCATCATATTCAATATCTTAGTGTAGGAGTTTTGGTTGTTTTTGTTTCTTTTAATTAATGTAGGCTATTTACAATATATTCATGATATCTTCTGCTGTTTTAACTTAATACATATGCGGCAATATATTTGTTTAAAGGAAATATTAATTAAGAGCGATTTTCGAATTATTGGTAGATGTTTTTCTATTGGTTAGGAAAGATTAATATCAGGTTGCCTGCTTACTATATATTAGCCAGGAATAACATCAAACTGTAATACAATAACTCAATCAGTTACTGTACTACCCGTATCTGTACTGGTCTATAAAATTTAAATTTGTATCAGTCTTCAAAGTTACATGAAAACAATAAACTTTTCTGCATGGTAGGTTGATATTATTTAAAAAAGTATAACACAATATGGTTTACCCACAGTATCGAATAGAGATATGTATTAACAAAATTTCAGGAAGTCATAAAATTGAGAAAAATGAATCCTATCCAATTAAAGAGCAAAGTTTTCACCAACTTCCGGTATAACCGGAAGTAGCAACGCAATGTCCATATTTTATTTAATAGTATAACTCTTACAGTCAAATTTTTAGTTGCCAATTACCCTTCGTTCTAGAGATATCACTATACCAACAGTTTATCTGCAGCATCCTGTATACAATTTCGTTTACAATTATTTCTAAGTCGGAACTAACATTTTTTTGACCGGAACTAATCGAAACTAACGAAAATACATCAGATAGGACCTTTTTCGGTTTGATTTGGTGAAGTGGGTTGGGCTAGCGTGAAGATAGCCCGACCCAAGGCCCCTTTATAACTAATACAGTTTTGCGGAACTAACGTTTTTTTGACCGGAACTAATCGAAACTAACGAAAATGAATCGAACTGCATACTTTTGGAAACGATTAATCGACGTGGGTGGGCTGCCGTGAAGTTAGCCCGGCCCAAACTGGTTTTTTAAAAGTACGATATGGAAAGCGGAACTAACGAAAGTTTTTGCGGAACTAACCGAAACTAACGCGGAACTAACGATTGGTATTATTTTTAATTCGATTTGACGATTGGGTCGTGCTAACTTCACAGCCGTCTACGAACTGTATGTGTAACGTGTGCATATTGTGTTTCCTGCACATATGCGTTCTATTCCGCAGATACTTGTTTGACTTGCTCATAGCGTGAATGGGTTGAAATTTGATTTGATTGTGAATTTTGAATTACTCTTATTTTTATTGGTATTTGTTTGATTCCATGATGCTTGAAATTGACTTGCATTGCAATGGAATGAAATTATATTTGGGGTAGATTGCATATGCAATAATGTATTATGTTTAGCACTACAAGTTTAGCATCGTGAATCACTAAAGCATCCACTAACATAATTATCCACTCGTAAGCAATTGAAACATAATTTTAAACGTTTGACTTCTGATTTCCTGTCGTTTGAAGACATATCAAGGAATGTTTTGCAACTATAGATGCTATGCGCGCGCACCTTGGCCTAAGGTGCAAGAGAAATTATACGTAACGATATGACTTAATGATTTTATGATAGGTGGTGGGTAATACCCTTACGTGTATCATATTTTTTAGTAGGGGCTGCATTTTCAAGTATGTATCTTGATTTTAAAAAACTTTCAAACTTATTCAAATTTGGTAAAGTGTACTTTGAGTTTGTATTTTTCTCTTGTTCAACTACCGGCTCCCAAGCTAACTTCGTGGTATGATCAAGTTTTTGACGCTAATAAATATATTACCATGTTATCATCTATGCTACCAATTAAATCTGATAATGCTTAAGTCTCATTTTGGATAGTGGATAGAAATTCATGTATAGACTCAGCACTTGGCTGTGTTATAAGTGGCAACTCAAATAATTTTTTAAAATGTTCGTTCATAATGCTGTGTTTATGTTTAATAGTGATCCGTTAGTGGATTCTATCCTAGCTCGTAATTTGACTAGGTTATTTTTAACGAGTCCAATAATTTTGCCGCTTCAGCTGAAGTAGCACATTTTAAATAATAAAGCTTTTGTTGTTTAGATAAATCATTGATGTCATGAATCATTGATCGGAACGTATCGGGAAATGGAATGTAGTCTGAATATGTACCGTTAAAATTTGTCAATTTTATTTCTGGTAGATTCATTCGTGGTAATGCTAAGGAAGACTGTGCTATGGTAGTGTTGCCTACATCCATCTTTACCTGAGTTTTGCTTTGAATTATGAACTCAGTCCGTGCTGTTACTGAAATATAACTCAATTCAAATTTATCCTGTTCATTTTTATCGAGTTCTGTTTGATCCAATAATTCTAATTCCGATTGATCGTCCTGAAAATTGTCCCACAACTTGTGGATCGCATTCAATCTTAACTTTACACTGATGGGATCCATATCAGCCGTTGTGAAATCATCATCACTAGGTCTTCAGTTCTGGAACTGGTTAGACGCGTACCATCATTGTTTCCTATTCTGAACCAGCCTACACATTTCCCTGAAATTTGCTCAGTCTGCATCTATCACTATCTGATCTAGGTCTACCTCTACTTCCTTTTTTTTATCTCTGCTTGTAATATATCCCATACTATACCCCAAAAATGACTTAGAACGTATTCTACCCTTCTATTTCTCCTGTTTTTTTCCACAGACATCCTTGTTCCCCTACTATTTCTATAACCTATTTGTTATTAACTTTGTCTATCCATGCTATCATCCTCTTACATCTGAAGCACAGCATTCGAAAAGGCTGCTACTGTTTTTCTGTATGCTTTTCAGCCTGCCCGTATTTCTTTGGCATACTGTGATCTGCTTCACACATATGCTTTCAACAATTTTCTTCTTGTTTCTATGTTTGTTGTCTTTCATCACAGGCGCCGTTCTTTCTTGTTAGATGCAGTTCGGTCCCCTTCTATTGTTTTACAATTATATACCTTATTTCTCGGACATTTGGTTGTGAAGTGGGGTAAGCAGCCTGTGGTTGCCAAGTTCCCCCAGCACTTAAACATTTACCGATTTAATATTTTTCCAATATATCTTTTCGCACAGTCAACATTAGTTGCAGATATTTTACAACCAACACCTGTAGTTTGTAATAATCATCAGATTTATCTGCGCTTATTATTTCGTCATTAGGTTTTCCGTCTCAAAACTGGTTGGACACGTACCTGCACTTATTTATATTCTGAGCTAGCCTACACAGTTCCCTGAAATTCTCACACTACTTATATACAGCTTGTTTTCCCTTCTATTGTTTTCTAATTTTATGCCCTATTCCACCGAGATTCAGTGAAAGGGGTTAAGCAGCCTGTGGCTGCCAAGATCCCCAACACTTAGACATTTGCCGAATTAATAGTTTTCCAGTAAATCCTTTCACACAATTAACATTATTCGAGAATATTGCCCAACTAATACCTGTAGTTGCTTATAATAATCATAATGTTTAAGTACAGTTACTTCCTTCATGTTTAATTTATCCATTTTGGGATTGGTTGAATGCGTACCTCCATTGATTTCTATTCTGAGCTAGCCTACACATTTCCCTGAAATTCCTACAGCCTACATCTTTCACTATCTGTGTGCAGTAGTCTAACCTAGGTCTACCTCTACTTCTCTTTTTCCCTATCTCTGCTTCTAATATAGTCCGCACTATTCCCTCATGCCGTTTCCCACATATTTCTTTCTCCCCTACCATTTTTAGTACCTCTTCGTTCTTAACTTTGTCTGCCATGATACCTTCATCATACGTCTGTAGCACCACATTTCAAAGGTTTCTACTGTTTTCTTGTCCGCTTCTCCTACTTTCCAGGCTTCACAGCCGTACAGTGCTGTGCTCCACACATATGTTTTAAGCAATCTTTTCCTTGTTTCTATGTTTGTTGTCTTTGAACACAATAGCTTTTACTTGTTAAATGTAGCACGACCTTGTGCTAATCTTTGTTTTATATCTTTTACGCTTTTCCCATCTTGCGTTATTTGGCTTCCTAGGTAGCAACAATCCTTAACCTCTTGTAAGTTGGTGTTACATATTTGTATTCATGTTTTTGATTTATTTTCCCCTCCTTTGCATACTAGTACTTTAGTGTTAGTTTTGTTAATTTTCATACCGTATCTCTCTGTTAGAACCGTTTCCATTTCATTAAGAGCAGCTTCTAACTCTTCCTTGCTAGACGCTAATACCCGCTATATCATCTGCAAATCTAAGCATATCAATTTTTTGTCCCTGCATAGTAATTCCAGATGTATTCCTGTATTTGACAGTATTCATTGCCTCTTCAATATACAAGTTAAGAATTAATGGGGATAGGGCACATCCCTGTCTCACCCCTTTCCAAATGTTTACTTTTCTACATTCCTGCTCAAATTCTATTACCGCTGTTTGCTCTTTGTATAAGTTATGTACTATTCGTCTATCCATACAACTCATTCCAATCTTTTTGAGTATTTCAAACATTTTTTTCCATTTTACATTGTCGAATGCTTTTTCCAGATCTACAAACCCTATATACACGCTTTCCCCTGTTTCTATTGTTTTCTCCATTATCACTTTCAGAGCTAAAATAGCCTCCCGTGTTCCCCTGTTTTGCCTAAACCCAAATTGGTCTTCTCCTAGTATTTCTTCAGCCCGTTTTTCCATTCGTCTTTGTACAATTCTAGTTAATATTTTTGACACGTGTGCTGTTTAACTTATTGTTCGAAAATTTTCACATCTATCAGCTCCTTTCTTTTTTTGCATAGTTACTATGATGTTGCGTTTGAAATGTTTGGGTATCTCGCCTGTCTCATACATATAGCTTACAGGTTGAAGAGACGTTCTGTTACTGCTTGTCCAGCGGTTTTTTAGGGTTTCTGCTTGCACCTTATTTGTACCCAGCGCCATTTTTCTGATCCTTTAATGCTAATTCAAACTCATCTCTGAGTATAGGATATCCCAAGTCATCATTTTCAATGTCTGATTCCTGTTCTAATGCTATTAGTTCCTCTCCTGCATTTAAATTTCTTATATATTCTTGCCATATACCCACTTTCTCTACATTTTCTATAATGACGTTTCCTCCCGCGTCCTTTATATTTTTGCTATACGGTTTTATATCCCTAAAATTGATTCTAATTGGTTTGTTACGCTTCGTCTGTCTTTCCAATTTCCATCTTAGTTTGAACCTCTTTGCACTTTTCATCAATGCATTTGCGAATAATTTCCCATTTTATGGCTTTGTATCTCTGTTTTCCTGTTTCGTCTGATTTATTTTGTATTTTCCTCTTTCTTCTATTAAATTCAGGATATCTTTTGTTATCCACGGTTTCATATTTTCCTTTGGGTATATCCCAGAATATCTCTGGCCACCAAGTCTAGGCTGGATTTAATGTTATTCAATTCTGTTTCTACTTCCTTAGAATCAGATATTTTCCCGATATCTTTGAGCAATTCATTTGATTTTTTTACGACTATTTCTTGAATTTCTTTATCTGTTAGTTTTTCTAAGTCAAATTGCCCTTTTCCGTTGCTTTTTTTTCAATTTTTTAAATTTAAGTGCGGCCTTCATAATTACGATGTTGTGGTCAGTGTCTATATCTGCTTCTGGGTAGCTTCTACAGTCTTTTACTTGATTCCTTGTCTAACAAGAATGTAATCGATTTGATATCTTCCTATATCTCCCGGCATCTTCCACGTATCTCGTCTTATAGCATGGTGTCGTTGTAAAATAATCATTGAATTTTGCAAGCTGGTCTTTTCAAATTTCACGTTTATGTTTTATTTATACAATGCGTTTTTCTACTTTTGCTACCATGATAACACAATAAATCGTTTTTTAAATTACCTTGTAATAAAGAATGTATTTTAAATTATAAAGTAAATGAGTACCTTTAACTGATACGATTTGTTATGTACTTGCTAAAATGTTGCAAGATTCTGTTTGCAGCTGCAAATTTGTAAGCAGTTTATGAGTTTGAACTATGAAGAAGTACTATAAGATTTAAGTTAAATTCTAACTTTCCTTATGAGGAATAACATATTCATAAGCTAATGGTGTAATCAACATTAAATTATGCTTTGATTACCCTTTAAATGCAGATCCAGACTGTTAAAGGTTTAGGAATAATTTGAAGAACAAGTTTCCTGACCTGTTTCTTAATATTTGATTTATATATAGAGCGATCATGCAGTTTTACCGTGGCTACTCACAATAGCAATCTTGAACTTTGCCCTTGTACTTTGCTAATTTCCAATCTTGCTCGAATTAAGACCATGTTAGCTAGACTAATAAAGGAACTTTGAACTTGAATTTATTTGAAGTAATTAATTATCAAAGAGAAGTGTGACATATATCAACATTACTCACAAACATATTGGTCGGCCGCAGTTCCATTTCCAATTTACCCAACCGCAATGCTTTGTTCACAACAACTTGAAATTGTGTCAAACACTTTGGTAAACGCTATCCTGGCGACATTTTGAGAATGTGTACTTCAGGTATGATATTAGCTCATCAGTATAATATTTTGATGGAATCGGTGGTTTTTCTCGGGACGCAAAACTGGAATCATTCATCGATCTCGATACGTGACTTTTTCTATTGCACGGTTACCTAATGACTCTTTATTGCTCCAAGAATGCTTGAGAGCGGACACTATTGTATGACATCATAAATATACCTCCTAATGATTTCTGAATTTCTCCTTTATCAGTAAGTTTTTCCTTGTTTTCTGCCATTATTTATTATTTTCAGACGTTTGCTTGTGCATATTACAATTTGTAAGTATAGTAAGCGAGGAAATATTTTATGAAATATTTACATTGAGCTTGAATGGATTTTCTATTTTTTCCTTTGAGAAAGATTTTTCATGTAAACAAACTTACCGGTTGGAAGAATCCATTCTAAAGTACCATTGACCTCACCCGAATCAGTTTGATGTGCTTAAGACTCAGTTGGTATATTTTCTTCGGCATCGCTTATCTCAATGTCAGTTACGCTAGCTAAAGGTTCTTGAAGTGATAAATTATTCTCCAGCTCACTATAAGAGTCTGTCACTCTCAGGTCCAGACGAAAACGGTTCTAAATCTTCTACATAAGATAAATCTTATAAGTGTTGAGCAGCATATTCCAGTTCCTTCTGCGTCAATGATCTTCATCGGCTTCGGTACATAAAAATTCTAAAAAAATTCAAAATAAGCCCGATGGTAAATATATGTACCGTCAAAAAACGCTGGTGTTACACATATGTACCGCAACATAAAAAGGTTACTATAAAATTTTAATCCCCCTTTATTTAATAATAAACAATATAATGCATAATAATGTTATTCAGTCCACTAATTAAATATTACCTATTGCCCAATAAAGTATTAGCATTCAATTAAAATTTAATTTCCACGGTGACAAAATAAAAGTTTCCATTTAGTATCATTCCTAGAGCTCCATCTATTTAAGAAATTGTGAAGTGATTGTGTTGCCGGGCAGTAACTCGCTTGACCTCGACACTTCCAATACAGCTGTGATGAAAGCAAGTCGAATTGTTCCTAGAAACAATGGTTTTTTGCTGTTTTTCGTGTTGGAAGCACGTGCGGATTAAGTTCTGTTAGGAGAATGTCATCTCCGAGGGCATTTTGATGGTCCATTTGTTGGAACAGCTCGTAGATGACGGAAATTTTTGGTGAAGGGCCGTTGGTAACAGTAAGTAAAATTTGATTCTGTAACCATATTAAATAAAATTTTCAGTGCAACTTTATTTATGTATAATACGAAATTTTACATAAAGTATTCAATCTAAATTACATGCAACTTTATTTATATATAACATGAAATTGTACATATAGTATTCAAGTTAAATTATCATGCATCATTTGATAATTTTCGTGGTTTAATTTACATATAAAGCAACTTTAAATTAACATGCAGATTGGTAATCAGGAGACTGGTTTACGTTATTTTTGATTAAAAGCAAGAAGAAAATATAGGTTTTTACGCTTTGTTCATGGTGTGGATGTGGCGAAATTTAATTACTCAAAATGGATGCCGAGTAATGTGGAATTTCAGATGCAGTACAATTATTCGTTCTAAATTGGAGATTTCCGTATTTCAATGCTGACGTAAGCTTCCTTTATGGTATTTTTCAGACAGACGGAGTTCTGGTATGTAGAAAATTGTTTTCGTATGTTAGCTGAACTATGGACATTGTAATCAGATTATTTTTTGTTTAATCAAGTTATTAAACTTCTAAATAGGTCAAGGACAGACCACAATTATATTTTCAATATTAAGTAATAGGAATCTGTAACTTTTACATATCTAATTCTTTTATTAATCAATGAAACTACGGAGGTGTCATTACGTGTTATAGAAAGTAAATTCTTCTATTTATGAGAACTTAGAAATTAAACTTCATGTTTGCTATTTCATTAATAACTATTTGGAATTATCCATTGTAAGGTTAAGGTAGATCTACCAAAACTAACATTTTTGTTATCAATAAGCAACAGTTTAGAAAGCAACTTTATGCTTTATCTATTTGTTAATAAAACCACATTTAATTTGATTGGTACTGATTTTATCCAGTGCCCTTGTAAATAATTTTCATAAATTAAATTAATCACAATATAAAGAAAGAAAGATATTTTGTAAAAAGCACATAATTGAATACTAGAGGAATAGATTTTTATTTTTGAACAAGACTATTCTTTTTAATTAGGATGAATGAAAGTTGATTCCATTTGAATTTAAAAATTTTTTGAGTATAAATGCACAAACAGTGCTATTCTTTGTTTAATTGTTCACAGGTGTAGCAGTGAATTACTAAGTCAAGGTCGAGCCATAAGGTAAGAAACTTAGGGATTATGTTGTCTTTAATAAACAGTATAGCGGTTATAGAATAAAGGTTTCCGCATTCGCCTTGTACAAGGGACTTGAGTAAGGTCTTCTCTGTATAGAAAAATACGGTGGCGCCTTATTCTTCATTTTTTGGTCAAATCAACCCCGACCCACAGCTCATGTTCCACCCAGAGCATATAGTTCGACTACCCTTTGCCTTTGAGATTTCCACAACTTTGGGCCATTTTCCATCAGAACTTGCCGTGGGCTCTATTCGATTATTGGAAATTCTCGTTAAATAAAATCCCAAAATAAAGTAAAAGGCTATAACTTGAAAGTACAACTAAAACTTACTTACTGTTTGGACGGTCTTAATTCAGAGAGGTGTGGTAGGACCAGCGGTTAGATTTTTATCAAATAAATGTATTTTTACCACCAAAGCTATGTGTTTTCTGTAACACCATTCATCATATATACAAGTACAGGCTTTTACTAACCTCATATTAAGTATTAGTTTAGAAAAATACTCGGGAATGTATGAAATAAACCTTAAACACTGTTGTGGTACACTTGTTATATGAGCATAATGTTTAGTTTAACTTTCAGTAATTTTCAAATCAAACTGGTACAAATGTGTACCGTTCGAAACGAACGGGTTAAACCTTATTGTAAATGTTAATGTTAATTTACATTTTTGAAACCTTACGAGAATAGAAAGATTCTTTTGACTTTACTTTGTTATTATTGAGGGTTATGCCGACAATATTTCATGGTTAAGGTAACAGAGTTTTTGTCACATGGGAAAATATTGAGTATGAATAGAGTACCAATTGGTTAAGGTTCATCTTGTGAAGTACTTAATGGATATTTTTGGTTTGCATAGTTGTTTTATGTTCTGTATAGTTTCAGACCGATATCATTGTTCCAGAAAGTGACTATAGGTAAGCCATTACTAAGAATTTTGATCCGAAAATTGAAATGTAATGCGTTTGTGTATGTCGTAGGGTTCCTCGTTTCCATTTTTAAAGATACGTCGACTCACATCAGTTTGTCTTTGTTAGAAGAATTCGGTGGCGTTCTTTGTTTGGTCTCTCTCCAACTGACGACCGAGAGTTGTAGCTCCTGCAGAGTTATTCTCGTTACTAGTCAATTTGTCTTTTGAAGACTCCCTTTCTGTAAAAGCCATTGAACATCTAATTTTACCGTGGGCTTTTCGTCGATTCAGGAAACTTTCAGTTTGGTGAACTTTAATCAGTTCCACTCTAGCTGAAGACAAAGATCCCAACCTTATACGGAGATAACATTTATTTACACGTTAAAAATACACACTAATTATACATTAAACGCATGACGCGCAAAGAAAATATTTACAAAAGTTTTTGTGTGCGTAATTATTGCAAATGTCTTTAATCACTGAATACACATTCGTTTGTATAGTTGCAGAATGCGTTTCTATGTTGAAGAATTGAATGTTGTGGCTTTACGACGACGATTTGGATCTGGTGTAGTCTAGAGGATGATGTCCATCGTTAAGCTGAATGCAATGTGGTACCTAACGACGGTAACTGGAATAGGATTTTCATGTTTCGTTACCCTGCGGTTGATAGGCGGAGATGCTGGTAGGTGGAGATACTGGCAACGGGCGACGTGCTTGCTTAATAGAAATTAGAGCAAGCTGATGGTGGAATGTCCCCAAACCTGAAGTACATGTTGGCATCACGTGCTCTAGAAGGTGGTTTTGATGGCTTCGCAGGTGCAGCGGGTCCAAGCTGTGTTATGGCTGGCCCGTGCAGCCGTAGCGTGGTTATGAGTTTACTTCATTTTATCTCGTTAGATTTGGTGGTCACTATAAGATAATCTGAAGGAAACCCCTTAGTATGTATGAATATTCTTTATTTTAAACTATGCCTACGCTATTGGCCCATCCTAGCTTGAACAGTCTAAGTTTCAATAAAAGGAAATAAACAAATAAGAAAAACAAAATAAATTAAAGTTTATTCGGTTTTCTGTGGTCTTCTCCTCAGACTCGCTTTTACCTTCGGGTGACGTCAAAAACTTGATCCAGGGCAGGGGTGGTGGAGCTTCTTGTGGTCAGATGCAGTATCAACTTGTTGTTTTCGTGCTTGATCGCGGGCTAGAGAGGTTAGGTTGGGGGTTTAGGAGGTTTAGTGTCTAAAATTTCATGTAGGAAGGCGCGTAAAGGAAGGGGAAAATTAGTGATTAGGAATTTAAAATCGGGTAGTGGGGAAAAGAGGGTCTAGTTGAAGGATTTGTTTGAAGGTATTTCGGATGGGAGTAAGGGCAGGGCAATGGTATAGTAGATGTTCTGGGGTTTCGGGGGAATCAAGATTAGAATAGGCATAGAGGAGAGGGTGTTAGGTGGACGGAGTGTAGTTTGGATCGGAATTTTCCATGACCAGTTAGGAATTGGATAGTTGTAAGTCTGGAATTTTGTATGTGAGTGGGGATGTCGGTAATTGTAGGAAATATTTGGTAGGTGTATCTGCTGGTATCGGAGTAGAACCATGATTCTTGCCAGGAGTGAATAACGGAGTTGTAGATACGGATCTTAAGGTCGGAAGTAAGGATTGTGCGGTACGTATCTGGGGATAGTGTTTCATTATGGAGGTGGATCGGACGAAGGAATTTTAGGTTACGGGTTTGCACGAAATGATGTAGTAGGATTTATAAGGGGGGAATTTTTAATATTGTGTATAGAAAGGCAGTGGAGGTGGTTCGAAAGGTTCGAGAGACGCAAAACAGATAAAGACGTATGTTTGGGTTTAGGATTTTACGGGAATGTGGGGTTGTGAGGGGATACCAAGAGTCAACAGCGTAGCGGACGATGGGGATGATATTGTTCAGGATTAGTCTTCTTGTAGGTGGAGATAGTTGGATTGATTTAGGCGAGGATTGCTGAATGTTGTGCAGGATGAACTTGGTTTTTGAACGGATTTTTTGGAGGTGGGTGTGCATCTTAGGCGGGTTTCTAAATGGATACAGAGGTAGGAAACAGATACAGAGAAGGTTAAGGGTGTTCCTAGGATATGGATAGTGGGACTGCGGCGGAGGTCAGGGAAGCCTTTTAGAAATAACATTCTTGATTTTATAAGGGAGATAGGTTGCTTATTTAGGATTGACCATTGTTCGATATGTTGGACTAGGATATTTGCAGTGGATTGTAATTGGAGACGGGAATTTCCATGAATAAGGAATGTAAGGTCGTCTGCATAGGCGAATATATGTGTTTAGAATATTAAGGTCAAGGAGAGGGTTAATGGATAGGTTCCAAAGGGTGGGTGAAAAGATATTCTTGAGGATAGCCTTATGTTAGGGACGTGGTAATGGAAAAGTAGTTTGTAGGGAGGGTTGCTGTTCGGGGGGACAGGTATGATTGGACGATTTTATATATATATATATATATATATATATATATATATATTGGAGGGGAAATTCAGTGTTTTGAGTTGGTTCAGGACATTGGGCCACTAGAGGAGATCAAAGGCGGAGTGAAAATCAAGGAAATTGCTATGACATATTTGGATTGTGATAATCGGCATTTGGAGATTAAGGAAAAAAATTGTTCGTTCTGCGCTGTGACCTTGGCGGAAACCGTGTTGATTGTGGGAAATCGGGGTGTAATTTTGAATATGTGATTGGAGTTTTTGTAGGATCAGTGTTTCAAGGAGTTCACCGATGAATAAAAGAAGGGCTATTGGGCGGTAGGAATGGGATCTTCAGGGGTTTTTGCAGGTTTCAGTAGTAAGCTGATGTTAGCATGTTTAAAGGTGTCAGGGAAGATACCGGTCGTAAGGCATTTTTGGAAAAGTTGGATGATAGGTTGACGGATTACTGGCCATGATTTTTGGATGATAGTGTTTGTGATGTTGTCATGACCTAGATTTATGTGGGTTTAATTTGGTGTCAAGGAAATCATCTGGAGGTGTGATAGGGGGGGTTTCGCAGTTGAAGATGATTTTGTCTTGTTGGAAGGAAGGGATATCCATAGAAGTAGGAGGGATTACAGTGTTTAATAGGAGGGATAAATTATTTTGGATGGTGGGGTTTAGGAGTGATTTGGGCGTAGTTAGGATTTGATTTGGAGGGAATTTTACTAACCTGCGATATGTTTTCAAGGGATCGGCATTGGGGTGGTCAACAGTGTTTCGTAAGTGGTACTTCTTAGCCAAATAGATGGAACCTTTGGAGCTTGATCGTAATTGTCGATATTGCGTGCTCAATAGTTGTGGTCATTTGGAACTGCGAGTCTGCGTAGTCGTTGTATTTTGTGTCATAGGGCGTTTAGGCGTCGTCTTTTGTCTTGAAATGTAGGACTTCACCAGGGTGTCGTGCGAGTAGTGTGGTATCTTGTCGGGATGGTAGTGGATGCGGCACGGTGGATATTTTGGACAATGGAGTTTGCGAGTGAAGTTGGATGGGAACTTTGTGATAGGGCAGGTTGGGGGTCAGAGATGTGGTTTCTCAGGGATTTCAGGAAGCGGGGCCAGTTTGCATTAGTTGTGTTATAGGATGACGATTTGTGAAATTGGCGTGGTGGGAGGTTGAGAAGGATGTTGAATGTTATTGGATTGTGGTCGTTGGAGGTTATTAAGTGGGATATATATTATAGGAGTCAATTAAATTACGAGCTGATGGGGTGGCAAGTGTGAAGTCAGTATTGGAGCTATGGTTTAAGGATTCCCAGGTTGGAGTGTTTGATGGAGTATTTAGGATGGATAAGTTGTGTTGCAGGATAAAATTTTCAAGGAGGGTACCTTTGTCGTTAGTGGTGTCATTGTATCATAACGTAGAACTTGCGGTAGCGTCTGCACATATAAGTGTCGGTTTGTGTGTAAGGGTTTGTAAAGTGTTGTTCAGTTGTTGTAAGTATGTCTGGATATTTTTGTTATATTGAAAGTAAGCCGAGATAATGTAGATAGTGTCAGTCTTCCAGTGTAGTTCAGCAGTTAGTACTTGTGGAGTAGAGTGAAAGAGGATAAGGGATGCATCTATTTGGGGGTTGTTGATGATGATGACTGCTCGTTCGTCTGATAAATTTCCAAAGTTGTTGTATTAAATAATTACGTGACCAAGATCTGGCCACGTGTTGACATTATTAGGGTTTTAACCCTCTTACCCACGTGTGGATTTCTTCAGGGTTTGATGATCTGGTTTGAACTGCTGCAATCCAGGTACTTGACCACCGGAAGCACTCCAAAAGTTCAATTTTAATAATCTTTAAATAACACAGGCCAACAATGAAAAAACTTTTTTAATGAATATACCTTTTTATTATGTTTTTTAGGTTGCTGAATCGAAATATGATGCTTAAAAAACTGAATCACCTACCATTTCTTCACATCTTATAGTTAAATGCATTTTTTCGAGATTTTTGCGTTTAGCGATATTTAAAGAATTTAAACAGATTTATAGTATTATAATATTTATAAGTAAATTGGAAAAGTAGGTCTAATGGATGTAGATGATGTTGGTAGCACTGTCAAAAAACATTTGCTGGTCAAACAGCTGGTGTTTTCTTTACTGTCAACCTAACCTCTCACTTTAACGTTTCTAGTACGTGTGCTCAGTAAAATGTCTAATCGCGGTTGTAAAAACTCTGCTGACAGTTTTTGTTATATTTGTAGTGA
Organism: Platerodrilus igneus; assembly: GCA_036346225.1. Lineage (NCBI taxonomy): Eukaryota > Metazoa > Arthropoda > Insecta > Coleoptera > Lycidae > Platerodrilus > Platerodrilus igneus. The sequence goes on from JARFIW010001121.1 coordinate 304,507, forward strand.
GTTTGTGATTAAAAAACACCAAAGAAACATTACAGACTTTGTGAAAAAGGTTTATCTATCATATTTTCCTTTGGGTATATCCCAGAATATCTCCCACCAAGTCTAGGCTGGATTTAATGTTATTCAATTCTGTTTCTACTTCCTTAGAATCAGATATTTTCCCGATATCTTTGAGCAATTCATTTGATTTTTTTACGACTATTTCTTGAATTTCTTTATCTGTTAGTTTTTCTAAGTCAAATTGCCCTTTTCCGTTGCTTTTTTTTCAATTTTTTAAATTTAAGTGCGGCCTTCATAATTACGATGTTGTGGTCAGTGTCTATATCTGCTTCTGGGTAGCTTCTACAGTCTTTTACTTGATTCCTTGTCTAACAAGAATGTAATCGATTTGATATCTTCCTATATCTCCCGGCATCTTCCACGTATCTCGTCTTATAGCATGGTGTCGTTGTAAAATAATCATTGAATTTTGCAAGCTGGTCTTTTCAAATTTCACGTTTATGTTTTATTTATACAATGCGTTTTCTACTTTTGCTACCATGATAACACAATAAATCGTTTTTAAATTACCTTGTAATAAAGAATGTATTTTAAATTATAAAGTAAATGAGTACCTTTAACTGATACGATTTGTTATGTACTTGCTAAAATGTTGCAAGATTCTGTTTGCAGCTGCAAATTTGTAAGCAGTTTATGAGTTTGAACTATGAAGAAGTACTATAAGATTTAAGTTAAATTCTAACTTTCCTTATGAGGAATAACATATTCATAAGCTAATGGTGTAATCAACATTAAATTATGCTGTGATTACCCTTTAAATGCAGATCCAGACTGTTAAAGGTTTAGGAATAATTTGAAGAACAAGTTTCCTGACCTGTTTCTTAATATTTGATTTATATATAGAGCGATCATGCAGTTTTACCGTGGCTACTCACAATAGCAATCTTGAACTTTGCCCTTGTACTTTGCTAATTTCCAATCTTGCTCGAATTAAGACCATGTTAGCTAGACTAATAAAGGAACTTTGAACTTGAATTTATTTGAAGTAATTAATTATCAAAGAGAAGTGTGACATATATCAACATTACTCACAAACATATTGGTCGGCCGCAGTTCCATTTCCAATTTACCCAACCGCAATGCTTTGTTCACAACAACTTGAAATTGTGTCAAACACTTTGGTAAACGCTATCCTGGCGACATTTTGAGAATGTGTACTTCAGGTATGATATTAGCTCATCAGTATAATATTTTGATGGAATCGGTGGTTTTCTCGGGACGCAAAACTGGAATCATTCATCGATCTCGATACGTGACTTTTTCTATTGCACGGTTACCTAATGACTCTTTATTGCTCCAAGAATGCTTGAGAGCGGACACTATTGTATGACATCATAAATATACCTCCTAATGATTTCTGAATTTCTCCTTTATCAGTAAGTTTTTCCTTGTTTTCTGCCATTATTTATTATTTTCAGACGTTAGTAGAGGAAAATCAGTGAACCCACCCCCTCATTTCCTCCAGAATCCCTCATTTCCTCACTCATCTGGACCAAATTTACATGTAAATTCGCACTATAAAGTCTTATTTTAGATGAATCTCCTCCTGACTCCTCCTTGCTCTCCTCCTTGCTCGGACACCCCCACAACCATTTTGATTACATCACACCCGCATTCTTTCCACCCGCGAGATAAATCTTTCTCCACATTTCCACCCACGAGATAAACCTATCTTGTTTGGTATCAATTAATATTAGAATTTTCTTAGCTACCCGAATCTCTAGGAATTTTTTAGATTGCATCATCCCCCAGGGAGCTACCCCCATTTTAAGATTTCTTACCTGTAGCAACTTTTAAGCGTTCTTATAAATTCTTTTAGTCATGCGATACATCTTGTTAGTCTAAATTTTATGTAGAATCCAAATCTGTAAACAGATTTGAAATCGGACCACGCCCTGCAAAGTTATACCCTTTAAAGTCCTGATCTTCTAATTTTGCTATTTGCTCTATAAGCAAACCTAACAAATAGTTTTCTTCGTATAACCAATGCATCTTTCGAGATAAACCTATCTTGTTTGGTATCAATTAATATTAGAATTTTCTCAGCTACCCGAATCTCTAAGAATTTTTTAGATTGCATCATCCCCCAGAGAGCTACCCTGATTTTAAGATTTCTTACCAGTTGCGATTTCCGACCGTCCTTAAACATTTTTTATACATGCGATACATTAAATTAGCTTAGAATTTTATGTAGAATCCGAATCTCTAAACAGATTTAAAATCGGACCACGCCCTGCAAAGTTACACATATACCCTCTGCGAGATAAATCTTTCTCCACATTTCCACCCACGAGATAAATGTACCTTGTTTGGTATCAATTAATATTAGAATTTTTAGCTACCCGAATTTTTAAGAATTTTCACATAGCACCATCCCCAAGGGAGCTACCCCATTTTAAGATTTTTTGCAGGCAGCGATTTTTGAGCGTTCTTATAAATTTTCTTTATACATGCGATGCATCTTGTTAGTCTAGAATTTTATGTAAAATCCGAATCTGTAAATAGATTTAAAATCGAACGACCCTTACCATTTTACACACACCCTTTAAATTATAAATTTCCGGCGGCTTATACATAAAAGAAAATCTAAAACCATTCTTAAAACTTTTTATTACAAACAATTTTACTAATACAGTTTAAATTTTTAAAACCACATTTCTAAATATATATTCACAATTTTTTTATTTTCAACCTAGAACTTGTCATATCGGGTCATACTTATTAATATTTATTTCTAAATAGAGCACCTTTTCCAAAGACCAACCGGACCCGCATGTTTCAAATTCCTCTGATTTTGTTCGCATGGTTTCGCTTAAGACCTCGTACGTATTTTTCCAGATTACTAGAAGACGTTATAACAACATTTTTGTGTTAAAGGATTTCACATCGGTAGTCTCTTCCCCCATTTTGATGTAAACGCCGTAGAGTTCGCAGTAGACTTTTACTGCTGTATGTTGTATTCTTTTTTCATTTATTAATCGAATAAATCGCTCTTTCTGCTTCCAAAGAAACTCGGGCACTCCATCGTCGACACTGGCGTTCTTTATGCGATAGCTAGCCATACGGTTGTTAAACGCAGTGCTAACCATTTCTACACCATCGTCGCTAGTAGCGGTAACTGATGCATTTTTATGTCTGTTGCTTCTTAAATGTGCGGCATATGTATTCTTTTCCATTTCGAAATCGCATACTTTACACATAATTCGTGGTTGTTTCGTACAAGTCCCTTTAACAGCTGGCGGAGCTGAGCGTTTAAGGCTTAATGACATACCGTGCTGTTTTTCCTTGTGTCGCAGTAAGTTGTCCATTCTCGTAAAAACAAAACCGCAAGTCCCACAGTTTAAGTACTTTGCTGCGGACGGCTTAACCTTGGACGATGTTGCACCACGACATTTGTTCTGGTGCCGTATGAGAGCATTTTTCCAGGTATAGGAAGCACCGCAAGAGTTGCACTTAAAAACGTTTGCAGATACCATTTTAGTACAAAACAAAATCCGCACTATAAGACTTGACTTGTAAGCGAACTAACTTATAACTAAAGAGTTTATTCTTGCGCACCTGCTTTATGTACCCTATAGAATGCAAACCGAAGGTTTCCGAAGATACCCGAACGAAGTTGAGGATTCAGCGAGGAACTAAATGACGTCATAATCCTCGCAGCTCGTCCAATACATTTAGCACCAATGTATGCGCCCCGGTTTCGCTTTTGTCCATGCTGCGAATACCGTTAGTAGAAGCATCGAAAACGTCTTCCATGTTATACGGATCGCGTGCATATTAAAAATCCAAAAGGGTGGTAGCACACGCACACAAATTGTGTGCAAGTCGTGCTGTAGAAGATGCAGTGCTACTATAACCAAAAACACTTTAAACCATTACTAAGAAAATACCAACTTGTTGTCTACAGGATACTTACAACAATTTAATTTTAAATAACTTCTACGTCATACTTTAGGAAATGGTAGGCTTGAATATTTTCCAAATGAATCACCAAGCGAAAGTATATGCTTAGCACTATTAAAATTACCCATTAATTTCCCATTTTTACGACTGTGGTTAATTATAGATTAAAATTTAATTTGTGCACGTTCGAGCTTCTCGTAAACTAACATATTTTATAGCAACAATGCGCTGTATAATACATGCATACCCCTTCGCCGCGCTACTGCTATTCTTGTAATTGCTAGAAAAAGTCACTCTCCTTTTTACTGTTAGGACCGATGCAAAGCACCATTCCATACTTTCTATAACACATCGCGCGCTTTTTCGTATGATAATTAAATTTTGCTTCTGTAGGCTTTTACACTTTCGCATAGCGCTCGGCCGCACGTAATGATTTCTAGAACCGGTAAGTACTCGATATCGTCCAAATAGAGAAATAGATGCTCGATGTCTATCAATTTCCGATTCCCTCGTAAAAGGTAGAAAAAACTCGGTCAATCATCCATTATACTTCGACCCGCTCCTGTTCTGATAATTTCCAAACATTTTTCAAACGACAATGGGCTGAGAATTTTTAAACCTCCGAGGGATCTTTAAGTCGTGATCAATTACACATCCGAGCTACGCGTAAACTAACATATTTTGTAGCAACTGTATAATACATGCATACCCCTTCTCTGCGCTACTGCTATTCTTGTAGTTGCTTGAAAAAGTCAGTCGCCCTTTTTACGGGTAGGACCGATGCAAAGCACCATTCCATACTTTCTTTATAAGTGTAGCACATCGCGCACTTTTTGTCGAATAATTAAATTTTGTTTATGTAGGCCTTTACACTTTTGCTTATTTAAACATCTAATACAATTGATTAACCACTTTCGATTATTCTAACGGAGACCACCATACACCCCGCCGCACCGTTCTTTTTTGAATCCTATGGGCTTCCGCACACTAACACCTGACGTATCTTTCCTACTATTTGTTAAACAAAAACTACCGGTATCGCCATTGCGGACGTAAACAGATGTTTGTGGATATGTACGAGAATATGTAGTCATATACATTAAGCAGTCTAAGCTATTTTATTTAGTCCACGAAAACTACTATTTTTCTAAACCATAATTAATAATCGTCTTTATAGGTTCCACATTTCTACCGTTACCCAATGACTGGTGCTACGTACATGGAAACCTTAATTTCTTATTAGAGAGAATTCTTATTCTCCCACGCACTGCTGCGTAGCTGCATGCCCATTCCTTTTGGAGGTATATGCTCGTTATAGGTTGTAAGACCCTCGGTTTTACTTAACTACAATTCGTGAAACCCCTTTAATCTTTTTAATCGTATCTTTCTCGCCTACAATACAGTAGGACTTAACATTACTACCAACAAATTCTAATACTGGACCCCCATTAAATACGTCTTTAATTTCCCCTACAACTTTTTTTGTTGACAAGTGTTATATTATATTTATTATACGCAGGGTAGTCACTCTTTTAAGATAAGTATATTTTGCTATGTATCAACTAATATTAAATTTTTCTAGGGACCCCAAATCTGTAAATAGATTTTAAATAGGGCCACCCCATACAAAGTTATGCGTTTTAAAGACCCAAATCACTAATTTTTGCTCATCTTTATTTAACACCATTTTTAAAACCTTTTTCGCTACCCAAGACATATGCCTTAGCCAACCATCTCCCGAGAAATCTAAAACCGCCGTGCCCCGCGAATACCACGTGGAGATAACACGTATACTCTGTCAACCAGGAAGCCGGAAGGATTTGGAAGGTCGGAGAAGAACTTAAAAATTATGGAATCTTAAAACTAATATATACAATAGATTTACAAAATCCTTACAAATATAAACAACTATCTTATATCTTTACGCCCCCATGCGTAGATTGTTGTACTATTAGGAATGATGTACCTTTTGTCATCTTCGCTCGATAAACTAATTTTATTAATTATCTGCGTGTACAAATCGTGTTTTTACTCCGGGTACATACGCAGGCAAGTACTCGATACCATCCAAATAAAGAATTGGATGCTTGGTGACTGTTAACATCCGCTTCCTTCGTGTACGCCCAGACACATCCCAGCCCATGAGCACTCCTGCGCATGCACACCCCTGCCCATGCGCACCCCTGCGCGTACGCACCCCTGCCCATGCGCACCCCTTTCTGTGCGAGTGCTATTTCGGGGTAACGTTACAGCCTTTTTATAAATAAAGAACAATGTTATATACTATTATAAAATGTTTATTCTGACATTATACATAACAAATTTAAAAATATTTAATGCCAAACATGGAGTCATTTAAACTTAATTTTAATACAAAGTTATACACAGAAGACAGTCCTTTCTTTATGTTTGTTTGCAGTGGTTTTAATTTTATCTAATTTTATTCGCAGCTTAAAATTTAAATCGACACCCAAGTCTTCTATCTCCTTTTCTAACCAATAGTTTGATACATAAAGACCGTCTAGGTTTTCGAATTGTAAAATGTACCGAAGTTTGCCTCTATATTTAAAGTTTTTGATTCCGCCGACAACCAGATCCATTCCTTCGTGTAATTCTTGCAGCTTGTGACAATCTTTTAATCGCAGCTTTCCACTATATCCTGCATACGTATCTTGTTAGCTTGATCGACTTCTTCTTGTCGGTATTGGAGAAATCCTTTTCTCCCACACACTGTTGCGTAGTTGCATGTCCACCACTTTTGGGAATATATGGTTGTTATAGGTTGTAAGACCCTCGGTTTTAAATGATCCGAAAGGTTCTTTACTAGGTAAATATACAATGTTTAGCGGAACCCCTTTGCGTGTGGTGTACGCCAAGGTTACGAAACCCGCATTACCTTAATTCGTCTTTGTTATCTGCCATTTTGATAAATACGTTTTTAGAATAATCTTTTAAAAAGTATACGGATTTAGCACCATCCTTTTCTGCAAGAACACCTACATAACTAAAAGAGTCTTTCTTACTAACCGCAAATGCATACAGCTTGTACAACCCGGATGTATCTAAGTCAGTCCATCGACACATAAAATAATCTTTTAATTCTTCCTCATTTTCTCTAATAAGATGTTCTTTGTCTAACACATCTTTGTATTGTTCGCGTATTGTCGCAGTGTTTTCCATGTAGTCTAATTTTCGCCTTTTTGCATCCATTTCCTCTAATTCCAGTTGTCTTTTCCTTCCACTTACAGCGTATGGCATACATAATGGGGCAATTTCCTTTAGCGTAAACGGATAGAGTTTACTACCAATATTTGTGCGTTGTCGTACAACCTCTGGACGAATGTTAGGTGTATTTATCAATCCCAATTCCGAAATGACTATTTCGTTTGGAATTGTAGAATAGGGTGTTGCAGATTGTGTAAAATATGTACTACCTGCTTTAATGTAGCACTTGTGTAAGATTTTTATTTTATCTTGGCTGCCTTGCTCCTCTACTATCTCCAAATAATTTACGGGTAAATAGTTAAAACTAAAAGCCGAAAGTACATACTTTATCAATGTTTCCCTTTCTTTTGGTTTTTCGGACAACTTAATTTGCAAGCCCGTCAATTTCTTTGCATTGCCATTCCCCCAATACACGTACTGTAGCAGGTTATTATTCGCTAAACAGCAGCTATTTTGTAGCTTGTCCGATAGCTTACTCCACATTTTGGCAAGTGGTACCGAGTACATTGGCGCCTTTAGGAAGTATAACTTACTATCTTCCAATAAGGTTAAACAGTCTTTTAAGGGTTTATACACCCGTTCCGCACTGACATAGCTTCCAATTGCACAGTTGTATATTGTCGCTTCCAATCGCGTAATACCATGTTCTTTGGCCAAAGTAGACGCAAATGTTTCCCTTAAACGTACATCTGGACAACGTAAAAAATCTAGTATATGATTGCCAAGTTGTTTATTAACACCAGGACTTGTTATCTGGCACACAAATTTGTTGTAAATCTTAATTCTTGCATTGGTTGTTAGCCATGTTAAACAATCAATCCCGCAGTTTTATCGTTGAAAACCCTAAAAAACCAAGGGTTTAATCTTCTTTTTTACTTTTATAAGCATTAAATGGAATTATTCTTCTCTATTATATATATTATATATATATATATATATATTTCAATGGGCATTTAGGTTAAAACAAAGGTAGATAGGTTAGATGAATGTTTATGAGAGGGTACACCATGTATATAGATGCCATGTAATAATTTAAAACATTTTCTAACCTATAGCATAAGAATTCATAATTTAAAATAAGCTTTAAGGTTAATTTTACTTCATTTTAGAGCTAGGGTAAAATTAATTACAATTATTAAATGTAATAGGTGTAAATTCGTAAGGTAAACACATGCATTTCAATACAAGTACCATGTAAAGGTAGTGATAGGAAAGCTTTTCATTTCTAGCATAAAATTCGATAATTGAAGAGTGTGAATTGGTTAGTAACGGATATTCAAAGCGGAATTATTTTATTTGTGTGCATAACTTAGTTGTAGGATAATATGAAGCTAGAATATTTATAAAAGGTTTAGCAGGGTAAATACGTTCTTCGTATTGATTTAAAGGCCTGTCAACAAATATCAAGATTTGTTAGGAAAAATCGGTAAGAACGAACAACAGGTCGATGTTAGTTAGGGTGTTGAACGTTACAAACAAAAATGGATCGATAATATAAAGAGATAGATTGTGTTTTATATGAGGTAGCAAGGAATGGACGATATCAGATGGTTAGTTGTCATTGACTTTGAAACGTCTGTAAGACAAGGAAATTTTTAAAGGTAAATAAGCGACACGGAGATACAGCGTGTTTTCATAAGACATCGGTTTGGAAAGGGTTATGAAAAGTACGGTAGAAGGCTACAGACAAAGTAGGACTATTAGACTGTGCATATAAGAAAGAGAAAGACGATAGTGTAGATTGGTAGGGTGGATTAGAGCTTGTTAACAGCGGGGATTAAGGTAAAGAACAATAACATACGGGTTAAACAAGGATCAAGAAATCGATAACGAACGTAGAAAATTGATGAAGGGCACAAGACTAAGAACAGAAGATTTTGAATGCAAGTTAGAGTGAGATGGTAGGATGTGCGCGTGTGAAAGAAGCGTGTTTTAGATGCTTGGATGGGAGTTAGTTGTCGGGGGATTTCGACGAAATCGACAGCCGTTAGAGATTTTTAACGAGGGTTTCGAAATAAAATGCTTGTTTGCCAGTGAAATGCCAAGATTTTTGAGACAGTTGGAAGACGGTTGCCAAGGTTACCGGGAATAACTGAAGGATTATAGCCTGTTTTTGAGAATTGGACAACGGTTAGGTGTTGTGGTGTGCTTGAATTTGTGGAATCGGTAGACGGTTGAAGAAACGCTACCGAGAAAGCGTGTTTGTGGGTGGAGTGATATGATGTTCCTAATGGTTGGAGTCAACATGGACTGATTCATGCACGTGCAGTCATGAGGGAGGACTACATCAGAGACGGTTTTAAAGCAGCGAGCTGGTTGTGCTACAGTTCAGGTAAATGAATTTTATAAAACTTTTTGCCCGTTGGGTTTTTTTTAGTGATTTAGACATTTTGTGCTTTTTTGGTGGATTTTGTTGTATTTGATGGACATTTTAATTGGCTATTTTACCTTTGAAAATATATTCATGTACAAGTTTTGTATTGTAAAATGAGTGTGTAATATTTGCTTTTGTACAAAGTAAAAGAGTTTTTGATAAATTTTCAGTGAAATAATTAGCACTTAAGTACAAAAGGCTTTACTATAAGCTCGTATTAGACCTGGGGTTTTAAAATAACGTTAAGGGATAAGCCCAGTTACTTTTTTATAATTATAGATGTGAATAGATAAATTTTGAAATTATTTTATTTTAAAACAACCTCTTTTAAAATTGATAATGGTTGTTAAATATCCGAGGTGTGAACTAAAAGTGTAAATAAAAAGATTTTTAAGTAGCAATTTTGATGTTACAATAAAGGGTGTTGAAATCTTGGTAGTCAAATTTGTTTGAATAGTAGGGTAGTATTTTTAGAGAGCAAGTGAGCAGCCGTGGCGAATATCCCCGAGGAAGCTGAGCAAAAGCTGGAGGTTTGGCGTCCTACATGAAGAGCATCTTCAGAGTGTAGTACAATAAGTGATATGAAATGCAAGTCTTGGTGGTAGGGCTTTTTACAGGCGCAGAGCATTTATGATACCCCAATTGTGGGGCTAGAGTTATCGATCCGGACAAGCCGGATAGTTCAGAGCAATTTATGGCTTCCCAAGCATGGGGCTTCAAATAGGAAGAACCAGAGCAATTATGGCAGTCCATTCCGCAGCTATATACATATATATATATATATATATATATATATATATATATATATATATATATATATATATATGTATATTATTGTATTATTGTTGTATATTTTTGGCAAGTGAATCAAACTCAGCCTTGGGCATCAAACAAATTTGTAACATAGAAATTTGAACAATCTTTAAGAGACGTAATTAAAATATAACGACGATTTTCAGTATAAACAATCTTGGTGTAAGATTAAAAGCTACGTTAATCCGTAAAAGTACTTTCGAAAAACATATGAAAATTAACTACCTTCAATATTGACATTCAATTATGTAACACCCTGTAGGGTGTAGTGAGTTAATCTTCTGACGATTTTAAGACAAAAAGTTCATATAAGCATAGGTATGTTTTTGCTTTATTTTTTATGTACAGGGTGTTAAAGTTTTTTGAAAGATGTTTTTTTAATAATTTCGAAAATACGTTAGATATTTTTATAAAACTAACTCGTTGAGTATAGACTAGGTATAGAGACACATTTGTGGTGTAAAAAATTAATTTTTAATCGTAACCAGTGGTGTCTCAATTAATATGACCCTGCATATTATGAATGACAAAAATAATACGTCATTGCTCTTTTCATAAACAAAAATTATTTTCTTAGTGGTGCTTTATTTTGTAATAAAATAAGATCTCTAGACTTTTTTCGTATCTTGAATGTTTTGTAATAAAAAAGTAAAAAACTATCATCTGTGTGTCTCTAAACTAATAGCAGGAAATTAAAATATCAATTGAACGGCTATGGTTGCGGTCCATCGTGACCTACCCATCAGTTATGAAATGAACTATTTATATATTCTCTCGCTTCTACACTATTATTGTTTATAAATGCGCAGTAGTTAGAATAGACGCAAAATGCAGCATGTGATTTCTACGAGCTGGATATAAAAATTAAATAAATCGACTTACAATGTTATTCGTGTCAGAATTTATCATTAGCAAAGCCCCGCGGACAAATAGCGCAGGAAGTTGGTTGCAGGTACAAATGTAAGTGCTGTAGGAGATTGATTCCGGTTTGGGCAACTTACTGAGGGTCGTTAATCTTTGGCGGCTCCGTACCTTAGTTGGTTTGCCCGTGTCTACCAAGTCCAAGGTCCCGAGTTTGATTTCCGACACTTACCCTTTGAAAAATGTTAGGTGAGCATTTTTCACAAAAACACGCTTTCCTTCGGATGGGAGGTAAAGTGTAGTTTCCGGGCGTGAGTATTGTCAGACGATAAAAATCCCTACCGCGCTTGGAACCAAGGGTTTGACAAAATTAAAATTTTCCAAGTAAAAAAACTCGCTTCTTGACCAATTTGTACCTTTGGGTGGAACATTGCAAAATCAAATATATGGGTCGGTAATCATCATATCCCCGTACACTAACGCGTTCATAAATTTGGTTTTGTATTTAACAGAATCCGGTCTCGCGTGTTACACTACAAGGTTTTCTTTATCTCGACGGGCGTTTGCGTGTCGATACGAATTCTAAAAGCTGATGTCTGGTGTCTATTGTTTGAAGGCGGCTCCGTGGCGTAGTGGTATGTGTGTGACTACTACGCCCAAGGTCCCGGGTTCGAATCCCGACACGGTCCGCTTGAAAAATGTTAGGCGAGCATTTTTCACAAAAATACACCCTCGTTCGGATGAGAGGTAAAATGGAGGTCCCGTGTGTGAGTGTTGTCACGCACGTTAAAGATCCCTACCTTGCTTGGAACAGCAAGGGTTCGGCAAAATTCCTAATTTTCCAGGTAAAAAAAAACTCGCTTCCTGGCCAATGTAGTACCTTCGGGTGGAGCATTGGAAAATCACATGTAATGTCTATTGTTTGATTCGATCTGCTGCCTTCTTTTACTCCATGGGTTTTTATAAGTTAGAACTTCTTAGAGTTATTGCACGAGCTTGTCATGCTCACGGGTTGTACGTCTAAACTGTTCACGGTCGAAGTTATTGTCATTGTGTCTGTGTGAACCGCAATTCATTCCCACGGTACTACATCTAATACCGATAGGCTGTTCTCAACATATTTTTAGGGCCACTTTTTGAGTATTGTAGTTTTGCGGTGTCTATCCCTTGATAATGTTCCTTGAACTCGCATGAATTTGTACAAATAACTTTATTATGAACGGCAAATTCAGGTTTCTATGTATCATTTTTGAATTTAATACGAGGTGGTGTAAAATACGGATATCTACTACCATTTTTATTTAATGTATGGGGTGCTTTTCTAATTTAATTTTTCATCCTAATTTAATATTATACTGAAATAGCAACGTTATCAAATGTAAACTGCTAAAACCTATAAATTCTTCAGGTCGTTTTCTTAAAAAAGCGCATCTAATAAAATTACTAAATTCTTTTTTACTGCCTGCTGTTTACTTAAATAACGCGCTAGCGGTCTATAACATTTACTGCAAGTATTGAATCCGAAATCGGGTTATGTATACCTTTATAATTAAATTTGAAAAACCCGTTTAGACTAAATTATCTGGGTACACATTTTTTGTAACTACGGTCACGAAATAAGAATATAATCTAATTGCGTGATTGTAGTCGCTTTAAGGCATCCTAAATCACGCGTGCTTGCCTACCATCAGAAGAGAGGTTTACCTTCTTTTTGTGTGTGAGATACCTATTTTTAATATTTGGAATTATCTTAGCTTCATTTTTATATCAAAATTTTTTCCCAGCGTGGAGACGATATTATATACTGAAGTGTACAATTATAAAAGTTACTTATGTTCTGTTATATAATGATCCGCTACTACATTAATTTCTGTTGTCTTTGTGCTCATATGCTCATATAAAACGTTTTGGATTGTTTATATATTTTAACGAATTCTTTAATTGTACTTTGGTATTTAGTTCCAATAAATAGAACTTTAATAATTATTCTTCACATTCACAGATAGTATTATTTACTTCGGAGTATGGAGAACTTTTGAGATTAGCACAGAATAGAAATGAAGTTAGAGTTACGTCAAACCGACCTTAAGTAAGGTCGAAAACAAAATGATGATGACAACATTATCTTAATCGCTATTTGTATGCACTAATTTAACCTTCTGAATACGACGCATTGAACACTATTATAGATAGCAGTAATCTTACTGGTAATTTATTTATCTATCGCGTTTATATTGAAACGTTTTTTCTAACTCAGGCCTGACGTTGCCGGCACCAGTGAAACGAATTTTCTTGACTTACTAAAACACTACTTTATTATCACCATGCTCCAAGTCAGGTGTCTGCAAAACAAAGTCTTCCGACATAACTAGGGGTCTATTCCTTGGGTAGAGCTATGAGCAATGGGGGGGTAAGTCGATATCTGTAGGGGGGTCACACTCAAACTAAAACAAACAGGCGCCACCGAGTCCAGATTGATTTATTTTAATGGCATAGCAAATTTCTAAGGGCGGACGTGGAGACCCAAAGAAAAAAGATCGCCTTCGCTGACACAAAAGCTTGTCTTAACAGAATAAGACGCTGTTCCTGTAAGGAAAAATAATAATTAAGTCACCTAGAAAATGGGAACACAATTTGCGTCCCTCAAGTATACCTAAAAATGCATAAAGAATATTTTCTACATAATGGAGTTATAAAAATTTAATTCTTATTGTTTTTTGTTTATCAGGTCTGATCAAACTAGATCAGAATAAAAAACTTTAAATGTGGATTATAAATTTACTAGAAAGAATTTTCTTTGTTTCAGTAAATAAAATTCAAAGTGATAAAATAAAATGAATACTTGATATACTTGTAAAGTTGTTGTAAGGTTTATCAACTGATCCTTACTCAAATAAATTACAATTCAGTGTGACTGGTTATGCTAAAGTTTACTAACCCAATCAGATCTGTGTAGGTCATTTACAAAATTACTATACAAAAATTTTCTCTTTAAGTTAACGATATTAAAATCAATTTGAAATGAAAATATTCACAAAGATATTCTCTAATTTTATCAAAGGTGGCAGTACTGTAATACTAAACATCTGTTAGCCATTGTGCAATTGTTGACGGCATTGTTCAAACAAACAGGTGACGTAATCGCAGCTGTTAATTTATGCTGAAGCCACGTGTAGTCACATATTTACGAAACTAAATGAAATCAAATTTGATACTGGAGAAAACCAGCTTAATTACAGGTAAACTGAATAACAATTTTGTACTTCTAACAAACAAAACGAAATAATGTACTTTCAGAATGAAGTACTGAGGAAGTTCTTAAATCTACTACGAACCAAATACCGGCTGTTGTCCTTGGTTGGGATGGAAACAACCTCGCCGTGCTGAATCTGCTACTAATTATTCCTGCCTTCCATGCTTTAATACAGGTGTTGAAGTGAAGCGGATTTCTTACATTGATTAAAGGCAACATTACTTTCGTAGCGTAATCTTCCGTTGTCTAATCTTATTTACAAATATAATTTTTCATTACGTAGTCCATAAGTTAAGGTTTCTAAATTGTAATTTCAAAGTAGTCGTGTGGTTTCTAATTTATCGTTGCAGTTTCTGACATGTCGTTGCGGTTTCTGACATATCGTTGCGCTAAATAAATTTTAAATTAGCTAATATGATAACGAATATACAAAATGTGGATTATGTACTAACCGTTACTCAGAAATGTTTCACAAAAATAAGGCGACCCGGAGGTCACTCGTCATTCTTTTCAACTGCATCTTGACGCTGCCTCTAACTATCGACGAGTGCGCTCGCTGCGTTCTTACATGGTGGGAGGATCCCGGGTGGGGTTGTCAAAACCTCTTACGCGCGCGCCAGTGGCTGTACAATACACCGAACTCCGAAACTAATAGACTAATGATTCTAGATATTGTAATACTGTAAAAATTTGATTGTTACTCGTATCATTATTTTAGTTAATAAAGGTATTTTAATATTCGTTTTACCTTTAATGAATAGATTCTTTTACTGCGAAAATAAAATTGTTACAATATCACATAAACGTATTTTGTCTTTACATAAATTTATGCACTTCCAACGTTTATTAGGACCGAGTCCAAACTAAAACTAAACTGTCGTTGCGGGTTTCACACTTATATACGATAAACTTTTGTTTATAATAAATGGAGAGAAATCTAGAATGTGCATCATCAAACCTTTCGAGAATAACTCTATTGTATTACAATACTTGGAAATCATCCTTTCTTATCCCCAGACAGATATGAGGCTACTTTAGTAAAAACCGAACATGTCCTTCCAGAATATTTCATATATTTCTTAATTACTGTTCAATAATCTTCATTTGTTTTTAGCCTACTAAAATATAAAATATCAAAAATAAAGAACTCAACAAATTTGCTTAATTTTTGAGTGGTTCGGAGTATCTTTTAAAAAGTGAAGAGTTTATCCCCTCAAAAATTAGTCTTTAGACATTCGTTTTCTTGTGTATGAACCTGGGCATTAGTTGTGGATTTGTGGCAGTTTTTACATAAAGCTACAGATATTCCTGTTGGTGTATATCCGTTTGATACATAAAATTTGAGGACCTATTATAATTGAAAAATAAAGTGTAAAACTATGGTAGAAAAATACATGTATTAGTGAGGCCAATGTTTTCGTCAGTAACTTAACCCCAATTTCGATGTACCAGAATGAAAAGTGTTAAGGTTAACAGTATTTTGTAATTTTTTACTTGAGCGAAGTTAGTTAATCTGCTATATGGCGAAACAGTTACATCCTTCCTCCTGAAAGTCAATTTCAAACGGTATTTGAGGCACATGAGTTGCTTTTGTATTCAATTGGAAACGTTAAACACAAAAAGACGACACTGCAATTTACATTGCAAATAAAGGCACATTCTTAAGTGCTGCTATAATGAAGTGTTTCAGTTGAGTTGCCTAATTAATTATAGGTTTTCGTAACCAAAATCAGCAGAGCAGTTTGTTGGAGGGGTTAAAAGAATTTGTCCCTAGTGAATGATGTAGAGAGCTTAATTTCTAATGGATTCTCCCATCAACTAGGGGTGAACACCTGACCGAACACAATAGCTGCAGAGTAGAGTGGTTCAATTTATTCCTAACTGCATCTCTCATTTAATTACTTTTTGTGTCAACATCAACTTCGGATTGTGATTTTAGATTTTAATTATATCTGGAATCTTAAAACTAGTTTTTGCTTTCGTCATAGGCTGATATTAATTGTACAACGCAATGGTTTTTAAAGTGGTCGCTGCGACGTTGTTGAGAGCCTCGGTGTTTTCGCAAAGGTGAGGAATATGGAAAAAGTTTCATAATTTTATTCGTTTTTGAAATAGTGTGCTTAGATGGAACATTTAGCGGATCTGGTAAAAGTTACTATGCAGGCATTTCATTAGATTACTCGTTACTGATTCGCTCATTAGTTAGCGTTTTACAAAATTCTGGGTCTAGATAGGTGATATTCGTAGCTTCTCCAATTTTCTGAGTTACCCGAATAAATAGATTACATTCGGAATAAGCTACATATCGACACATCATATCCCATACATTGCACAGATTATGTTTGGACTTCGCGCGTAAAATACATAACTTTCAAAGGATTTATTTAAGAGCTACAAAGAACTGTTCAATATAATAATTTTTCTAAATATTAGCATTTAATTGATAGTGTTTGACGGCTTTCGAAAACTTAAAAAGATTAAACACTTTAATGAAAGATATAAGTGTATCTAATTGGCTGTAAACGTCTCAATCTCTCTACACCTGTAGGTGCTATCGTAATTAGACAAACCTAGCCCTTTATTTTCGCCAGCTTACGCATTTTGATAACATGAATTCTTTTAATATGAAATTTGTTATCAGATCTATATCTAACCTATACGTTGCCTTTTCAAAGGTAACAAAGAGCACCGCGTCATTAGCGTGTTTAGTCGGAAAGTTGATGGATTGGTGGCAGGCAATAAAACCTGTCACACTGCGCGACTTTCTTAATAATTAATTGTCGTTGCACTTTTGAATTTCAGATATAAAATGTTCTCTTTGTAGATTTTCCGATGCCCACAAGTGTTGTTCCATCGAATCACCTAGTCTCATTGTTTTATGAGCTGCTTGAACTTGACAAGGTCGTTTCTTATCTTGAAACATAGTATATAAACACCCGAATTTCTACATATTCATTCAGTTCTTAAATGCAATTCGATTCAGTTCTTCAATTTCAAAAGTCGTTGTTAAGTTCAAGGTTCTTTTGATCAGTAATACTTCCACTTTCTTTGGTGCTAAAAAAAGTACAATTAATCGTACTTGTTCGCTGTTAGTTCCGAGGCTTTTTTATGTTTTTCAGTAACAAATTCGTTCTCTCCTTATTTGTGTGTCCTACTAACAAGGTATGATTTCAGCGTTCTGCTCCACAAATTCGGTTAAGAGTAAACCTGCTGTAAAAATTATTGCAATTTTTGTAATCTTATCGGTGTATAAATTCAAAATACTTTCTGCACTTTTAGCGGCCTTAGCGTAGCTCTCTGACATATATTGCCTAATTAATTTTATTAATACTCTTTTTAAGTCCTGATACTTAATGGTAAAAAGTATTAGTTATTCGCTTGCCTGCACAGAGGACGCAATATATTGCACAGAATTTACAGAAGGAAACAATATAATTTACGTTTTAAATTAACAATGTAAATTAGTTACAACTCTGCGTACCTTCTAAATTAACACATAAAAGCATGCTGGGTATGGAATATTTATCGATTTCTCAAGTTACTGCGTTGGTGCGATTGCCATTTTTAGCTCAGATGTCCGTATTAGAACTCGCTGGTTTTGCTCATAATATTCACGGAAACAAGACTAGGTACGATGATAACTCGGGATAGGTTAGGAATCAAGAAGTAAACACTCCACTACATAGTGCATAAAGTACTAGTAGCATGAGTGATTAATATAAGCGGGTTACTACAAGAATGAACACATTGGCTGGTTTTTTCAACTAGACCAACCGCTATCCTTCTTCGTTCGCCGTGCTGATGGTTGGGAGAACGACATATATTAATTTCGAATCATGGGAAATTATATTTAACTTCCTTTCCCACGGTTTAAATCGATTACTACGAAAATGCTCAGGTAAATCGTCGAAGCTTAATTTCTAACCCTAGATTATACAAATATGTATAATACACCTAAATTAATATTATAACAGCCCTGAATTGATTATTTACTAAAGATAGTGGAGCGCTTTTTCAACGCGTAGCACTCCTTCGCAGATTTTCGGTAACTTGTTATACAGTTCCAGTTTTTTACAGTTATAGTTTACTGTTCCAGAAGAGACGTACGCCGAGACTATCGGTCTTCTCCTTCACCAGCTCTTCGTCCACACTGGACTTCTCCAGTATTGATACATTAAGAAATATGTGGGTATGTTAACAGCATAAAAGAGGTAATATAACGTGAATTATACTGCATATAGCCCATACGAAGTTACATAGACATCCTATAACAAAAATTTGAACAAACACATACTTCCTTCATACAATTTCGTGGTGTTCCAAGTGGCTCGCCATGATATATAAAAAGATATCATAACAAGATATGTAAATATCAGCTCTAAACTGTTTTTTAACCTTCGTGAAAACTGCCCTGGAATGCATGTTTTAAAAGAAAAATTTTTCAGTCACTTTAAAGCAGCTAAAGTAGGAAATATTCCATATAAACAGCGGATTTCGGTTGACACGTGCAATTTTGAGACTGTAACCAAAAGCGTTGAAGACTTTGTGGGTTGCTTTAGCAGGTCATTCTGCTGAAAAAACATTCATTCATAGCTTGCCGACAATCAAAATACTAGTTACCTCAAAGAATACAGAAGAAAATGAAGCTGTCGTCAGTTTAAACTTTTCCGAGAACTATTCCTTTGTTGCCCAAGATAAGGCACACTCCTTTCATTGGAATAATAATCAAAAACAACTGTACATCTCTTTACAACACACTACAATGAGCAAGAAATTATAAAATATAAACGCTTTATACAATAGCTGTTGACTCATTTCAATAAAAGACTGATTTCCTATCTGACAGTTGATGTTCTACCTTCCTTGCAGAAGAAATTTTACTATTCTGATGATTCAGTAGCCCAGTACAAAAATAGAAGAAATTTCATTAATATCTGCCACTACGAAAATGACTTCAAAGTAGAGATTGAGTGACACTTTTATTGCCACAGTTCATGGGAAAGGTGTGTGTGATGGTGTGGGAGGAGTGAGGGGTACTTTTTTGCCATCGTTCATGGGAAAGGGGTGTGTGATGGTCTGAGGGTCAATGGACTTGCAGCAAGAGTCAGTTTGCAAAGACCATACTTGGACCAAATAATGACGTCAATAGAGCTTTTAGTTTGAACAAGGAAAATATGCCTAACATACAGTTTATTCACACTGCACAGATTAAGACTACACCGCAGAAAAAAATTACTGAAACACCACCTGCAAGAAGCTGAACCAATAAAATGCACACAGCAGTACCAAACTTTTATTCCGCGCGGTAAAACTGAAGTGAGAACCAAGATTTATTCGTCGAGTAATGAAAGTTCTGTTCATGAAGTATTTGAAGGTGATACAACACCAACAATAGAAAATATCAATAGTTATGTAACGTGTGAATATGATTGGTGGCTTACAAATGTCTTGTCAAAGGACTGCGAAAATGAAGAAGTGGGTGTAACTTTTTTGCATCTTTTTAGCCCAGCTCTATCTTTTTTGTCATCAAGAAATCCAGACATTTTGAGAGTGCATAGAAATCAGATACCAACTAAAGTTGACTGGACGAACCTACACCTTACTACAATACACCTTACTACGAAAACAAATGGCCGCTGTTACAAGAAGCCTGCATACAAGACCTAAGCTTTCACAGCAAAGATTTTGCTGCACATCTGATGGAACAGTAAGTTAATTAATAGTAATGATTTTAGCAAAGTAACAAACTAACCAATCTTAATTAGTGTCTGGTCACAGTATACAATATTGCAATTACGAGTTTGGATAATAATTACAGGGTTTCTTCGTAGCCGATGATCGCTTACAGCTTCTGGGTAGCTCAGCGCAGACTTGTATGTTCGATGGATGATTTGGGATGGAGTTCTTACTGAATTAGGAACTCTGACGAACCACAAAGTAACTTCCGGCGGCGTACAGAAATTAATAACGAAGTTTTCAAAAGATTTGTTAGAAAGCTCCCAAGAACTAGAAGCGAGATTTGCAGGAAAATTGTTAGAAAACTCGTGTAACATGGAAAAAGAGGTACTGAGGATGGAGCCTTCAATATCCTTGTCGGTGATACAACAGCACGCCCCAGGAATGCGAACTGACTTCAAGGTTTAGAGTAAAACCACCAATGTTTTGTGAAAAGTCAACTTGGCAGACTAATTTCAGCAATTCGAGGTTGCCACGAGAGCTAGCAGCCGGAACGATGTTAAAAGTGCAATCGTGTTGATTTTCGCGTTACGAGGCGAGACCTTGAATATGCTTTTTGTAGTACCTATAGTGCGGAAACATCATGTCGCAGATTAGTATTTTTGCTTGACGAATCCATCTGAAATTTCACTAAAGTCGAAGCATATTGTACAGTATTCAAACCTGCAATCAGCTCTCAGACCAGTTCTCTCACAGCCAGAATTTACGTTCTCAAACGTCGAGAATCGTATACACTTAACGATGATTTGAATGTTGCTGAGAATAATATTGTTGAACCTATGGAAGAAGACGTGATCCTGATTTCCAACCATTTGATATAGGTATTCTACTGTTTACTTTCACAAGATGAGCTTAACGACTAATGCGGTATTTAAATTTGTCGAAAGCTCAAGCCGAACTGGTGTGGTCCAGTTGCAAGATTGGAATCTATTACAGAGTGGTTGGCATATTTCCTCATATCGGAGACGTGAACAAAATTTTCTTCATTTTTTACATATTGTGATCAGTTGGTGTACTGTGTTCCTGGACTAATGGATGTATTAGGATGGTAATACAAAACTAAAAAGTGGAGATTATTTATTGATTCATCTTCTCTAAGCTTGAAAGGAGTTCTCCACAATGGAAATTCGTACCCCTCTGTTGTTATTGCCTACGCAGTACATATGAAGGAAATATATGACAATATGAAAACTTTACTTGAAAAAAGTAAGTATACAGAACATGGGTGGTGATTTCATAGTCATAGCATTTTGTTGGGAATGCAATGGAGTTACACTGGGTACTTCTGTTTTTCTACGAATGAGACAGTGCCCGATGCGTTATCTCGTGCCGTACCTGAAATTAACGTTGTCAGTGATGTAGTAGAGCACCGTGTGGAGATAGAGCATCATGTAAATTTGAAAACCGATCGTTGGTATAATCGTATGTGGAATCTTGTGCAGACTAAGCCGATCAACTATAATAGTTGGAAAATTGTCGGTGATACCCTGTATAAACGTATGAAAGTAGATTATCCGGATGTCTCTGAGGAAGATGATTGTTGGAGAGAAGTTGTCCCGAAATATCGTCGTAAAGATCTCTTAGCAAAGTTTCACGATGAACCTACCTCAGGTCATCTAAAAATTTTTAAGACTTTTGGTCGTATCTCTCGTTCATTTTATTGGCCAAAAATGAAGGCTGATATTACACGTTACTTGAACCATTGTACGGTGTTTGGAACAGAAGCCTGAACAAAAGCCTGAACAGAGAAAACCGGTAGGTTTGATGTCCAGACATTCAATTGTTAGGAAACCATGGCAAATGATATCTTGTGATCTGTTAGATCCGTTACCTCGCTCGTCGAGAGGTTATTGTTATATTTTATCAGTTACCGACTACGAAATTTTCATTGTTTTTCCCGTTACGTTTCGCTACGGCGTCCGCCGTCATTCAACGCCTTGAAGAAAATGTTATATTACTATTTGGCGCTCCGCAGTACTTAATTTGCGATAATGGTAGTCAATTGCGGTCTAAAGAATTTCGAAAGTTGACATCCTCATATAAAATTCAAGTTATATATAATGCTCATTACCATTCACAAGTGAATCCCGTTGAGAGAGTACATAGAGTTTTGAAGACTATGCTAGCGTCATATGTGAAAGACAACCATAAAGATTGGGATTGTTATCTTCCGAAAGTAGTTTGCGCCACGCGCACCGCTATTCATAAGGTTATCGGGATGTCACCGTATTTTGATAATTTTGGTCGTGAAATGAATCTTGAAGAAAACCTCGACGTGCCTGATAATAATCACGATTTAAATGATATTAATTTTGCCGATCGAAGAAATCTTTTGTTGCGTTCCGCCGCGATACAGAAAATCTATGATGATGTAGTCAAACGACTTAAAGTGGCGTATGATCGTGCATTAATTCAGTATGATTTGCGTAGACGTCCTGCAGATTTTGAAGTTGGTGATTCTGTGTGGAGAAGGAATTATGTACTGTCCGATGCGTTGAAACATTTTACCGCATAGTTAGCCCCTAAATTTACTGGCCCCTTTATTATTTGTAAGAAGGTCTCGTATTCGACTTATGAACTTTCCGATTCGACTGGCTTGTCTAAAGGTGTATGGCACGCCAAGGATCTTAGACATCATCCCGATTAGTTGTAGTTACGGCTGTGGTTGTTTTTTTTGTTTTGGTTGTTTACTCGTTCCGTTTTCTTTAATTCTAGGTTTTGTTTTCTCAAGCCGAAAATGGGATTTTTCGTCTTCTAGTGGGGGAGGTGTAACGTTTGGTTTATTTTATTATAATTAATTTATTTAGTAGGTATAAGTTTTCCTAAGCCAGCCCCTGTATATATGTAAGAATTTAATAAACGCTCAAATTTCACGGTTTGCCGAACGCTCCATAATGTTTAAATTAGGTGATAAATGTTTACGTCCTTGATGTATAGCGCTCTCTCTCTCTCCCTTTTGTTCGTTGGGTTTTTGGAAAAATTAAGAGAAGCACGTGGGCTTTTCCGTGATGTAGCTCGTAGAAGCAGGTCGTTAACGTTCTTTAGTTACGCTAATTTAGCGGATTTTTGTATTTAGTTAATCCGATTCATACCTATTTGTAGCAAATTAGTATTTATTTTATCGGTCCGTGTATTGAAAGTGTTTTGAAAGTCGTTCTACGTGTGCTTAATTGGTTTGTTGTAGGTTATTGGACCCACCACCCTGGTATACGAAGGTCAGTTGATATCAAATGATTTTGGAATTTATGCAGGTTGGGGAACAAGAAAACCTAGGAGTACAATTGCGGTTATGTATGTACTAAACTTTATTTGGGACTAGAAACCACAATAATTACACACGTGCATGGAAGCAGTTTAATTAAGCTCAACACCCCTTGCTTTGTGTAGCGGTAAGGCCGCCTCTCCCGCAAGGTAAGGTTTTGTAAATAGATTTACTGTTATACCTTCACGTCTAAGTGTAGACACTGTGCGCTAAGATTCTATTTGCCATCATAATCCATAAACATTATTGAGTTTAATCACACCACTTCATAAGTGTTGTACGAATTTTTAATGTTACAGTTGCTTACTTATAAGAGTCGGGAACATTCTGCGAGCCGGAGCGTGGAATGTTAGAAGTATGAAGCAAGTAGGTAAGCTAGAGAACCTAAAAATCGAAATGAATAGGTTATCACTAGACATAGTAGGGATCAGCGAAGTTCGGTGGCCAGAGGCGGGGGATTTTTGGAGTGGAGACTTCCGGGTAATTCATACAGGAGCAGAGGAAGGAAATTTGGGTGTGGGGATAGTTATGCGGAAAAAGATAGGATACTGTGTAGAAAATTACTTACAAAAGAACGAAAGAGTACTCATGGTTAGATTAAAATCTAAACCGGTAAACACAGTAATAATACAAGTATACATGCCCACCTCTAGCTACAGTGACGAAGAGGTAGAAGCCATCTACAAAGATATCGAAGACATATTAAGATACGTAAAAGGACATGAAAATTTAATTATTACGGGGGATTTTAATGCTGTGGTAGGTGAGGGTAGGCAAGGAGCGGTAGTAGGTTTATTTGGTTTAGGCACGAGAAACGACAGGGGAAATAGGCTGGTAGAATTTTGCGACAAGAACAATTTAATCATCACAAACACATTATTTCAACATCATGCTAGAAGACGATATACGTGGAAGATGCCAGGAGATATAGGAAGTTATCAAATAGATTACATTCTTGTTAGACAACGGTTTAGGAATCAAGTAAAAGACTGTAAAAGCTACCCAGAAGCAGATATAGATACTGACTACAACATCGTAATTATGAAGGCCGCACTTAAATTTAAAAATCTGAAAAAGAGGAACGGAAAAAGGCACTTGGACTTAGAGAAACTAAAAGACAAAGATATTTAAGTAAGATTCGAAAAAAGTCAAATGAATTGCTGAATGATATCGGGAAAATATCTGAAACTAAGGAAGTAGAAACAGAATGGAATAACATTAAATCCAGCCTAGACATGGCGGCCAGAGATATTTTGGGGTATACACAAAAAGAAAATAAGAAACCATGGATAACAAAGGATATCGTGAATTTAATAGAAGAAAGACGAAAATACAAATATAAATCAGACGAAACAGGAAAACAGAGATACAAAGCCATAAAATGGGAAATTATTCGAAAATGCAGGAAAGCTAAAGAACAATGGATTGATGAAAAGTGCAAAGAAGTACAAACTAAGATGGAAATAGGAAAGACAGACGAAGCATGCAAATTAATTAGAATGAATTTTAGGGATATAAAACCGTATAGCAAAAATATAAGGGATGCACAAGGAAACGTCATTATAGAAAACGTAGAGAAAGTGAGTAGATGGCAAGAATATAAAGGGAATTTATATGCAGGAGAGGAACTAACTGCATTAGAACAGGAATCAGACATTGAAAATGATGACTTGGGATATCCTATACTTTGAGACGAGTTTGAATTAGCATTAAAGAGTCTGAAAAATGGTAAGGTGCTGGGTACAGATAAGGTGCAAGCAGAAACTCTAAAAGCCGCTGGACAAGCAGTAACAGAACGTCTCTTCCAACTTGTAAGCTATATGTACGAGACAGGCAAGATACCCAAAGATTTCAAACGAAACATTATGGTAACTATACCAAAAAAGAAAGGCGCGGATAGATGTGAAAATTTTCGAACAATAAGTTTGACAGCACACGTGTCAAAAATATTAACTAGAATTGTGCAAAGACGAATGGAAAAACGAGCTGAAGAAATACTAGGAGAAGACCAATTTGGGTTTAGGCGAAACAGGGGAACACGGGAGGCTATTTTAGCTCTGAGAGTGATAATGGAGAAAACAATAGAAAAGGGAAAGCATGTATATAGGGTTTGTAGATCTGGAAAAAGCATTCGACAATGTAAATTGGAAAAAAATGTTTGAAATACTCAAAAAGATTGGAATGAGTTATAGGGATAGACGAATAGTACATAGCTTATACAAAGAGCAAACATCAGTAATAGAATTAGAGCAGGAACGTAGAGAAGTAAACATTAGGAAAGGGGTGAGACAGGGATGTGCCCTATCCCCATTGATTTTTAACTTGTACATAGAAGAGGCAATGAATACTGTTAAATGCAGAAAGACATTTGGAATTACTATGCAGGGACAAAAAATTGATATGCTTAGATTTGCAGATGATATAGCGGTATTAGCGTCTAGCAAGGAAGAGTTAGAAGCGGCTCTTAATGAAATGGAAACGGTTCTAACAGAGAGATACGGTATGAAAATTAACAAAACTAAAACTAAAGTTCTAGTTTGCAAAGGTGGGGAAAATAAATCAAAAACAAGAATACAAGTGTGTAACAGGAACTTACAAGAGGTTAAGGATTTCTGCTACCTAGGAAGCCAAATAACGCAAGATGGGAAAAGCACAAAAGATATAAAACAAAGATTAGCACAAGGTCGTGCTACATTTAACAAGAAAAAGCAACTATTGTGCTCAAAGACCACAAAGATAGAAACAAGGAAAAGATTGCTTAAAACATATGTGTGGAGCACAGCACTGTACGGCTATGAAGCCTGGACAGTAGGAGAAGCGGACAAGAAAAAGGTAGAAGCCTTTGAAATGTGGTGTTACAGGCGTATGATGAAGATATCATGGACAGACAAAGTTAAGAACGAAGAGGTACTAAAAATGGTAGGGGAAGAAAGAAATATGTGGAAAACGGTAAAAAATAGGAGAGATAGGATGATAGGCCACATACTACGGCATGAGGGAATAGTGCGGAATATTTTAGAAGCAGAGATAGGAAAAAAGAGAAGAAGAGGCAGACCTAGATTAGACTACTGCACACAGATAGTAAAAGATGTAGGCTGTAGAGGTTTCAGGGAGATGTGTAGGCTAGCCCAGAATAGAAATCAATGGAGGTACGCATCCAACCAATCCCAAGATGGATAAACTAATGACGAAAAGATAACTGTGCGTAAACATGATGATTATTATAAGTAACTACAAGAATTGGTTGGGCAATATTCTCGAATAATGTTAAGTGTGTGAAAGGATTTACTGGAAAACCATTATTTCGGCAAATGTCTAAGTGTTGGGGGATCTTGGTAGCCACAGGTTGCTTAACCTCCTCCACTGAATCTCGGTAAAATAGGGTATAAAATTAGAAAACAATAGAAAGGGAACGAGCTGAATACACATACTCCCAGAAAAGAAGAAATAGAAGAAAACCACCAAAAACGCAAAATCAAAGAAGCTGCCTATATAACCCTACATAAAAATAACTGCGTTGCAAACGAATCCGTGACTTTCAGTAAACAATGGATTCCATTACTAAAAGAAATAACAAAAGAAATAACAAATGAAAATCAAATGCCCACAATATCTAGGTAGCATTGCACGTTTTTCCTGGGTTTTCCTTGCAATATTAACATGAAATACAGCCTACATACATGATTTCTATTTATACATAAAAATAACTAATTACATAAAAATAAGCATATTAACAATCCTTGTAAAACAGCATTGGTATCTGACAAGTATAAATCCACAATAAGGTTACCTCAAAACCATATACAATCTCCGTTGAACAGTATTGGTATCTGACAAGTGTAAACCCGCCATAGGGTCGCCTCAGATCCATATAAATCTTTATAGAACAACATTGGTATCTGACAAGTGTAAACCCGCCATAGGGTCGCCTCAGAACCATGTTAAAATCTACCAAAGAGGTAACTTAAATCATAATGAATTTTCCCCTTCAAAATAAATATAAAAAAACGACTACTTAAGCCTTTCAATAATGCAATCGCACACTTCTTTAATAACCATCCTCTCAATTGTATAAATAGAAACATGTTAAAAAATGTTTTCCAATTCCAAGTTATTGAATTTATATAAAATTCACCAATAAAAATTAATCAGCTGATTTCACGTTAAGCGTATTGGCTACCTAAAGAAAGCCGATCCCAGGTCGCAACACAAATTGAAGGCAATCATTCTGTTAAACTTTAAAAATTTTTGCTTAGTATACTCAAACCAAATATTTCAAACATCAATAAATCAAAGTCACCTTCAATTTATGTCATAAATGTCAAACTTGAAGTTTTATTATAATTTTGACAACGATCCTAGGTCATGGATCGAAACGTAAATAAAGTTGATTTTAAAAACTATGAGTGGTTTAATTCCCAAAGAAGATTAACCTGAATACACATGCTGTGTGAGAATTTCAGGGAACTATGTAGGCTAGCTCAGAATATAAATAAGTGCAGGTACGTGTCCAAACAGTTTTGAGACGGAAAACCTAATGGCTGCGAAATACCTGCAACTAATGTTAACTGTGCGAAAAGATAAATTGTAAAATATATTAAATTGCCAAATGGTTAAGTGTTGGGAGAACTTGGCAGCCACAGACTGCTTACCTCCCTTCACAACCATTGAAGGTCGGAGAAATAGGGCATATAACTGTAAAACAATAGAAAGTGATCGAACTGCATCTAACAAGAAAGAACATCGCCTATGAGGAAAGACAACAAACATAGAATAAGAAGAAAATTGTTGAAAGCATATGTGTGGAGCACAGCACAGTATGCCTATGAAATACGGACAGGCTGAAATGCAGACCGAAAAACGGTAGCAGTCTTTTGAAATGCTCCAGATGTATGAGGACGATAGCATGGACAGACAAAGATAATAACAAATAAGTTACAGAAATAGTAGGGGAACAAGGATATCTGGGGAAAAAGAGAAATAGTAGGGCGGAATACGTTCTAAGGCATTTTTGGGGAATAGTATGTGATATATTACAAGCAGAGATAGGAAAAAAGAGGTAGATGTAGACCTAGATGAGATAGTTATAGACGCAAACTGTGCAAATTTCAGGGAAAAATCTGTAGGTTAGTTCAGAAGAGGGAACAATGATGGTACACGTCTAACCAGTTCTAGGACTGAAGACCTAATGATGATGATGAGTTGCTTACTAAAAACTTTACTTCCCGCACCTGTAACAGAACCTTTATTGTAAATTTATTGTTAGTCGCCTGCACAAGGCATTCGTTGTTTAAATGTAAACATAATTCGCTTATCTGTTAGTAGGTCTGGCCAGCGCGAAAGTAATTATCATAGGAACTTACTAACCTTGACTTAATAATAGTATTTAAAATTTCTGAACATAACCTTATCGTATATCTTTTATGCTATACAAATATTTGATTTTGCATACTAAAGTATGCCCTGAATTTATTTTATAAAATATGTATTTCTTTCAGGAAAAGGTTGTAAATAGAGTTATGTTGGACTATTGACGTGTATTATTTGTGAGAGGATTTAAAGTATTAGGATGGGTCCTGACCTACTACACTGCAAGGTTTTTACTGTTCGTTTCGAGCTTTGAAAGTATTTCGACCAGTGACGAGATTATTTCGTTACATCTAGCGTATCGATATTACTGGTGGTCCCACCGATTTTGTCATTATTATCGCTTTTAAGATTTTACTAGTTGTATTTCAGGGCTGTTGTCAACCCCAAACTTCGATTTTCTACCATACCCACCCTCGCCGACTTGAGCTAGGACCGCTAAGTATTCTATCCTTCCCGTGGTGTCGTAGTGTAAAACAGGGCCATAACAACAGCAGAACAAAAGATAAACACTACTTTGTAAAAAGCTGGAAAATTGCGAGAAAATGTTGCTGGAGAGAGAAATATTACAAATATTCCTCTCCTTGATACGAAAAAAGTTCTGCTACCACCTCTGCAAATAAACTGGGACTAATGAAAAACTTTGTCAAAGCTTTAAATAAAGATGGCGAAGGATTCCAATATCTGAGAGAGAAGTTTCCCAAGTGAGGCCAATCTAAAAAAAGAAATTTTTATTGGGCCGTAAATTCGTTACACTATAAATGGTGGCAGTGTTTCTTGGAAAATACAAAGACAAAAAATTACGAACATATTGTGATTCTTTTAATTTTTATATACCAGCGATATGGATTGTGTTAGGAATAAAATTTAAAAGGACAACCACGTATAGTGTGTAACCCAATTTCAAATTTATTGTATAGCTTCCTAAAATAGTACATATTAGTAGGTTACATAACAATAATCATACAACTAATTAACCTTATTTGGTTTATTTACCGTGTTTGGAAATAAAGCTTTAAATCTACAATCCTTAAATTGTAAAATTGTTTTGTCTAAATGTCATTACTGACAAACCCTGAGCTCCTGATTTATTCTCTTTTTATAAACATCGCAGTAATAAAAACTCAGTTGCGGTTCTTCTAACATTACTACATTTTTGTTTGTTACGTCTAAAAACGCAAGTTTCACTGCCGGTCGAACAAAGACCCCAGTCGCCGTTTGAACCACGACCCGTCGCACTTTTGTCTATTGCTTCCAATAGTAGTATCAATAACAACGCATTTTTCCAACAGTTTCGTGGTTGTGTCTCATCCACGATTATCACGACATCTCCTTTCTTATTGGTTCTACATTTGGATTGAACAATTTTGTGCGTTTGGTCAAATCCGGTACTCACGAACCCAACGTGTCCAAAGCAGATTTGCCAGTTGTTGAGCTGTTTTCGAATTTTTCCTTAATGAGACCCCGCTGTCATTTAGTTCTCCCATGCTCTTATAACCGTTTGAAGAGTCAAGTAGGAAGTGATTCGGCGTGATGGCTTCGTCGGTCTGTGACTCTACAGGGATATATGTAAGTGGTCGAGAATTTACAATATTTTCAACTTCCATCAACCATTTCTATGTGAATAGTTAAACAAACGGATAGTTAAACAAAGTAAATAATGCACCACATCTTTTCTTTGTACGTCTTCCGACAGTTACATATAGTGGTCCAAAATAGTGGACGCCTGCAAAAGTAAACGATCTAGTAAAATATGCCAATCTAGCTGGAGGAAGATCCGCCATTTCAGGTGACACAGGACTAGTCCTTGCAATTTTACATTTCTGGCATCCTTGTAACGTTTTCTTTATCACTGTCCGTAAATGTGGAATTTGGTACTTTTGACGAATTTCATTCACAACAGTTTCGTTATTATGATGATGGTATCGGCGGAGATAGTCAAGGATTATTAAGGACGTTACGTAATTATTTCTTGGTAACAGTATTGGCCTTTTCATATTAATATCGAAGACTGGTGCAGCATCGATTCGACCACTCGTTCTTCAAACCCCGTGCTCATCTATGTACAGTAGTAATTATAAATTTGGCTCGTTTTTTCTGTGGGAATGGTTTGTATACCATTGTGGCAATTTTGCTCAAGTACTAGTATCTCGTTTGGGTACGCTTCCTTTTTAAATTGACGGTATATTACATTTTCCGCCTTCTGGAATTCTTGTCCAGAAATAGGCTCTTGAGGTGATGTGCCGTTGCTAATTCTTGATTTGAGTATGCTAATAAATCTCAAACAAATGCTTGAGCACGGCATAATCGTATTCAACTCGAAAACCGTTCTACATCAATGATTTGGACAACTGTCTTAGCAACGTGACCGTGTACTGTTCTTATTTCTTCATCGCTCATATCACTAAAACCTACCGTTTCACTTGGCCATGTGCTTTGATGTTTCTTTAAGAATTCAGGACCGTTTATCCAACGACTAGAAATACCAGTATCCGGACATTTGTTCCATTTGGTTGCCTCGTCAGCAACATTAAGTTTAGTGGAAATACAACGCCATTCCTGAATTTTTGATAATTCCAGGAATTCTCTAATGCGGAATGTCACGAATTGTCGAAACGTCATTGGTTCTGTTTGTAACCAACTTAGGACAGTTCTTGAATCACTCCACAGAAACCGATTATCAATTTTAAATGAATGCCCCTTACAAATACTCTTGGCGAACCGAGCGCCTAGTAACGCAGCTAGAAGCTCAAGACGCGGAATTGTCGTTAACTTTTGTGGTGCACTTTTGTTTTTGCTCCAATCAGAGCACACTCTACTCAATGTACGTTTTCTAGCCTAAAATATACCACTGCAGCAAAGGTATTTTCGCTGGCATCAACAAATGCGTGTAATTGGATCGATTTTAATTGTGACGATTCATACTGTGTATAGCATCTAGGACTTCGAATGTTCCCAACTTCTGACAAAAGGCCCACCCATTTCATCCATTTTTCATGTAGTTGGTCTGTTAGTTGCTCATCCCAGTTTAAAGCTGATCTCCAGATGTATCTTCACGCCACCGGAACCTTTGGGTATGTTGATCCTCAATACGAATCATGACTGGATGGGACATTTCGGTTATGTCACCAGTTTATAGCTATTGGATATTCTCGAAACTTATACAGCACATTTGTCAAGGGAACTATCAAGTCGGGCACTTTTAATAGCATCCCGTTCAAAGAAATTTCTTTTACTTCAACAGTGACGTTCCACACGATCCGGTGTTTACCAGGTTTGTTGGGTTTAGTTACGGACATAACCTTTTCGAACATGTTTCTGCATGCTTTGCTACAAACTCTTAGCTAAGCTTGGATTGAGTTCCATTTGTCTTTCAAGACAAATTAGGCGTTTGTACGCCATACTGTAGCTGTCGGGAATGCAATATTATCATACTTCCATAGTAACCCAGTTTCATAGCGATTACCTTTGTAGATGGTGGTACTTTTCAATATTTCTCTATTGGGTCTGCAATAGTAGTACCAAAACTATCAAGCGAGAGAAACTCTTTGACTTCTTGATGTAGCGAATCTCTTTTGGCTAAACATTCAGACTGATGGACACTGTGATGCTGAAGTGCTTACTTACACCTGAAATGCCGTCGCCGTTGTAAAACCCGTGCAATACTCATCCAAGACGTGTTTTGGTGGCAACAGGCTCCTACATTTTGCTTCCCGTATGTCAAGTGGTAGTCCGAGATGCCAGTTATCGAGTCCAAAGCAATCTAGGAGTCACTTCGTGATATGACTCGAGAGAAAGATCGTCCAAATGTGAATATTTTTTACTAAGTTTTTTTGTTGACATGGATTGCATTGGTAGCTGCAGTTTGCGCACTGTTCGTACATTCGAAATGTTGTATTTAGCAGCGTTATGGTAGGTACCAGATACTTTTAGGTAAACCTTTCTGGAACTCGCCTCCTCACGCACTGTGTCAGCGGTCCACTTTAAACATAACCTTTCGGGAGTACCTTGTAGTTGAAGTTATTCTGCAAGCTTTTCTTCCATCTGTGTTACTAAGGAGCCTTCATCGAAGAACGTATTTGTTTTGATATTAATCTCGTTATTATTCAAAATAATTGGTACTATACGGAATAAGACCTTTTGGTGAGCGCTATGATGTGTGTTGCAATTCGACTCTAATTCTGGTGCAACTCTTACAGCAGTTACGGCCAGTCTTTGAGATTGCCACTAAAATGAGGTAGTTCTTTGGGTATTGACTGTCGGGCAGCCAACTGTTGTGAACTTAATTGGGGGAGGTGTTGCATATAATAGGTCTTTGACAATTCGTTAACTCCAAGACTAAAAAATTGCAATGATTGATGATTGTCTTGTGGCACGATTGTAGATCCCATCCATGTTGGAAATACAGATGGAGACACAGATTCGACTGTTGAAGACAGTACTCTAGTTGACCAAGATGTGGTATTGTAGACTGCGTCGTCGTATGGTAGACCAGACTGCTTATTATAGACAGCCACGTCAATGTTATTACTCGGTACGAATGTGTCTGCTTGAAAACCAGACGATAAAGCGGTTTCTTCATTACGAAACTGTACCTGGAATATACTTGTCACTGCCGTTAGTTTTTCGCTTTGACTGATCCACTCCGTAACTCTGTTAGGGATGCCATTGTCCTGGTAATCAGTTGTGACGTCGTCTACGTCGTCATCTTGTAAAATCGCATATTTCTTGTGCAAGTATTCCTAGTCGCGTTGTTCAATCAATTTACGTTGCTCCTCCAGCATCAATAACTGAATTTTCCGCGTTGCTATTGAAGAACGTGATGAGCGGGAATGTTTTGAGCTTGATGCTTTCGTATTCGCAACAACTTGTGAACTAGTGAATTCGGGAATTGTAACGTGTTCGTTTACGGTTGATGCAACCGCGTTTTTAGGTACTACCAGCACTGGCGTCAGTTTAGCTTCGGACATGTAAGTTTGCATCTTTTCTTCTGTTTTGAGATAGAGGCTTTCGGTTTCACGAAAACGATTGTTACATACATAGTCCACATCAAATTCAAAATCGGGAAGATTATGTATTGTTTTGTCGTTTTCTTCAAATTGTTACCAAATCTCGCCCAACAGTTTCAACTGTTTCCTCGTGTACTGGTACGTCCTTCGACTACCTTTCTTGCAGCTATTTGTTTTCAATCTGTTGATTTTGTCATGTAGTTCCTTGTGAAGAGCACGTAAACCGGTCATAGATTCCATGTTAAACGATGTAAATAAATTTGAAGGCTTTGTTAGGAATAAAATTTAAAAGGACAACCACGTATCGTGCGTAACCCAATTTCAAATTTATTGTATAACTTCCTAAAACAGTAGATATTAGTAGGTTACATAACAATAATCATACAACTAATTAACCTTATTTGGTTTATTTGCCGTGTTTGGAAATAAAGTATTAAATCTAGTCCTTAAATTGTAAAATTGTTTTGTCTAAATGTCGCTACCGACAAATCTTGATCTCATGATTTATTCTCTTTTATAAACATCGCAGTAATAAAAACTCAGTTGCACTTCTCCTAACACGTTGCAACATGTCTGTGAAGATTCATTTTCTCCACTGGCATTTGAACTTTTTCTCCGCAAATCTAAGGTCTATGAATAACGTTCATTCTTACATTTAAAATCGATAATTACATTTAAAAGTTCGATAAATACAACACCGCAAGCGGGGTTTACTAGACACCACCGGCAGTTGGTAGCGCTAATCTTATACAGATTTTGGGCGCGCTCATTTGCCAATGACGTCACCAATGCACAATTTATATTGCGCAATAATCGGAAATTTATATAAATTTAAAACAATAAATGATACAGCGAACAAATTAACAAAGAGAGTACTTACTCAGAAATCCGGCGTCCCGTGGAGTTGAGGTAAAGTTGGCTTCGCTAAGGTCCATCAGGCTACAGAAGGCCCCTTTGAGGTAGTTAAAGATGGTACGCTCGACGCTCTTCCAAAGCGTTCGGACCAGCTCCGCCCATCATGAGCTCGTTCATCCAGGGTCGTGCAGTACGGTTCGCCTAGGCGGTTTCAAATTTCTTCTACCTATGTAGGGAATAACGGGAACATGGTATAAGGTGCGACAAACAAAGACAAGCAAGCAAGGAAATCTACATAGATAAAGATAAGGCACGATACGATACCTCAAACGTCCACTCCACTCGAAGGTTCGGGCAAAAAGCCACGTTACAGAGAGCAGAGGAAAAACCCCACTTTTTGTCTTACACGTCGGCGCGAGGTTATTCGTCCAACCCACTGGCGTCGCGCGATCTGGCGCAAACGCACTGTGACGTAACGGAAATACGCGCCCCGAGTCTTTTGAAATTGTGGCTTCCGCACATCAAAATTAACCTAAGACATGTTTAAGGGCCACTTTGGCACGCAACAATCGCAACAAATCCACAAAAGAAAAAACTTAAAAAAGAAAAAGTCTGTTAGCACAGTAACAGCTTAAAATCTAAGTCCTAACTACCCTATATAAAACCTAACTTAAAACCTACAAAATGTTTATATAAGGCGCCACCTGGTTTTTTCGACCGATAACACGTCTACCGAATTACCAGGAAACGGAATAGGTAGCCCCATTGTTTTCGACTACACTAATCATCGATAGCACAAATTTGTCGGGGAGCATGAAACACTACTTAAATTAAAGCTAATGCGACAAGTCGCCTAACCTATCTAAACTAAAGCTAACATTAAAGTTCTTACGTGCAAACACACATGAGCGTTGCATCAAAACTGTTCTTTGTTGACAAAAAGTGCCCAAATTTAAAAATGTTCATAGAGTGCATCAGTCTACACTCTAGCAAATTTTGTTAATGGTACTTTGGCTTACTAACGATGCACATTTAAAACTTGTCCATGACATAGTTGTGAATCAACAAATTTACCAAAGGTACACCCTACTAAATCCTTATATTGCTAACCTAACAAATTACATTTCTATATCGGGTTAGCTTTTTCACTTAAATTCAAGAAAGATAATTCCCACGTCTGGTCATAGATACCACACGTTAGGAAGATAAAAAGATAAGACAAGATCTCAAATTGTTGTTAAAGATAAGAGATAAGATAACGATAATGAGCTTAATAAGACAAGATATCAAATTGTTGTTAAAGATAAGAGATAAGATAACGATAATGAGCTTAAATTGTTATCGTCAAAGGTAATGGATAAGATAACGATATTAAGCTTTAGTTATTATTTGAGATACTGGGTAAGATAACGCGATATTAAGCTAAAGTTATTATTAGAGATAGTAGTTAAGGTAACGCGATATTAAACAAAAGTTATTACTAAAGATAACCGGTAAGATAACGCGAATTTAAACAAAAGTTATTACTAATGGTAGTCGGTAAGATAACGATATTCAACTAAACTTATTATTAAAGGTAATCGGTAAAATAACGATATTAAAACTAAGGGTATTATCAAAGATAATAAACAAGATAAAGTTATTGGCTTAGTTATTACCCAAGACAATGGATAAAGGTAAAGATAGAGTGACTCCGTGGAGTCGTTAAATGGGCATTTCTCGTACCCTCTAAAAAGAGAGACCTGTGAAGCAGGTCCGTTTACAATAAACGGCACGAGGGACCGGCAAAGGCATTTGGGTGCATCCCTGCACCCGGCGTTAATCGATATCGGGGATACAATCACCCGATACCCACACGGTATATAACGATATACACATTCACACACTCATACATACCTTTACTGCCAGGGCCCATGCGCTGACAGCGGCACCGCATGACCTCACGAAAGATTCCCAGAGACGTGGTCCAGGTGTCTGTGAAAACCTCCCGCGCAACCACACGGTGACTTACGGAAATGAAAAGGCAGAGAAACAGGAACGGTAAAAAGAGGGAGGTAGGTTATTTGGAATGCATAAGAGGCACTTCCAGGTAGAAGAAAGTAGAGGAAGGGCTCGCATTGAGCAAAAGAGACAGAGAAAGGTGGATAGCAAAGCGCTACTCAACCAGCCAATGTGGCCAGTAGCTCGGAGTGAGAGAACATCACTCTTATGTGGCAGACGGGTGTTCCGGGACAAGAACAGGTCCACCGAAAGAAGAATAAGGCATAAACGGAGACAGCGGGATGAGAAAAAGTAGAGTTTTTGGACAAGCGTCCGAGAGAAGGTAGAGAGTTGTCCCTGTTAAACACAGCGCAGTCTGAAGGACCACCTGCGATATTAATCCGACAAGATAAGGTATATCATAAGTTGAAATTCACTAGGCTCCTAAGAGAACTAGTACGATCATTTTCCTAACGAGTGCATCCACTACGATAAGAAAATCAGACAAAAGTTGACACAACAAATTAAAAGTATCATTACAGATACATTTACACAAAAACAAACTGTTTTAAGGTAGTTTTTTAAAACGGTAGCACCCTAAACACACAAAAATGCCCAATTATAAGCAGTTAAATACAGGTACACTGTCCCCATATGCTAAAACAACCGAGAATTTAATAAGATATCAATAAGAAGCAATAGCGTCTCACCACGAAGTTCAACAAAAAACAATGAAAAAAAATGTTTATAAGTTATGGTGATTTAGTAGAAAAAGAGAGAAATAATGATGTAGTATAATGTGGGCGACTGCAATAATTCAGAAGAAAAACACATGGAATAGACAATCCTAGTTTTTTGCAACTGCGAACATGGAATATTTCTTCCAATGGCATAGGTCGCGCGTGTCCTATGTGAGCCCAAAGAAGAAAAACATCCACTCTAACATCAGCTAAAACTAATCATAAAAATTCAATGAGTTATTACAACCAAAGTTACGACAATTACCACACAAAATTAAATGACGTAAGAAAAAATACTAAAAACCAAATAATATGCAGTAGGAAAAGTTCAAGGGTTAATTAAATGAAACAACAGAGTTATATTGGGGGGTGTAGAGAATGAAATGATATATATATCTAACGGTATGGTCAAGGAAAAGTCAACCAAAAGAAAAAGATAGCTAATTTAAGGTAAGTAAAGTTAAACGTGTAAGAGATTATACGCTGTATGAGAGAGGGAATAAGTAATTAAAGTTAACTAATTGATGGTGAGAACAAAAAATATTAGGTAAATAGTGAGGAGAATGGAACGTGAAAAACTTAACTAGCATTTGGGTCAGCAGAGAATGGCTTAAGGTCTTTAATATGCCACCTGCCTTGACGTTTTCCTTCAGCATCCTGAAGTTCGTAGATAAGGGGACTAATGACACGAATGACCTTACAAAGAATGAATTTAGGGGCTAATTTTGAAGAAAATTTCTTAGATGCATCCGATAAGACATAATTCTTTTTCCAAACTTGTTCGCCCAAGGCGAAGGAAATATTTCGTTTACGTAGATTATAATGGTCCTTACTCTTTTCGTAAGCTTTTAGCAATTTTTTTCTAACGTCGTTAAAGATAGAAGGTAATGACTGTTGGTCTTTGTCCCAGCGTACTTTATCGTCAAATTCAATTACGTTAGTATCGTCAGGCACTAAACCATAGTAACTCCCATCGATTGGGGTATATCTTCCAAAAACAAGAAATGACGGAGTGAATTGGGTTGCTTCGTGTTTAGATGTACGCAAAGCTTGAGCAATTTTAAAGATATGTTCATCCCACGTAGTATGGTCTGAATTAATATAGGAAGAGATAGCAGTAACTAAAACTCTATTTACTCTTTCGGTAGGGTTTACTTGGGGATGGTATTTTGCGTTAAACCAAATTTTTTGTACTTTATAACTTTTGACGAAATTCTGAAAATCTTTAGAGATAAATTGTGCCCCGTTGTCACAACGGATAATTTGGGGACACCAAAGATAAGAAATACATTTTGTTCTAGGAATTTAATTATAGCAGCGGATGTAGCTTTACGTAAGGGTTGCACCATAACAAATTTAGAAAACCAATCGGTGACAACTAAAAGATATTGGTTACCTCTTTTCAATCGGGGGAGAGGTCCTAATAAATCAAGCGAAATTAATTGAAAGGGATAAGATACACGTTTAAAGTTACCCATTAAACCAGGGCGAGCGTCTTGTGAACTCTTATGACAACCGCAAATTTTACAGTTCTTAATATAGCGACAAACAGATTGCTTAAGTGTGGGCCAGTAATATACTTCAGATATTTTAGCGAGAGTTTTTGTAACACCAAGGTGTGCAGCTATGGGATCATCATGACATAATTTGAGCACCTCACTGCGGTTAGCAGTAGGCACGACAAGTTTCCATTCAGGAATATTCGATATTTTATGCGGAGAAGAAGATACAAATTTATATAGTCTATTATTAGTTACACGAAAGGTAGGGAATTTATCGGGATTATCAGAAACTTTTTTAATCATATTGAGATACCAGGTATCAGGAATTAAATTTGGAAGGTTAAGAGAAACAACATTACGAGATAAGGCATCAGGTACGATATTTAATTTGCCAGGCCTATGCCTAACGTCAAAAGTGAATTGAGATATACGCAAGTTCCATCTAGCCAAACGACCTGCGGGCTGTTTCAAGTTATTAAGCCAAGTGAGAGCTGCACAATCTGTGATTACGGTAAAATGTGTACCTTCGACATATCCTCTAAATTTCTCGATGCCAAAGATAATCCCCAATAATTCTCGTTCGGTAGCAGAGTATTTTTGTTCGGCAGAAGTTAAGGCACGACTTGCATAAGCGATTGGATGTTCTAAACCATTGCTTACCTGGAACAACATTGCACCTAAACCAGTAAGTGAGGCATCGGTTTGTATATAAAACTTTTCATCGAAATTGGGTGAAATTAAGATAGGTGCTGAAGTGATTAACGTTTTAATTTGTTCGAAAGCCTGTTGGGATTCTAAATTCCACTCGATAGTTTGGGATTTATTTTTATTTTTAATTAAAGCGGTAATGGGTGCAGATATAGTTGAAAGGTTGGGTAGAAAAATGCGATAATAGCTAATCATTCCAATTAAACGTTTGATTTCGGTAACAGTTTTAGGTGTTTTGAATTTAGTAATAGCGTCGACTTTAGCAGGATCTGCTCGTAGGCCAGTTCCATCGATAATAAAACCAAGAAATGTAAGGGACGAACAACAAAATTGACACTTTTTCCAGTTTATCTTAAAACCTGCTGCGTTTAAGCGTTCTGCAACCTCATTTAATGTAGCGATATGTTCATCAAAGGAACTTGAGATAACTAAAATATCATCCAGAAATACAAAGGCACGTTCCTGATGTAAGATAGGACCTAGCGTTTGATCCATAGTACGTTGTAGGGTTTGTGGTGCGTTATAGAGACCAGAGGAAAAACCCACTTTTTGTCTTTTTTACACGTCGGCGCGAGGTTATTCGTCCAACCCACTCGCGTCGCGCGATCTGGCGCAAACGCACTGTGACGTAACGGAAATACGCGCCCCGAGTCTTTTGAAATTGTGGCGCGAAACTTCCGCACATCAAAATTAACCTAAGACATGTTTAAGGGCCACTTTGGCACCTAACATCATGGTGAAACCGGTACCAAGGAAAGTGAAACTCAACAATGCTCGCAGATAATTATTGGAACCAAATCAGGGTTGCTTCAGAGGCACCCTACAAACGAAAATCACATGCAAAAAGATTTTGAGATTCGGTAGTGACGTGGTATGCATAATTTATATTATAAATATGTAAACATTACATAATAAAAACGTTGCACCATAAAAAAATATTAATAAATTTTGACTGGAAGGAAGGTGAAAAAATTGTGTTAACAGATTCGTTATCAGTGGGAAAAATAAGAAACACCCATCGCACATTGAGAAAAAAAATGTATATTTTGTTTTCAGTGTTATTGTTTCATTAATTGTAGCGTTGCGTATTATCGAATGGAAATTTGAGGCGTCAGAGGCAAATTTGCATAAGAACACCATAAAGGGTTCATGTGGGTCACAATCCGTTATAAGTTTTCATTTATTAAAACACGAAATAGTTCTAAACGCCCAAAGAATTCTTTAAAAATTGCTGTAACTTCCGCATAACTATTTATACGCATAATATGCAAGGGGGAACTAAAGGAACCGCGCTACATTGTTGTTTAGGACTTTGATAAGATATAGTATGACATCACCTACCGCATATTAACTGTATGATTCAGTTGTTTGAAAACAGAGCTGTTATCTACTTTAGTTTGATTTATTTGAATATTAATAGGAACCAAGTATTTGTGTGGGACATGTTAGTTAGCGTTACGTATTCACTGTGTCGTTTACAGAATTTTCAGAAGTTGAACGTAGTGTTTTGTGTGTTCGTTGTCATGTGACGTAAAATCACACATAACCTTGACAGCAAGTGTTTGAATAATTCACGTGTATCGAGTATAAAATTGGAAGTCTAAATGTAGTAGTTTGTGTTGGTTTTTGTTCGGTAGTATGTTTATTCAGGACGACATAAAATTCCAGTCTGCTTTACGAAGATCGTTCCAGCATAATGAACCAGAAATTCACTATACAATCCCACTATAAGGTAATTAATGAAATTTTATTATAGATACTAAGAGATTTCCACAAACAGAAAGTGCGGATATACTTATGCTAACATTACTTTAGGTTTTAGTTATAGGTCAATTTTTTATTTGTCAGTATTGTTTTTATGTATTTTGGTTATGCTACTTGCTACTAACTATATTTTTACCCGAATCAATACTGGCAAGAACCTCAAGCAACGGATTCTACACGATGCACACACTTAGGAGACAAATGTGGTTTAAACCACCATAACAGTAGCGATCGAGCATCACAAATGAGCCCTTGAGAATGAAAGTGACTGAGGTCCCATTTTTCCTGTTCTGAGATTTTTAATGGTTTTCAAAAAGTGTTTTTAAAAAATGTAGTAGATAAATACAATAATTTTTATTGCTGATTTTTTCTCACAGACAAATGGTCAATCTCATACTAAAATTATATTTTTAAAATTTATACTGTGACCATGGATACCAAAGGGCCTAAGTAACTTAAGCCACTTTCATCCCAAGTATGTGGTGGATGAAATAAGTTAGTATTACTTTTAAGACAACACAATTATTTTTATTTTACAACAAAAACTGATACAAAGTCTGAGTCAAATACACTGTAGTTAAGATATAAAGTTAAATTGTCTTTCAGTTCATTATTTTAATCTCCATTGACTTCGTCTGAATTCTCAATGAACGGCAGAGGTCCAATGTCTTCCCCATCAGTAGCATCACTCCTCAGATTTTGAAAAAAGTTGTGGTACACTGGAGGGATAAACTGAAGTAGATTCATCATATCACGCTTTTTCAGTGGCGCAACAGGTCTTATTCCTCCATAGAGCCTAATCAGTGGAGATGATGGCCTACTTTTTCTGCCTGTCGGCTTGATGTCCAAAACAACAAACTCAATGTCAGCGTTCAGTGTTTCTTTGTACTTTATTTTATAAGGACTTCCTTTTTCCAGCCTAATCCATTGAATTTTCAGCCAATTTACAGAATGTTTTTCTGTGTTTTTCTTCCTTCTGCTAATGTTTTTCTCTAAATTTGCCGTTGAAATAAAGTCTTCGCTGTTCATTTCACATACAATAAACTTTTTCTTATTTCTGCAGCTTACCATGATGTTCTTCGAATCTTGAGGAACATAAATTGTTTTACCTTTGGCTGTTAACTCTACACTGCCAAAATCAGAATTGTTCGGTAAGAACGAATGTCCAGAAACTAAAAATTTCTGATCAAGTATTTCGATGTCCACGTCATCACTCTGAATGAATCTCATGAGGGCAAGAACCATTTTGATGTTTCGGTTTTGCCCTCCACAGGAATCGCTGAAGATTGTTACTTTTTTCTTTCCATTAGCTTGAACTTTCAAATGTTTTATCAAACATGAAGACATTCCCTGTCAACCTCTTCCAGCTGCCGGTTCATTCCAGGTGTAGAAAACCCACAGTCTTTGGTCAAGTCATGAACGCCAAAGTTATAGCAAAACAAATTCCTTTTGTAGTATGCATCAGAGACCGTTAAGACTGGAAAAAGGCAATGCTATTGTAGATCTATACTGCAGGTATACAGTTCTTCATTTTCTTAGGCAGAAACAGCATAATTCTTTAAGAATTCCCTGGCGAGCTCTAATTTCCTCAGATGCAGTTCGTGGCCTCTCTTTAAGTTTTCTTTTTCCAAATCACTTAAATCTGGGTTAGATATTTTTATTTTAAAAATATCGTAGGACTTACACGTGTCTTTCCTTGGAGTGTAAAAGTGAATACTGAATTTTGTATTAAAAATGTACATGTAAAAATGTTCTTTCTCATTTTCTTAGCATTTCTCAACGTACAATTTGAACATTTGACGAAGATTCAGTGATTCTTGCAAATTCTTTCAATGAGGATTGTATTTCCTAGTATAGTGGCTCTCGTAGAGAGGGAATGATTCAATGTATTGTTTTACAAAGTTTACTTCTTCATCAGATATCTTCCTTGAAGGGCAGCCCTTTTTATATCCCTTAAATCATTGCCCGGAGACCTACCATCATTGGTACTTTTTGAGCTCGAGCCAATCTTCCTTCTGATATTTTAAATGTGTTGAGGAAATATTTTTTACACATAATTATGGAAACGTTATTGTCAGGTTTCAAAAAATACTTATATGTATAGGACCTCTTCACCCATTTTCCAAAATGATTCAAATAATGATCTTCTTTTTTTCTGTACTG
The DNA here is from genome assembly GCA_036346225.1 of Platerodrilus igneus. Classification (NCBI taxonomy): domain Eukaryota; kingdom Metazoa; phylum Arthropoda; class Insecta; order Coleoptera; family Lycidae; genus Platerodrilus; species Platerodrilus igneus. Next base: position 348,082 of record JARFIW010001121.1, read on the forward strand.
ACTTTTTCATTGCACCTAAATTTACAGGAACCCTGAGAATCATCAAATGTCTACTTAAATTACTATTCTTTTCAGCTCATTTATTCTGTTAACGTACAAACTGTTGTGGTAACCTTACACCTCAACATCCCCATATGGGTATAAATTCATTACATTAAAACGCCCTCTAATATCACCCTGATCATTTACTAACTCGAAAGTATTCTCGTCTGCAAACCTCCGACTTATCGTATATGGACCTTCAAATGGGAAAAGTAATTTTGCACAAACTTTTGTTTCAAGGTTCGAAGTTCTTAACCGCCTAATTACCACCTTAAATCCAGTCTTAAAAATCGTTCGCTTCCGTATTTTACGACAACTTTTCTCTATATATCGGCGTTGCTTTTTTTTTCAATGGCTTGCCTAGTTCCTGTGATTAATTCCGTATTATCCTCAACTTCTTCTGCATATCTCCAAGGTTTACTTGGTTTGATCCCCCTCATCAATGTAACCGGACACACCCCTGTTACTAACTCGGTACATTATTTATGTACACCTCTATCTGCGGTATATACTTTACCCATTCTTCATGGTGTTCCTGTGTCAAGATTCTTAAAAATGTAATCAACTCCTGCACGTATCTTTCGCGCAGATTCGCTTGCGGATGCCTGATGCTACAAGATGCTGTTCTAATTTCGCTCCTGTTTAAACCTTCGCTAAACCCATGATTATGAGAATACGTTGTATTGTCTGCTAATACAAGTTTCATTTTCCCAACACTTCACACAAACTCATTTATTTATGCTAACGCATGCTTGGTATTACACCTCCTACCTGGATATAACCTAACAAATTTCGTAAACACATCCACCATCATCAACACATGCTGAAATCCACACTGCCCTGGCGCTAATCTACTCAAATAATCCATGGCTACTACATCTAACGGATCTGTCGTTTTTACACTCCTCGCTATGTTTTGACTCATTATGTTTTTTCTTTTTCCTAAAATACACACCTCACACGCCCTAATATCGTTCTTAATCAAAGTCCTATCATTCCTCATATAAAAAGCTTCTCGAAGTTTTAAAAATGTTTTCCTGCTACCAATATATCCGTACAAAACATGAATCTGCCTAACCAACTCTTTCGCCGTCTCCCGGTCTATCACCAACAACTCTTCCTCACCGACCTCTATTACTACAAACCCATCTTCCAACCTATAACCTCTCTGTTCATGCTCATACACCCCGCCTACTCACCCGCCTTCTCTAATTTCAACAATGTGTGCTTCTTCTTGCATTTCCAAAAATGTCGATCTCGTCCACTCTCCTTCTTTCGTAAACTCCTGTACTGCTAGTAAATACCATGGCGTCTCTTTCTTCAATAACCTTTGTCCTTCTGGCTTAAAAAATCAACAGTCACATTTTCCTTTCCTGGCCTATACTTAATTTTCAAACTATACATGCCCTTGTAAATACAACGCCCACCTGTACAAACGACTATTCGCAAACTTTTTTTTTCTTTAGAAATGATACTGCGCTATTATCTGTCTCAATTAAAAACTCATTTTCTAACAAATAAAACCTTAGCTTTTTCACTGCGTGTACAATGGATAACATCTCTTTCTCCGCAACCGAATACCTCGTATCACACTCTTTCATGACTCCAGATATGAAACAAATCGGTACCTCTTGTCCCTGCTGCACCTGTACTAGATCTGTTCCTATCGCACTATCCGACGCATCTGTCCTTAAAATAAACCTATCCATGAAATTTGGATATCGTAACGCTAATTGATTGTAGAATAAACCCTTCAACTTTTGGAGTGCCTTTTCTTTCTCTACGGTCCACTTTCACTTCTCGTTTTTTTTAATAACCCAATCAACACTATATACACCTCCGAATATTTAGGTACAAATCTTTTATAATAATTTAAAACGCATAAAAATCTTTGTAACATCTTAACATTCTTGGGTTGCTTCATCACTAATCGGTACTCCGGAATTACTAATAAGAAATTTTAAATAAACCACTTTACTTTTAAAAACTCTTCTATATATTTAACTTAAGGCCACCTTCATCCAGCTTCTCCACTACCTTCTGGAAATATTCTAAATGCTCCGTTTCATTCCTAGAAAGGATCATAACGTCGTCTACATAGTGTGTGCAGAACTCTTCTAAGGGATTTAAAATCTTCTGCATCGCTTTAAACAACGCTGCTGAAGACGAAAAGCCAAATGGTTATACCCTGAACGAATAGATCGCACCACCCTCAATACTGAAGCCTGTATACTTCCGACTATCTTTATGCAACGGAATCGACCAAAACGAATTTTTCAGATCAAGCTTACTAAATACTCTCATCTCACTAGTTTACATAACAAATTTATCTAACGATTGTGGCTGCTCATGCTGCGGTCTCGTAATTAAATTTAGCTTCCTGGCATCCAAACATATGCTTAAATCTACCTTAACCGCCTTTGATGCAATAACTATTGAATTAATAAATTGAGTTTTCGACGGTTCTATTATTTTGTCCCTAAGCATCTTCTCTACTTGTGCTTTTACTCTACCTATCAGCGCAAAAGGAATCGGATACACCTTTGTGTAAAATTTACTCTCATCTATAATCTCTTATTTATGCGTGTATTTTGTCGTAATTCTTGGCTCATTATCAAATAACCCCAAATGGTCATCAAATAAATTACATAAACATCGTCGTATTGCCCCTTTTTCCGCCTCAACCTGTCTATCATCAAATAATGTCGCAAATAACCTGCGCAACCATATAAACCTCACCAATATCACTTCTCGTCTTAATATCCATTCCATTTGTTGACATCATTCTAAGTAAACGATTAATACAGTGACAAATATTATGATCTTTAGTTTTTATCATGGGTGATAATGAAAAACAAGAAAAAAAAAACCTGGAAACTAATATGCAAGTGATTAGAAGATTAGATTCTGGCGAACGTCAATCTCAAATTAGTGCTGCATTAAATTTGGCAACTTCAACAATAAGGACAATTCTTAAGAATAAAGAAAAAATACTGTCATCGGCAACTGAAACTGCGTCAAGCTCTGCAACTAGAATTACCCGTTCTAGAAATAACATCATAAAGGAAATGGAAAAACGACTGTCTATATGGATTGACGTCGAAATTGAACGCAATATGCCATTAAGCCAATCTATCATAATGGAAAAAGCTATCCTTCTGGCAGAGAGGACACCGTTTCTATTCGACGGCTTGCTCCTTGCGTTGATACTAATAACGACGTTCTAAATACTGGTATGGAAAGAAAAATGGAACTGTTTAACAACTTTGTTGCTCCTGAGGCCAGTACTAACACCGAAATTGAGCTACGTTCCAAATCGGTAAAGGAGGCACTTGCTTCAATACTGCTGGGTTCTAGCGATCAGTATCTTCGGCGAAGTAGTGTCTCGAGCAACCATCCGGTAAGCACACTACATCTCAGACCTTTATGGGACGTCGCTCGCGTCGGGAACCGAAGTATTTATCGGATTACTTAAGGTTTTAAGGGTGGGGTGGATGTTGTGAATTAATTACCTTCCTAGGCCCCTGCTACTTAGTATTAATGAATCCTTTTTTGTTGTTACTATAGCTTTAGGTTGTTGGCACTACTTGTCACATTTCTGTAAGCTAGTAGTGCCATCTTATTGCTGAATAAAGCCCAATTTAAGGTTTATACTTTAACGAGATTTGAATAAATATTCATTCCGCAGTTGAATGCTGGTTGGTGTTTGCTAATCACCACTAAGGTTCATTCTGTTTAACGGATGTTTTGTATTCGATTCAGCTGCTTGTCGTGTGTACTTCTTGTAGCATTTGGCAGCTGATGTGTCTTGTAGTTGCGAAGTTGTTTTTTATAACCACAGTTTCTTGCATTATTAATATACATGCACAATGTAAACAAACGGCATTGAATCTGCACGAAAAGTGTCGAGTTCTCGACATCCTAGATAAGGGAAATAGCATACGGCAAATTTCTCATCAATTTAATATTGGCAAATCTACCACATTTGATATTAAACAAAAGAGAACAGAAATTCGGAATTTTGTTGCCAGATCATTTGAGAAAGTAAGAAAGTAGGAAAATGCTTTATAAATGGTTCCTGTTTGCAACAAGATAAACATATACCCATTAATTCAGAGATTTTGAAAGCAAAAGCTAAATTTGTTTTACCAAAAAATAACTGGAAATAATGACTTTATAGCAAGTAGTGGTTCGTTGTACAAATTTAAACCCAGGCATAAGATATTTGAAAGTTTGTGGAGAACGTGTTTCAAATGATGATCGCTTCATTATGCGAAAAATTTCGACAACTCGTTTTTTTAAATGAACTTAACAACAGATTAGATATATAATGCTGATGAGTCGGCTGCATGTTGGCGAGTACTACCAGACAACACATAGGTTCATTCTGGCCAAAGGGCGGCTCCTGGAAGAAAAATTTCGAAAAGACATGCTAATCTTTATGCCTTGTTGCAATATGTCAGGATCCCATTAACTGTCACTGTTAGTGATAGGGAAATTCTTTAAGCCCAGTGCATTTAAAAATGCAGAACTTCCTGTTATTTACAAATCGACCAGTAGAAGATGAATGACAAAAGATTTATTTGCAGAATAATTTAGGTCTTACTTTATATTTATACCATATTATAGTTATATAAGAAAAAATAAATATTAATAGAAAGCGTTCAATTATTTGTTCAGTGAGAAATTTAAATAACTTGAGTAAACTTACTAAAGCAGAAACATGGGTCAGTTTTTTACCGATACCAGATCTGATATAGATTTACAATCTTTAAGTACATATATAACCATTTAAACTTATAATTCTTGTTTAAAATAACTAGTTGTATTTTGGAAAACAAGTTACAAATAACATATTTGCGTTATGCTTCAATTTCCAGAAAAACATTAACATTTAAATTTTTATCAAGATCTACGTAACAACTCAACGTCTTTGACAATTCACTATTCCATAGGAGATGGTAATTTAAAACTTTCCAATCGCGGAGAACAAAACAAACAGCTTGTCACTCAATAAAAAGTAGACATACCGACTTATAGCAAGTCACCTTCAAAATTACCAATAACATCCAACAGCGAAACGGCTTTGGAACACAAACAGCAAGATGACCGGTAAATTTCCTCTAAAACAACTGGTTTACCCCAGATGATAGTTGATCAAACAACAGGTCTTCGAGGGTAACAGGAATTATTCCTAGTCCATTTTCTAACAATGGCCTACACGTTTTAGATGTAGTATCTTCAATTTAATACTCAACGAACGAACTCATTTCGTTTATGTAGTTATGGCTATTCTACATGGAGCAAAACCAGATTTTAAGTTGTTTTATTTTATTTCTAAAGTAGTTGTTAAATCATTTTATAAATTTGTTGCAGACTTTTTTTTTTATTTTATCTTTGTTGCGCTGGAAAAGTAAAAAAGGAATAAAATTTTAGAAGTCTAAATTTAATAGTACGAATCATTGTTGAATAGACCAGACCGAGGCATGTATTAAAAGGCTAATGTGGATCAAGTGCGACGCGAAGATCGCCGACATTCAAAACTTTCCACATCTTAACTGCACGAAGTTCTATCAGCGAGTGTCCGGGAGGGGTTGGAGTAGGCTGTTGTAGAACTCGTAGCTTTGCGCATGATTTGGACGTAAACAAAAGATACGATAGAATTATGTTTGACCTTCAAGCACGTAAATCGATTTGTTTGAATTTTGTTAGATTTATCTCTTTTATAGGTTAACGAGAATTAAAATACTGACTAAATGTGTTTGTTTTAATTTCTTTTACTTATATAAAATATTTTTAAACAAATAGAATAATATCACTATACAACGTGGATACAAAAATTATTGTACCTTATTCGTAATTTTATAAAATGTTTGGGTTTCGGAAAATTAGAACTTATAATCTAGAAGCAACTCCTAACACAGGTACAACTCCTATTCCCAATGAACTAACTTTTCTACCACCACCTTACTCATCTAACGTATTGAAATGTTGCTATAGCTTGTACAACACATGTGTAATGTCAAAAACTGACACAAGTTTACAAAAATTTGTCCTCTTGCACATTTTGGATAATAGTAAATAGTCAGATTTATGCTCTTGATGCTCAAATGCCATTTTTTTTCAGATTTGGTGATAATACAAGCTTCTCATTGATGTAATCCAATCAAACAACAGAAGATCATTCAACATAATTTAATTATATTTGAAAATGTAGTAGTTACAAGCAACTGATTCATTTTAGAGGGATTTTGTTTCTATTAGTATTTTTAATTTTACAAAATGTAAAATCCTGATCTTATAGCTACTATTTTCATAAATCGTAAAGCAACTATTTACAGGCATAACTTAAAACTAGGTGGAATCATCAATTCTACTGTGCCCCCAACCATACGTATTTACAGTTCCGGGGATGATAAAGCGTTTATCATCATGCCGTGATAAACTTACTTTATTTATTAATTTTGGGTACAGTTCGTGCTTGATGCTTTTAATAGTTGTCATTGTTTGTCTGAGAACACCTACGCATTTAATCAGAATGTTCTTTAACTTACATTTATTCCCTGCACCACCGCACTGCAACTAATACCTTTGAATCTCTTTACAATATCTTTTTGGTAATAATATGAACTCTAGAACTAAATTCCAATTAAATTTATCCTTAAATTTGCCCAGCACCTTCTTATTGACTAATGGAATATTATACACGTTGCCTTTAGGACAATCACTAGTGTTAAAATATTACTAATACCTAAATATAAATCTTCAGTTTGTACACTTCTTACATTGAGGGTGTTTCTGTTACATAACCGTCGACGCGGTATACGCGACGCAACGGCAGTTGGTAACGCTAATCTATAATACAGAAGTTAGCGCGCCCATCTGTCAATGACGTCACACAATATGCAAATTATTACACGTAATGACGAAATATTCAAAATTCATAAAATAGGGTATAAACACAAAGTACTCGCATGAATATATAAGCGACTCACATGAATATATAAACGTCTCACAGGTTAGCTTCCTTCAGGGTTGCTAGGGGCCCCCTTCCGGATTATTTACAGATGGAGCGCATAGCGTCCTTCGGGATTGCTCCAGTTAGCTATCTCAGGGCTCCCTTCGGATTAAAGATGGATCGCCGGCGTGGACTGTGGTTCGGCCAGGTTGCTTTCCAAATTTTCTACCTATGTAGGGAACGATAAGGAACAGGTATAGGGACGACAAACAAAGATAACAGAGAAAAGGGATCTACATAAATAAAGATAAAGATACGTTACTGAAAACCCAACCACTCTTCTCGTAGTTCAAAGGCAAAAAGCCACGTTTCAAAGTCTCTCGGAAACTCCCCACTTTTGTTCCGCCACTCGCGTCGGCGCGAACTGGCGCAAGCGCTTCTGACGTAACGGAAATACGCGCACCAAGTCCTTCAAATTTATGGCGCGAAATTCCCGCACATCAAAACTAAACTAACGAAAAAGTCTAGTGCCAAATTTTGGCACGTAACACACTCTAAACTAAGAAGTCGGTGTTTGTATAAAGTCGAATTTGATAATCATACATGCGTCGTATCACATTATAATAAAAGTCGGAGAGGTCGAATATTGAAAATCTCTTATAAATAAGTTTATTGAAAGTCACTTTCATTTGCATGACGACCAAATTCTCATTTAGCACAGTACAGCTGTTAAAGTTCGAGCGGACAACCAAGGTATTCGCGCACAATTTTTTCCTTCCGGGTCTCAGCGGGTCACAATTTTGACAATGACGCGTTTGTCCACATTCTTCAACCATTTTGCAGAAGATTGCAGTTTACAGTTCAAGGTTCAAGTCCATATATGATTTTAACCATGGAAACAGTTTGAATTCCATGACCCTGTGGATCACTGTGGGTCGAAAGCATTGCTGGAAATTCCTGTAATGGAATACATAATTCTTATTATTTTCTAGAGTGGCGAACATTTTTGGGTTTTTTGAGTTAATGGTATGTATGGTGGAGTTTTGGTTTCATGGCAGAATGAGAAATCGTTATAGTGATCGTGCAGCTTCACTTCCAGTATAAACCCCATATCGCAGGTTTCGAGTATAACCATAATTTGACGCTTGATGCGATCAATTTTGGTTTTGTTCAACTATCTAAAATCGCTTATGAGCAGATGTTGTCTCATAGTCCACCCATATAAGTTGTTGGCATCAAGGTACATCGAGTAACTGGATGGTTCGGCTGCATCGTAATCGTTCATATATTTGTTATTGGCTCTGGTGTATCTCTTACTGCATTGTGTGAGGACTCTCCTTATGCCAGCCCTTACGAAATTGTGCATATTAATATCAGTGAGTAATTGCAATTTTGCATTGGTGTACTTTAATATTGCGTCCCATCTTAAGCTAGGGGCGGATAGGTACTGACACGGGTCGACCAACAATAGAATGTCGGTCTTTAAATGCATAGCGCTGTATTCCGAGAGTTTTCATCTGGGAAGTGTTTCACATTTTTTACGTGCGCCTGTACTCGGCCAAGGAGACGTCATAAGATGACGGCTTATTGTAGAACGCCTTCTTTGCTAGTAGCGATCTCTCATTCAAAACTGATACGTCCGTGGTAGAGTTGCACAAAAATATGACTTGTTCTGTCACCAGTTTGAATTTGTCGTACTCGTGGAAATACCTTCGTAGTTGCATAAACTGAACAGAGGAGGCATTTAATGGATATTAATAAACCAAAAAAGGCTTTACTCCTGCTTAACAACGTATCATCACATCCACCAGATGAGGAGTTGGTCGATGATCCCAACGTGTGCTCTATCTTCCTCCAAATTGTCCCGTCTTTATTCAACCAATGGACCAGGACCTAATACAAGTAAGATATAGAAAATTTTTTCTTCAAGATATAATTAGTCAAGAACGCTCTGGGAAAAATTCTAAAAATTATAATTTGAAAACTGCTGTTGAAAATTTAAATAAGGCCTGGTACAGTATTAGTACCAATAATAATAAGGAGATTTGGTACAAACTGTGGTCGCAAAATGAGGTTTGTGAGGAAGAAGATGAATTGGGAACATTTTTTGCACAACAAAACAGTAGTGCTGATTTAGCCGAAATTAAAAATTAAAAACCGCTATGACTGTATTTTTCACTTTTTTGATCTTCCATCGAACCGGTCTCTTGAAATTTTTTAATAATTCGACCAATAGTGCTTTCGGCTGGACGATTATGTAAACCATGAAATTCACGTAGTTTTCTAAAACACTTCACAGAACGCTGATTTTCATAAAATAATTCAACAATTTGAACGCGTTGTTGTATCGTGTACGAAGCCATTTTTATAAATGTCATACATCACGCTTCTTAAATGTCAAAATACCCAGACGAATTCAGTGCGCCATCTATATTTTACTTATTCTTAAAAAACCGCGCAATTTGAAACACCCGTTATATCTATGCTTACAATACCTACTAATTTATGTAGATTTTTATTATGCTGTTTTAAATGTATACGTAATAATAGTTTCTACATATTAATAAATATCTATTTTTATGTGCTTGTCCGTGTGCTCGCGGGTCAATGTGTGTGGGGTACACATATGTGCTTGTTTTACACTGCAAATCTAACTTATTTATAAGAAACTCGGAAATCCGGACAACTCCCAAACCCAAGCTTGGTCCCATATATGTCCCGGTTTTTGAAGTTGTACTGTAATATGTTTATGGTTTTATTAAATGTACTCGAAGCTATTTTAGTAGTATTTATTATCGGACAAATTGTATCAAAGTTTCTAATCGTGCTGTCAAAACTAATGCAATGCGTAACAAACAACAAAGGGAGACATAAACTAGTGTATAGTTTAACTAAACTCTTATAATTTGTGTGCTTTTTAACTGAAGCATTTATAAACAAACAACTTGTTTTGTTTGTAGTGATTTTTCTGTCAAATACTTCAAATGTATACCTATCTATGAATTTCTTCATTCTTAAAACCCTGCTTGATGTTTTTAGATTGAACTGAAAACGCTATCTTACATCCTTTATTATAGATTTTCACTCCTTTCATGGCACAGCCCAGGGTCGTTGAGATATTCACAGATCTATACAACGCAGGAACAATAGATCACAACGCAAACCTTACGTACCAACGCTCAAGAAAACTAAATTGACATGACTGTCGTAGTTGAAGAATAACAAATTGGTCTAGTGGTACTTATTGCCAGCACTGGCACCACCCAGGTATCCGTTGTTACCTGGTTCCCCTAATATGTAGAGCTAAATTAACGCCCTTTGTTGTTTTCTATAAAATAGCTTATTGGTTTACATTACACGATCCGGCACATAAAGGGTGTACCAGATACAAGTTTTTTTAAAAAATGCAATAAAATGAAAAAAATTAAATTTTGTCTATGTATTATGGCTTTATTAGTAAAGGCAAACATTCCTATTAATTATGGAACACAACTTCGTTCAAGTGGCTGCCTCGGCTGGCTTCGCAATAGCGCATTCTGTCCCTCCAATTTTCCAAGACCTTTTTGATGGTTTCGGGCTGTAGCTCACTGATTGCTCGGATGATATTGTCCTGAAGTGCTTGAATCGTTTCTGGATTGTTGGCATAACATCGGTCCTTCACGGTTTCCACAAAAAAAAATCCAAAATAGTCAAATTGCGGATCCGAAGCGGCCAATTAACATCGCCAAGACGGCTGATAACACGATTTGGGAATTTGGCGCGCAAAACATCGATTATGGCATGGGCTGTGTGGCATAGCGCGCCATCCTGCATGAACCAAAGGTCGTCCAAATCCATGTCTTCAATTTCAGTAAAAAAAAGTCGGTTAACATGGCTCTGTAACGCTCACCGTTGACCGAAACGTTGTTCCCAGCCTCATTTTCGAAGAAAAGTGGTCCAATGATGCCACCACTTCACAATTCGCACTAAACTGTCACTCTCTGCGGATGCATTGCTTCTCGACAATAACGTGCAGGTGTTCCGAGTCCCAGATGCGGCAATTTTGTTTGTTAACGTAGTCGCCAAGATGAAAATGCGCCTCGTCAGAAAAGATGATTTTTCGCCTAAAATCGTTGTCCAATACAAGTTGCCCTATGGCCCAAACTGCGAAGCAATAACGAAGCTGATGGTCGTGCGCCTTCAATTGCTGAATCAATTGGACATGTAAACGAATAATCCGAGATCTTTGTGCAGAATTCTTCTCAGGCTAGTGCGTGAAATGTTGAGCTGTTGAGATCGACGACGAGTTGATGTTCGTGGATTAATTCTCACACTCTCGACTACAGCAGCCACATTCTCGTATGTGCGCATTTTACGAGGACGAGGATCATGAGTGCTGTCCACTAGCATGCCAGTCTCATGAACTTTTTGCACAAACTTGCGTACAGCAGGCGCGGTGGGTGATTCATTTCGGCCAAAACTTCTTTTCAACAAATGCACTGTTTGGGCTACACAACATTCACTTTGGAAATAAGTTTGCAATATTTCTCAACGTTATTCAAGAGTAAAGCGACTCATTTCGTACCGCGGAGGTATAATACCGACTTTCTGTTAAGATTTCGAGCGGGAAAAAGCTGTTAGTGTCAAAATAACCTATGGTTTAAAAAGAAACCACTAGATGGCCCACTCCTCATACCTTTGTTTATTTCTGAATTGATGTTTTTACCCAAATAATTGTCCACATTCGAACTCCAAATTTCCTAAATAATATTAGAAATAAAGGTCAATTTTTAAGATGTTTTCATTGCATTTTTACATTATCTATCGCTTCCATTTCAACCAGAAGTTTCATTTGTAAAGAAAGCGTTAGCTTTTTGTTTTTTTTTTGGTGTTTTTACCTTTAGACCGTTTTTTTTGTTCAACATAAATGTTTATAACTCGGATCATAGATAAGGTTACAAACAATGAGGTTTTGGGAACAGAAGGGGAAGAAAGAAATATGTGGAAAACAAGAAAAATAGATGAGATAGAATGATAGGACACGTTCTAAGGCATACGGGGAATGATGTGGAATATATTACAAGCAGAGATAGGAAAAAAGAAAGGTAGAGGTAGACCTAGATCAGACTACTGCACGCAGGTAGTGAAAGATGTAGGATGTTGGAATTTTAGGGAAAGGTGTAGGTTAGCTCAAAATAGGAAACAGTGGAGGTGCTCGTCCAATCAGGTCCACGACTGATGGACCCAATGATGAACCCGGATTCGTTGTTATGTTACTTATAAAAGCGGAAATTAAAAAAAAATTAATATAGGTACCTATAACAGTATACTATAACTATTATACCGACCCAATATACACAAACAGTCAAATAAAACTTTTAATTCATTGTTTGATTCTTCGTTGAAGTCAAAGAACTTACGTCCGAGGTCACAAGCAAACCATTTTAATTGCGTATACCATTACTTGCAATATCGTAACAGCAGTGTACTGGCTTTATGGGTAATATCCACCTGAAAATGTAGACATAAGTTATTCAAATGCATTTCTTTACCATTTTTTAAATTATTTTCTTGACATGCTTTAGTCCCTCAGACGTATATAATGCAATTACCCTTTTATCACTTTAAGCATGTGCCGTATAACAAATAAAGAAATATAATTACAATGCAGTAACTGAATAATAACCAATTTTTCAAACAATTTTTATTCGAGTTGATTAATACACACATACCGCCCCTATTTGAACTAATTATGCCCACGGGAGACGACAATTGATGACGATCATGCTGGTAGTAAAACTGAATGCTTATGAGAAAACTAATGACAAATTTGTAGTAAGAATAATTGTGATAGAACGGAAAAGCTAGCAGTACTTAAGAACGCTTCAATTGCATTTAACTACCGCTGCAAGCAGGTGAAAGGAAGTTCAATAATATAACAAGAGTATTATTAAGCTCCATAAATTATCTTGCCTCTATGTACGTGAATTAACATCGTAAATCTGAAATTTCTGCTTTCGTTAAAATAAAATACCTCTTTAAAGCGGAAGCGTAAAATGTGCAGAATATGAACGAAATATAGAGGATTTTAGTTTGTATAATTATCTTTTAGAAAACTACGATGCGGATCTTAAACAATAGCTAGGAAGTCAAAGTTCGCAGAACCATCCCCCAACGAACGCTGAAACTTTCTAACAGCACGATATAGTGGGCGCAGAAATATTGGTGGTTTTTGCACGATCTAGGGATCGGGGGTCCTCATAGAAGAAATTAATAAAATGACAGATTCGGATTAAATTGTCCTGTGAGTTAATGAGTCTGCTAAAAAATCTATTCAAAGTTCAAAAAACTAGTTCTACATGGGTTGGCGTCCAGCTTTTGTAATTAGACCAACAGTTCGGAAACCTTTCCGGGTAAGAAAAAGGAAGAGTGTTAAAATTTGTCTACCCCTTAAATGGTATTGCATTGTTTTTATAGAATCCACCCCTCGCCACTGTCAGTTAGCTTGTATTTTTTCTGTTACGTTTCTATGATACTTAAATTCCAGAAGTCATTAGTGTCAGTTTCACATGTAACAATTTTTACAAAATAGCCAGTAAGTGATGTATAACATACTGGAAGACCTCATCTGGTCGTTCGAACGATTTTTTTTACTTTTAAATAACTTGGCACTCTTAAGTATATTTTACGTAGAAAAATAGCAGAAAGGCTTTCTGTCCATAATAATTATAATAAATAGGCTTTAACAAACTAGCTTTTCATTGCGGAATATCTTCCTTAATTAAATCGTTTTTCTGATTTTCTCTCCGAATTAATTTAGTAATGAAAATTTTAAAGAAAAACCAATCGAATGAAAGCCTTAGGTTTTGAAATATTTTTTTTAAACAAATAATTATTTATTTATTTAAACCAAACAGTTCAAAAATCAAAGTACTAAATTAAATCTAACTAGTTCGTTTTTAGTGAATCCTTCTTTAACAATCACATTCGCATCAATATATACACGAGCGCATGAACACGCCCACAAACGCGCGCGAACACGTGCACGCATATATTTTTCTATATTTGTGTAATACGTTTATATATTACTTATAGACATCGACAGCGTTCTGAACGGACCTGCACCTTGAAGAAGCTCTAGAATGCTAGAACAGGTAAAATGGCTTGCCTGTTTCGGTGAGCTAAAGAACCGAACTATAGGTTTACTCAAACTAGTGGGGTCTGTCGTAAGGAACCAGACTAAGACAGGTCACTGAAAGCGGGTAACCGCTCCTTCTGTACTTAGAATGGCAGCGACCATAATGATCGGTATGGGTTTCTAAGCTGGGAAACCACCACATTACTTCACAAGTACAAAATACGATTTCGAAATGATGACATCTTACGGGGTAAAAGATTCCAGAGTTAAAATAGTCCTTCATTTGGATTTCCTTGAAGGGATTACTTCGGAGATATGATAAGCAAGCTCAATAAGAAGAAAAGAAAAACCGGGAACATCGTGAATGTTGGGGCGTTGAATGATAGAAGCATGATGCAAGTAGATAAGCCAGTGGCTCTCAACCTTTTTGGGATCACGGAACACTTTTAAGTGGTCTCGATTTTGGCGGAACACCATTATCATAAAATTTGTAAATCTAATGTAAATCACACAAAATAATTGGAAGATTAATATTTAATTGAAATAAAGATATATATTACATGGTAACTTATTTTAATGAGAAATTTGCGCTTGACGACCTTTACAAATTTCCTCAAGGTTGGGTCTTATGTAAGAGAGCGCTACTCTCATTTCTTCTTCTAAATTGGTAAGTCTTTCTCTTTTTGCTTTTAATATTTGTTAGAGTTGAAAATCCAAGTTCGCACAGATAGGACGTCGAAAGAGCAACAAGATATTCAACGCTCGTTTTGCAATAAATGGATGTTCATTCTCGATGGAAATCCAAAACCTTTCCACTCCTTCTTCTTTGAATTTTAGTTGTAACGTTCGATCCGTTGATATATTAATAAACTCATCTGCTTCCTGAATAGAAAATCTTGGTTCATTATATCAAATTCACCAAATGGATTTCGCGCCCAATCAAAGTCTTCAATATTAAGAGATGGAAAGTAATGAGTTATTTTGTCTTGCAATATTGACAAATGCTCTGCCACATTTGAAATCATTTCGTTAATGTTAACAATATTTTCTGTTGCTAATAACGGAAACATATCAAATTTGCGATTTTGAGCAATACGATTTTTCCAAAGCAAAAGCTTTTTCTGGAAAGCTAGCAATTTGTCTGTGGATGTCAGAATATTTTCATTTTTTCCTTGAAGAGATGTATTGACTGAATTTAAGTAGATATCGGCTAAATATGCTAGCTTAGTACACCATGCATCATTTTCCAAATATTTTACGTATACATCATTACCCTCTTGTCTAAAAAAACTAGCAATTCCTGTTTCAACTCATGAACTCAGGGTTAGCACTTTTCCTCTTGAGAGCCACCTCACTTCAGAGTGCAAAAGCAAACATTCATATTTGGATTCCATGGTGTTACAAAGTTGTTTGAACATACGGGTTTTAATGGTCTCGATTTAATATAATTCACCATATGTACGACTTGTTCCAAAACAGACTTTAAGTTTGCTGGTAGACTCTTCGAAATCAAAGATTCCCTGTGCAGAAAGCAGTGAGTAAAGACTATATTTGAATTTATTGTTTTAACTCGACTACAAAATCCCTTAATACTGCCACGCATGGCTGGAGCTCCATCAGTACAGATTCCTGCGCAATTTTCCCAGGATAATTTCCATTCTTCCAAATAAGATGATACTGAATTAAATATGTCTTCTCCAGTTGCGTGACTAATAAGTTCCTTGCAGAATAAAAACTGATTTATTATTTCAGTGTCGTCAACAAAGCGAATAAATCCGATTAATTGGGCTTTGCCACTTATGTCAGTGGATTCGTCAATTTGCAGCGCAAAATTTTTGTAATTAATTTCGCCGTCACTGCGTTCTCTATAAAACCTGACATATCTATAATTCTTCTTTTATCGTATCGTCCGAAACGGGAATTTTAGGACGTCTCGCTGCGCTTCATTGCCAAACATAATCTTAACAATTTCTAAACATGCGAGCAAAATTAGCGATTCTGCGATATCATGCGGCTTTTGCTTCAATGCAATTAGTTCTGCCACTTTATAAGAAGCGATTTGCGCTTTATCCGAAATTGTAACGCTCTTTCGAAAGCATGTTGCTTGCACTTCTTGATTTTTCAGCAATCTTTCGAAATAATCTTTACCTTTCGAAGTTAGACAAGAATGTTTTGTTGAAAGGTGTCGCTGTAACTTAGCTGGGACCATTGCACTGTTAGTCAATTTTTCACCACATACAATACATCTCGGAATAGGAACATCTTGACTACCGCTCCATGTAAAACCAAACTTCAGATATTCTTCCGAATAATGCCGAACTGATTCGGATATCTTTTACGTTTATTTTCGGCATTTTGTTGCCTTGCATATCTCCTTCAATTGAAGAAGACCTGCTTGTACTCGCCCCAACATTAACCTCACTTTCAGTCTTTCTTTTCAAAAATTTGTCCATATTTCAGATTTAAAAGTCTTGTATAAATGCTAAAATAAGCAACTAAAAAGATAAGAATACTGTTAAAACTAAACAACTTGCATTTCATCTTACCAATTTCCAACAATATAAAATATATATACAATAAAAAACACACTCACGAAAACTAGATATTTATATTAAATTATGGCTGAACCGCAGATCGAAATTGCGCTTTTGTTATTTACGTACGAAGAAAGAGAAACAGCACGAAATCAACACTACGGAGCGCTCCCTGCGTTATCGAGTACACTAGAAATTTAGTGGTATTCCCGGGTAACTCAAACGACGTAACTGCGTCGTTCGATAATTACACTGTTAATATTATTGACTGTTCCGCGAAAATTTAGAATAATATTGAATATTTTTGCTAAATTTCAAATAATTAACAAAACTATGTAGTATTTATTTTATAGTATTAAAAAAATTTACTGTTTCTTATTATATTATATTCAAAATTTTCGCGGAACACCTGGGACAGCTTCGCGGAACACCAGTGTTCCGCGGAACGGCGGTTGAGAACCACAGAGATAAGCTAAAGATTTTGAAAATTGAAATGAATAGGATTTAGACATAGTAAGGTTTAGCGGAAATTCAGTAGCAAGAGGCGGGGGTTTTTTGGAGCGAATGTTTTAAGGTTATTTATACAGAATCGAAGGAAGGAAATTTGCGTGTGGGGATAGTTATGTAGAGAAAGATAGGAAATTGTGCAGAAAACTATTTACTAAAGAACGAAAAAGTACTCATTGTTAGATTAGAACCTAAACCTGTAAATACGATAATAATACAGTGAGAAAGGAGCTATAAACGATCTAGATTGGCAAATACAATAATACCATTATAATGCACAGCTCTAGCTACAGTGAGGAAGAGGTAGAGGCGATTTACAAAGATGCCAAAGACATATAACATTCGTAAAAGGACATGAAAATTTAATAAGCGATAGGGGATTTATTTGGTTTAGGCACGAGAAACGACAGATGAAATAGGCTGGTAGAATTTTGCTACAAAATCAATTTAAACATCATGTTAGAAGACGATACACGTGGAAGATGTCTGAAGACATAGGGACATACCAATACAGAAGATACCTAGAAGCAAATATAAACACTGACCACGACATAGTAATTATGAAAGCCACACTTAAGTTTAAAATTTTGAAAAAAGGGAACAAAAAAACATTTTGACAAACTAAAAAATAACGATGCTCACAAAAGATTTAAAAAAAAAGTCAAACGAATCGTTGAAAAACATTGGTAAAGTTGCTGATACTAAAAAAGTCGAAGCAGAATGAATAACATTAAATCCAGTTTACACATGGCGCACTGATAGAAAATAAGAAACCATAGCGACAAAGTATATTCTGAATTTCATGGAAGAGAGGCGAAAATACAAAAACAAGCCAGACGAAGCAGAGAAACAGATACAAAGCCATAAAATGGGAAATTATTCGCGAATGCAAGAAAGCTATAGAACAATTGATCGAAAAAAGTGCAAAGAGGTACAAACTAAAATGGAAATAGCAAACAAATTATACAAATCTAACTAGAATGAATTATAAGGGTATAAAGTCGTATAGCAAAAATATAAGGAGCGCGTGGAAGAGAAATCATTATAAAAAATGTAGAGGATGTGCTGCATTTAATAAGAAAATGCAACTACTGTATTCAAAGACGACAAACATGGAAACATCGAAAGGATTGCTGACAGCGTGTGTGTGGACAACAGCATTGTATGACTGTGAAACGTGGACAGTAGGAGAAGCAGGCAGGAAACGGATGGAATCCTTTGTAATGTGGTAATACAGAGTATGATGAAGATATTATGGTCAGACAAAGTTAAGAACGAAGAGGTTCTAGAAATGGTAGGGGACCAAAGGAATGTATGTAAAACAGTAAAAAATAGGAGAGATAGGATGATAGGCGCGTACTAAGGAATGAGGGAACAGTACGGAATATATTAGAAGCAGTCTAGGTTGGACTATTGCACACAGATAGGGAAAGATGTAAGCTGTGGGAATTTCAGAGAAATGTATAGGTTAACGCAAAATAGAAATCAATGTAGATACACGTCCAACCAATTCTGGATGAAAAACATAATGACGAAAAAAGAAATTGTATCTCAACCTGACGATTAACGTAAACAACTACAGGTATTGATTTTGCAATATTTTTAACAATTGTTGATTGTGCAAAAGGAGTAATTGCGAAACTATTGATTCGACAAGTGGTTAAGGATTTTGGTAGCCGTCAGGTTACTTAACCCCATTTGCGTATCCTACATTTGGTTTTATGTTTTTTGCAATGCTCCACCCCAAGATACTACATTGGCCAGGAAGCGAGGTTTTTTTACCTGAAAAATTTTGAATTTTGTCAAACCCTTGCTGTTCCAAGCAAGGTAGGGATCTTTAACGTGCGTGGCAACATTCACACACGGGAACCACCATTTTACCTATCATCCGAACGAGGGTGTATTTTTGTGAAAAATGCTTGCCTAACATTTTTCAAGCGGACCGTGTCGGGATTCGAAACCGGGACCTTGGGCGTAGTAGTCACACACATACCACTACGCCACGGAGGCGCCTAAAAAGAAAGAGATACCAGAAATGGTAGAGGAAGAAAGAAATATGTGAAAAACATTAAAAGATATGATACATAGAATAATAGCGCGACATATATTAGTAACAGAGAAAGGAAAAGAAAGTGAGGTAGACCTAGGTTAGAGAAAGATGTAGGCTGTGGGAATTACGAGGAAATGTGTAAGTTAGCTCAGAATGAAAAACATCGGAGGTACGCGTCCAACTAGTTCTAAGACTGAAGACGTAATGAGGATGCCCGTTAATTACTCCGCTTACATGAGATGCAGTCTCATGGGAAAAACAAAAACCCTGTAAAAAGTTATTATACTCCTCTATTCGCGGTAACAAGTCATTAGCAAATTCTTCACGTTTGGGACGATTATCTCGGTGTAATGCCTGAACAAATTGGATTTTGTAAGCATACAACTTTAGGCGCTTTGAGGTGACTTAGTGAACGACATTTAAATCATCCAAACAGTCTCTTGAAAAACTGACGATTTATCAGTACTTTTACCCTTATGCACTTATCCTGTTACTAAAAGAATTATCGTTCATGATATTAATAACTTCACGTATGGCGAGTTCTTCCCATAACGTGTCCTAAACATTTACTGCACACGAGTCGGAGATTCCGTTTTTGCAAACCATACAACACATGAGCCTTTTCCTGCGGAGAAGTAATTTTGAAGATACTAGCGACAGCGTTCGTAGCGGTAAAGATTGTGAATTGAACACAACTGTACAAAAAACGTATAGGTGCCCAAGTTTACATGCAACAGAAAAACTTCAGCTACTATCATGGGAAAAATAGCGTTGTTTGATGTTTGATTTTCCATCAATCTCCTTTAATACTGTAACAATTTTATTTTTGATTAATAAATCCCTTCATCAAAGTGTGAGAATAATAAAACACTTTTATTAAAATAATGGTAAAATACATTTAACAACTAAGGTAATACGTTAAAGCAGCATCGTACTTTGGTATTCTATTTGAGGTTGAATATCTGTGTCTTCTACAGCTATTCGCAGGCGTGTTTCGGTTTGACAGCCCCCCTCGGACGCTCCGGTCGCCCGAGCTAGTTTGGTAATCAGTCGGCCATACGTGGAAGAAGAGATAAGATGTACCAAAGACTGCAAGCCGGCAATTTGCGTATCCACTTTGAGGAGTCGGGACACATCTTTGAATAGCGGTTGGTATAGTATGAAGGTTATTAACTTGTTTTAATTTGAGATAATTTATTTAGCGCGTACGATGTAATGAAAGCACTATTAAAAATGCAACTTAGAAGATAGAAAATTTAATCCATTTTATTAAGACCACTTTGTTATACGACGTGATGAATGCAACAATCAAAAATGCAACTTAGAAGATAGAAAATTTAATCCATTTTATTAAGACCACTTTGTTATGCAGCGTAAAGATGCTAGTTAGGTGAGGCGGTGTGATTCAACTTCCGGATTGCAGCGGCTGCTGAATGTATCGTGACCGTATTTGATTCTACACGTGGAACAACTCCATTTGGTAGAAGTTGTTTAGTATGAGCTTGGTTCACACTACATGCCGTAAACTTCGCATGATATAACAAGTACCTCATCAAGGCGAGAAAAGCAGCTTTTGGTTCGTAGTTAGCTTTAAGTACTTTTTTGGTGTTTCACTTTAGAAACACGCTAATTTGTTCTTATGTGTCAAAGCATGATTATTATAAAAGTTTCAACTATTGCTGAGCTGGATTTCCAGTGTCGAAATTAAAATTCACTAATTTGATGTTTTAAGAAACAACACACGTGGTTCAGTATGAATCGTTAGTTACAACAACAGCTTTTACTGACGTCACTTATTTTTCTGTAGTATACTGCTGACAGATGTGTTCTTGAAAGCAAATGCTTCAAACAGATTTAGTACAAGTTATGTAAACAAGAATATTTTTGTGATCTGCTTTTTTAGAAACTAAAACTAGTACATGTAACTTAAAAAAGAAAAACTTGAATAGTAACATTTTTAAATGTGACCTGCCTGAACAGATCTGCACGGGTCGGAGCTTTTTTGTGTAACAAGTTTACAATTTATTGTAAAATGTTTGATTATGAATAATTTAGATAAACTTGAAATTAAAATCCACGAAGTAATTCAGTTATTAATTAAATTTTGTTGCAAGTCATTTTATTTTAAAAGAGATTCTTTTTAGTAAATAATTGGTTCAAGATTAAAGTTTTTTATTTTGATCAAATATGATCAAACCTAACTTTAGAAAGCTAACATCTTTAAGAGTAGAATTTTGATGCCCACTTTATATAGAAAATATCTTTTTAATACTTCTTTATGTATATTTGCAGGACACAAATAGTGTTCCACTTCTTTATTAACCTAACTATTATAATTTCTTACAGGAGCAGCGTCTTATTTTATTAAGACAGGTTTTGATCATCAAAGGCGATTTTTTTTTCTTTGGGTCTCCACGTCCACCCTTAGAAATATGCCATGCCATTCTACTGAATAAGTCCGGACTTGGTGGCGCCTATTTGTCTGAGATTAAGTTTGACCTACAAACAGATTTCGACTTACCCCCCCATTTCTCATAGCTCTACCCAAGGAATAGACCCCTAGTTATGTCGGAAGACTTTGTTTCACTAGCACACAACGTGGTGCAAGATATAATAATAAAAAAAATACGTTTCAATACCTATAGAGCCCTGCAGCGCACTATAGGTAATATTAAAACTTTAATTTCCTTCATAAGCGTGGCAAGTATTTCAAAAGGAACCTACGTTAGATAAAGCAAGTTATTACTAGATCTATGGACCGTTAAAATATTCATTCTACTGACGTTTATTAGCCTCAAACCTTAATATAGTACTGAGGAACGCCTACCGGAATTTCTGAGTCATGTTGTTTATGAAACGAAGTTCTTATCCCCTACGATAGCTACGATTTTGTCAGTATCAAATTTTCTATTAGCAATTATTATTGATAAATTTTTTTAGGTTATGGATGGTATTTGTAATTAAAATACAATTAATTATGTTGTATCATGTTTGATACATTTCTAATTTAGTAGCCCAATTTGGTATAATTAGTGTATCCATCTCATTAATTATTTTCTCAAATATAAATATATCAATTAAACAGGTTTGTTTTTTCATTGCGGATAAAAAGCTTTATTAGGGTATCGGCGCTTTTTGACAGCGTACTATTCGAAAGCTACTTTTTTGTTAGTTAGCTGCCATCAGATGAGGAGTTGTGGTGCATATCCGATTAGAATTGATATTAAAAATAACTTGTCCCAGTAAAAAGTGACTTCATCTTATAAATAATTAAAAACACCAAGACCAAAACAAGGAGAAACGATATTTAAAGTTAAACTGACGTATTTTAATTTATAATACACCTTGCTTGAATTATTATACGGGTCTTATGCCGCAACACGTCTGTGAAAGTTCGTTATAAAATTTTAGTCACTTTTTCTGTATAAAAATGTTTAAACCTCTAACTTACACCCTGTCCACATAAAACTGCAGCAGTAAAAACTTAAGGAATTATAAATAAGACTGAAGTTCGAGGTAATTATTTTTATAGTTATTAGAAATTTTAATACAAGAGTAAATTTTTGCGGTAATTTTGATAGTTACTATGGTAGAGAAAAGTGAACATGTATACGAAAATTAAAATAAATGATAATTAACAAACAAAGAATTACTTCAAACACTTACTTTTGTGGTTATAACGAAACAAAACACATTTATGTTCATGCGGCCGTACAAAGGATAACGATAAAAACAAACTGTAGAATGCGTCCGTCTTTTACGGGTTCTACGTAGAACATGTAGGTTTGTGGCTTTCTACAACGAAAAATCGATACTGCTATGCTTCGTGTGTTTTCCAAGGTGATAAGAGTGTTCTTGCACAGGCGAAGAGCAGAGTTTATCAATATCGCGGCACTTTGTACAGGCAAGATGCTTGAAGTAATACACGGTATTTTTCAATAACAATTAATATACCGGGCGGACGCAAATAATCAACAAATTTCAAGGGAAAATAAATTTAGTTGTAAATTATGTACCATATAAACGGAGCATAACCTTAAGCGGTAAATTATATACAATATAAACGAAACAACAAGTTTACGTGTTTAGATTAATTTTCAAAAAAAGTTTTAAGTCACTAGAAGCAGCATACCGGAACGGAGGGTGGTAAGTTGAATTCACTAGTTACCGATCACGTAGAATGTTTTTTTTCTTTGAAACACCTTCTTGCCTTGGTATATTCTGATAAATGCACCAAATATATGGTATTTATGATAAAAATAGTTTATTTATTTAGTATTACTTTAAATTCCTTGCAATTTGTACATGTTTTTAAAATAAAAATTAGTGTTAACATACATCTTAAATTTGCTAGTTCCCGACTATACTAAACTACTTTCCGACATTGCGTTAACCTATTTTTGACTCCTAACAATGTTTCAGAGGGAAAAAAGTGAACTGCAGTTTAGGGGGAGAGGTAGAGGTGTAAACATCGATAATAGTATGTACGGTAAAAAATCGCTCACCAAAACTGATGTACTGAAGTTCAATCAATTGCGATGCATCACTGGAACGCCATACGGAACTGTTATAGTTGCACTAACCTGTGTCTATGAATAGCACTAACCCGAGATCCAAAAGAATGGATAGGTGAGGTGGGTGCGTGCGTGCGTTGTGGCGCGCGCGCGAGAGCTTGCGTGCGTACGCGGTTGCGTGCGTAGGTGTAGGTGCGTGCGTGTGTACGTACATGTGTGCGTGCGTGCATGTTTGCGTGCATGCGTGGGTGTGGGTGCGTGCGTGCGTGTGCGTGTGTGCGCGCATACGCTCGTGGGTGCGTGCGTGCGTACTTGCGGTTGTGCGTGCGCGTGTGTGTGAGGGTTGTGTGTGTGTGTTGTTTATGTGATGTTAATATACGTGTTACGTTCCCCCCTCTAAGACCAGGACCATCAGCAACCAGACATCCCAGTCGTCACGGAAGAACGCTCAACGGATAATGCCTTATCTGTCCGGACCAACGACAGCCGAAAATCCAGATGTTGAAAAGGCAATGTAAGTGTGTGAATAGGTGTTTGTATTTGTGCAGTGTTTGAGAGATGTTTGTATGTTTGTGTATGTTTGGGTGTTTGTTTGTGTGTGTGTTTTGTGTTATTTGTATCCGCCTTGCATTCTCCCCCTAGTACTAGGACCATCGGCAGCCGGAAATTCAGTCTTCGGGGGAAAATGCCTAGCAGATGTACTTGGAGCGTGTTTGAAATGTTGATTTGTATTTATATTTGCCCAGGTTACCAAAAGGTTCGATTGAATTGGTCTAATTTTGTACAGGTTTGAACTTATACTATTACATTAAAAACTAGGTTCTTTCAGAGGAAAGGATTTGTTTGTTGTATTATTTGCCTCGGGTATGTGTAAGTTTGATTCTTAAAATTTAGCGTTAGTAAAAAAGAAAAGAAATTCCCTATTCTACTACTTACGATTAACTTATACTACTACTGTTAGTTATTATTTGTTAGAGACGGGACGAATAAAGTCTCCGCTGGTGGTCTTAATCGAAGCCACGCGAACGATTCCGTCACGCCTGGAAATAATTTGGTAACCCGGCCAAGAGGCCAAGCTAAAGTGCCGGTATTGACTCCTGTAGCATAAACTAAGTCATCAAATTTTAAATCATTTGAAGGACGCATTTGTTTCGCTAAATGAGGGTGTAAATACTCCTTGGACCAGCGTCGTCAAAATAACTGAGTAAGCTGGCAAGGACAGTGCCATCGAGAACGCAGGTTAAGAGATTCATCAAACGTAATTTCAGGAAGGCTTAAAAATGGACCCCCCAATCAAAAAGTGGGCTGGAGTAAGATAGTCGATATCGTCGTTCGTATCAGAGGAGCGTACCTAGACGTAGCCGAAAGAAACGTAGAAATATCAAGCTAACTACCAAACGCGGAGAGTGGGGGGATTCACATAAATATCAAAAAGCACGTTGCCAACGATTTTCTATTAACAACAAGAATAAATAAAGGATTCTATACAAACAAGCAAAAGAAATAAATTAAGAGTTACCATTTAAAAGCAAACAATTATATTATACGGACAATTTAGTAATTTAGATACGAAGTGCGCATCTCGTATTTTACATAAAAAACTAATCGCGCAAAACACTAATAGCTAGCGTTAATTGTTTATGGTGCGGTACTTCCGCCTCGCTAGATAATGCCTCTAATTTATTTATAAACATAATCGGGTTATCCGGTCTAAAAATTATCGAGCTACCCTCCAATTCCTTCCAAACACTTAAATATTGGGAGCCACTTATCCATGGGACGTTAATTAATTGTCCCTCATTTACTTTCCTCTTGGGCTGTCCGCTAACGGCCCCCAAATTAGTCTGAATTTTATCAGTACCTTCTAAATTAATTCTTAAAAGTTACAGACTCGATTGAATATCTCCAATGCCGCCATATAATCTTCTACTGTTGTCGGCAAGTACGGCAAAATTTGTATTTAATATTTCGAAGTTGGCTTTCAAATTTGCTTTAATCTCCTTTATAAACGCAGTTAAGTTTAAAAATGCCTCGTCGCTTTCAGCACTCGAATTTGGTCTTCTATATTCGAATTTTTACTTTTAGTCTCTGCAAATGTTTACAGTAAAATGCACTTCTAGCCTAATGTAGAGCGTAGTATAAGCATTAACAACAGTTATGCTTGTGTATAATCCTTTAATATAATAATTTTTAGTAAAAGTGTTAAAGAAATAATGGAACCAACTCGTATAACTAATTATTGACTTGACCCTACACTACTTAAGAAGATTAATTATAGTTCATCGTAACTTGGTGTATACTAATTGTCGTTGTCCTTAAATATACCGAACATCTAAGTCCGAACATATAACCGTAACACAAGTGACGAGATTTAAACTGTACTCGGCCCAAAACTGGTTCTTTTACTTTCCTTGTAGACGAAGAACTCGTTGAAATGTTAAATGATCGGCTCTACATACGATCCAGCGCGCTGAAGGTCTTATTTACACATACCCCAGGTATCTACGAAAATATTAATCAGGATCGATTCTACCTTATATTGAAGACAACTATGCTTCGAGGATGAACCCAACAAGCTTCACCACTAGGCTGCATTGTTAAAAACACAACTTCGTTTGCACTTCTTTATTCACAAAGCACTAGTTTTGTTTTTTTGGTCGTGCTTCAACTCACTCACTCAAACCCACCGACACGCTTCGGCGTCCCTTCATAACTAACTTAACAATACTTGCAGAGCTTTTGGGACTCGATAAAAAACAGGTTACTCTCCTGACCTCCACTACTTATAATAGTACCCTCTTATAGTACTAAACAATAATGGTTAAACCTAATGCTGAAAGGACTGTTATATACTACAACTTCTCGCGCGGTACAACCCCCTAGAATTTGGGTACCGCCAGGATACTAATTCGATTCACCATCGAGACGACTGCGTCAGATCAACGGGAGCTCGATAGAGTGTCGAATTAATTATATCATGGACTCCGAGAGACAACCCGGTGGTAGAATCCTCGCAAATTTGGTAGGAGTTGGGGTTGACTACTCTGGTAACCGCACCCGGGCCCTTGAATAATAACAAAAATACTTGATTACTTTCTCTTCGGCAGAAAACTGGGCGTGAGAGCGTACCAAGACGCAATCCCCGTCTACGAAATTGCTAAGTTTGTGGGCCTTACGACTATGTCTGAGCTGTCTTTTCCCCGCTTTTGTTCTTAACCTTTCTTTAACTAGAAACACAAAATCTTTTAGTTTTCCTTCACAATCAGGACTTCCTTCAATTTAACAACCCATTTGTATGGGTTTTTGAACTCCTCCTCTTCAAATATCTCTGCGTCCCTAACAACACCCGCAATATCTTCATGTGGGTACCCTTTTCTGCCAACCCCGTCCTGAACACCGTGCTCAATCTCACCATAAATACCGCATATGGTAACGCGGGTTCCTTCTAACGTACATTTATGAAAACTAATTACAATAGCGAATCGGTCCATCTAGCCACATCTTCTATCAAATGTGGTACCACAATGAAAGGACAATCGTAACACACTGCCGCTAACGACTGCCAAAAATACCTGTTGTTTGTCCGCCTGGCCTTTACCCCTTAAAGCCCCAAAAACTGTTATGTCAAACGCCGGTAATGATGAGATAATGCCCTGCTTAGTGGCTACAACTTTATCATAAAAATCCTGACTGATGCAACTCATAACCGTTCCAGTGTTGACTTGGATATCCACACCTATGCCCTCTACCATTGCCCTTATCAACGGAACTTATTCGCCGGATTGCTTTCGGATTTATTCTCTCTTAATAAATCATCACAAAGTAGCAACTACCTGATCATTCCCTACGATCCGTGTTTGACCTATGTCTGTTGTCGCACTCTCTTTCGTCTCTCGCCGTCGCTTGATTGGAGGCCCTATTATAGACACTGTCCCCCTGAAAATTCCGACCGCCAAAATGATAACCCCCGAATTACCTCTACCAGCACCGCCTCTCCTATTAGAATACGGAAATAACTCGCGTTGATCCATAGCATCAACCCGCCGTAAATATCGCTCAAACTCATCAATAGTTTTAATCCTAGAAGTAATAATTCCCCTGTGTGTCTCGGCGACCAAATAATCAGACAAAATGTCGATAATCTTCTCCTCATGGAAAGCCCAGCCGCCTCTAAGTAACTTGCCTCTGCATTTTTTAAAGAATAATCCGCACGTAACCCCCTCTCGAAGGTGTCGTACTTGAATTCATTGAAATCTGACCGTTTTTGAGAATCCCAATAACGATCCAATAACAATTGTTAGAAACTATTGAAATCCGTGCATTGTCTCCCCTAAATTTTATCCCAGTCAGCTGCTGAATCGCGCAAAGCACTAATATCTAGCGCTAATTGTTTATGGTGCGGTACTTCCGCCTTGTTAAATAATGCCTCTAATTTGTTTATAAACATAATTGGGTTTATACGACCATCGAGCTACTGTGCATTTACATTTCCAATGCTCCACCCGAAGGTACTACATTGGCCAGGATGCGAGTTTTTTGTTGCCTGAAAATTTAAAATTTTGTCGAACTCTTGCCGTTCCAGGCAAGGCAGGAATATTTAATGTACGTGACAACACTCATACACGGGACCTCCATTTAACCTCTTATCCGAACGAAGGCGTAATTTTTGTGACATCCGTAGTCTTACGCTTACTACATTGATCCACGGCGACGCCACCATCGAGCTACCGTGCATTTATATTTCCAATGCTCCACCAGAAGGTACTACATTGGCCAGGAGGCGAGTTTTTTGTTATCTTGAAATTTAGAATTTTGCCGAACCCTTGCCGTTCCAGTCAAGGTAGGGATCTTTAACGTGCGTGACAACACTCACACACGGGACCTCCATTAAACTTCTCATCCGAACGAGGGCGTAATTTTTGTGAAAAATGCTCACCTGTCATTTTTCAAGCAGTCGGCCGTGTCGGGATTTGAACCCAGGACCTTGGGATCCGTAGTCTTACGCTTACTACATTGATCCACGGCGACGCCTGACCCTCGAGCTACCTTACATGTGATTTTCCAATGCTACGCCCGAAGGTACTACATTGGCCATCGAACTACTTTTCATTTACATTTCCAATGCTCCACCCAAAGGTACTACATTGGCCAGGAGGCGAGTTTTTTGTTGCCTGGAAATTTTGAATTTTGCCGAACCCTTGCCGTTTCAGGCAAGGTAGGAATCTTTAACGTGCGTGACAACACTCACACACCGGACCTCCATTTAACCTCTCATCCGAACGAGGGCGTAATTTTTATGAAAAATGCTCACCTGCCATTTTTCAAGCAGTCGGTCGTGTCGGGATTTGAACCCGGGACCTTGGGATCCGTAGTCTTACGCTTACTACATTGATCCACGGCGACGCCTGGCCATCCAGCTACCGCCCAATTCCTTCCAAACACTTAAATTTTGGGCGCCATTTATCCCTGGGACGTTAATTAATTGTCCCTGATTTACTTTCCTCTTGGGCCGTTCGCTAACGGCCTCCAAATTATTCTGAATTTTATCAGTAACCTTCCAAATTAATTTTTAAAAGTTTCAGACCCGATTGGATATCTCCAATGCCCCATTTAATTTTCTACTGTTGTCGGCAAGTACGGAAAAATTTGCATTTAATATTTCGAAGTTGGTTTTCAAATTTGCATTAATCTGCTTTATAAATGCAGTTAAGCTTAAAAATACCTCATCGCTTTCAGCACTCGAATTTTGCTTCTCTGCTTTCGCCTTTTTGCTTTTGCGCCCTATCATACTTCATAGTAAAATATACTTCTAGCCTAATGTAGAGCGTAGTATAAGCATTAAAGTTTATTATCACTCTAAATCACTCGTCCAAAAGTTGTGCGCTAAACGAGACCTTCCCCTCAAACAGGGTTCTTTTTACGTGAATGAAATAGAGTAAATAATAACAGTTATGCTTGTGTATCATCCTTTAATACTGTTGCATACAGTGAAAGATTAAAAAATAACTTCCTACTTACAATGCGTTCAACCACGCTGGTAATGCCAAATTGTATAACGAATAAATCTGCTGTTGTTTAGGACTGTATTTCATAGGTTAATTGCCATTCCATGCCATATCACCAATGTTCAAAGCTGCCGACAAGCGAATGTTTTGCCACTAATTTTATGACCACTGATTGTTTACACTGCGATAACTAACTCCACGCACTTAAGCAACTGTGTGCTTTGTTTCTAAATGCAACTTGCAATGTGATATGCACAATGTGTTAAGGATAAACGACGAACACGTAGTGACGTAGTGAATATCTATTAACATCTTTTGTTAGGTTAAAACAGGAAAACAAGGGATGTGTTCGACTTGGTTCGGATTGGATCATTTTGGAAAACCATAAATGTAAAAGTCAGGGTGGCACTTAGTAATTTATGCAATATGTGTTTTGATTTGTTACAAATTAAACTAAATGTAAAAGGCATTAACAAATGCAATAATTTTTAGTAAAAATGTAAAAGAAATAATAGAACCAATTCGTATAACTAATTATTGACTCGACGCTACACTACTTAAGAAGACTAATTATAGTTCATCGTAACATGGTGGATACTAATTGTCGTTGTCCTTACATCTAACCGTAACACAAGTGACGTGTTCTACTCGGCTCACAACTGGTTCTTTTACTTTCCTTGTAGACGAGGAACTCGCTGAAATGTTAAAAGATCGACTCTACATACGATCCATCGCACTTATTTACACAAACCCTCGGGTATCTATGAAAATATTAATCAGGATCCATCCTACCGTATATTGTAGACAACTGTGCTTCGGGGATAGTCTCAACAACTTCACCACTAGGCTGCATTGTTAAAAACAGAACTTCGTTTGCACTTCTTTATTCACAAAGCACTAGCTTTGTTTTTTAGTTGTGCTTCAACTCACTTGCTTAAACCGACCGATACGCTCCGGCATCCCTTCATAACTAACTTAACAATACTCACAGAGCTTTTGGGGTTCGATTAAAAACAGGTTATTCTTCTGACTTCCACTTATAATAATACTCTCTTATACTACTAAAGAAGAATGGTTAAACCTAATGCTAAAAGGACTATTATATACTAGAACTACTGGCGCGGCATATACTTTAGTTTTAATAAAGGACGACCCAGTTGCACCTTTACATTGAAAACTAGGCCGTATTTAAAAATTACATTAGTAGTGTGACGGTAGTCAAAACAATACACGGTTTCCTCAAAAGACACTTGTTAAATTGCGCCTTCTTCTTATGAAAGATTAGTAGTATTTTTTAATAATTATTCGTTTTTGTTATTTTATTTTTAGTTTCAAAAATAAGTTCTTCCACACTTATTTTGGTGATCGGAATGTTAAGGTTTCGCACACCATAATTGCATATTTTTACATTAAGATTTAGAAATATTAATTGATGTAGCAAAATACCTTCCTTTTACCTTCATGTCATTTCACTCTTTCTGTTAATCCTCTCTGTACCTCTACGTATCTACCAAGGAAAGGATCGAACATGTAAAATGCCAGTGATTTCAGCTGTGTTTCGAAAGACTGCCGTCGGTGTCATACGTACATGTCTGTGTTTCGGTCTTTTGCATCATTTATGCGTCACGCGCACTGCAACCTTTGTTTTAATTTCTTACTTTTCTAAAAAATTAATGAGGTTAAGATTTTCTTGCTAAAAAATTAATGGACTGCACTCTTATCTCAGGGGGGTTCTTTGAATTGTTATTCCTACTAGTAAAACTATACACTTGATTTAATCCAAGTTAAATAACCAATAACACAATGCCACTATTTTAGTGAGTATAAAAAATATATTATTAATTATTTTTTTAACCAATGATATGTACAACCTAATTATACTTATAAATGTTTTTTTCACAATGTTTACAGAATGAAATGTTGCCACTTGAACAATAAAAATAAAAAATTGCTGAAATGCAAACTGCATAAACAAATTGTTAAATATTTTAATATTGGCTGAAGTCGTCAAGTATTTAAATCGAGCTCGTTTTAATTGTTTCAGACTTGTACAAAATTGAAGTCCCTAGATTAGTAATTAATTCCGCAAAAATTGAGGTTAATGAAATTTATGTGCCGCTTTAAAAAATTTTACAGTACAGTTATAACTACTCGTAGATTTAAAATTTTGCTATTATAAAAGGAATAAAATTTGTAATACCTGTTTGCGTGTTTGCTATGTAGATATTTGTTGTCACCTGATTCAAGAAGTTGATAGCGATGTTTCCTAGGGGCCTCAACCATAATTTTCTATTATTGATCGACCAAGGACAACACCTGTGAAGATAACAGCTTCAAAAACACAATTAGACAGCGTGCACGATTAACGGCTTTCCATAATTTACGATTCCATTATCAAAACGCATTTTTGTGGATTCCAGGCGTTTATTAAACTGTAGATTGGTTATACTGACAATTGCTAACAATACTCTTCAGAAATGATGGTTGCATTACGGGGTGCGTTCAGAGTGGCAACGAATGATGTTTTGATATGTCCCAAACTTAGTGGTTAGAATTCACCATTTGCGAATTCTATTAAAGTAATACGTATTTTGGATACTATAGCAAACACGCCGGGATCGAAATTATTTTCACGTGCTCCCGGAAATAATTTACTATTGCGTGCTTCTCGTAATAATTTAATGTCACGCGAATCCGTAGCTAAATACCACTTTCGTGAATCGGAAACTAAATTCTGAAGTGAAAAACCCTCATTGGATTTAACAATTTCAAATTATAAAAGCGAAATACACTTACCCACTTTCGGCTTTGCACATTATAACAAGGAGAACCAACTAACTTGTGAGCACCTAAATACTTGATGCTTTTCAGGCTAAGCTCAAGTTCACAATTAGGAAGACCCATTTTCGTGCAGTGCTTAAATCAAAAAGGAAAACAAAATTCGCGTATCTAACAAAGTAGATAAAATGTTGTTTTCAACCAAACACGTTCCTACGAGGTCTGTATGTATGGTTGTCTATCTATCAGAATAAGTAGAATACATTGCCTAACCAACAAAATTGGTAACAGAAAAATTTAAACTGTTACAGCACGTATAATTGTTGTAGTGTTATAGTCGTAGTAATTTAGTGCAGTACAATTTGGTTTAAGTTACGTTATCGCAATACATTCCGCATCGATTTATAAATTTTTGTTCCATTGGTTATACGAACGATTGCAAGAATAATAACAGTAACTATAAAGGGTAGGTGAATTTCATATCATTTAGGTCCCCCTTTTTTTTTACATTACCTGTTATCCAAGTAATTGTCCTATTTACTGAACCCCTGTGCACAAAAGTGGGTGTTTCGTGCACTTGCATTTTTAATTGTAGCATTCGCCCTTTATCACGACTGGAGAATTTGTAGGCGAATAAAATCTACCGTAACACAATCACGTTAAACACTTCTGAAACGCATCAACTGGAATAATAGGGTAAGTATATGCGTTTTTTACGACTAGAAACTTCTAACGTTACATCTATCTTTACAAAAACGACTACAGGTTTCTTATATTCATAGGATTCACAGCTCAATAGTTTTCAGTTTTCTTAATTTATGAGTAATTCGTCCTCAACATTTCAAGTTACCCACACACAACACAACGCTCCTTGTTTTACAATAACTTGATACAAGAATAAGTTCAACCAAACGGAAGCGAAAGTCGTGTGTTTTTAAGTTAACCTACGTTTCAAAATTTTATTCATGTCAGAATAAAAGGTTGAAGTCGGGTAAATTGAAATGTATGATCACGGACGTTTATATTACGTGCGCTATCAGTGTCAATCGAATTCTCTCACTCGCTATGTGTAGTTTCCGCTGAAAGCAACGCTGTTCAATACAGAAGTACACCCGTTTGTGTGGTCTTTTTAATTTGGAAACAAAGTAAGCCTATAATTTGTTAAATTTTATTGTTTGCTTTCTTTTTCAACGTAGTGATGGATTTAGAAATGCACCTTGAGGGTGAAGAGAAAGAGGAGCTATCAGATAAAATTATGGAACTAAGAATTACTTATTTCAGAAAGAATTTATTAACAGTTAATTATAAGGAGCATCAATACCCTTATTAGAAATTTACAAGAAACGAAAAAGGTTGATTTGAAATTCGGAACACTTTTCAAGTCAAAACGATCTATTTAGTGAAAATATCTTTTGGAAAATCTGGATTTCCTGTTCTACTGAATGTGCAATTCACATGGTTATTTTAAATGGTAACCCATCTTTAATTTTTTAATGTCTTATTAAATTTAAAAGTAACTCTTGCAAAGGTTGCTAATCCTTTTCAAATTAAATTATCGTCTTTGTTAGATATGCACAGCAATCCAACATAAATTGGATTTTAGTTTTAATAATTAGGGATTCATTTCACAAAGCGTTACTTGGACTTTATTGTTATTTTGAAGGTACTTCGGTATAAATTAAAATCATAGGGTTGCCAATGTTGTTGTTTTATGGTTTATAGAAATAAGCCTTTGTTACGGTCAAAAGCCTGCAAGTAATTTTTCTGCATTCATTTTTAAAACACCCTAAAATTGCTCAACAATCTCGATGTAAATTATAAATGTATAAGTTAATATGGTGGTTCCAGCATCCAGCCAATGGAGAAATGCAGCCGCATTTTTCCAGTCCTAAGATGATACCAATAGGAAACCGATAGCTCAAGGTACAGTTATCTGTTTTCGTAATTTTTTAATGCTGCTGTGAAGAATAGATTTTTCCTTTGCTGTTATTACGTTATTACTCATGATTATCCGATAAATTAGCACCACCACTTACAAAACTTACATGCACAATGCACGTACGACTATGTAATTATTCTATAAATTAAAAATTAGTTAATCAAAGTTTATGTTAGAGTCCGTTTTTAACTGTTTCTTTTGTCTTTTTAACGTAAACAACTTACTTATACCGGGTGTAACAAAATAAGTGTAAAACATTTCAGGGGGTGATTCCTCATCGTAAAAGAGATAGGGTCTTTCATATAAAGAAACTTCATTGGAGCATCCCTTGTTGAGATACAGCCATTTAAAGGGGGTACACAATAGCTTATTTCACTTTAAACAAAAAATGTCTCTTGAATTTTTTGCCCAAAATTAACCAGTTCGCAGAAAAAAATTATTTTACAAACAACTACAGAGATACATCGTCATAAGACGAAAATGCGAAACTAATTTATCTAAAGGGTGTCCCAAAATTTACGCAAGATTTGAATTTGCTGCCATTTGTGCACTGAAAAATAAACAGTTTAACAGCTGACAGTCTAGGGTTTGTAAAAATGGAGCGTTACACGACAGAACAACGTGTTTTCATTGTTGAAGAATATCTCAAAATTAATGAAAGTTTGGCGGCCACAGTTCGAAAATTTCGTACAAAATACGGTCGGAATGTTCATTTAACTTCGTCAACTGTGAAGAGAGTAATTGAAAAATTCAGCAAGACTGGATCTACTGGTGTGCTAAACATTCTGGTCGTCCAAAAACAAGCCGTTCAGATGTCAATATCGAAGCAGTGCGTGACAGTGTTGGTGAAAACCCAAGAACGTCAATTCGACGACGTGGACAAGAACTGCAAATTTCAAGAAGCTCTCTACAGCGTATACTCACTGAAGATCTGCGGCTCCATGCCTACAAAGTTCAATTAACACAAGAACTTTAGCCTAATGACCTTGCCCAGCGAAGAGAGTTTGTTGAATGGATTATCGAACATCAACAAGTGGACCCTGATTTTTCGAAAAAAATCATCCTAAGCGACGAAGCACATTTTCACCTTGATGGCTTTGTTAATCGACAAAATTGCCGCATTTGGGGTTCAGAGAACCCACGTGTGATTGTCAAAAAAAAAATGCATCCACAACGTGTCACTGTTTGGTGTGGATTTTGGGCTGGAGGCATTATTGGACCATACTTCTTTGAAAATGAGGCTGGTCAAGCAATGACTGTTACTGGTACTCGATATCGCGACATGATAAGAGAGTTCTTTCTCCCTCAATTGGATGATATTGATGTGGAGAACATGTGGTTTCAACAAGACGGTGCCACATGCCATACAGCCCGTGAAACAATCCAATTACTGAATGAGACATTTCCTGGTCGTGTTCTCTCTCGTTTCGGTGATCAGAATTGGCCCCCTAGATCATGCGATTTAACACCATTGGATTTCTTTTTATGGGGTTATTTGAAATCAAAGGTCTACGCCAACAAGCCCACAACAATCCGTGCGTTGAATGAGATAATTCAACGCTGCATTACTGAAATTGGGCCACATTTATGCACAATTGTCATGGAAAATTTCGACAAAAGAGTGCGTATGTGCCAGCAAAGCCGTGGAGGGCATTTGCCCGATGTGTTATTTCATACATAACCTTATTGTGTGTACTTTATGATTCATTAAAAAAATTATAATTTAAAGAAAAATAAATGTGTTTTATATTTAATTCAAATCTTGCGTAAATTTTGGGACACCCTTTAGTAGGCCGCTATTAGTGATAGTGACAATTAAATTGTTATCATGCTGTCAGTTTGTAAATTTTTGAAATTGAATTAATAATTAATTGTGTGTCGTTGTTCTGTTCTTAATTTATTAGTTTAATAATTCACTTGTTAAATGGCATACACAAATGCGGAAATGGCTGATATGCATTACGTTTACGGTCTGTCGCAGGGTAATGGGTTAGAAGCTTGTAGAAGGTATGCTGAAATGTATCCTCAACGGCAGCTTCTTCGCATTCATTCGAAAAAAGAACGCAGGATTGTGGTCGCCATCGAGAAGTTAGAACACCACAGCTTGAAGAAGCAGTACTTAATTCGGTTGAAGAACAACCCACGAGCAGTACTAGAAAAATTGCTTTCGAGTTAAATGTTGATCATATGACGGTATTTCGAATTTTAAAGGAACAACTCTTATACCTCTACCATCTACAACGAACGAGTACAGGCACTGTTACCGCGAGATTTTCCAAACCGCCTTGAATTTTCCAATTGGATGCTGGAAATGATTAGAAGAAATCCCGACTTTTGAAGACGATCTAATTCACAGACGAATGTACTTTTTCTCGCGACAAGATTATTAATTTTCATAATAACCACATATGGGCTGATGAAAACCCTCACGCTATTGTCCAAGCTAACCATCAAGAACATTTTTGTCTTAACGTGTGGGTTAGAGTTATTGGGGATTATTTAATTGGCCCTCATTTTCTACCTCCTCGATTAAATGGTGAGACATACACTCAATTTTTAAGAGAAGTGCATCCAGTATTGCTGGAGGAAGTTCCTTGTGGTATCAGAAGGGTAATGTTTTTTTATGCATGATGGGACTCTCGCCCATTTTAGTCAAGCAGTACGTCAGCATTTAACTCAAACATATCAAAATCATAGGATAGGTCGAGGAGGACCACAGAATTGGCCCGCTCGATCCCCGGATTTGAATCCTCTCGATTTCTCTACTTGGGGCCATTTACAGAGTTTCGTTTATACTACTCCTATTCGCGATGTAGAGGATTTAAGAAACCGCATCATCGATGCGTGCAGGGTAATTAGAGACTCCAGGAATATTTGAGCGAATACGTGGCTCAATGCGTCGACGTCTAGACGCATGTGTAATGACTGAAGGTGGACATATTGAACATTTACTATGATTTCTACATGTTGTATGTTTTGTTATTAATAAATTAGTTTTGTTTCTTCATCTTTAATCATACTTTGATGCAGATAGTAACTACAAAATAACAATAATAATCCAGTTCGCATTTATGACGATGTATCTCAGTAGTTGTTTGTAACATAATTTTTTTTCTGCGAACTGGTTAATTTTGGGCAAAAAATTCAAGAGACATTTTTTGTTTAGAATGAAATAAGGTATTGGAAATAAAATTTTAAATGGCAAGCAAATAATAAGACAAAAAGTTACATTGGAAATAAATTTTAGGTGTTGCGTTTTCCACCCCTTACAACCATGGGGTACACCAAATAAATTACTGAGTAAGTGTATTTTTGATAGTAAAAATGTCACCTTAATTTGAATTTTGTAACTTTTTTAGTGTTTGTAAAAAAAATTAAAAATCAATTTTATGTACCCCCTTTAAATGGCTGTATCTTAACAAGGGATGCTCCAATGAAGTTTCTTTATATGAAAGACCATATCTCTTTTACGACGAGGAATCACCCCCTGAAATGTTTTACACTTATTTTGTTACACCCTGTATATTTAGGACCAGTACACCGGACCAAGCCAAGAAGTGTAAACGATATAGAAAAAGCAAAGGTATAAGGTAGCAATCATCGAGGACAAAGATGGAATGGCTTAACACTGCAAAAAGTCGTCACAAACCGGATATCTGTAGTATAGAAACAGTAAGGATTTCTACAGTAAAGAAATAGGTTTCTCGCGAAAAAACCTAAAGTAAGAAAAGGAGCAAGGAGGAAAACCTACAATACAAGCCAGTACAAGACAATAAATGTCAGGCCTCAGAGTATGCAAGGGAACAATGGGAATGCTGGATAGAAAAGTTGAGATACTTCAAGCTGTGGTAACAATGATCGTTAAACGAACAACCGAAGAAAAGAATAGGTAACTAGGCCTAAAAGTCTACTAAGTCGTGGTTTCCGAAGAAAAGAAAAAGATCTAGAAAGCATCTACCACAGGAAGAAGAGCGAAAAAATTTAAATAAGTTCGTATGAGAACTAACAGTAAGAAAACCAGCAGAGGGATAGGGAAAGGAAGGTGGACCAAAAGGAATGCAGAAGTTAAACTAAAAAATTACAAAAACTCTAACCTAAACATAAAACTATACGTAAGAAGTACCAAAACTAAAGAAAAAAAGGACAACCTAAAATATGTATGTGTGTGAGGGAGAGCGGATGTGTATGCGTGTGTATGTATGTGTATGTGTGTGTGTGTGTGTGTTGGACCGTTTTAGCCGCCTCTTACGACAGGCAGGTCGTACCGTGGGACTATTCTAATCCCGGACCCACACGGGGTTGGAGTACAAGAAGAGAATGAAAGAAAAGATAAGTAAGTTGTTTACGTTAAAAAGACAAAAGAAACAGTTAAAAACGGACTCTAACATAAACTTTGATTAACTAATTTTTAATTTATAGAATAATTACATAGTCGTTCGTGCATTGTGCATGTAAGTTTTGTAAGTGGTGGTGCTAATTTATCGGATAATCATGAGTAATAACAGCAAAGGAAACGTCTATTCTTCATAGCAGCATCAAATAATTACGAAAACAAATAACTGTACCTTGAGCTATCGCCTTCCTGTTGGTATCATCTTAGGACTGGGAAAATACGGCTGCATTTCTCCATTGGCTGGATGCTGGAACCACCAACTTAACTTTATAATTTACATCGAGCTTGTTGAACAATTTTAGGGTGTTTTAAAAATGAATGCAGAAAAAATTACTTGCAGGGTATTGAAAACACCTTTCCTAGCAACTCACCACACTCATGGACGTCCCAGAAGGGCTAATTTGATCAATATTTTAGACGGATAAAAATTGATATTTACGCTTTCAATTTTCGTTGAATAATATAGCTATATTAGTGGGAATGAATTTATTCGTTTCTTACGTTTTGAACATATTCATATGACGCAAATTATTGATCAAGCAATTCTTAGAATATAATCTAGAAATGTTTTCTAAGCGGGCGCTGCAATTTATTTTTGTGTACAGTTCTTTACTCTGATTCTTTTTATATCCTTTTCCTGGGTGTGTAGATCAGAATGGACAGGTAAAATTTTTGAAAAATGTTTTATTTTGGGGCCCATGTGTATTTTTTGCATGTTGGACAGTTTTTTCAAAAATGTTTTCTTCTGTGCTAGAGCTGTACTTTTTTATGTACTGTTTATTGTTCTAATTCTTTTTGTATAGTGTTCTTGGGTATGTGTGTTTTGAAAATGCTCTTTTATAAGTTTTCAATAGAAATGCAAGACTAATTCGTCAGTCGTGGTGGCATTATTATGTACTTTGACACCATCAATAAAAAGCAGCGATAGAATGACTAACACAAATGCCGTGGTAGTGCTTTATGCGTGGAGAAAATTTGAAGTTTCTTTGAGATTTTGTAGTGCAATGTAATGTTTAAATTTTTCAAGAATAATTTTTGTTACTGTGGCAGTTTGTTCTTTTTGGTATTGAGATTTGTACATTTGTTTACTGCACACTCTGAAGTTTGTCGGCGAAGAATAAAATTGTTTTAGTGTGACTGTTTGTTTTTGTTTTGTAATTGTTAAGAGTGGGGAAATTATCGTCATATTCTTCTGGCACAATCCTAGATATGCCTACTTTTTATTTTTTTAATTGGGAAAGTGGTTTCGGTTTTAAATAGAATAAAAGAAAATAATATGCCATTCAATTGAGCTATTTTTAAATATTTTGGAATTTGTTTATAACAAAATTAAACAGAATATTGTTGTAATTTGTATATCATCCTCAGCACGTTTTCTAGTTTCAGAATGAAACAAAAAAATTTTTTTTTCGTTAAATTTTTCTAAGATTGTGCCCAACGTATTTTTTCATAAGCGCCATGTACATTTAAATCTGTCGGTATTCCCCTCACATTTTTAATAGTTCAGCAGGATTTATTCAGGTGTCGCCACACAATTTTCATTGCAGGAGATGTCGAATAGGCAGGCGTGTCACTTTTAAGAAATTAATTGCAAAGGGTTCAAACGCCTGAATTATTTAATAAAAGGATACGTCATTTTATTAAATATGTTTAAAAGTCATAAATCATCTGCAAGTACGCTAGGAATATATAGTTATTTTCCTTAAATGGATAAACGCCCCAATTCAAAGAACGCGCTATTGGAAAAAACCATAAAACCGAAATAATGCTGCTCATTAAAACGTGACATCCTCATAAATATTACATCATTCAGAATGACTAATGTTTCGAAATAAGCCGAGAATAAAATGGAAAAAATGACGTAGCTAGAATTTTTGTATACAAGCGGAAGTAGTTAAGAGGATTGGGTCATTCATCATAAAACCAAACAACATGTTAGATGCAAGCGAAGTTTTATGCTTTAAATTATTTTATGACATGAAACATACGTTTCGAGTAATATGTAATTTATTTTGTTAGCGTTCCACAAATGGCATAGAACTTGCGTAAATATAAAGTATAATTACTTTGAAAAATATTCGGAAATTTAACCATCTTTGACATAAATAATCGTGACACAAGACTAGAACTGTTGATTTTAATCGATTGAAGATAAAATGTAGTTTGCTAACTGATATTTTAACGTCAAATGGAGATTTGAAATGGAACCAGGAAGTATTTAATTCCGTTACTTACGATGGAAATGAGATTTTGATAAGAGCTATTTGACAATAACAGCAAGTATATAACATTTGTTTTTTTTAACTTATAAGTCTAGTTAGATATTAGCACTTTAGCCAGAATAAGTTCTTCATATTATAAAAATTATTTGTCAAGTGCCCTGTTTCAATTGTCAAAGCTCTTATGGTGGACGAACGTCCAAAAGGCTTTCAGTCAGGCTTACTTCGTATAATAGGAGTGACTGTAGAAAGGAATTAAATCCTGCGCTCTTACTTCTCGCGTAATTGAAACAGGACATTCAATGGATTATGCTAATACCAAAATTACTTTTAGAAAAAACATTATCGTAAACGATTATTTTTAGGAATGGTTGCTACATTGTTAAAAATAAATCCTTTAAACAAGAAAACAGATACTCAAAATTTAAGTAACATTTACTCTTCTTTATTGTCCCTTATTAGAAAAGAATAGCAAAATTTAGCAGTGTCTACTCTTTATAGTTTTACATATTTAAATAGAAAGTACTAATTTAGGTTAATTAAATATAAGATATTTGATCACTTCTCCCCTTAATTAATTTATAACACTTTAGTCTATTCAACTTTTATACCTTTAATTATAGTACAGTAGTTTAAACAACAGAATAAGCTTTTATTATGTAAACGTCTTTCACGTTTGACATGTGAAGTAATGTCCAACTTCCACGCGTTCTGGGACCTTTCCTTATAAAATGTGCCACGGCTTTTTGCTCACTTTTCTGAAAATAAACTATCTACTTGAAAAATTCTGCTACGGGAAATAGACAATATTTATTTACACTCCAACTAAATTGAATATACCACACAAAACAAAATTAGTCTCCTCTTTCTCTCTCACGTCATTTACAAATTATATACATCCCCTTTAATATACGCCTTTAACAGTATATTGCGAGATCAATATTTACACCATATAATATCCAATTAATAAAAAAAAAGTAATAGGGCTTCAACACACTTCTTACTTTAATTCTGTTTCAATACGAGCTCATAGTAAAATCTTGACTTCTTAGTGCTAAAATTTGCACACCAATATACAAACAGACCCTTTTACCTTGTACATAATATAAAATACTTGCAATACCATACATTATTCACACAAAAATATTAAAAAAAAGAACCCAAATTAAAATATTCCATCAGAAACATTCCCCTATTTTGTCCTTTTAGTTAATATACAACAATTATACACCCAATCCACAAAGTCATTAATTAACATATTTACACATGCACAACAATAAAGCACAGTTACACAAGGAGTCTGCTGCCTGGAACTGAACAACTCTAACTCTGATTATTTCATCCAATTTTTGCTGTATCCAGATTTACCACGAGGTCCTCTATCGTCAACCAAACTACTGCGGTACCTCAAAACTCTTCTTCTATAACCATAGTTTGATTAGGCGCCGACATTTACTCCATACTAATTGCATTATTTTTACAATAAGTGCAAAATAAAATCTAATTGCTTTTAATTAAAAGCGTTTATCGTAGTTCATAGGAGTATGCAATTCGTATAAGCATATCGGAGTCTCAAAGTCGTAGTATACTAATAAACTAAAAGCGTAATGACGTTGAAAATTAAGAGAGAGCTTCTCATCAAAACCCTGTGGCTTATATTCAAGTTCCCCACCTCCAAAAACTGCTACAATTCCTGAAATCAACGAGGCTAAATTCTTGCCTTCCACAATCCGCCCCACACTCACAACTCATGTACACAACAATTCTACGTAATCCTTTCCAACCGCCACTCTAAGTTACACAATTTTAACAACACTTCTCTGAAAATGACTTGCAACAAACAATAACCCGCACGCGTACTAAAGTTTTCGTAGTATTTTTAAAAATCGATACTCAAAACAGCCTTGGCATTTACCCCAAGTCGACAACAACTAACATCTAAGCTACGCCTCTAACTAACACGTGTTATCTCCATCTCACTTCTACCTACGCACTCAAATCACCTTTCTCTGTTACCTAGTTTGCAATATTTGTATAACGAACGATCGCTAATCCCATCCTATTCTGCGTATACTCAAGTTTTACGTCCTTTTCAGAAGTCATAAATTTGTTTATCATCTCACCAATTGACGTCGGTAACTAAACTACCTAGAATTGCTGTTGTTTTGTTCAAGTCTTATCTCCCCTAATAATACAAGGAAAAATAAAGCGATTTGAAATCGAGCTAAAAGCTTTTCGAAATATTCCTACCAACTAGTCTGTAATTTAATACGAAAGTTATATTTGTATTTAAAAGTCTGAAACTTAAATGCTGTATTATACACAGGATGTTTCTTGTATATCCTGCGCTATATTTTCTGAATAATTATCTGAATGATTATGAAAATTAAATTTTATCTTCTTAAATTTTACTGATAAATTATTACATTCTAAACTATTTACTTTAAAAGACTACTTTAAAAGATGTATTTTCACATGCTGAATGCCAAATCAGTTTCAAAATGAAGAATAAAACCCTTTCAGCCCCTAAATATTACAGTGATTCAAATTCAGCCACGAGGGCACTTTGTCGACGCGTTTCGCTCTAATTGGGGCTCACCGGGACAGGAGAAGCAAAGGTTTAATATTTAAAACAGACACATATGGGAACTTCAGCATCACCTAGCTAACAATTTGTGTCTTCGTGTCGTTTTACCTGACATCGCAGGTTTATAGCAACAGTCGACACGGAGGAGTTCCTGGTTAACTGCCTTTTTCCATAGCCAAAAGATATAATTTCCTGCCTGACTCGTTATCTCTGCGTATGCGCGATTAATATTCCTCGTTTGCGTGCGTCAATCCTCATGTTCCTGCCTATTTATTTCTCGATTATTATTTCCCTCATGATTAGTCCGCTCTATTTGTTGCCTTGGTATCTGACCTGATTTTCTACTTCGCCTGAAATATTTATTATTAACATTATTGTAATTACCCCTATTAAAATTTTTCCCATAATTATAATTGTTTCGTTGATAATTGGTTCTTCGAGTCTCAGTATTTATTTGCGTCCTAGAATTTATTTCCAACTCATCATACCTTTGTAGATATTCTATAAATATGTCCCGGTCTACTATATTCTGTATTGTAATATATCTTTTTACTTCCGCATTGAAATGCCCTGCCAAATATTTTATAATTTGTTTATCCGGTAAAGAAGGATCTAATTTTTTGCTACGCTAAACTTTCCTATAGCATATAATTCCCGCGTCATTCCTCTATCTGAATTATATTTTCCCAAACTCAGGTCATTCCTTACTTTGTCTTGTTGATTATCCTCCCAAAAGTGTCGTAGAAATTTTTGTTCGAACTGTTGAAATGTTTCTATCTTGCTTTCAACTAAGTTGTAGTCATGTTTTTCATGGCCTCT
This sequence comes from Platerodrilus igneus, assembly GCA_036346225.1. Taxonomy (NCBI): domain Eukaryota; kingdom Metazoa; phylum Arthropoda; class Insecta; order Coleoptera; family Lycidae; genus Platerodrilus; species Platerodrilus igneus. The sequence goes on from JARFIW010001121.1 coordinate 392,544, forward strand.
TCACTTCTGTCCATTTTACTGTTCAGTGCCATCAAAATCTCCATCATTTTTGTTTCTTGTGAGGTCCGTCGTTCCTTGCTAGAACTCCTTTCAAATTACACTCTCTTGGGATCCTATTTCCTCGCTTTGATTTCTTAATGCCTCTCTTGTTTCCCGTATTCTTTTGTCCATTTTTGAAAATTATATTTACACTAACTTTTAAATATTTTAATAAATCTGCCTAAATTTAATTAATGTACAAATTTCTCTGAATTTTTGATTTCGGTGATTTTTCTCAAATCAAAAACTCTAATTATAGCCCCGGTTTAATTTAATAATTTTATTTTGTTATGTTTCAATCCCACGGTCGTATTGTCAAATTTATGTAATATAATTCGGGTCTCTCCGTTCAGGTCGCTGTATTTCATCGTGGTAAAACATTCTCGCCCTACGTTCGGGTCGCCATATATTTTTGCTATGTATTTTCTCCCCTAAGTTGTTGCTTCATAAATTTGCTGTAGTACCCCCCTTACTTTTATTATGCCACGGCTAGCCCTTTTTAATTTACACAGAGTGTACAATGTTACGATGATTAATTTTCTTTCACCCCTGTATGATTACCTGTGTGAATTGATAAAACGAAGTCAATCAACATTCATATAATGAAAGGAAATAATATTTACTCTTCACAATTTTCGTAATTTTTTAAATACATCCTTCAATCAATTAATATAATATGGATTATTTATCCCAAAATTTATATCCTTTTAATTCAAAATAAAGTCACCAAAAACAACACCCTTTTACAAAAAAAATCTGGAACGTTCGAGACCTTTTTATGATTATTACGTAAGTTTCAACGTACGCAATGTTTCTGTTGACTCCTTACAAATTAGTGAGAAAATTAATATATTCAGTGTAAAAATTTTAAATTGAAGGATTCCTTAAAACTAGGTAGGTATGACCTGATTTGTTTCGTGTTGTGGATCAACACCCACTTGTTATCTTCAATCGAAACCAATGCTCTACTTTGTACTCCTTATGTTGAACCAATAATTCAGTACGGTTACCCCTTGTTTCCAAAAATCACCTCGTGCTTTATTCAATATTTCTCTGTATACGCCTCAAATACCACTTTAGTATTATGAGTTTCTGTACACCAGACTTAGTATCTTTGATTATAATTGTTTTAGACGCAGATTATAATTAGAATTGTGCCAGAATTCCAGACCAGAATTAGAATTGTTTTCGACGCAGATTAGAAGCCCTATATCATTATGAATATTTAATTTAAATTAATTACTCAATTTCTACTTACGTTTTCTAAAAAAAAACGGCAAAATCTCTTCATATATCCTTAACGCAATTGTTGCACAGCACTATTTCACTATAATATAAATTTTACTTATCTGACGCGTAACTTTCTGATTAAAAGTGTTGTGGATTCAACGTGCTTTAAGTGGAGACCGACCGTGCCTTATCACCGGTGGGTGTTATATTACTTTTTCCCATTACATTTGGATTGGTTTTCCAAGCAGTCCTACAGATTGTTGCAACCAACCACGTTTGTTTTTAATATTTCAAGCTGATTTTTGATGAAACTCTTTTGTATTTCTGTGTCATGCTGTTTATTTACGATCTTTGATTGCCTTATTTTTTGTTATCGTGGCCGGACTTTTAACTTATATCTGTTGTTTTGTATAGATAACGCTTTTGGAGAATTGTACGAAATAAATGATGTAACACGAATGCTGTTTTCTTATTTATTTAGACTGATCTTTGAAAGTGCGTTTTCTTATCAAAGCGTTTATTGTTCCTTCTTTATCACAAGCGTAATTGCATGAAAATTTATTAGGTTTTCTCTTATCTTCTGCGTATTTGTTTTATAAACTTGTTCAACACTTCTCAACGTAGTTTAATTACATGTACGATTATTTCTCTGCTGAATACGCGTTCTTTTATTGAAAGATATGCTTAGTGGCATTGCTTAAAGTTAATTACGGTCTATATACAGGGTATTAAATGCTTGCTATTTACATAATGTACGAAGACTTATTTTTCTGCTAAATAATGCAGTTTTCTTATTCTTATCGCTATTTACAGTTACTACACGACCCTAACTACTCAATACACCCCTAAACAACCCCTTATCACAGCAATATATATATATATATATATATATATATATATTGCTATGATAAGGGGTTGTTTAAGGGTGTATTATATAGCAAGGGTCGTGCAGAAGCCATAAATTACGATAGGAAGCAGAAAACTGCATTTATTTAGTAGAAAATTTAATAATTCTTATATTATATAAATAGTAAGCATTTAACACCCTGTATATAGAGCATAATTAGTTTTAAGCGAAACAAATGAACACATCTTATAAGAATAGGACGCATAGTTAGCATAGAAATAGGTAATTCATACATTAGGTAAATGATAAGCATTTAACACTCGGTATATAGAGCTTTAGTAAGTTTAAGTAATGCAAATAACGATATTTTTCAGTAGAAGCACGCGTATTTAGGGAAATGATAATGAATGTAATTAAACACGCATTAAAAAGGGTTCTAATTAGTTATATTGTAATACGGAGATAAGAGATAAAACTTAACAAAGCCTTGTGTAAGTGCGTAGAAACAATCAACAGTTTTGATAAGACAATGCAGTTCAAAGATGCGTAAATAAATAAAAATAGACGAAAGTAAGATTTAAATTACATCATGTATTTTTGTATAATATGGAAAACGCGATTATTTACTCAAAACAAAGTATGGTCTGATAACGAGGTATCTATAAGCAAACAACCATTACCCGGAAAACCAAGTATATTACATCAGAAAACCACTTCAAGTGCAGGAAATACAATGACCTCATTGGTTAAGATTAGCGACGGACTTGGTGGGAACTCAACCCACATCCAAGTAGGTTGAGCCTATATTAACAGCGACAATGATAACGGAGCTCAGTTTTAACTCAAGAAGGCCAAGCTGCGATACTCTGAACCTAAAAGTCACGCGTAATAATATAATAGTGAAAATAGATAGTGACAAGTTAGTGCTACAAATATGGAAGTTTATTTTGTTGTTTAACGTGAGTAGAATTTGGGGGTAATTTATTTAAATTAATAAGATGATAATAGGGCTTCAAAGGTGTGTATAATAAATTCAAGTAAGTTGATAATAATTCCAAAGTGGATGGATATAATAGATCCAAATGTGTGAATAATAACTCCAAAGTGGATGGATATAATAAATTCAAGCAAGATGATAATAGGGTTCCAAAGTGGATGGATATAATAAATTCAAGTGGATAGATATAAAATTACAAATGGGTGTATAATAAATTCAAATATAATAATCCAAATGGGTGTATAATTCAAATCCTAATTGGATGATAATAATTCTGAATTGATGTTGGTTGATAATGGATGGTATAATAATTTAAATGCATAGAAGATTCTAATTGAGGGTATAATATTTCAAATGTATGGGGATGTTTTAAATGGATTACTGTAATACTTCAAAGCAGCGTCGACGATTTTGATATAATTGTGAGTTGCGAGAAAATAAAGAAGCAATTTATGGAAACACAGGGATTCAATTAAGCAGAACAGAGCAGGTCATCTTATTAGTTTTAAGATATTCTTTTCTATTTTTAATTTTCATTACTGAATTTATTCAATTACATAAACTTGTGTAACAGAGTCAACAACAAACTTTGCATACGTTAAAAGTACGTAATATTATAAAGGGGTTTAGAACGTTCCAGGCTTCTTTGATAAAAAGAGTAGTTTTTGGTGACTTTAGATTGATTGCAAAGCATATAAATTTTGGGATAAAATAAGACTTGTGAAATTGATTGATTGAAACGTGTATTTTAATAATTTTCAAAACTTGTACAAAATATTTCTTTTCATTATATGAAATTAATTGACTTTATTTTATAATTCAAACAAAGAGGTAATCAGAAAGGGGTGAAGAAGAAAAAAATTGATCATCGTAACGTTGTGCACTCTGTGTAGAATAATAAAAGCTAGCCGTGGCAGAATAATAAAATTAGTGGGAGTGAAATTTGATTAGGAAAACACAGAGAGGTGGAGTTAAGTAGAAAACGTCATTGACACCGAGTACGGCGTTATCATATCAATATATATATATATAAACATTATTTTAATTAAAATTAAATAAAAACCCTTAACCACAAAAAATATTTAAATTACTAGATACGTATTTCGACCACTATGTGGTCATCATCAGTAGGAAACCTCTTAAAAAAAAAAATAAAATAAAATTAAAATAATAATAATTAGCTGTTGTTCTGGAACACTTCAGAGGATATTCTCCTCACCACTTAGGCTGAAGTGAACCTTCCCAACCTATAATTTACTATATTGTTGCTTTAAACACTATCGAGGATATTCTCCTCACCCGCAGGCTGGTGTTCTCAACAACAAACAAGTGAAGTGTGACATTATAAATTAAATCTAGTTAATTTATACTAATTCTAAATCTACTGAAGCGGAACCAATTTAATCTTGCTTTCTCATTGGTTGTTGACCAATAGGAAAGCAACGAAGATAACGCTATTGGCCCTTTTTGGTGTTTAAGAGGGTCCTTTATGTTTAACAATTTTAATTGATTCATAGGCATTTAAGGAGGAAAACGTTGGTACCGCTTTTAACAATTTAACATTTTCTAGTTTAACGGGTGGCTGGTTTCAAATATATGTTTGACGACCTGAGACCTTTCATATTTACCATATTTGAAGTGAGCAATGTGTTCTTTAAATCTTGTTGTTATATTCCTCTTGGTCTGACCAATATATTTTTGAAAACACCTGGCCCTGCACAACTAATTTCATAAATCCCCGACTTTTGCAATTTTCCACTTTGTCTTTTGGATTACCTAGCAAAACTTTAATTTTATTAGTATTAGTGAAAGCAATTTTGAAATTACACTGTTTGAATATTTTATCAAGACCCTTTGTGGTTTTGTGAAACGGAAGTTTAACATATTTAACATTATCGTTAGAGGTGGTTGATTGCAAAGTCGTTGATTTACGGATGTTGATCCTATTTTACACTTTCTAAAAATATTATCTATAATATCAGAAGAGAAACCATTGTAATTCGCTATTTGTTTAATAAGAGCAAATTCCTTATTAAATCTGTTTTTATTTAAAGGAAATTCAATAATCTATTAATTAAAAAGTTAAATGAAGCCAACTTATGTTGTATGCTATGATTAGAGGAAGACAAAATAAAGCGATTTACATTGGTTTCTTTTCTATAAATGTCAAATTCTAATTTATTACCATGTCTAATTACTAATGTATCTAAAAGGGGTAATTGTCCATTATTCTCTAGTTCATACGTAAATTTTATGCTTTGAAATTTTGAATTCATTTCTTTAAGAAAATCATCAACATTTGATTTAGAAGTGTCAAAAACTGCAAAAATATCATCCACGTACCTTAACCATATTCTTGGGAAGTATTTGGAGTTTTCTTTTAACTCGGTTTCAAAACGAGACATAAATAAATTTGCTATGAAAGGTGATAAGCTATTTCCCATTGCTGTGCCTTCATGTTGTTCGTACAACTTGTTGTTGAATTGAAAACAGTTCTGGGACATGCAATGCGAAACAAGCTCACTTCAAATATGGTAAATATGAAAGGTCTCAGGTCGCCAAACATATATTTGAAACCAGCCACCCCGTTAAACTAGAAAATGTTAAATTGTTAAAAGCGGTACCAACGTTTTCCTCCTTAAATGCCTATGAATCAATTAAAATTGTTAAACATAAAGGACCCCTCTTAAACACCGATAAAGGGCCAATAGCGCCATCTGCGTTGCTTTCCCTATTGGTCAACAACCAATAAGAAAGCAAGATTAAATTGGTTCCGCTTCAGTAGATTTAGAATTAGTATAAATTAAGTAGATTTAAGTTATAATGTCACAATTCACTTGTTTGTTGTTGAGAACACCAGCCTGCGGGTGAGGAGAATATCCTCGATAGTGTTTAAAGCAACAATATAGTAAATTATAGGTTGGGAAGGTTCACTTCAGCCTAAGTGGTGAGGAGAATATCCTCTGAAGTGTTCCAGAACAACAGCTAATTATTTTTATTTTTAAGAGGTTTCCTACTGATGATGACCACATAGTGGTCGAAATACGTATCTAAGTAATTTAAATATTTTTTGTGGTTAAGGGTTTTTATTTAATTTTATTTAAATCGTGCCACAGTGTTCCTATAGATTATTATTTTAATTTCTTGACCATCTGTATTACATATAACATTGTAATTTCTTGGACGTTGGTCAATGTATACCTACAGTTATTTCTAAAAGTAGGTAGAATAACTATAACAATTTGTAATTGCGTTTATTATTTTTATTTTTAAGACGCGTTTCGGTCATCAGGACCATTATCAATTATGTTCTACAAAACATTACCTATAGAATATGAAAAATATTTTTAATAATTACATACCTAAAACTGAATTGTAGTTTGTGTATCTAAGCTAAAGTAAAACATTTAAACATTTGTCACGGATATAAAAATTCTCTAAAAATTGTCACTTCATAAAAATAAAATGATGTTTTACATTTAAAAATACAAGAACGCAGAACACTTAAAGTATACGAATGTAATAACATTTATTATTTAGTATAAACTGTTAAATAATATAAATTGTAGTGTGTGGTGATAAGTAAACTTGTTTAATAGTGGTGGTATATATATGAAATATGTGCAATAGGATATTTATAACAAAGTGCAATTAGGCTATTAAATTTTGGTAGAAATGTGCGAAATTGTCTTGATCGTTTTTTGAATATATTGCTTGTGAATTTCTTTGGATTTGTATAGTTTCTAAATTAAGACCAGAAATAGAGCAAAAATACAAAACACACACCATATACAAAATAAATTGCAGTGATTGTCCCGGCGTGTATATAGGAAATTCCAAACAATACCTCCATAAACGAATATACGAACATAAATATTCAATAGAAACTAACAACAAAAAATGCACCGCTCTAGCAACCCATGCCTTAGAACATTTACACAAATTTGATTTTAATAATGTAGAAATTTTAGGTACTGAAATGAAAGATAGTAAAAGAGGATTTTTAGAAACTATACAAATCCAAAGAAATCCACAAGCAATAAATTCAATAAACGATCAAGACAATTTCACACATTTCTACCAAAATTTAATAGCCTAATTGCACTTTGTTATAAATATCCTATTGCAAATATTTCATATATATATATATATATATATATATATATATATATATACCACCACTATTAAACAAGTTTACTTATCACGACACACTACAATTTATATTATTTAACAGTTTATACTAAATAATTAATGTTATTACATTCGTATACTTTAAGTGTTCTTCGTTCTTGTATTTTTAAATGTAAAACATCATTTTATTTTATGAAGTGACAATTTTAGAAATTTTATATCCGTGACAAATGTTTAAATGTTTTACTTTAGCTTAGATACACAAACTACAATTCAGTTTTAGGTATGTAATTATTAAAATATTTTCATATTCTATAGGTAATGTTTTGAAGAACATAATTGATAATGGTCCTGATGACCGAAACGCGTCTTAAAAATAAAAATAATAAACGCAATTACAAATTGTTATTCTACCTACTTTTAGAAATAACTATAGGTATACATTAACCAACGTCCAAGAAATTACAATGTTATATATATATATATATATATATATATATATATATATATGTAATGTAAGGGGGTACAAAAGGCTTCTAAGGCTAGATTTGTATTAAAAAGGGTGTATGCCAAACGACATAATTCATATATCAGAAACAGTAAGTTAAAAAACTATATTTTGCCGTACTTTACATATGCCAAAGTATTTACCAATTTAGTTTGAAACATATGTGCCAAAAGGTAAAACAAAATGACTTAATGACGTTGATACAATGCACGATACTCAAGGTTTTATACTGAGTTGAAAGTTTATAAGCCATTGAAAGTACATTTGCCGTCGGAAAACCGGACGCGTCTACGGATATCTACAATCAACCAAGCGTCCAGGTCTTGTGTGAAGTATTTTGGCTTTTCATTTAAGTAGAATCAACTTTTGGACGAATTGTAAATTCAAAATTATAAGTGAATAGAAATCAAAGACCTAATTGGAGAATTGTGAAGTGTTTAGGACCAATGGTAGAAATTAGGATTGTGTGTAAAAACTATAGTTAAGGTATTTGTGACACTGGTGAAAAGAAAATTTGTTATTGGATAATTTTATGATGTAAAAATGTATTTTAAGTAAGCTAGTTTAGTTATGCTTATTGCTTAGCGAAGTAAATAAAGGATTCTATTTCGACCATTTTAGTAAAAGACGTGTTTTGAAAACCTGCGTTAAAGTTGTATTATATTTGGATAAAATAAATGTTTTTGAGTTTAAAGAGTATCATTATTCAAGTGAAAGTATAGAAGCGACGATAATTGAAGAGTATTATAAAGTGTTTAAAGTGCAACGGGAAAGCAGCGGATATTTAGTTAGAGTGGAACGAGATTGGTATTTGGAATTGGAGTGATTTTGGTTAAAAGGCAGTAGGAGATTTGAGTGGATATATAAAGCGACGGCGAAGCTACGACGATATAAATAATTTTGGAGTGAATTGGATAAAGATTAAAGGCAGAAGGACATTGAGTGGATATTGGAGTTAAAGTAGGGCATAGATTGGATTTGGAACAGGACGGCAGGATAGATTTGGATTTGAGTACGGAAAGGTGGAAGGATTTATTGGAGCACGCAGTGAGAGAACAGGAGAGCAGCATATTACGGAAGAAGATTTCAACGCAGAAACGAAGGGAACACGGAAGAATAAACGCAGGGGGAAGTAAATACAACGGTATATTCAAAATTCTAAAATCAGGGTAAATTATTTCAGATTTGGGGTCAGCAAAATTATCTTAAGACACCTGGAGGCGATACTCAGGATCATCAGTGATTGTGTATCCTTGTGAAGGCGCGTACGGCGATTAAGAACTTGAGCCAGCAACAGTCAAAGGAGGCATCAGCGCGGTATAGCTCAGGTGAGTATCGTGTAATATCTTAAAACGTCAAACATAAGTCAGAATTTGTATACATAAATTAATTTGGCACCAAGCAACATTGATCAGTTAAATTTGGCATATACAGTAAACTAATTTCATTTTAAAAAGTGGTAAAACAAACGAATGTGCAGTTTGGTTGGGTAGTGCACATCTACTTACGATTGAACCCACGGTGAGTAGGTGAACACCCTGAGATTAAGGTTTCATATAGTCGAGGCATAAAAATAGTAAACAGTTAAATAGTGAACCAACCAAACTTTGATAAGGCACATCAGATAGAAATAAATCATTGAATACGTAAATTAGGGGCTACGACAAAAAAAGGTCGTTCATACAAATAAAAGATTAATTTAAAATAAATATTTAAATTAAAATATTAGGGTGGAGGGGTGGAGTAGTATTTAAACTTTCTTTCTTTTAAACATAAGAATATATATATATATATATATATATATATATATATATATATATATATATATTCAATGGGAGCATTCTTTTTCCATGTTCTTTGCTGTATTTTAGAATTTCTACAATTATTATCTTGCGTTTACTCCGATAATGTCGGGTTCTTAATTTATTAGACACTTTTATACTTTTATAGGTTAGTATTTAACATTTATAACTAACCACAATGAAACAATAAAGTAGGAATATTTGTAATTCTGGTAACTTTAGTCCTTTAGATAATCCCGGGTTGGGCTCAGTTTATCGATAGATCCTCTACTGCAAGCCTTCTGAAGAACAAAAACCAGGAAGAGAGAAGCATAATGGAATAAAAAGAGATAATATTGTCTTCATCGGCAGCACCTGCTGCAGCCGTTTACCACTTCAAATTACCGATTTAATGTGTTCATTCGCTTCACTGCCGGGAAAACCCAAGCCATTCTTTACTCGTGGTAAAAGTCAACTCTCGTTGGCCTATCACCGTCACGCGATTGCCGAAAGCCTTTCACGCGTTTTTTATCGGCAAGTCACGTAAATGTTCAAAAATGTGCTTAATTTAAGCAAGAGCCGCGATGAAGTTGTTTATAAAAAATTATAAAGTAAAACAAGCTTAATATGCGTCAGAAACGACAGACCAATAAAATAATTCTCAATTATCGAAATAATTTAATGGAACTTAATGGTGTCAAAATGTCTGTTTTCTATTCAATTTCTTTATTACGAAGCAATTTTTAAAAGTTTCTTCGCGTAGCTTCTTTAAACACTATTGGGTTACGTCGAGAGAAGTAAAAATAACGCCTGTAATCTATTTTTCCGATATACCATAAAACTAACAACCACGACGAGCTCGGATATAATCCATACATTACCTATTCATACAGTTTCATTTCATCCATATTCATGAAATTTTGATAAAATGTAAAACTAAACCACGTTATATGTTAGTTTAATCCCGGCTTGAATTACATACATATTCAGCATTACAGGAAATAGAGCCAAAGCACTTGCAATAAACACAAATTTACATAAAATTATTTTGTTTGTGACAAGGTTATATTAATTTTGCTGGTAATGAGTTAGAACGAGATCCCAATGTAAACCACGTGTTGAAGGGTAGTGGTTCAGATGATTTTCATACACGTGTTATTTGTATGCTAATTTCGTTTTAATAAGATAATATGTCTACAAGTTTTATGGAAGTCTGCAACTGACACTATAAATAAAAACATATAAAAGGGAGTGTGACTATAAAAAGTTTGCTAATAACAGTTTTGAATTTTTGAGTTAATATATTCTTAAATAAAGACAGATTTTTTAAAGAGCTTACACTTATTAAATAAATAGTGAATACCATGGAGTCTTAACCATTAATATAGATAATATCCTCAGAAAATGTAAAAATATAAATAGCATTCGTAAACCACGGAGCTTTCAATCAAATGCCACTAATGACTTCACAATCACATAATAAAAACTTAGATTACTTTCAAAATTTTCTTTTAGTAATACAAATAAAATTAATAATTTTTTAAGTTACCCAATAGACAAGATTTACAACTTTCAAAAGTAGGAAGTTTATCAGATTAGTTGTTGATAGCAGGATATTTTCAAAAATATATTGGTTGGACTAAGAGAAATGTGTCAACTAGATTTTGTTGCGTGGTATGACAATTTCTTTCGTTGAATAAGAATTTCTAAAGGAGATTTTCCTTAATAAAGCTATACACTTGTTGAGCTGATTGAGAATTGTGAAAGGAGTAGAATATACTCAATCAAAATAAGATTGCACGTAATTCAACGAGATCCATGGCTCTTAAAAGACAACCAGGCAAAAGTGAAACGAAAAGGAGCGATTTCTAGATAAAAAGTTTTATGCATTATTGTAATATGTGTGCCCAGGATTATGCTTGTTATGTTTAATAATAATCAGAGAGTGTTTTGACTTTGGCGAATTTTGTATGCAGTGTTTTGAAAACTAATTTTAGCGCCTTCTGTAAAATTAAGTTATTAGGAGTTATTATTAGTGTACTTTAAGAAAGCCTGACTCATTGTGTGACTGAAATTCATTTGGAGAGACACTTCGTGTCTCTAGAAATTCTGTGGTTATACAAATCAGTCGACAAAAAAGCTTTTCCTATTTATAGCCAGTACAATTTGTTGATAATCATACCAGTATCAGCAAAGACACACTAAGACCTTGTGTAATATACTTGTTTGTCATAAACATAAAGCACCTGCTGTGTTATTACGTGCTGTTCCTGCATTAGAATATTTCTGTTCTTACTTAATTAAATTTCAGATTCTTTACTCTATTTACATGCATTTGAATATGTATTAATGATTTCGACTGCATTTTCAGTTTAAACGGTTACTATTAAATTACTTCAAATTATAAATTAAATACTTAAATCTATCCTATTTTGTTATGGCATTAACAAGGTGGAGTTTCTGTTATCAACAACGTTCGCTTTCTTAAATATTTTTAAGTTTATGTACATGTTTCACCAAGGTTATTTTCAATTACGAACTCTAATCCATTAAAAATGTCTAGTTCGCTTATTTCTACATTTTACTTACTATAAATTGTTAATTGTTTTATGTTACGTTTCTATAATTTCAATGCCGCAAGTTGGACAACTCATCCTGCACGTCTTTATATTTTCCAGGATGTTGTTTGTATATCGCCATCAAAAGGAACGCGGAGACGTTCTAACTCTTGAATAACGACTTCAATAGCCTTACATTCAGAATCAAAATCCGCTTTCACAAGGATGGAAGGAAGCCTTTTCTCCCGTTCGATGCCGAGAGCACTTCTCACGCATTTACGTAATTTTTCAACACTGTCTTCAGGGTCGTACTCCCGAGAAAATAATTCGTACTGGAGTTTAGTTTTCCGTAGTCGATTAACTGTCATACGCCGATGTGCCATTATAAAAGGAATTTTTATATATACGAAAATCGCTTATCAAAATACCAAGAATGAAAATTAAGGAAATAAAGGAAATTCGCGAGAGGCAGCAGTTCAGTTTAGTAAAGGGAATGATAAAAAAAATTTACCAAGGAAAAAAAATTGTTGAAAACAGCATGAATAGGGTAAATCTGAATATATTCGGAATCAACAAATTTGTTACTATGTGTTACGTCAGCATTGAACACTTTAGTAATGGTGACAATAAATACCATTAGTGCGGGTACCCTACAGTTTTTAGTGAAACCTTATGCCGGTAGTGCGAGTGCGTGAAGTAACAATTAGTCGTACTCGGACGGTTACAGAAGACAGTTGTACGAGAGCTTTTGAAGGCGACACCACAACGAGCGTGCGTGTTCTTTGGTGTCCGCTACCTGTTGTGCGTGACATTTCTTGCCACGAGCGGCACAGGCTTACGGTATTTATATCCTTTATTAAGTAGTTTGTCGTAGTTGCTTTACTTATTATATAACCGCTACACTGCCATCGGTATTGCTACAAAAGCAATTGGTCCTTCACTATAATTACCATTTCTAGATCACCTTACCATCCCACACTATGATTTATATAAGGAACCAGAAGGCGCCTAAAACAGGATCGGTGAATTGAAAGCTGGTCAAAACATAGTAAAAAGGATAGCAACTCGAAGGTTAGATTTGAATGAATGAAAATCGTGACTAAATTCAGAAGTATAGTGAAAATTATGTAAGTAAGGGCGTCTATATATTGGCTACTTGTAAAGTTATTCAATTTTGCCTGTCTTTATCTACGTTATCTTAATGCTTATCAGCATTGTATATTTTACATATAATAATTCTTTTTTAACACATTCTTCAATTAGTATTTTTTAGTCCCTGTCATCAATGTCAGCGTTTTTCTTCTTTTCCCTTTTACATTGTCCATCCATTTCTTTATGCATGGAAGTAGAGTATTTGAGCCGGTTTACCAACCTCATTTGCTCGTTCGAGATAAATCTATCTTGTTTAGCTCATCTTTCGAGATACATCTATCTTGTTTGGTGTCAATTAATATTAGATTTTTCTCAGCTACCTGAATTTCTAGGATTTTTGTTAGATAGCATCACCTCCTAAGGCGGTACCCCAAGTTTAAGATTTTTTTACCAGTATCGATTTCTGACCGTCTTTATAAATTTTTTTAGCCATACGACACATCAAATTAGTCTAGAATTTTACGCAGAATCCGAACCTGTAAACAGATTTAATATCCGACCACCGCTTACCGTTTTACACACATACCCTCTGGCGAACATATAAAAGATTATTTTTGTTTCTTTTAAAATAAATATATCTTGTTAGGTATCAACTAATATTAGATTTTTCTAGGGAGCCCAAATCTGTAAATAGATTTTAAATAGGACCACTCCTTACAAAGTTACACCTTTTAAAGACCCAAACTTCTATTTTTTGCCCATCTATATTTAACTCCATTTTTAAAACCTTTTTTTTCGCTACCCAAGACATATGCTTTAACCAACCATTTCCCGAGAAATCTAAAACAGCTGGAATTTTAGAAATGGACCCTTTATAAGCCATAAGTGCTTGATATTTAAAACCATTTTTAAACAGTAATGTTCTGTTTTTAGAATAATGTAAAACATTCCAATGTAATGCGTTTTTAATATATAAATGGGAAGGACGAGTTTAGCAACAAAAACCACACTATTTAATTAGAATATTCAAAAACACGACTTTTAAAATTTTAAACAGAGTAAACCTTTACACAAAATTTTATCAATTTTTGGTTTTACATTTAGTTAACTCGATACTAAATAGGTACTTTGGCAAAATACAATTCGTATCTGAACTAATTTCTTGTCGAAAAGACCCCAAACCTATAATTTTTGCCCATCCATATTTAACTCCAACTTTAAAACCTTTCTTTTTGCTAAAAAAATACTTAACCTATATCCTTGTGTCCCCATGCGTAGGGTGCTGTACTATTAGGGATGACGTACCTTTTGTCATCCTCGCCCGACAAACTAATTTTATTGATTAACTGTATATAAAGCTGGTGTTTATGACTCCGAATAGTTACCATGCTATGCATAAGGACCCCAGAATTATTATTTACAATATCCCTAAAACTATCAACACTACGGCTAATTTCCTTAACCTTTTTTCGATGATGCAACATAATTTATATACAATTTTATTAAAACAATACAGATATTTAATCTAACAACAAAATTCATTTCGAATAAAAACAATATTTTGTCGAGTGCATGTTAAATTGTTATCTTTGTGCAGTAGGAAATGACTTAAACCATCATTCTTCTTTTGCAGTTGTTTTACTCATTTTTGTTTAACACTGATGTTAAACTAATAGAGTCATCATTATCTAGTTGCACCTTCGGCATAAACTGGAGCTTTGGTTTGTAGTATTTGTTTTTCATAACTTCTTGTGCGACCTCGTAAATCGATGATAATGCGAGACCGAGCTCCTTTTCGTTTGTGTCAGAAGCCGTAATCAAATCATTTACATTTTGTTTATTAACTGCATCAGCGGGTTCAAATGGGTGTGCAAGCATTGTGATACGTTGGTTTCTTGCATTGAAGGCTTTATCTTTACGCTGAACAACTTCCATACTTTTAGACAGTATAAAAAGTTTGATTTACAAGATTAACAGCAAACTTTTTAGAAACACAATTACTATTGTCTTTAGGATCATTACATCAACTCGCCTTCTTTTACGAAAACTAATTGTTTCTTCTCCAGACTTGAATACTATAGTGCTTCTCTGATTAACTAGGTCATGATCTTCTTTTGGGTCTGATGAATTCACTAACTTTCTTTGCTGCATATCGTATCCACCACCATTCGACGTTAGCAGAAATCCTCGACCTGGCAGCATAAATTTTAAAAACTTCCATGTCATATTTATGGAATTTATGATTTGCTTAGTTTTCGAATGAATTACTAAGCGAGAGTTGTATATCATTTGCAAGCGCAGTTAAATAGTGTTTAAAGTCTAATTTGTTTTAAATAAAGAAATCGAATACTTGACTAGATTCAATGATTCACTCACCGCCGACTCATTAGTTTGAACAATTTGTATCTCTTTTGTTAAACGCAAACCGTTTATACGCTTATCAACGTTGTCTAATGACTTAGCTATAATTAGTAATACGAGATCAGTTTTGTAAATATTTTGGAAGTAAAATTTCGTTTCCCTAATACTAATAATGTTTACAAATTAATATAAAAGTTCAAAAAATAGTATTCTTTAAAATACAATCGTTCTACTTGGCACAGTTCAGAAAATTTTTCGAATACAATAAACAATGGTTAGATTGACTATCTTTTCGTAACTGCTTCAAATTTGCAATACCAAACTGTTCAAGATTCACAACTTCGTTAGCTGGAAGGTAGCGGGCGAAGATGTTTTTCTTTAACAACACTTTTACATAAACGATCACATGTACAGGTTTTATTTCTTGCAAAAATAAACTTAAACGTTGAGCTGTTAATTCATTGGTCGCATGGATGTCCCAGTCTAACTCGTGTAGGTGATTTTTATAAAAATCGTTGTCTTCGGAAATCCTCATCCAAGTTTTCACTTCTTAACGGCATATGCATTCGTCCGTTACAGCATTCAGTACAGCTATTTCTTTCACAAAAAATTCGCTTGACTTGTACTGGAACCTCTGGATATTCAAAACATACATGTTTTCCTGGTGAAAATTTGATGTAAATTCACCTAGCGCATAGGTAGTCTTACATACTAGTTTGTCGATACCTAAGGACACTCTTACATCACTTGTATCGTCAACACAAGAAAAAAATCGATCTTTAACTTGTAATTTTTGATCAACTCGACGATACTTTAACAACGAATGCTTTGGAACATGCCTCCCTCGTCTTTTATGCTTACGGCCAAGCGCGCGCAGTTTCTTATGATAATTGGTGTTATATGCAAGTTTTGACTGGAAAAGTGACGCTTAATTGTCTTATAGTGGGTTTTACCTGTTTTTATTTAACCGCCACCATTTTAGAATGTTTATAAAAATTACTCTCAGCGATATTTTTAATATAACTCCGTCGTGTATGATATCGATTATTATTGTGTTTTCCTCAGCTTCTTAAATCTTCCAAAAAATTTTTCAAATCGAACGATCCCTTACTGATTTACAGATCAACCTTATAGGTTAAGTATTTTTTAGCAAAAAGGTTTTAAAGATGGAGTTAAATATAGATGGGCAAAATTAGAGGTTTGGGGTCTTTTCGACAAGAAATTAGTTCAGATAGAAATTGTATTTTTCCAAAGTAGCTATTTAATATCGAGTTAACTAAATGTAAAACCAGTAAATTGATAAAATTTTGTGTAAAGGTTTACCCTGTTTACAAATTTATAAGTCGTGTTTTTGAATATTCTAATTAAAGAGTGTGGTTCTTGTAGCTAAACTCGACATTCCCATTTATATATTAAAAACACATTGCATTGGAACGTTTTACATTATTCTAAAAACAGAACATTACTGTTTGAAAATGGTTTTAAATATCAAACACTTATGGCTTATAAAGGGTTCATTTCTAAAATTCCAGCGGTTTTAGATTTCTCGAAAAATGGTTGGTTAAAGCATATGTCTTGGGTAGCGAAAAAAAAGGTTTAAAAGATGGAGTTAAATATAGATGGGTAAAAATTAGAGGTTTGGGTCTTTAAAACTTGTAACTTTGTAAGGGGTGGTTCTATTTAAAATCTATTTACAGATTTGGGCTCCCTAGAAAAATTTAATATTAATTGATACCAAACAAGATATATTTATCTTAAGAGAAATAAAAATAATCTTTTATATGTTCGATAGAGGGTATGTGTGTAAAACTGTAAGGGGTGGTCGGATTTTAAATCTGTTTACAGATTCGGATTCTGCGTAAAATTCTAGACTAATTTGATGTGTCGCATGGCTAAAAAAGTTTATAAGGATGGCCAGAAATCGCTGCTGGTAAAAAATCTTAAAATTGGGATACCTCTTAGGGGGTGATGCTATTTAAAAAAATCCTAGAAATTCAGGTAACTGAGAAAATTAATTGGAACCAAACAAGATAGATTTATCTCGAAAGATGAGTTAAACAAGATAGATTTATCTGGAGGGATCAAATGAGGGATTCTGGAGCAAATGAGGTATTCTGGAGCAAATGAGGTTGGTAAACCGGCTCAAATACTCTACTTATGGAGTGGTAATGATCTTGCTTTTCCAATTTGTATTTTATCACATTCATTTTGTTCTTGTTTTCTCCGCTGTCTTTATCAGTTTGTATAAGCTTTCGTTCAATTTTCACCATTTCCGTTGCAGCATCTTTTAGTTCTCCCATTAAGTCATTTTCTACTATCTCCATTATTATATAATTCATAGTAATATTGGCAAAGAGTAATTTTAAACAAGTTCAGCTTTACAAATTCTGCTCTATAGGTTGCAGAACGTTTGAAATTGCTTAGTATTTTGAGTTCTTCCAAGTATGTCTCGAGAGGAATTTCTTAATGATTCGAATGTCAAGTGATTAAACCTTAAGGATTCCTATTCATAAATTAGCTTTCATTTAATTGGTCAGAAGGTCATGTAAAATAGAAAATCCAGAGCGAATCTAAACCCTGAAATAACTTGTAAACTGGGTAGTTATAAATAAATCATGTTTTACTAACAAACTGGCAAATGATATTCCTAAAATAGTTGCACATTGCAATAATGATTTATTATACCACACGCATCCATTATGCAAAAGTAATAATAGCACGAAGTATATACATATATTTTGCTTTTTCATAACGTTCTTTATTGCAGAACTTTATACACACATTTTGCACGAATTTTTAGCATATTGTAAAACTAAAAGCAATTTTAAAGATAGGATCTGGACGTGTCCTGGTCGTTAAATCCAAAGATAATTGTATGCTTTCGTGCATAATGTTATGGTATTCTCCTCTAGGAAAAACGCGTCCAGCGACGCGAATGAGTGATAAGGACAAGCCTTCAGTTTTATTTTACGATATTAGCTATAACGCTGTAACATTTCGAGGAGAAAATTTACTGTTCTTAGATAAGGATAGCACACTTTGTCAACGAAGGGTATGATAAATCTTCTTTCATTTTATTAGTTAAAACACGCAATGGAAGTTTATAATGATTAATGATATTTGTCTATGAAGAAAATCCAATTATAATTAATTGAACCGTTAAAAAAATTGTTTAATTATTGGTTAGAATCTATTGTTAAATGCTAATACTTCTTCTGGGATAATTCGGTTTGTTTTGAAATAGCGCTTTTGTTTTTAGAAGCCCAAGTGAATCATTCCTGACACAAAACTTTACAATCAGACATGATTTAACCTTTTTTTTATAGACAGATTTAGTATACACTGTATCAGGCTGAATTCGTAAACAAGAATCGGAAGAAAATTCATAAATGTGGGACCTTATCCTGAAGAAGTTTGTGCCAAAATTAAGACTTGTGATGACACAGGAAAAACGAAAAAGAAAAACCAAAAGAACAACATAAACATAGTAATCCAGGCGGGAAGGTATGTCGATATGAAAAAATGCCCGGCTCCGACTAACAGCTTAAAGTATAGTGACGTGAGCAGAAAAACAAGCAAGAAACAATAACAACTAATTAGTTTGAAGACTTCAAGAATTATGAAGTAAAGCAGCTTGCTTCACAATGCCACTGCGAAGCGTAGTGGCCTTACCTATCACCTGAAAAAAATACAAAATAAAATAATAAAAGGAAAAACACGAAGGCACAGACCCGGAAAGGACAAGGGGTAGATCGTAAGCGCAATTTCGCAATACAAGTTCGCTAACATGAAAGGTATATCTGTCCTCATTATAACTATAATTAATATAACCCAATCAACATTTCTTTATTGATGTTCAATCCACCATTCCACCCTCAGAATAATAATCCATCCCCATTGTAATGTTTTGTTTTCTGTATAAAACTTTATACTTAATCTACCTATCAGATCCATCAATAGCAAGCACACAAACTAGAGCTCTGTTATAATCTAAATTCATGTTGCTCTACAACACTCCATGTTTATATTTAAAATTATCGTACTATTAATTGTTCGGCGCAATAAATGATAAACGATAAACTTTTCTAAAATCTAGCTACTTGCACTCCAGTATCAAGTTAACGTTTTAATCCCTTTATTAAAAAAATTTTTTTCTATTGCAATTTTCTGTCCCATGTTTCCTTTTTCGTTCCCATTTCTTATTTCTAGTAACCGTTCTATCTCAAATGTTTTCTTTGTACCTTCTCTCACATCTCATTAAATTCTTCTATTATTAATTATACTATCCCCAATCTTATGGTGTTTATTATCTCCCTCCAGTAATAGTTCAAAACAAGTTTACTTATCACCACACACTACAATTTATATTATTTAACAGTTTATACTAAATAATTAATGTTATTACATTCGTATAATTTAAGTGTTCTTCGTTCTTGTATTTTTAAATGTAAAACATCATTTTATTTTATGAAGTGACAATTTTTAGAGAATTTTTATATCCGTGACAAATGTTTAAATGTTTTACTTTAGCTTAGATACACAAACTACAATTCAGTTTTAGGTATGTAATTATTAAAAATATTTTTCATATTCTATAGGTAATGTTTTGTAGAACATAATTGATAATGGTCCTGATGACCGAAACGCGTCTTAAAAATAAAAATAATAAACGCAATTACAAATTGTTATTCTACCTACTTTTAGAAATAACTATAGGTATACATTAACCAACGTCCAATAAATTACAATGTTATATATATATATATATATATATATATATATATATTGTAATGTAAGGGGGACAAGGCTTCTAAGGGTAGATTTGTGTTAAAAAGGGTGTATGCCAAACGACATAATTCATATATCAGAAACAGTAAGTTAAAAAACTATATTTTGCCGTACTTTACATATGCCAAAGTATTTACCAATTTAGTTTGAAACATATGTGCCAAAAGGTAAAACAAAATGACTTAATGACGTTGATACAATGCACGATACTCAAGGTTTTATACTGAGTTGAAAGTTTATAAGCCATTGAAAGTACATTTGCCGTCGGAAAACCGGACGCGTCTACGGATATCTACAATCAACCAAGCGTCCAGGTCTTGTGTGAAGTATTTTGGCTTTTCATTTAAGTAGAATCAACTTTTGGACGAATTGTAAATTCAAAATTATAAGTGAATAGAAATCAAAGACATAATTGGAGAATTGTGAAGTGTTTAGGACCAATGGTAGAAATTAGGATTGTGTGTAAAACTATAGTTAAGGTATTTGTGACACTGGTGAAAAGAAAATTTGTTATTGGATAATTTTATGATGTAAAAATGTATTTTAAGTAAGCTAGTTTAGTTATGCTTATTGCTTAGCGAAGTAAATAAGGGGATTCTATTTCGACCATTTTTAGTAAAAAGACTTGTTTTGAAAAACCTGCGTTAAAGTTGTATTATATTTGGATAAAATAAATGTTTTTGAGTTTAAAGAGTATCATTATTCAAGTGAAAGTATAGAAGCGACGATAATTGAAGAGTATTATAAAGTGTTTAAAGTGCAACGAGAAAGCAGCGGATATTTAGTTAGAGTGGAACGAGATTGGTATTTGGAATTGGAGTGATTTTGGTTAAAAGGCAGTAAGAGATTTGAGTGGATATATAAAGCGACGGCGAAGCTACGACGATATAAATAATTTTGGAGTGAATTGGATAAAGATTAAAGGCAGAAGGACATTGAGTGGATATTGGAGTTAAAGTAGGGCATAGATTGGATTTGGAACAGGACGGCAGGATAGATTTGGATTTGAGTACGGAAGGGTGGAAGGATTTATTGGAGCACGCAGTGAGAGAACAGGAGAGCAGCATATTACGGAAGAAGATTTCAACGCAGAAACGAAGGGAACACGGAAGAATAAACGCAGGGGAAGTAAATACAACGGTATATTCAAAATTCTAAAATCAGGGTAAATTATTTCAGATTTGGGGTCAGCAAAATTATCTTAAGACACCTGGAGGCGATACTCAGGATCATCAGTGATTGTGTATCCTTGTGAAGGCGCGTACGGCGATTAAGAACTTGAGCCTGCAACAGTCAAAGGAGGCATCAGCGCGGTATAGCTCAGGTGAGTATCGTGTAATATCTTAAAACGTCAAACATAAGTCAGAATTTGTATACATAAATTAATTTGGCACCAAGCAACATTGATCAGTTAAATTTGGCATATACAGTAAACTAATTTCATTTTAAAAGTGGTAAAACAAACGAATGTGCAGTTTGGTTGGGTAGTGCACATCTACTCACGATTGAACCCACGGTGAGTAGGTGAACACCCTGAGATTAAGGTTTCATATAGTCGAGGCATAAAAATAGTAAACAGTTAAATAGTGAACCAACCAAACTTTGATAAGGCACATCAGATAGAAATAAATCATTGAATACGTAAATTAGGGCTACGACAAAAGGTCGTTCATACAAATAAAAGATTAATTTAAAATAAATATTTAAATTAAAATATTAGGGTGGAGGGGTGGAGTAGTATTTAAACTTTCTTTCTTTTAAACATAAGAATATATATATATATATATATATATATATATATATATATATATTGCTGTGTTTCCCTAAAAATTGAATCGAGCCTCACGAATTGGGCGCCAAGGAATGTTGTGATATACTCCTGTGAATGCGGGAACTGGGTCCTTTCAACAAAAAAATTCTAGTCCCACAGATTGGGCGTCATAAACTGCTGTGATCCTCTTTTCGCCTCGGCTGCTCACCTAATTTTATAAACCTCCTCATTCATAAAATTAAACAACACATTCCTACCACAAACATCAACGTTAACTCTATTTACATCAATATTCAGAATACATTAAATTTTCAAATTAAATTTCAGCATAAAATTCAGTTTTAAAAAGAATTTCAAGATTAATTTTATTATCATTTTAATGTGCATCCAGAATTAAAGTCCTTGTTGGATGCCTACTAATTAATATAACAATATAAGCAGACCGGAGTCTGAGTATAAAGGGAGCATCTACCACCCCTTTACGTTAATTAACCAGGTTCGTCTAATTGAGCTCAAAGACATACCCATATTTTCATCATAATTCAGAACATCAATACTAAATACCCCTTTCTACTTAAACAAGCAAATTTTATCTTAAAATTAAAATTTTATGGTTAGTACAATTTCACTAATGTCCATTTAAAGTAAATCAATTATAAAGTTATTCAACACACACAAAAATGTCAAACAAAATAGTATAATTTACCTGAAGGTTACTTACACTCGTAGCTTCAATGTACATCGTCCCTTTAGTTAATCACACCATTCCAACAGGATTATATTTACGGCTTCTAATTCTCAACGCTTTTAAAATTTTCTCCATCACCATTTATTTAAAGTTGTTTCTGGGCTTTTCCGGAACTCATCTGTGTATATCTGACCCTTGTTTCGTGGATCCAGACACGTATTTGAACCATTTAATTATTAACACCCCGAAAAATAGGAAAGAAATTCATGCGTCTTTCACCAATATACGCCAAAACTGCCTACTTTTGTGTATACATTTGTCGTTGTAAATTTTGCTAATTGGTACAGTGATACTAAATTTTATTACCTTGTATCTAAGTGCACTGAAGTACATTCATGTTAGCACGTAAATAACAAACTATTTTGAATCACTAAAATATACGAGCAAACTTTAAATTATTTTATCAAACTAAAATGCACTGTTTAACATCTTCAATCAAGTCGCGGATGTAAGAGCTTTTAACGCATCGAATAGTCAAAAGTCTAAGAGAGCTTGTTTATATTCACCTCGGTATATATAGCAAAAAGCCTGTCTGTCGGTCTGTTCCCCAAAACAGGTAATTCTAAAGAATTTCTCATTCTATGTTCCCAGTCCGTCGCTCGCGCGTCGGTTTTACAATTTTTCACTCGCCCCATTTAAATCTCAGAAATTCTCACACGGTACGCAAACATGTCCGAGAAAAACTAATTAATTTTGTACAGAAATTGTTGTTTCTACCTCTGATATTTGCATCCTATTTTCAACCAATTGTGACCCTCGTGACGTTGCTTAAATCACGCCTTTTACTATATGTGTCTTTGCTTGACGCATTTTCTCTTTCCTTTTCTAACCTGTTCGTATTGGTGCAAATTGACATTCTTTATTATCGATTATATTTTAGTCCATGTGGACTATCTGGGTTAAATAACCCCGTATCGCACATTCTCGTGAATATTAAGCCCCGGTTTCTCTAAGATTCTTTGAAACCATTTGTTATCTACACAATTTTCGCCGTACGTGATATTTAAACTACGCAGGTGTTCAAAATAATATTAATTCTCAGAGCTTTATTTTCTGGTATTATAATCTTGGATTTTCACAGACTTTTGTGCTTATTATTAATAATGGTTTAATTAACTCCAATTAAAATTGACTTCTATCCTTTCATTTTTAGTGAATCCTAACTAAATATTAATTATTATCTGTACGCTTTGTCTACTACTTGTTACTTAAAATAGGATTAATTAATATAAATTTTGCACGTAATATCCATTTGTTTCTTTATTAGGAATAATTACATTACCCGTAGAGCTTGTTAATACTGTTTCTTTTGATATAAAGCGTCTTGTACATGATTTTAAATCTCTTATTTTTACTGAAACGAATGAATTTTTATTCTCCACGGTGTTTTAATAAAGCGTATTATCTAATAAAATTCCTTATACACGGTGATTAAAATTATTTGATGTGATTATTTAATTTTCTACCCTGGTCTAAACATGAGTAATATATATATATATATATATATATATATATATATATATATTCAATGGGAGCATTCTTTTTCCATGTTCTTTGCTGTATTTTAGAATTTCTACAATTATTATCTTGCGTTTACTCCGATAATGTCGGGTTCTTAATTTATTAGACACTTTTATACTTTTATAGGTTAGTATTTAACATTTATAACTAACCACAATGAAACAATAAAGTACGAATATTTGTAATTCTGGTAACTTTAGTCCTTTAGATAATCCCGGGTTGGGCTCAGTTTATCGATAGATCCTCTACTGCAAACCTTCTGAAGAACAAAAACCAGGAAGAGAGAAGCATAAAGGAATAAAAAGAGATAATATTGTCTTCATCGGCAGCACCTGCTGCAGCCGTTTACCACTTCAAATTACCGATTTAATGTGTTCATTCGCTTCACTGCCGGGAAAACCCAAGCCATTCTTTACT
Source organism: Platerodrilus igneus (assembly GCA_036346225.1). Taxonomy (NCBI): domain Eukaryota; kingdom Metazoa; phylum Arthropoda; class Insecta; order Coleoptera; family Lycidae; genus Platerodrilus; species Platerodrilus igneus. The sequence goes on from JARFIW010001121.1 coordinate 417,333, forward strand.
CGTGGTAAAAGTCAACTCTCGTTGGCCTATCACCGTCACGCGATTGCCGAAAGCCTTTCACGCGTTTTTTAACGGCAAGTCACGTAAATGTTCAAAAACGTGCTTAATTTAAGCAAGAGCCGCGATGAAGTTGTTTATAAAAAATTATAAAGTAAAACGAGCTTAATATGCGTCAGAAACGACAGACCAATAAAATAATTCTCATTTATTAAAATAACTTAATGCATCTAAATTGTGTCTGTTTTCTATTCAATTTCTTCATAAATTGATTGCTCACGAAGCAATTTTTAAAAGTTTCTTTACGTACCTTTTTTAAACACGTGCGTAGCTATTGGGTTATGTCCAGAGAAGTAAAAATAACGCCTGTAATCTATTTTTCCGATATACCATAAAACTAACAACCACGACGAGCTCGGATATAATCCATACATTACCTATTCATACAGTTTCAGTTCATCCATATTCATGAAATTTTGATAAAATGTAAAACTAAACCACGTTATATGTTAGTTTAATCCCGGCTTGAATTACATACATATTCAGCATTACAGGAAATAGAGCCAAAGCACTTGCAATAAACACAAATTTACATAAAATTATTTTGTTTGTGACAAGGTTATATTAATTTTGTTGGTAATGAGTTAGAACGAGATCCCAATGTAAACCACGTGTTGAAGGGTAGTGGTTCAGATGATTTTCATACACGTGTTATTTGTATGTTAATTTCGTTTTAATAAGATAATATGTCTACAAGTTTTATGGAAGTCTGCAACTGACACTATAAATAAAAACATATAAAAGGGAGTGTGACTATAAAAAGTTTGCTAATAACAGTTTTGAATTTTTGAGTTAATATATTGTTATATAAAGACAGATTTAATAAGCAGTTTACACTTATTAAATAAATAGTGAATACCATGGAGTCTTAACCATTAATTTAGATAATATCCTCAGAAAATGTAAAAATATAAATAGCATTCGTAAACCACGGAGCTTTCAATCAAATGTCACTAATGGCTTCACAATCACATAATAAAAACTTAGATTACTTTCAAAATTTTCTTTTAGTAATACAAATAAAATTAATAATTTTTTAAGTTACCCAATAGACAAGATTTACAACTTTCAAAAGTAGGAAGTTTATGAGATTAGTTGTTGATAGCAGGATATTTTCAAAAATATATTGGTTGGACTAATAGAAATGTGTCAACTAGATTTTGTTGCGTGGTATGACAATTTCTTGCCTTGAATAAGAATTTCTAAAGGAGATTTTCCTTAATAAAGCTATACACTTGTTGAGCTGCTTGAGAATTGTGAAAGGAGTAGAATATACTCAATCAAAATAAGATTGCATGTAATTCAACGATTTCCATGGCTCTTAAAAGACAACCAGGCAAAAGTGAAACGAAAAGGAGCGATTTCTAGATAAAAAGTTTTATGCCTTTTATTGTAATATGTATACCCAGGATTATGCTTGTTATGTTTAATAATAATCAGAGAGTGTTTTGACTTTGGCGAATTTTGTATGTGTCTTGAAAACTAATTTTAGCGCCTTCTGTAAAATTAAGTTATTAGGAGTTCTAGACAATGCGGCGGGCAGAATAAGTGAGAAATTTATGGTGCTTTTGTGAAGGTCTTGGGTTACTTAATTAATATACCTGTGCACTTTAAGAAAGCCTGACTCATTGTGTGACTGAAATTCATTTGGAGAGACACTTCGTGTCTCTAGAAATTCTGTGGTTATACAAATCAGTCGACAAAAAAGCTTTTCCTATTTATAGCCAGTACAATTTGTTGATAATCATACCAGTATCAGCCAAGACACACTAAGACCTTGTGTAATATACTTGTTTGTCATAAACATAAAGCACCTACTGTGTTATTACGTGCTGTTCCTGCATTAGAATATTTCTGTTCTTACTTAATTAAATTTCAGATTCTTTACTCTATTTACATGCATTTGAATATTTATTAATGATTTCGACTGCATTTTCAGTTTAAACGGTTACTATTAAATTACTTCAAATTATAAATTAAATACTTAAATCTATCCTATTTTGTTATGGCATTAACAAGGTGGAGTTTCTGTTATCAACGACGTTCGCTTTCTTAAATATTTACATTAAGTTTATGTACATGTTTCACCAAGGTTATTTTCACGAACTCTAATCCATTAAAAATGTCTAGTTCGCTTATTTCTACATTTTACTTACTATAAATTGTTAATTGTTTTATGTTACGTTTCTATAATTTCAATGCCGCAAGTTAGACAACTCATCTTGCGCGTCTTTATATTTTCCAGGATGTTGTTTGTATATCGCCATCAAAAGGAAAGAAGAGACGTTTTAACTCTTGAATAACGACTTCAATAGCCTTACATTCAGAATCAGTCCGCTTTCACAAGGATGGAAGGAAGCCTTTTCTCCCGTTCGATGCCGAGAGCACTTCGCACGGATTTACGTAATTCTTTAACACTGTCTTCAGGGTCGTACTCCCGAATAAATAATTCGTACTAGAGTTTAGTTTTCCGTAGTCGATTAACTGTCATACGCCAATGTGCCATTATAAAAGGAATTTTTATATATACGAAAATCGCTAATCAAAATACCAAGAATGAAAATTAAGGAAATAAAGGAAATTCGCGAGAGGCAGCAGTTCAATTTAGTAAGGGGAATGATAAAAAAATTTACCAAGGAAAAAAAATTGTTGAAAACAGTATGAATAGGGTAAATCTGAATATATTCGGGATCAACAAATTTGTTTCAGAAGGAAAAGCCAGTAGAATATAAGAATAGAGAATAGCAAAAATATTAAAAACAAAAAAAAAGGGAATAGGGATGCCAAAAGTATAAGATTGCGCGCCAGCGTTTTCGAGGGTTGTGAATTATCGGTGAAAACACAAGCTTAATAATTCGGAAACAAAAAATAAAAATGAAAAAAATAATAGGGAATGTCTATCGAAGGGACTAAGAGATTTAAATTCAGGCCAAAAATAATAAAAAACGTCGTAACGTCGTAACCAATACGCAATAAAAATAATCAAAACCTCCACACACAAAATCGAAGGTAACCAGAAAAGAAATTGCAACTCACTAAAAGAAATTGTGGTCCAAATAAATTACAAAAAAAATAAGGAGAATCAGATACACAGAGTTCCATAATGTTAATCTTACATTGGACAAACAAACAGAAAGATTAGTGTTAGGAAGAAAGAACATACAAACGCAATAAAGACGAACGAAAAGACCTCATTGCTAGCCCAGCACGACAGGTCACAACTTTGACTTCAAGAATACTAGACGCTAGATTGAGCACTACACCTCGAGAATAATCCGAGAACCCATTGAAATGGAGAAACGCCCACGCAGTCTTAACTCAAGGGATGATTCCCAAAAACTGCCGCAGGCATGGAAACCAGCAATTACTAGCTAAGCATCGTTAAAAAATCAGAAAAGGGCATTTTGTTAAATCAGCCGTGAAGAACAACATGCGCCAGGACCAATGACATGGAATCGCGCCAGAAACCAAGCAAGTGCAACGAAGCATGTGCTCTAACTAGTTATATAGGAACGCTTCTTCATTCACCGCTTAACCTACAGAGCTTGTGTGTGTGTTTGTGTGTGTACGGACGGACGAGCGGGCGGGAGGTCGTGCGTGCGTGCGTGTGTGTGTGTCGATTATATACGCTACCACACATCAACCAAATATGGTCTGAAAGAATAAAAAAATTCTGTTTTGCGTGTAAATGACCATACTACACTTAGAATTTCATAAACTATGATTTATATAAGGAACCAGAAGGTGCCCAAAAAGGATCGGTGACTTGAAAGCTAGTCAAAACATAGTAGAAAGGATAGCAACCTCCAAGGTTAGATTTGATTTGAATGAAAATCGTGGCTAAATTCAGAATTATGAAAGTTGTGTGAGTAGGAGCGTCTATATGTTGCCTACTTGTTTAGTTATTCAATTTTGCCTGTGTCTTTATCTATGTTATCTTAATGCTTATCAGCGTTGTATGTATATTTTATATATAATAATTCTTTTTAACACATCCTTCAATTAGAATTTTTCGGTCCTTCTCATCAATGTCAGCGTTTTTTTTTTTTTCTCTTTTACATCGTCCATCCATTTGTTTATGCATGGAAGTAGAGTATTTGAGTCGGTTTACCAAACTCATTTGCTCCAGAATCCTTCATTTTCTCTCTCGAGACAAATCTATTTTGTTTAGCTCATCTTTCGAGATAAATCTATCATGTTTGGTGTCATTTAATATTAGATTTTTCTCAGCTACCTGAATTTCTAGGACTTTTTTTAGATAGCATCACCCCTAAGGCGGTACCCCAAGTTTAGGATTTTTTACCAGCAGCGATTTCTGACCGTCCTTATAAATTTTTTTAGCCATGCCACACATCAAATTAGTCTAGAATTATACGCAGAATCTGAATCTGTAAACAGGTTTAAAATCCGACCACCCCTTACCGTTTTACACACATACCCTCTGGCGAACATATAAAAGATTATTTTTGTTTCTTTTAAGATAAATATATCTTGTTTGGTATCAACTAATATTAGATTTTTTAGGGAGCCCAAATCTGTAAATAGATTTTAAACAGGACCACTCCTTACAAAGGTACACCTTTTAAAGACCCAAACCTCTAATTTTTGCCCATCTATATTTAACTCCATCTTTAAAACCTTTTTTTTTCGCTACCCAAGACATATACTTTAACCAACCATTTTTCGAGAAATCTAAATCCGCTAGAATTTTAGAAATGGACTCTTTATAAGCCATAAGTGTTTGATATTTAAAACCATTTTCAAACAGTAATGTTCTGTTTTTAGAATAATGTAAAACATTGCAATGTAATGCGTTTTTACTCTATAAATGGGAAGGACGAGTTTAGTAACAAGAACCACACTCTTTAATTAAAATATTCAAAAACACGACTTCTAAAATTATAAACAGAGTAAACCTTTACACAAAATTTTATCAATTTTTTGTTTTACATTTAGTTAACTCAATACTAAATAGGTACTTTGGCAAAATACAATTTGTATCTGAACTAATTTTTTGTCGAAAAGACCCCAAACCTCTAATTTTTGCCCATCTGTATTTAACTCCAACTTTAAAGCCTTTTTTTACAAAAAAAAATACTTAACCTATATCCTTGTGTCCCCATGCGTAGGTTGCTGTACTATTAGGCATGACGTACCTTTTGTCATCCTCGTCCGACAAACTAATTTTATTGATTAACTGTATATAAAGCAGGTGTTTATGACTCCGAATAGTTATCATGCTATGCATAAGGACCCCCACAATTATTATTTGCAATATCCCTAAAACTATCAACACCGATCCCCCTCACAATCACTATCGTCTTTAGGATCCATTACATCAACTAGCCTTCTTTTACGAAAACTAATTGTTTCTTCTCCAGACTTGAATACTATAGTGCTTCTCTGATTAACTACATCATGATCTTCTTTCGGGTCTGACGAATTCGCTAACCTTCTTTGCTGCATATTGTATCCTCCACCATTCGACGTTAGCAGAAATGCTCGAAATGGCAGCATAAATTTTAAAAACTTCCATGTCATATTTATGGAATTTATGATTTGCTTAGTTTCCGAATGAATTACCAAGCGAAAGTTGTATATCATTTGCAAGCGCAGTTAATTAGTGTTTAAAGTCTAATTTGTTTTAAATAAAGAAATCGAATACTTGACTAGATTCAATGATTCACTCACTGCCGACTCATTAGTTTGAACAATTTGTATCTCTTGTTAAACGCAAACCGCTTATACGCTTATCAACGTTGTCTAATGACTTAGCTATAATTAGTAATACGAGATCAGTTTTGTAAATATTTTGGAAGTGAAATTTCGTTTCCCTAATACTAATAATGTTTACAAATTAATATAAAAGTTCAAAAAATAGTATTCTTTAAAATACAAACGTTCTACTTGGCGCAGTTCAGAAAATTTTTCGAATACAATAAACAATCGTTAGATTGACTATCTTTTCGTAACTGCTTCAAATTTGCAATACCCAACTGTTCAAGATTCACAACTTAGTTAGCTGGAAGGTAGCGGGCAATGACGTTTTTCTTTAACAACACTTTTACATAAACGATCACATGTACAGGTTTTATTTCTTGCAAAAATTAACTTAAACGTTGAGCTGTTAATTCATTGGTCGCATGGATGTCCCAGTCTAACTCGTGTAGGTGATTTTTATAAAAATCGTTGTCTTCGGAAATCCTCATCCAAGTTTTCACTTCTTAACGGCATATGCATTCGTCCGTTACAGCATTCAGTACAGCTATTTCTTTCACAAAAAATTCGCTTGACTTATACTGGAACCTCTGGATATTCAAAACATACATGTTTTCCTGGTGAAAATTTGATGTAAATTCACCTAGCGCATAGGTAGTCTTACATACTAGTTTGTCGATACCTAAGGACACTCTTACATCACTTGTAACGTCAACACAAGAAAAAAATCGATCTTTAACTTGTAATTTTTGATCAACTCGACGATACTTTAACAACGAATGCTTTGGAACATGCCTCCCTCGTCTTTTATGCTTACGGCCAAGCGCGCGCAGTTTCTTATGATAATTGGTGTTATATGCAAGTTTTGACTGGAAAAGTGACGCTTAATTGTCTTATAGTGGGTTTTACCTGTTTGTATTTAACCGCCACCATTTTAGAATGTTTATAAAAATTACTCTCAGCGATATTTTTAATATAACTCCGTCGTGTATGATATCGATTATTATTGTGTTTTCCTCAGCTTCTTAAATCTTCCAAAAAAAATTTTTTCAAATCGAACGATCCCTTACTGATTTACAGATCAACCTTATAGGTTAAGTATTTTTTTTAGCAAAAAAAGGTTTTAAAGATGGAGTTAAATATAGATGGGCAAAAATTAGAGGTTTGGGGTCTTTTCGACAAGAAATTAGTTCAGATAGAAATTGTATTTTTCCAAAGTAGCTATTTAATATCGAGTTAACTAAATGTAAAACCAGTAAATTGATAAAATTTTGTGTAAAGGTTTACCCTGTTTACAAATTTATAAGTCGTGTTTTTGAATATTCTAATTAAAGAGTGTGGTTCTTGTAGCTAAACTCGACATTCCCATTTATATATTAAAAACACATTGCATTGGAACGTTTTACATTATTCTAAAAACAGAACATTACTGTTTGAAAATGGTTTTAAATATCAAACACTTATGGCTTATAAAGGGTTCATTTCTAAAATTCCAGCGGTTTTAGATTTCTCGAAAAATGGTTGGTTAAAGCATATGTCTTGGGTAGCGAAAAAAAAGGTTTAAAAGATGGAGTTAAATATAGATGGGTAAAAATTAGAGGTTTGGGTCTTTAAAACGTGTAACTTTGTAAGGGGTGGTTCTATTTAAAATCTATTTACAGATTTGGGCTCCCTAGAAAAATTTAATATTAATTGATACCAAACAAGATATATTTATCTTAAGAGAAATAAAATAATCTTTTATATGTTCGATAGAGGGTATGTGTGTAAAACTGTAAGGGTGGTCGGATTTTAAATCTGTTTACAGATTCGGATTCTGCGTAAAATTCTAGACTAATTTGATGTGTCGCATGGCTAAAAAGTTTATAAGGATGGCCAGAAATCGCTGCTGGTAAAAATCTTAAAATTGGGATACCTCTTAGGGGTGATGCTATTTAAAAATCCTAGAAATTCAGGTAACTGAGAAAATTAATTGGAACCAAACAAGATAGATTTATCTCGAAAGATGAGTTAAACAAGATAGATTTATCTGGAGGGATCAAATGAGGGATTCTGGAGCAAATGAGGTATTCTGGAGCAAATGAGGTTGGTAAACCGGCTCAAATACTCTACTTATGGAGTGGTAATGATCTTGCTTTTCCAATTTGTATTTTATCACATTCATTTTGTTCTTGTTTTCTCCGCTGTCTTTATCAGTTTGTATAAGCTTTCGTTCAATTTTCACCATTTCCGTTGCAGCATCTTTTAGTTCTCCCATTAAGTCATTTTTCTACTATCTCCATTATTATATAATTCATAGTAATATTGGCAAAGAGTAATTTTAAACAAGTTCAGCTTTACAAATTCTGCTCTATAGGTTGCAGAACGTTTGAAATTGCTTAGTATTTTGAGTTCTTCCAAGTATGTCTCGAGAGGAATTTCTTAATGATTCGAATGTCAAGTGATTAAACCTTAAGGATTCCTATTCATAAATTAGCTTTCATTTAATTGGTCAGAAGGTCATGTAAAAATAGAAAATCCAGAGCGAATCTAAACCCTGAAATAACTTGTAAACTGGGTAGTTATAAATAAATCATGTTTTACTAACAAACTGGCAAATGATATTCCTAAAATAGTTGCACATTGCAATAATGATTTATTATACCACACGCATCCATTATGCAAAAGTAATAATAGCACGAAGTATATACATATATTTTGCTTTTTTCATAACGTTCTTTATTGCAGAACTTTATACACACATTTTGCACGAATTTTTTAGCATATTGTAAAACTAAAAAGCAATTTTAAAGATAGGATCTGGACGTGTCCTGGTCGTTAAATCCAAAGATAATTGTATGCTTTCGTGCATAATGTTATGGTATTCTCCTCTAGGAAAAACGCGTCCAGCGACGCGAATGAGTAATAAGGACAAGCCTTCAGTTTTATTTTACGATATTAGCTATAACGCTGTAACATTTCGAGGAGAAAATTTGCTGTTCTTAGATAAGGATAGCACACTTTGTCAACGAAGGGTAGTATAAATCTTCTTTCATTTTATTAGTTAAAACACGCAATGGAAGTTTATAATGATTAATGATATTTGTCTATGAAGAAAATCCAATTATAATTAATTGAACCGTTAAAAAAATTGTTTAATTATTGGTTAGAATCTATTGTTAAATGCTAATACTTCTTCTGGGATAATTCGGTTTGTTTTGAAATAGCGCTTTTGTTTTTATAAGCCCAAGTGAATCATTCCTGACACAAAACTTTACAATCAGACATGATTTAACCTTTTTTTTATAGACAGATTTAGTATACACTGTATCAGGCTGAATTCGTAAACAAGAATCGGAAGAAAATTCATAAATTTGAGACCTTATCCTGAAGAAGTTTGTGCCAAAATTAAGACTTGTGATGACACAGGAAAACGAAAAGAAAACCAAAAGAACAACATAAACATAGTAATCCAGGCGGGAAGGTATGTCGATATGAAAAATGCCCGGCTCCGACTAACAGCTTAAAGTATAGTGACGTGCGCAGAAAACAAGCAAGAAACAATAACAACTAATTAGTTTGAAGACTTCAAGAATTATCAAGTAAAGCAGCTTGCTTCACAATGCCACTGCGAAGCGTAGTGGCCTTACCTATCACCTGAAAAAAATACAAAATAAAATAATAAAAGGAAAAAGACGACCCGGAAAGGACAAGGGGTAGATCGTAAGCGCAATTTCGCAATACAAGTTCGCTAACATGAAAGTTATGTCTGTCCTCATTATAACTATAATTAATATAACCCAATCAACATTTCTTTATTGATGTTCAATCCCCATTCCACCCTCAGAATAATAATCCATCCCCATTGTAATAGTTATGTTCTCTGTATAAAACTTTATACTTAATCTACCTATCAGATCCATCAATAGCATGCACACTAACTTAAGCCCTGTTATAATCTAAATTCATGTTGCTCTACAACACTCCCATATTTATATTTAAAATTATCGTACTATTAATTGTTCGGCGCGATGAATGATAAACTATAAATGTCTTTAAATCAAGCCCCAGTATCAATTTAACGTTTTAATCCCTTTATTTTAAAAAAATTTCATCTCAACTCATTTCTATATCAGTTTTCTGTCCCATGTTTCCTTGTTCGTTCCCATTTCATTTCTAGTGACCGTTCTATTCCAAATTATCTCACATTATCTCACATCTCATTAAATTCTTCTATTATTGTTTTATCTCCAATCTATGTTGTTTATTATCTCCCTCCAGTAATAGTTCAAAATTTTCCGTTCAAATCCTAAGAACATACTTTTCTATATTTTCATCAAACTAAACTGAATTTTCGCGTTTCTTTTCGTATTGATCATACCGTTTAATTTTTGTTGTTTAAGCCTAATGGTTTCTACGTTAATTGATAAATTGTTTAAAAATATTTTGGGATTGCTTTTCCCATCTCCATGAATTTTATAAAATTGTTTTAAAGAAATAACCCTACTGCTATGCTTAATATTGTCTTCTTGAATTTCTTCAGCTCCTTTTTCTAAATTGTGTGTTATGACATATTATTATACTTTGTACTACTTCTCTACATTATATCTTTACATTTTGCTCATTTTCCTTACCGGTTTTTTCAACCTCCATCGTACTTGAGTTAACTACTTCCTGAACCGATTTTAAAAGCTATGAGTGGTTTAATTCCCAAAGAAGATTAAGAAAAATGCTAAACAAACCACAACAAACATACAGGGAGTATTTATAACTCTTCATTAAGTTTCACTTCTGTATTCTGCTTGTCCTCCTTTGCAGTTTCTTGTAGATTCTCTATGATAATGGCCACACCCAACTTCGCATTTATTTCTATTTCTACCTCCAGTTTATAAAAATTTTCGTAATTTCCGTATTTAATACTGCTATATTTTGTTTTGTTTCTCAAAATTCCTCCCTCATCTCTAGCTCATTCTCTTTTGCGTTTCCTTGTAAATTCTTTACGGTAAAATCGATCCTATCCAACCTTGTGTTAATTACCGGTTTAACCTCTGTCATGTTTGGATTAACTACTTCTTAACCTCCTGTCTCATCAGGAATATTAAATTATCGAATCTCTCATTTATTAGTTTTAATTCCTGACAGAATTCTTCCCTATTTTGTTTTAATTCTGAACTGAATTTTTCTTGATTTTTCTCAAATTTCTGACCGAATTTTTGACTTAACGCTTTCTGATTTTGTTTAGATTTCTGACTGATTTTTGAACTAAAGCTTCCAGATTCCGATTGGGTTTTGACTTAACGCTTCCTGATTCCGACTGGATTTTTGACTTAGCGCTTCCAGATCCTGACTGTATTTTTCTTGATTTAGTTTTAGTTCTTCTATTATACTTTCCAGCATATCCATCATACAGGTCCAGTTTCTCCTTGTACCTCACTTTTTTTGTTTGACTATGTAGATCTTCAATCTTTTGCCTTTCAGCTCCCTCCATCAGCAACCCTTCTAATCTAAGCAATTCCTTCGCACTTTTTCCTCCTTCCATCGTATCAAAAGTTTTTTCAAAAATTTACAATAAATAAGAATTTTTAACCTGCCTAACAGATTTACGCCCCTAATCTCTGATTCTTTACAAAATAAAATCAAACCTGAATATTGAATCGCTTTACTCTTTGAGTCACCAATTTTATCTTATATGCTAAATTCGAGTCACTTTCCTGGAATCGTGCCCCTATAGTTGGATCGTCAATTTTTTTATTGTGAGCTAGTTACAATGTGATTGTCGCGCCCCTAAGTTGGATCACCATTTATATCTGCTGTGGTATTGGAAGATGAACTCTACGAGTTGGGTACCAATTTTGTGCTATAATACTGAAGTATGCTTGGCCTTTGTTATAAAGAATTTCTTAAATTAAGCTTTGAATTTATTAAATCTGTAAGTTACAATTTTGCACTATAAAATTATTAAATACACAGTGCTCTTTATATAAAGACTCTTACAGAAAAACACAAATCCTCGAATTCAGAAATCTTGAATCAATTCCAGACAAACAGCTTCACATCGCTTCTAAGTTTTGAACACAAACCTATGTCACTAGGATTGATTCTCGAAGAAATTTACTCAAGACCCTAACCAGGTATAAATCAAAGACCAATTTGCAACGAGCTCAATTGCAATTGAACCAAATTAGATAGAGTTTAATCGTATGAACTAACATGAAGAAATAAATAATGTTAAAATTGGAGTACTACCTTAGGTAATATCTGAACTAATATTTGAGATATTGTCTGAAGAAATGATTAAAGTAATATTTGAAGTGCTAACTGAAGTCAATTTTTAACATCGGTTAAATCAAACTAATTGAATAGCACTTTTATTTGTAGTATTTGTACTCGCACTTATTTTGTATCACTCGCCTATGTTCAAATTATATCACTGGTTTTCAGAAATAATCTTTTCAAAGTACATCTTTTCTTATATATAACGTGTAATTTAGAATATAAAGGACTATATGTTCAAGAAAATTTCATTCTAACCATGCATTAAAAATTGCAAAAAGGCTCGTACTTCTCATGAACCAGAAACGTTTCCTTTCATAACAATGCTTATCATTCGTTAAGTGCCGTGATTAATGCAAAGTCGACGTCATTTGCGATATGTAAAATCTATCCTTTTGATTTATAATCGCACCGATTGTTTCTTTTTGTAAATAGCAGGTATGTTTCTATGTCGCCATTATCGTGTCAATGTTGGTTTTATTTCCTTGCCGTGCTTTTATATTAAGAATTGATGCAGTTTTATTATAAAGTTAACAACTACATGACTTTTGACATTAATGCAATTTTCAGTTTAATTTAGTGGAAACAAACGAGTCTTTCTTATTAATAATTTTTCTTGATACTGCATGAAAGATATGCAGGTAAATATCCATCTATTTAGGTAATATCAAGCGAATTTTTATATACAACAGCGTTCTTAATGAGAGTTTGCGCTTGTATGTTTTATTATTGTGAATTCGGGTTATACACTTATTGACTATCAACATCATCATTAGGTCTTCAGTCCTAGAACTAGTTGGACGCGTACCCTCATTGTTTCCTAGTCTGAACCAACCTACACATTTCCCTGAAATTTGCAGGCTGCATCTATCACTATCTGTGTGCGAAAGTCTGATCTCGATCTACCACTACCTCTCTTTTCCTATCACTGTTTGTAATATATCCCGTACTATTCCCCAGAAACGCCTTAGAACGTATCCTGTTCTTCTATTTCTCCTATTCTTTCGTTTTCCACAGATATTTTTATTCCTCTAATATTTCTACAACTTATTTGTTATTAGCTTTGTCTGTCCATGCTACCATCTTCATACATCTGAAGCACAACATTCCAGTAGGCTTCTATCTCTTTTTCCCTGCTTTCCTACTGCCCCTATTTCATAGACGTACTACGCTGTGCTCCACACTATGCTTTGAACAGTTTTCTTCTTGTATCTATGTTCGTTGTCTTTGAACATAGCAGCTGTTCTTTCTTGTTTGATGCAGTTCGGTCACATTCTATTGTTTTACAATTAATACCCTTGGCTGCCAAGTTCCCCCAGCACTTGAACCTTTGTCGAATTAATAGTTTTTCCAATTTATCTTTTCGCACAATCAACATTAGTTGAAAATATTTCACAACCAACACCTGTAGTTGTTTATAGTAATCATCAGATTTAAGAGCACTTATTTTTTCGTCATTGGGTTTTACGTCTTGAAACTGGTTAAGTTCTGAGCTAGCCTACACAGTTCCCTGCAATTCTCACAACAGCCTATATACATATGATTTTTTTCCAATGCTCCACCCGAAGGTACTACATTGGCAAGGAGGCGAGTTTTTTTTGTTGCCTGGAAATTTAGAATTTTGCCGAACCCTTGCCGCTTCAGGCAAGGTAGGGATCTTTAACGTGTGTGACAACACTCACACAGGGGACCTCCATTTAACCTCTCATCCGAACGAGGGCGTAATTTTTGTGAAAAATGCTCACCTGCCATTTTTCAAGCAGTCGGCCGTGTCGGGATTCGAACCCAGGACCTTGAGATCCGTAGTCTTACGCTTACTACATTGATCCACGGCGACTCCATGCCTATATACATTATAATTTGAATAAGGGCCGCTATACTTGCGACCACGTCCCCAATGCTCCACCCGAAGGTACTACATTGGGTTTAAACGCGAAAAATAAACGTGCTTTTGATTTATTCTAACTTCATAATTAATCCACCCTAAATAGAAATCTAACAGACTGAAATAAAAACTAAAAACAGGGTTTAAATAATGGTATCCCTAGCGTTGACTTTGGAGTGTGCTCGATCAACAAGACGAGCAAAAATGAGAGGGGGAGGGATCCGTAATACCCGGTAGCAGACGCCGGCTCTGCTTACCAGTGCGACCTGAAGGATCGACTTAAAACTATCCAAATCTAGCTAGCTAATTTAAAATGGATTCAAATTTCTAAGCATTTGCCAAAAGTATTAATATTGAATCCAGCTATTTTGCCTGCTTTATAAATTTACAAATTCGTCCTCCCTGATCTAAGTATTTTATCCTAAATTTGTCCCTAACGTTCCCTATCTTTCCCTAACTGACATATTATATATACAATCTTCTTTTCTATTTATACTGTGACCAAAAATTGGCGACAGAACGTCAAACGAATCAAGCCACAAAACAATACAATGCAGGCAAAAATATAAGTGTAAAAATAAATATAAATATAATATAAATATATAAATAAACATATAATAAATATATAAATAAATTTCTGAATAAGCAAAAGCATGTAACAGTGCATATATTAGCAAAAGCAAATACATTATCAGGTGCACTCGCATGAGCATTATATCGACTAGCACCATTACACAAAAACGTGCTTGTTAGATTATTTCAAAATCTGTTTAAAATCACAAATCAATGCTCATGCAAGTACAGCTGCCACAATTTTCTTCTTACCTCCATGCCTATATACAGTGCATTTACATTTCCATTGCTCCACCGGAAGGTACTACATTGGCCAGGAGGCGAGTTTTTTGTTGCATGGAAATTTAGAATTTTGCCGAACCCTTGCCGTTCCAGACAAGGTAGGGATCTTTAACATGCGTGACAACACTCATACACGGGACCTCCATTTAACCTCTCATCCGAACGAGGGCGTAATTTTTGTGAAAAATGCTCACCTGCCATTTTTCAAGCAGTCGGCCGTGTCGGGATTCGAACCCAGGACCTTGGGATCCGTAGTCTTACGCTTACTACATTGATCCACGACGACGCCCATGCCTATATACAGCTTGATTCCCTTCTATTGTTTTCTAATTATGTGCCCTATTTCACCGAAATTCAGTGGTATGTGAAGGGAGTTAAGCAGCCTGTGCCTGCCAAGGATCCTCTAACACTTAGACATTTGCCGTATTAATGTTTTCCAGTAAATCCTTTCGCACAATTAACATTAGTTGAGAGTATTGCTAAATCAATATTTGTAGTTGTTTATAATTTATTATTTATTGACTATAGTAGTGTTTTTTCTCAACATCCCCCTCCCCCAAATTAAAATAAAGTTTTGAAGATAAAGAAAAATTTTATCATTTTAATTTTCACGTACACATAGATCAACATTATTGCGCCGAAAACTTTTTTATAGTACCCAATTTTAATATATTCAATTTTTCATCAACTTCCTTTTTTAATTTTCAACTAAACAATATTCTCCTCAACTTTAGGAAAATAATTCTCTTCAATACTTCACCACATCAATTAAAAGCTCATTTTTACCAGGACAACCTGCTCCTTTACCACATCAGGAGAATTAATTGGATCTAACTTTATTTATCCCACAATGGGCAAGTAGCACATACAAAAGTTGAAACAAGTACTTGTTAAATAAGTAGTTTATTTATGACAGTACGACTTCACTGTTAATCCTCATAAGGAGGAAATAGCATCCTCTCTATGGGAAATTAACATTGTCATCTTAAATCTTCAGGATCTAATGGTTTTCTTCAACTAGCATTTTTTAGCCCCCGGCATCTGGATCACAGCATCCTTCCGTTGGACCACTGTTCCACGGCATCCTTCTGCTGGACCATTATGACGTCACAAGATGATCGCCAACCACTAACGTCACAATTGTCACTTTAACACATTTTGTTATCTGCCATATTTCCTAACCATCGGAAAAAAGGTGGACCTTAGCGCGAATCGAACGAGGTACCCAAAATCTATTTTACTATGTAAAAAGTGCGAATATCCGTTATACCCACTCAGTTACAGAGCTAACATGCTTAACGTGTTATACTTGTGATACCGATGACGAATAATAATTGTAATTGTTATGAATTTATTACATTCATATTCCATTACTTAATGTATTACACTTTTAAAATTAACAAACGTTTGCATAATATCTTCACACTTAATAGCAGTATCTAGGAATACACATGCAAATTCTTTGCAATATCAATACAATCTTAATTATCCCTAAATAATGGAAGAACCATTTATTGCCTATATTAGAGATAGACATACCTTAACCTAATTACATCAGCTTGTCAGTCTAACAAGTCCGAGGGCATTTTATTTACTGTTATGCTTATTCCTTCCACAATACAAATTGACAATGGACCAATGGCGTTACGTTCGGAGTGGTACGTACACTGATTTTTTCTCCTAGAACATATAATCACTTTACATTAGATTTAATTACTCATTTTGCATGAGAGATTAACATGGTAAATTTTTTAATTAAATCATAATTATTTTTATCTGGGATAATAGTGTCAGATTGTTATCTCATATAACAATCATTATACACTTGAACTAGACGCGTCCAAGTCACTGTAACGCAGATGCATTGTCAAGACGGCCTTTTGTCCTGAACATTGAATCCATTGTTCACGGTTAGAGACGAAATGTGATTTTCTTTGTCAGTTAACCGTGATTAACAACGATTGGTAGTCACAACAGCTGACGACCGAACAGGAAGATTACACAGACCTAGGCGTTATTATGGATTAGAGGAAAGCGTCCGTGGTGACAGAATGTTATTCAGTTATTGAGCACGTTGAAGTCGTACTGGGTTTGTGTTATTGCCTTTTTACTTATATTAAGGGATTTTTCCTATTAGGTTTCTTTTCTATGTGACCAGCTGAAAGGCACAAGAAAGTTTTACGAGGATTTCCAGTAAGCGGATAGAGCCCACGGCAAGTTCCGATGGAAAATGGCTCGTAGTTGAGGAAATCTCTAAAGGCTAAGCGGCTAGTCGAACTATTTGCTCTGGGTAGAACATGAGCTGTGGGTCGGGGTTGGACTGCGGCCAAAAATATAAAGAATATGGCGCCACCGAATTTTGAATTTTTCTATACGAAGAAGACCTTACTTAAGTCCCTTGTACAAGGCGAATGCGGAAACTTTTATTCAATTACCGCTATACAATTTATTAAGAACAATACAATCCCTAAAGTTTCTTACCTTATGGCTCGACTTTGACCTTTATACTTCACTGCTACACCTGTGAACAGATTAAACAAAGAATAGCACTGTTTGTGCATTTATACCCAAAATTTAAAAATTTAATTCGAATCAACCTTCATTCATTCCAATTAAAAAGAATAGTCTTGACCAAAATAAAAATCTATTCCTTCAGTATTTAGTTATTGTGCTATTTACAAAATATCTTTCTCCTTTAATATAATTTTGATTAATTTAAATTCTTGAAAAATATGTAATAAGTACTTTTCACCGTTAAAATATGGTCATTTCTATTAGAAATATCTAGCCAAATTTTACTTAAAAATGAGTGAGCCTGAAGTTACTTTCTGAATAATTACTTATATATAACAAATTTAATTGGTTTGAGTAGATCTACTATAACCTCACAAAAACTATTCCACTTAGCTATTAGTGAAATATGAAACGTATAAGTTTAATTTCTAATGATTCGAGTAAATCATGTTTCAAATAATAATATCTACTTTCATAAAAGATAGAATTTAACTTTCCTTATCTCATAATGACATCTTCCGTAATTTCAATGTATTAATAAAAAGATTTAAAAATGAAAAATTTACAGGTTCCTGTTGCTTAATATTAAAAATATATAATCTGTCATTCACCTACTTTGAAGTTCAAATCACTTGATTAAACAAAAAATTATCTATCTGCTATATCCATAATATAGCGGACATATGAAAGCAAATTTACATACCAGATGTTCATCTGACGGAAAAATACCTGCTAGGCGTCTTGCTTCAGCATTTAAATAAAGGAAATCTCCAATTCAGTACAAGCAAATGTGCTGCTTATTGAAGCTCCAAACCATATCACGGCGTCCATAATAACTAATTGATACTCGTCAAATCCACATTCGTACAAAGGGTAAATTCTTAAATTTTCTAAAATTTCCTACTTGTATGTTGATTAAATTTACGTTAAACAAAAGTTCTGTTAACTAAAAGTTGCATATTATTTCAAAGTTAAATATTATTTCCAAGTTGCATATTATTTCCAAGTTGCATATTATTTCAAAGTTAAATATTATTTCCAAGTTAAATATTATTTCCAAGTTACATGTTAACCAAAGGCCCTTCAACCAAAATAATTCCTCGTCATCTGCGAGCTATTTTCCAGCAAGTGGACAACAAAAGTGAGCTTCGGAGACGACATTATCTCACGAAAACAATTTTAAATCTCCTGTGCTTCCAACACTTAGATTCCTCAAACGTCATCGTCCTTGTGTTCAAGGAACAATTCGACTTCTTCTGACGACAGCTGTATTGGAAGTGATCATATCACGCGAGTTACCGCTTGACAACAAGCTCAACGCTACAATCGTCTAACAGATGGAGCTCTAAGAATGACACTAATAGAAAAGTATCTTTTGTCACCGCATAAATGAAAATTTGAATTGAAAGCTAATATTTTATTGGACAATATGTAATATTTATTTAGTGGATTGTGTAGCATTATTATGCTTTAAATTGGTTCTTATTAAATAAATAGATTAATTATCTGTACACATAATGATGGAAAATAAAATCGTTACAGTGTGATTTCTGGAAAATAGAGGACGGAATCTCGATGCGATCCCTGGAAAAGCAGGATGGATCTATGAGTGCGCTTCAGATGGTGATTCCAAAGAGCCGCACTTTGGCGTTAAGGAGACTCCGGAAAAAGTTCGTAAAAGATTTTACTGGATAGGCAGCAAGAAAGTTGTCAAGCAATGATGCATGAAGTGTGAGTTGTGTCTCGTTGAGTAACCAGACAGCATCCATGAGGCAATACAACGTAGGAATGACATTCAAAACAGTGGCATTTGACCTCGTAGTCCATTCCTAAATCCGACCCTGGAAATAAATATATCTTGATGGTATTTTACAAAATGGAATAACGTGTAAGTCATACTCATCAGGAAGTAGCAACCGTTCGACGTATTTGACAAACAACTTTCTGACCAGCGCAGAAATTTGGAGATTTGCTGTTACGATGAGAAAATCAGAACGACACCATTGCATCCTCAATCGTATGGTATGGTATAAACATTTTACACATTCCTTCGCAAGATTTTGAGAAAACAGGCTGTATTTAATAATCTTATTGAACCACCATAACTTTAGACAGGCACTATAATATTTTACAAAATTTTTTAGTTTTGAATTCATTTTAGTATACTTGAGATTCGATCACAAAGAGTGTATAAGGATGTAATTTAAAAGGGGCTTTGTAAATGGAGGTGCCTACTTCAACTTACAGTTATTACAAAAACACCAATAAATTATTTTTAAAAAATCTCGTTTTGCTTGTATAATCCTCCTTTCGCATTGAAGATCCCAATTTACGTAATTCTTTAAGAAAAATCGTTAAGTGCAACGGGTAAATGTAATATTCATTTAATACAAGTTGAAAATGCAAGGCATTGTCGCAACGAACTTCCAAATGTAGACTTACTTTAAAACAATTTATGTATCGCACATTAATTTTGGACCTATTTGAAATTTTTGATAAAAATTAATTCCGGGGGGGGGTCGGGTATCCGTGGTCAGATTTTGTGGGGGGTACCATATTTCGACTCAGCTATGTTAGGGGAGTCCAAATATGTATCGCACATTAATTTTGGACCTATTTGAAATTTTTGATAAAAATTAATTCCCCGGGGGTCGGGTATCCGTGGTCAGATTTTGTGGGGGTACCATATTTCGACTCAGCTATGTTAGGGGAGTCCAAATATGTATCGCACATTAATTTTGGACCTATTTGAATTTTTTTTTTCCCGACGGAATATCGCGGGGGCACGGCGCCCCCGTGGCCCAATTTTAACTGACACCAAAACTTAAGCTCTGGACACCGAGCTGAATCGATTGATGTATCACACATTGATGTCCGACCATTAGAAAGGCCTCGGACGGACGGACAGACGGACGACAAATCGATTTCATAAACGAAGTTCGTTGAAAATATACAACTGTATATCGCCTACAATTATGGTTTATTGCTTTACATTGCTAATTGAAACTGAAACATATCTCCGAAACGGTCGCTACAAACGTTGGTAATAAACCTATATCCTCATAATATCCATAAAATCTGTACAGTCTTCTGGAAGAACCATTGCAGCATTATATTGTTCAATTGCAGCCTGCTTGCACGCACAAACTACACACCCATCGTTACCCATCTCAATACTTTTAGTTAATATATCACGAAACTTTTGCAACACCTTTATGTATTGTCTAAACATCTCACTACGATTGTTGTTTATTGCGCGGAGGTCTTATAAATTTGTATATCGACTTACCTCCGCGTTGTTTTGTTGTTCTAAGCTGCAGTTCCTCTTCCTTCAACCAAGTGGACTGTATGCGAATTGAGTCTGTGTTACGTTACACTTGCACTGTGTTTTTTAGGGGTTTCACAAATAAAGCCTGCGGCACTTGACTAACTTACGGTACCGAACGAAAAAACCGACGACTGTTCTGCTTCGATATCCATAAGAAAGTGTTTGTTCACTACGCTGTCCAACTTATTCACACATGCACAAGGAATTTTTATGGCAGGATATAAGGGAACAAGGGATGACAGTTTTACAATTAGATTTACAACTACGAATTTGAAGTAACTTAAAATTAACCACGCAACGTGCGACAAAGAGACCGAACATCCCGCCCACCAAAATAAGTATGAACTAACTTATTTTATATTTAAAATAATTAGAAATATTAACTAAGAAACCTAACCGACAAACTTATATAAGTGAATATATGTGTACATACCATTAAATATCAAGTAACTGGCAGTAAACATAGTTTCACTAGGGGGCGTTTAACTAACCCTTGGGATGTCTTGACTGTAGCTACCCGAACGATACCGTCTCTACCAGGGTGAATATCTACTACTCTTCCTAAACGCCACTGTAGAGGGGGGTTATTTTCTTCCTTTAAGAGGACAAGCCAATCAATAGGTAGGGTAGCGGAATTCTTCAACCACTTACCTTTCTGCTGCAACGTGTGCAGGTATTCAGCACTCCATTTCTTCCAAAACCCTTGTTGCATTTGCTGCAACAATTGCCAGCGATTCAAACGAGAGGGGTTTATGGACAACAAATCTGGATCTGGTAACACCGAAACTGGTTCAACATTAAGAAAATGACCCGGGGTCAAATACGAGAAATCTTGCGGTTCGCAACTCAGTGCGCATAGTGGACGTGAGTTGAGAATCGCTTCGATTTGAATCAATACCGTCGAGAATTCTTCAAACGACAAAATTTGTTCACCGATAATTCTCTTTACATGGGATTTTACCGATTTAATCCCGGCCTCCCACAACCCACCAAAATGATGAGCAGCAGGAGGATTAAACACAAATTCGATTCCTCAACGCCTGCCGAATGGCGCATCAATTGAGAGATTTCACGAGAGGCCCCAACGAAATTAGTACCATTATCACAATGGATTTGAATACATTTGCCTCTTCGAGCAATAAATCGACGTAAAGCACCCAAGAAAGCGTCTGTCGACAAGTTAGATACTAGTTCCAAATGGATGGCTTTAGTGCTGAAACAAATAAATAAGCAAATGTACGCTTTCAATGATTTTGCGCCACGACATCGATTCATCGTGACAGAGAAAGGTCCACCAAAGTCGACTCCCGTATGTAAAAACGCCTTACCTGGAGTTAACCTAGAAGCTGGTAAATCCCCCATAGGGGGGCATAAAGCCACAGGGTTTACACGACAACAACGAATGCAGGATTTCAAACATTGCCGAAGAGCCCTCTTTGCGGAGGAGATCCAATAATTTTGAGTTAGTAAAAATTGTGTTGTTCGATTTCCAGGATGTAAATGTCTTTCATGACAATCTAATATAATAAGTTCCGTCAACCGATGCGACCGAGGAAGCAACATTGGAAATTTTGCATCATGCGACAACTCTGAGTTACGTAGGCGACCGCCCACCCTCAACAAATCATGACTATCTAGAAACGGACTAAGGCTACGAAGTTGTTTACTAACAAGTTTTCCAGTTTTAATATTTGCAATGTCTTGAGCAAAAACATTTGTTTGAACTCTTTTAATCAATAAATGTATAGCCTCTTGCTGCTGAGCTAGAGACAAACCATCAGAATATTTTGAACGCAAATCTGCCGGACATTGAACATTACGAATGAAATGACGAATACATGTTTTAATCCTACAAATTTTCTGCAGGTTTGAAAATTTATTCAACAACATATCTAAGAAATTGTCAGACATAACGACTGTTAACGACAGAGTACGATATTTGACGTCCATCTGAGATGAGTCGATAAGTTTTGGCAGCGATGTTACTGGCCATTCTTCAATACGACGCACTAACCAGGAAGGTCCTGTCCATCATAATGGATGATGCACCAACTCTGAAGCCAACAGTCCACGTGAGGCACAATCCGCAGGGTTATCCTGGGACTTAACATGAAACCATGAAGATGGAGGAATACGTTCTTGAATATGCGAAATACGATTGCTAACGAATGTCTTCCACTTATGCGAGGAAGACCGAATCCAAGACAAAACAACAGTAGAATCTGACCACGCGAAAATATTACTAAATGATAAAATATCTTTATAAGTATTTTTGACGAAATCTACTAAATCTGCCAAGAGTACGGCAGCACACAATTCGAGACGGGGCAATGAAACGCGATTAGTAGGAGCAACCTTCGATTTTGCGCATACTAATGAAATGGTAATATTACCTTCAAGATCGAACGAACGGAAATAGATGACAGCTGCATACCCGGCTTCAGAAGCATCACAGAATCCATGCAACTCCACCCCTTTAAAATTATGACATACGATGCGACGCGAAATCTCAATATTCGAAACCGCTGGCAATTCACCCAAACAATGTTTCCATTTTGTATGACTTCCAATGGAGGCTCTTGGTCCCACCGAGACCTAAAAGCCAAAGATCTTGAACTAAACGTTTAGCGAACAGTACTACAGGCGCTATCAACCCGAGAGGATCAAAATTTTGCGATAGCCGACAAAATATTACGCTTAGTGCAAGTGCGCTCTTCAACGTCTAAGTTGTATAAAAATGCATCTGTAAGAGCACGCCACGAAAGGCCCAAAATTTTTATTGAACTATTATCTTTATCTTGAAATGTAATTGCGTGCGAACTGGACAGGGACTCCCTCAAGTTGGACATCACTTCCGGGCAATTACTACTCCATTTTCTTAATTGAAAACCACCACTAGTGCAAATACTATTCAATTCACCAATTAATTGATTAGCAGCTTCAATCGAATTACATTCAGTGACTAAGTCATCAACATAGGTATCGCTCGCCAATACCGATGACGCGAAAGGAAAATTAATCGACTCTAACCTTGCCAATTCTTGAACAGTACGCAAGGCCAAAAAAGGCGACGACGAAACTCCATAAGTTACAGTATTTAATTTAAAGTCCATAATAGGATCTGACGGAGAAAATCTCCAGACGGTACGTTGATAATCACCATGAGTATCTAAAACCAAAATCTGCCGATACATTTGTTTGATGTCAACTGTAATTACGATAGGATGTACACGAAAGTGCAATAACAAAACTGCAATGTCCTTTTGCAAAGCAGGACCAATACCCAAGCTATCATTTAACGACTTTCCAGATTGATCCTGACCCGAAGCATCGAAAACCACCCGCAATTTGGTGGTAGTGCTATCACGCTTATGTACAGCATGATGGGAAATGTAATACATTTTCTCATGACCCGTCGAATTTTCAGGCGATTTCACTTGAACCATGTGACCGCTTGTCAAATAATCCTCCATAAATTTTTGATAATCTGAATACAATTCAGGATTTTTTAACAAACGACGTTCTAACGACAAAAATCTTTTAATACAAATTGATCTCGTACCCACAAATGAGGTTTCCGAAATTTTAAAGGGCAAGGACACTACAAAACGACCGTCCTTGTTACGTCTATAATTCTCCACAAATTGATTTTCACACGTTTCTTCTTCCGGAGAAATGTGTTTCTTGAAAGGAATATTTTCTAATTCCCAAAATCGACAAATGTCGCTGTCTAAGGGCTCAACGAAAGCACACAACGACGTAATAGAACTATTCGGGGAAACGACCTTTCCCGTTAAAACCCAACCAAAGGTTGTTTTAATAGTAACTGGCTCGTTAGCGACACCCCAACGAGACTCGTTCAACAAAACCTGAGCAAAGATTTCCGCTCCGAGTAGCATGTCAATTTTACCAGGAACATTAAAATTAGGATCAGCTAAGGCCAAACCTCGAGTATGCGACCATTCCTTGACCCCTATCGACGACGAAGGTAATTGATTACAAATGTTAGGTAAAAATAACAATCAATTCCATATGCTGGAGACCGTGCTCCCGAGGGACTGACTACACACGATAGTGCACCAGACACCAACGACGAATTCAAGCCAAGTCCTTGAACAGTGACATTGGCTCTCCGTTTCCTTAAACCTAATTTCTGACGGCACCTTTCAGTCATAAAACTTTCCATGGATCCGTTATCTAATATTGCACGAACAGATTGCAATGTTCCTGTATAATCAAGCACCGACACCATTGCCGTAGCTAACAGCGTGGTTGTGTGTTCTAATGATGTCGAAATCAACGAGCTAGTGGCAGGTTGTTCATGCACAACCGACGACGACAGATTGTCTTCACTAGGTCTACTAGTAGAAGTAAGTCAGGCGCCGCTCTCCGAGGAGACGCTGACCTTTGACGATGGGTTTGTCGGCGTGGCGACACCGATTTTTCTTGTTTATCGAAGTGAAGCAACGAATTGTGCGACTGATGACATTTTCTACACGACCAATCTAACGTACAATTTTTCGTCGAATGTGAAGTATTTAAGCATTTGATACAAAGATTTTTAAGCTTTACCACCTCAAATCTTTCTTGAGGGGTTTTATCGAGAAACTGCTTACATCTATAAATAGGATGCACAGCTTGACAAACTACAATTTTTAACATCATTGGTGGTACCAACTAAAGAAGTTTTAGCCGAAGTGCTAACGAACCTTTCTTTTTCTCTTTCTTTAACGGAATCTCGAGATTTTAAGCATGTTCCTGAAGCAATGTCATTTATTTCCAACACTTTACATTG
This sequence comes from Platerodrilus igneus, assembly GCA_036346225.1. Classification (NCBI taxonomy): domain Eukaryota; kingdom Metazoa; phylum Arthropoda; class Insecta; order Coleoptera; family Lycidae; genus Platerodrilus; species Platerodrilus igneus. The sequence goes on from JARFIW010001121.1 coordinate 442,737, forward strand.
TTTTTCAATGTACGACCTTAAATCTTTGAACGAGGGAATTTCGTCATTATTTCCTAATTCGAAACGCTTTAAAATGTTTGTATCTTATTTTTTGATAACAGATTAAACAACATGAAATCTAATAAATCTATTTCCATCTGCCTTAACACGAATATATTTTCATCAAAACAACTAATTAATTGCCGGAGTTCCGCATGCGAGTCTGAGGAACTGACCTTAGGGCATTTTTCGAGAGCATTAAAATATGTTGAAAGTAATAACCTCTTTTACTGAAAACGATTAGTAATGATTTTATAGGCTTCCTCGTATGCATAATCATTTAATGGCAAGTGTTTTATCAATGCACGCGACGACTCATCTAATGTATCAACGAGATGGCAAAATTTTTCAACAGGGGACAAATCGACATTATCGTGAATCAACTGTTTATAAATTGCATTGTAACTCTCAAAATCTAAAATGCGTCCAGAGAAGCGTGGGACTGAAAGATGTTTCAAGCTAATGCCACAATCTGACGAAAAAGAATTATTCATATTTTCCACCTTTGGCTTATTTTCTACCCGATCTAATTCGCATTGTTCAGCGATAATACGAATATCTAATAGATAATCATCGATTTTCACCCTAAGGGCCGAGAATTCATCCAATTGTTCACTTTCTTCATCAAAGAAAATATCCTTGCAAAAGGATTTGAAAAGCGTTTCAATCTGTTCGACACTTTTAATCGACGCTCTAATTAAAGCAATCGATACGTTTTCCGGTTGGTTTATTTTGCTGTATATATGATCCAACCTTTAACTACAAATTTAGCTTCAAGAATAGCTTTATCAATTGATATAACCATATTTGATTAATGATTAATGAACGACAATAAAATTAATGTAAAACAATGCGTGACTCGAATACGCTAAATTACTAATTCATCTACGAAATTAAATTATTAATAGAAAATGCAACTAACTACAGTGCTCGCCCGACAAAGCTTTTAAGGTTTCAAATAAATTTCAACCCTTTGTTATACAAGTTGCATGAACCCGAATGGTTGCTCCAACTTCAAGTGACAAATAAGGTAAAGATTTAGGATACAATAACCCTCATAAATAGTTTACATAAAAAGATACCGACGACGACCCTAATCTTTGCCACAAAGGATAAGGTATGTATTGTAAAATCTACCGTTATAACCAGATGTTTTTATCATTCAATTTGCAAGCAAGATGTTCTTTCTGTGTAACACGTTTAACCATAATAAAAACTACGACAATTTTATAAATTTAAGTATAAGGAGCTTAAAGGATGGGAACTAATTAATTAATTAATAATCCGGTGATGAAGGCCAAATTTGTTTATTGCGCGGAGGTCTTATAAATTTGTATATCGGCTTACCTCCGCATTGTTTTGTTGTTCTAAGCTGCAGTTCCTCTTCCTTCAACCAAGTGGACTGTATGTGAATTGAGTCTGTGTTACGTTACACTTGCACTGTGTTTTTTAGTGGTTTCACAAATAAAGCCTGCGGCACTTGACTAACTTACGGTACCGAACGAAAAAACCGACGACTGTTCTTCTTCGATATCCATAAGAAAGTGTTTGTTCACTACTCTGTCCAACTTATTCACACATGCACAAGGAATTTTTATGGCAGGATATAAGGGAACAAGGGATGACAGTTTTACAATTACATTTACAACTACGAATTTGAAGTAACTTAAAATTAACCACGCAACGTGCGACAAAGAGACCGAACAATTGTATTTCAAAAAATAATTTAAACCACTAATGTAAGATATCGACAGCTCTTGTTGAAAAAATACTAATGGTTAAGTTACAAGTTGCATGGTCTTTTTATACAATAAATGTGATGGGTCATAAGGTGGCAGTGGTTTGGTTGATCATTTTAGTAAAGCAATCCAAATCATTAAGAACTATTTGTAACCTTTATTAACGTGAACGTAAGATAGAAATTTCGCCAAGTAAATTACAAAAGGTCTCTTTACCCGAATCTGTCAGAATTTTTCAAATCGGGCTACCCTCAGAGGAGTAACTATTTTTTAGTTTTTTGCTAAAGCAATCCAAAATTAGCCGATTGAAAAATCAGACGCAGCAACCAAACAATATATAGACGAAAAATGTGATAAAATTGTATCCGATGTAAAAGCATTTGTTCAGTTTTTTATGAATTTGACTGCGGTTTCTGACCCAAACGAAAAGGAGCTCGGTCTCGCATTATCATCGATTTACGAATTGACACCAGCACCTATTAAAAACAAATACTACAAACCAAAGCATCAGTTTATGCCAAAGGTGCAATTCTGCAACTAGATAATAAAAGCTCTATTAGTTTAGCATCAATGTTAAGCAAAAATGAGTAAAGAAATCATTGTTAAGGAATTATTTAAGCCTGCAAGAAAAAATTTTCAGCGTCGTCGCACAAATCTGAATCATGTGAAACGCGATCTTATCCAGTCGGACTTGTGCGAAATGCAGCCTTACTCTTGTGTGAACAATGGGTACAGATATATTCTAATAGCGGTAGACTGTTCCACAAAATATGCTTTATCAGAGTCTTTAAAAACCAAGACTGGATCAGAAGTTACAAATGCTATGAAAAAATATTGAACAAAATGTTGGAAGGAGAAATTAACGCAAAAATCAATCTACAAACGGATTTTGGGAAAGAGTATTACAACCGATGGTTTAAACATCTTATGCAAAAATATATAGTAAACCATTATTCTATGTATATCGCAATCAAAGCTAGTATGGCTGAACGGTTGATCAGAACAATCAAAAACAAGTTGTACAGAAGATTTTAGTTGCAAGGTAGTCATAGATGGTTGAATATTTTGCCTAAGGTTATGGAAGAATACAATAATACACCGCATCGAGCTAGTAACATGACGCCTATGGAAGCGGGAGAACACCCGGAAAGATTAAAACTTTACACCGCTGACAGTGTTGCTAAAAGTTACAAGAAGTTGTACAGGGTTGGTCAGATTGTACGTATATCGAAATATAAAGCAGTGTTCGACCGAGGATTTCATCCAAACTGGAGTACAGAACTATTCAAAATTGTTAGAGTACAACAAACGAGACCGATAACCTATCTGCTACAAGATTTGGAAGGTCAGCCAATCCTAGGTGCTTTTTACGGTGATGATATTCAGCTCACAGCGGCACCCGACACGTACCTAGTGGAAAAAGTTTTACGGAAACGGAACCACGGACGTGAACTATTAGTGTCGTGGTTGGGGGATGGTAAAAGTTGTATTAAGAAAACAGACTTGCTTTAGTATCAACCGACCAAAGTTCCACATATTTACCTAGTTGAAAAAATTCTAAAAAAGCAAAAGAATAAACTACTTGTTCGATGGGTGGGGGTAAAACCCCTAGCTGGATAGATAGGAGAGATTTGCTATGAAGCCCATTCCTATTTATGATTCGAAGTAGGAAGCATGTGTTTTATAATCGATTTACAAGGATATCAATACAAAACTAGTGACTTCTATTGCAAGGAGGTCGCCATTTTGGATATAGTGAATAATGTAGTATGGCATGAGATACTGAACATGACGGTTGAAGACAACTCCCTAAGTGATGATTTCAAAAAGTAAGTTGAGTGGTTAAAGGAAAAAATTCATGTACTCTGCTGGGATGAGCAGTCTACGAGTGGGTATACAAATGTGGGTGGTTTGCTGAAAGAAGTCGTACCTCCTGGGACCACTGTCTATGTTAAAGGAGAACAAAAGAAGCAGCCACTATCGAAATATTTATCAAACAACATTTTAAAAATGGAAAGTGTATTCTCAGTTCCTAGATTCAAAGAATTAAAATTATTCGGCGATAGGTGCAACCACTGTTTGAATAATTTAAATTGTTCCAAGGAAAATGTTATACTGTTGCAACCCTTTGTTTATGTTTAATGTATTTGAATTTTTTTAATAAAATAGTTGTGGAAATTGTTTTTATTATCTTAGCTAAAAGACTATGCAAATTTGAAAAAAAAGTAATTTAATATATATGTAAAACAGTGCATTACTTTGAAAAAATTAATAGCGACAAAAGAATTACTCAATGTAAAATTTGAAAGAAAACCCAAATAAATTTGCGCGCGCTGTATATAAAATATTTAAATAAATAGAACTTGCACCCAATTTAGAATAGATGCATTTCGAAACACTAATAAAAATATTTTTTCAAATAGTTTTCGAATTTTAAAAGATATCTAGAATTCGTTTATAAATGTTCAATAGTTTAAATATACATTAAACTACATCTTTAAAAAGACTAGCTTTAAGACTGAAAATCTGGTTACATCAGGTGCAATTAATTAAACCACATACGTGTTTTATTTATAACCGGGCGAGACGTGTAAGCGATATAAAACACGGTTTAAGGTAGTCTTTAGATTACCTGCAAAAATCACTGTACCGCTTTTGATAAGCACAACTACCCATTCATCATCTTTAAAAAACAAATCAGAAACAATAGTAAAATACGCAATAATTGGTGTTTGCGTTTGCAAATAAATTCAGTTCTGTTTTAATAAAAAAATGGGAAGTTACCTTAAATTTTCAAAAGATTTTAAAGAAAATCACTGCACAAACACGAAACAATTGTTTAAAATTTCGACGTAACTTTACACAAAACAATAATAGCGCACGGTATACCGATACGAATAGAATTTTGGTAATTAGATCGTGTTATATACAGTTGACATAATTATCCGTTAATTGATCTATATTACTAAATGAAGTCTAATATATAGAAAGTGTCGTTGATTGCTAGTGCTTTAACTATGGAATTTGTAGTCAAGGATGGCTACTAGAAAGAAATTATATAACGATTTCGCAAGTGCCTTGTGTGATTAATAATCGGCAATAAATTAGTTCAGATATGAATTGTATTTTCCACGTACCTATTTAGCATTGACTTAACTACATAATTATATTATGACTTGCGTTTTGAAATTAGTAAAGCTAGGAAATTAATAAAAAAATTTACCCTTTTTAAAAGTCCCTAATGTTTTTGTTAAAATGTGTTGGGTTTAGAATGTTTTATTAAAGAACAAGTTTCGAATTTCTCTATAATGCTTAAGAATAAGGTACATTTATCTTAAAAGAAACAAAAATAATCTTTTATTTGATTGCTAGAGGGTATGTGTGTAAAACGGTACGGGGTGGTTTAATTTTAAATGTTTGCAGATTCGGATTCTGCGTAAAATTCTGGACTAGTTTAATGTGTAGCATGGCTAAAAATTTATAAGAACAGTCAGAAATCGCAGCTGGTAAAAAAATCTTAAAATGTGGATAGCTTCCTGGGGGATGATTTATCTCGCAGAGGGTATGCGTGTAAAACGGTAAGGGGTGGTCCTATTTTAATTCTAATCAGATTCAGATTCTGCGTAAAATTTTAGACTAATTTGATGCATCGCATGGCTAAAAAATTTTATAAGGACGGTCAGAAATCGTTGCGGGTAAAAAATCTTAAAATGATGGTAGCTCGCTGGGGGATGATGCTATCTAAAAAATTCCTAGAAATTCAGGTAGCTGAGAAAAATCTAATATTAACTGACACCAAACAAGATATTTTTACCTGGAAAGATGAAATGGTTAGCCGAAGAAAACTATTTGGTCCAAAATGTTACCGGTAAAAATTCTTAAAATTGGGGTACCGTCTTAGGGAGTGATGCTATCTAAAAAATTCTTAGAAATTCAGGTAGCTGAGAAAAATCTAATATTAATTGATACCAAACAAGATACATTTATCTCGAAAGATGAAATGGCTAGTCGAAGAAATATATTTGTTCCAGAATGTGTGTGGAAATGGGGAATTCTGGAGGAAACGAGGGCCCAGGATTCTTGATTTCCCTCTACTAGCGCGCTTTTATAATTACTATGTGGTGGTCAGTGTTTATATTTGCTTCTGGGTAGCTTCTACAGTTTTTTACTTGATTCCTAAACAATTGTCGAACAAGAATCTAATCTATTTGATATCTCCCTGTTTTTTGTCATCTTCCACATGTATTATCTTCTAGCATAATGTTGAAATAGTATTTTTGTGGTTGAGTTGTTTTTGTCGCAAAATTGTACCAACCTATGTCATTTTTCGTACCTAAACCACATTAGCCTACTAGCGTTCCTTCTCCACCCTCACCTACCAACGCATTAAAATTTCCCGTAACTATTAAATTTTCATGTCCTTTTACTCTTTTGTTCTTTTGTAAGTAGTTTTCTGCACAGTGAGCTATCTTTTTCCGCATAAGTATCTTCACACCTGAATTTCCTTCTTCTGATCCTATTTGAATTACCCTAAGGTCTGTGCGTTAAAAATTCCACGCGCCTGGCCGCCACATCTAAGCTGGATTATTCTAATTTGTTTCTACTTTCTTAATATCAGAAACTTTTTCGATGTCTTTTAGCATTTCGTTTTACTTTTGTGGATATCTTTATCTTTTAGTTTCTCAAAGTCAAAGTGCCTTTTCCGTTCCTAGTTTTCAAATTTTGTAAATTTTAGCTCGGCTTTGATAATTACTATGTTGAGGTCAGTATCTATATCTGTTTCTGGGTAGCTTCTACAGTCTTTTACTAGATTTCTAAACCCTTATCTAACATGAATGTAATCTATTTGATATCTTCTTATGTGTCCTGGCATCTTCCACGTGTATCGTCTTTTAGCATGACGTTGAAATTATGTATTTGTGATTGTTAAGTTGCTTTTGTGGCAAAATTCTACCAAGCTATTTCTCCTGTTGCTTCCCATGCCTAAACCACTTAAACCTACTATCGTTCTTTCTCCACCCTTAACTTCCACCGCATTAAAATCTCCCGTAGTTATTAAATTTTTATGTGCTTTTATGAATCTTAGTGTGTTTGATGTCTTTGTAGGTCCCGGATTCGAATCCCGACACGGTCCGCTTGAAAAATGTTAGGCGAGCATTTTTCACAAAAATACACCCTCATTAGGATGAGAGCTAAAATGGAGGTCCCGTGTGTGAGTGTTGTCACGCACGTTAAAGATCCCTACTTTGCTTGGAACAGCAAGGGTTTGGCAAAATTCTAAATTTTCCAGGTAAAAAAAAGCTCGCTTTCTGGTCAATGTAGTACCTTCGGGTGGAGCATTGGAAAATCACGTGTATTGTCTTTGTAGATCCCAATGTAGTACTTTCGGGTGGAGCATTGGGGACGTGGCCGCAAGTATAGCGCCCCTTATTCAAATTATAATGTCCTTGTAGATTGGGCGGCTCCGTGGTGTAGTTGGTATGTGTATGACTACTACGCCCAAGGTCCAGGTGCGAATCCCGACACGGTCCGCTTAAAAATGTTAGGCGAGCATTTTTCACAAATATACACCCTCGTTCGGATGAGAGGTAAAATGGCGGTCCCGTGTGTGAGTATTGTCACGCACGTTAAAGATCCCTACCTTGCTTGGAACAGCAAGGGTTTGGCAGAGTTCCAAATTTTCCAGGTAAAAAAGAAACTCGCTTCCTGGCCAATGTAGTACATTCGGGTAGAGCATTGAAAAATCACATGTAATTGTCCTTGTAGATTGATTCTACCTCTTCCTTACTGTAGCTAGAAGTGGACATGTATATTTGTATTATTATTATATTTACCGATATAGATTCTAATCTAACCATGAGTACTCTTTCGTTCTTTTGTAAGTAGTTTCCTACACAGTGACCTATTTTTTTCGGCATAACTATTCCCACACCCGAATTTCTTTCTTCTGATCCTGTATGAATTATCCTTAGGTCTCTGCTTCAAAATATCCCGTCTCTGGTTGCCGAACTTCACTAATCTGTACTATACCTAATGTTAATCTATACATTTTAATTTTCAAATTCTCTAGCATACGTACTTGTTGCATGCTTCTGACATTCCGCGCTCTGACATGCAAAATGTTCCCTCCCGACTCTTCTTTTAAACTTTCCGATGGCACGGTCTGAACTAGTTCCTTCCCGTAGATTCGAATGGGGAACTAATTTAACCCCCACGTTCCGACTCGCAAAATGTTCCCGACTCTTATTCTGAACTTTCCGATTGCATCCTCCGGAGTAGTCCCCTCCCAGAGATTTGACCGGGGCACTGCCGTATTTTCTCGAATCTAATGCGCATCTTGTTTGTCCATTTTTAGTTTTAAAATTCAGGGTGCGCATTAGAATCGATGGCGTACTAAAATCGCATATTTTCTGCAGAATTGATTGAAAGCATATTTAATGCGTACGTTAGAATAATTAACATACCTAGATGTCAGTGTAAATAAATCATTTAAAAATAAAGCTCGAGAACAGTACGATAAGTGGTTATGCGATCCAAATCGTAAACTGACCCCGACCGGGACAATCAAGCGTGCCTCGCCCGATACTGTCTCGCATTGGATTTCAGTAGCTTGGAAAAATATTCCGGACAATCTCATTGAAAAGTCCTTTAAGAAGTGCTTCATCTCAAATGCATTATATGGGACAGAATATGAAGTTCTTAGGAATGAAAATAATGAAGACAATGAAGGCACTAGCGATTCCGATAACGTTTCGTCAGATTCTTCCGATTCAGAAGATCAGTTACCTTGAAAATTGGTATGTATGCAAATTAATTTGAAAACATTCTTTAAATATGGACTAGGACTTTATATCTAATCTCTGATTTTAAGACATTGTAGTAAACTTAATGATATGAATGAATATTCCATATACAATTTAAATAAAGCAGATTTTTCAATTTGCTAGATTTTTATTTAGGTACATGTACCTAGATTTCTATTACCTAATTATTGTTGTGATGTTGTTGATGCGCATTAGATTCGGGAAAATATTAAAATTGAAAATCTTGCACATCAAAAACGAGCTGCGCATTACATTCGATGGCGCATTAGATTCGAGAAAATACGGTATTTTAACTCAGAGTGGATTGATTGGGGTTAAGGGGGTGATATAAATATGCTATTATAGGGAAGGACCAATTGCTTTTTGTAGCAAAAATAAAATTAAAATACCGGTAGCGGTGCTAGTTTGACCAAAGGTCGTTTTAATGTGCCATGTGCAGTTTTGACTTCAGCGACACGTATAATACCGTCCGCACCGGGAAAAGTATTAATAATACGACCAAACTTCCATTGAAGTGGAGAAAGCTGGTCGTCCTTGATGAGGACAATAGTGTCCTTTTCGACTTGTCGGACACCTACCTTAGAGTGCCATTTAACCTTTTGATCCAGAGTATGTAAGTACTCATGGCTCCAGCGAGCCCAAAAGTCTTGGTGGAGTTTTTGCAGGAGTTTCCACCTGCTTTTTAATGGTAAAACGTTGGTTGAATGGTCCTCATCTGGTGGTGCAGGAAGAGGCTCCATAGTTAGGAAATGACCTGGTGTTAAGCAACGCAAGTCATTTGGATCCGAACTCAAAGCGCAGAGTGGCCTTGAATTTAGAACAGATTCAATTTGTGTAAGAACTGTGTAAAGTTCCTCAAAGGTAAGTTTTTGTTCGCCGATTACGCGAGCTAGGTGTGTCTTTACCGACTTAACACCGCTTTCCCACAAGCCACCGAAGTGAGGGGCGCTAGGTGGATTAAACGACCACTTTATCTTTTCTGAGGTTACTGCACTATGCAGATAACTCATAAGCTGACGATAGGCACCTACAAAATTAGTACCGCAATCACTAAATATTTGAGAACAGCTTCCTCGCCGTGCTATAAATCGTCGCAAAGCAGCAAGAAACGCGTCTGCCGACAAATCCGAAACAAGTTCAATATGTGCTGCCTTAGTGGCAAAACAAACAAAAATACAAATATAGGCCTTAAGAGTTTTAGAGCCTCGCAGGCGGTTAGCCTTTATTAAAAGAGGACCAGCAAAATCAACACCAACAATACTGAACGGTTTGATTTGGGTAATACGTGCTACCGGTAGGTCTCCCATAGGAGGAGTTACCAGGACCGGTTTGGTACGAAAACATCTATGACATGATGATAAATAATTTCTGATTGAATTTTTAATAGAAAGAATCCAAAAATTCTGTTGTATAAGATACGCTGTGGTATTAACACCGGGATGGTAATACCTTTCATGAGTTGACCGAATGATAAGTTCGGTTAATCGGTGCCGCTGAGGCAATAGCGCAGGAAACTTTTCGAAATAGGAAAGCGAAGAATGTGTCAAGCGCCCACCTACTCTTAAGATATTTTGTGGATCAACAAATGGAGAAAGTTTTCGCAAGCTTTTAGGTAATTTACGGTTTGCCTTGATCGAAGCTATTTCCTTTGAAAATGTAACATTTTGTACATGCCGAACGATAATCATGAGAGCATTGTGTAATTCAATGTCTGTTAAGGGACCCGTATGACGTTGAGCCATGGGTTTAGAAAATCTATAAATGTAAGCCGCGATGCCTTGGATTTTATATAACGATGAAAAGCGACTTAGTAAAATGTCAATGACGTTTGGATCTGTTTGAGCGACAAATGTTAGGATCTTCTTTTCCGTAGTTACCTCAGCAATTGAGGTTGACAATGTTGGTTGAGGCGGCCACGTGTCACTAGGGTAGTGAAGCCATTCAGGCCCCGCCCACCATAGCGAACATGAAATAACCGCGCTTGGCATTAATCCCCGAGATGCAGGATCAGCCGGATTATGCGAAGATTTAATATAAAACCATCGGCTAGGTGCAATGATTTCTTGAATGTGGCTAACACGGTTTGCCACAAAAGTTTTCCAACGAAAAGGTGGAGAACGTATCCAAGTGAGAGCGACCGTAGAATCACTCCACGCTGAAACATCGGAGATGTCAATCAAGCCTTGATAAGACCGAATGGTAAAAGAAAGTAAATCGGTTAATAAAACGGCGGCACATAATTCCAAACGTGGAATTGAAATGCGCTTAATTGGAGCTACTTTTGTTTTAGCGGTTACAAATTGTACAGTTATTTCTCCAGTAGTTTGATTTATGAACTGGAAATACACTAACGCTGCATACCCTACCTCGCTAGCATCGCAAAACCCATGCAAATGACAAGTAAAAGGATCCGAAGGGGGTAAACAACGTGGTAACTTTAATGACGATAATAACGGCAACTCTTCCTGGTATTGCTGCCATTGAGACGAAATGTCTGCTGGTGGGATGTCATCCCAATTTAAACCTAACATCCACAGATGTTGGATTAGGCGTTTCGCAAAAAGTGTTAGTGGGGCTAAAAATCCTAATGGATCATATATTCTAGCAACTTGCGGAAGTATGTTGCGCTTTGTACATATTGGGTTTAATGGTTTAACCCGAAATGAGAAAATATCTTCTGTAGGTGACCATTGAAGACCTAATATTTTTATTGATTCGTCAGAATCGAAATCGAGAGAAGTATATTGGTAAAAATCTGACGGAATGCCTTCCAAAATAGAAACTGAATTAGAACTCCATTTTCGAAGTTCAAAACCAGCCAAATGTAAAAGTCGGATAAGTTGATATTTAATTTCGCGGGCCGATTGTATAGAATCTCCACCGGCGACGCAATCATCAATATATAGATTTGACCGTATAGCCTCAGCGGCTAACGGAAACCTTTTGCCTTCGTCAATGGCTAATTGTTGAAGAGCCTTTAATGCTAGATAAGGCGATGACTTAATACCATAGGTCACTGTATTAAGCTGATAAGTCTGAATGGGTTCTTCTGCGGAGAACCGCCAAACAATTAACTGAAACTTTCGATGTTCTTCGGTAACCAAAATTTGTCGATACATTTGGCGAACATCACAAGTAAAAACGAAACGATGAGTACGAAATTTCAATAAGATTGACGAAATGTCATTTTGGAGACTAGGTCCAGCCAATTGAGTGTCATTAAGTGACACGTTGTTTTTAGCCTTTGCAGAGGCGTCAAAACCACACGAATTTTAGAAGTATGACCTTCCTCTTTAAACACAGGGTGATGGGGTAAAAATAATTATCATTCCCAACGGGCGGAGAATCGAGTAATGCCATATGACCCGCATCAAGATAGTCCTGCATGAAATTGTTGTATTGGGCGCGTAGCTCCGGTTGAGCATGCAATTTGCGCTCCAACGAAAATAGTCTTTTTAGCCATGTCAAAGGAATTATCAAAACGGGCAAAGTATCGTTGAACGGTAACGCAACAATAAAACGACCGCTAGGGTCACGAGAAAACGTGTTTTCAAAATCAGATCTGCCTTTTCTTCTTCTGGAGAAGTATAAGGCTTGGATGGCAACTCTTCTATCTCCCAAAACCGCCTTAGGGTCTGGTCGATAGGATCTTCTACAGAACTAAAAATGCTTGGACAGTATCAGACTGCAAGCTTTTGTGGGACCAATAATAGTCCAACCAAAAATTGTATTTATGGCGGCAGGCTGAAGAAATTTGCCATGTATAACACCGCCATTGATGATGAACGGATAAACATCTGCTCCAAGGAGCATGTCAATAGTTCCTGGAGAGTTCCAGGTCGGGTCTGCAAAGTGCAGGCCGCATAAATGTTCCCAATTATTAGGAACTTCAACGCTAGGTAATTTGCCAAATATTGACGAAAGCACAAAAGTTGTGACTTCTAGAGATTTTTCAGAGTCTAACATAGAGCGAATGGTGCAGCTGACGGCACCCCTATTGACTGCTGAAGTTGTCTGCCCAAGTCCATAAATCGGAACTTGAGAACGTATGCGTGGAAGCCAAAGTTTGCTCACGCAATCGTCTCGAATAAAGCTAGCTTGAGAGCCAGGGTCTAAGAGTACCCTGATCGGTTTGTATCTACCAGATCGGTCTTGAACTTCCACAACAGCAGTGGAGAGTAAGACAGTAACCCCAAGATTTGAATTCGTCTGTGAAGACAAAACATTTGCCGGAATAGGAGAGGCTGACTGCGTCCTATTGGCATTTTTATGCATAGGTGTAGCGATCGGTTCAGCTGAACGGCTAGAAGCAGGTTGCGGTTCAAAATGTAGCAAGGTATGATGCGGCTTGGCGCAAGTTCGACAGGAATTATAAGATTTGCATTGCATGGACGCATGGTCTGTTCGTAAGCAATTTAAACAAAGGCGTAAGCGTTTGACAATGTCGAAACGTTCTGTCGGAGTTTTCTTTAGAAACGATTGACATCTATAAATTAAGTGATTGCCTTTGCAAGAAGGACAATGGTGCGAAAATGAATTATTTGAGTCACTGGAGCTACTTGGTGTATCCAGTGAAACTACGTTAGAAGAAACTCTTGGTTTAAATTGAAACGCTGAGGATTTCTTAGGCACTGATGTGTGCGATGTATGGACAGTCGTCGAATAAGAAACAGGTGCGGTTGAAGAAATGGTTTCCAACGCTGCACATTGTTGAGTTAAAAAATATCTCAAATCCTCGAAATTAGGTATTTGCTTCGGATCCGATTGGAGTTCGAAGCGTTTTCTAGTAAACGGATCGAGTTTTTCTAAAAGCAAATCAACTAGAATAAAGTTCCAATGTTCAGTGGGAAACTTTAAGTTAGTTAGAACAGCAAGGTTCTCTGAAAAACAATCAATAAGTGCCCTAAGTTTCTTAGGGTCTTCTGATTTTAAAGGTGGAAAGTCTTTCATTGCTTTCCAATGCAAAGTTTCCAATAAACGCGGATTGCTAAATCGCTCACGCAAAGCGTTATATGAGATAATGAAATTATCTCCTGAAATGGGTACCGATTTAATGATTCTCAAAGACTCCCCGGTACAGCAACTGATAAGATAATTTAATTTTTCGATATTGGACAGCGACGCGTTATTATAGACCAGACTGTCAAATAAATCGATAAAAGATGCGAATTCCGTTACCTCATTATTAAAAAGTGGGAGTTTTAACGGTACCAATTTTGATACCGTGCTGCTTGGAGCATTTTCCGTGATTTGTGCCCGCGTTTCTTGCATCGTTTCGAGATGCAGCAGTATGCAATAATAAGCGGAATCTACTTCCTTCCGTACAGCGTTGTAATTTAATGATTCTACCTCGTCACATGAAGCTAAGACAGCAACTAAAATTGTATTGAAATCTCCGTAAAGGTCATGTACTCCCCTTGTTTGAATAAGGAACAACGTTTTTAAAGTTGGGTCACTTTGTATAGCGTTGCTCAGTTCCCACATTTCTATAATGCGTATTTTAAGCAATTGGAGCTCTGCTACCTGTATTTTCTTGGGAGCCATTCTGATAGTTATTCTGAACGGCCTACAATAAATGCTATAAAACCGTAACGCTCAGATGTACGCGAAAAATGTTAAAATATTATGGGTTGTTGTTCAAGACACGAAAAATGTAAGATAGCGTATAAACCAATAAATCACGTTTTATGACTATTAGCCTGCAATGTGGTCTTAAAACGAGACGTCGAAAACAAGGGTTTGTCAAACAAAGCGTGAAGATAAGATTTACAGCTTACGGTTACGGTCGGCCTATACCCTCAAAAGATCACAGGAACGTTTAAACATGTGGCTTAACATATTTTACGTTGTAAACCGACTGAAAGGGTTGTGATACAAAACGTGCAATAGCTTTTAAATACAAAGCAAATCCCTTTCCTTTCTTATTTAAGAAGTATAAAGCGACTATAATTTTCAGGTTGCTGTGTGCTTTATATACCGCTAAAATATATTTAAAACTGAAAACTAACAAATTTTATATTAAGGATTTGTTTGTAATTAAAACGCTTGCCGGTTTTAATTACGGCGAAATCACTTAATTTAGTCTAACGAAAGTATGTAGCTAATATTGTACATATTTTACCCGCTAAATATGGAGCTTGAACAAAAATTTAAAGCTAAATCATTAATTAATTAAAAAGCTCGCTGGAATGCAAAGTTTAGGATATGCGTATACCATAGAACTGGTGAATTCGGATCGTATTAAGGACCAATGGATTGATGGGGGTTAAGGAGATGATATAGATATGCTATTATGGGGAAGGACCAATTGCTTTTTGTAGCAATAACAATAGCGGTGGAGCGGTTATGTAATAATTAAAAACAACTACACCAAACTACTTAATAAAGGGTATAAATACCTTTTATCCTGTGTCGCTGTGGGCAATAACGTTCACACACAAAAGCTTTCGACGGACCACCAGTAACACGCTCGACCAGGTGATGTCGGTGTCGCTTTCAAAAGCTCTCATACGACCGTCCTTTGCAAGGGTTCGGATGCGACTGTGTTCTTCAACGCACTTCCACTGTCGGTATATAATGTTTCACTCAAACTGTAGGGTGAACGCACTGATGGTATTTATTGTCACAAATACCGAATTGTTCGATGATGACGTAACACAGAGAATACCATAATTTTAAAAGCATATTTAGAACGTTGTGTACTTGAGAGTAATGTGGTAGTTTCCCGTTGCCTTCCACATCATAGTAGTGTATCTTAGAATTCTATACCGACCTCTATGGTCTCTGCAACTCCAAGTACCGATAACGCTGCTGCCTTCTTTCGGAGACCAGTCTTAGTATGTTTTCTCACTAAAGACCCCACTAATTTATTTACACCTTTAGCTCGATTCTTTAACTCACTGAAACACTCAAGCCATTCTACCCGTTCTAGAAATCTAGAATTTCTTCAAGGTGCAGGTCCATTCAGATTGGTAAAAGAACAGTGAAAAGAAGTTCGTTACAGTATCGTTGATTTGACGTGACGCCAAATAGTGGAAATGAGAAATTATATTATACTGTTTTTGCGAAGTCGAACTTTTTCCGTTGTTTACCCTTTGGCCATCCTTTTTTACTTCGGGTGGATGGATTGGAGATATCCGTACCTGATTTATTACTGGCAAAAAGTAACTTAATTATGATATATTTGTCCTGTTTGATATTTTTGTAGTGTCGCCTTGGCGATATAGTACACGCTTCAATATAGGCAATTAGTTAAATTGAAAATTGTTTTAAGGAATGGCGTTTTGCTATTCAAATAACAACATATTAACAGGTTTTCTTTATTCAACGTAATTGTTAAGTAATGTTTTAATCATTAGCGGAATTTTATACTAGTCAATTAGTTTTAATATAATAATAATTAGTCCTTGTTTGGCAATGCAATTATAGCAATTAATATTTATAAATAAATAGTAATAGTAGTTGCTTACAGCATATACAAACAAAATCAAATTCTGACCCGACATTCCTATATTGCTCGGCCAGTAAGTTCAGAATACTGCATATTTTCTGGAATTATCTGAGCATCGTTTAGCTAAAGGTTATTTTATAGATAGCATCTACGCATATATTCGCCATTAAACCCAACAATAATTATATGTTTATGCATAATAGTTTACTATCTTTATCTAGGCAAATCCGAGAACGTTGGAGTGAAAGCGACATGAAGTAGAGGCGCAGCTTCAATTTTGTTTAATGATGATTATAATTATAGTTGGAAATGAAATGTGACGTAATACGTCACTATACAAATAAATTCTTAAATAGTGTTGTTTAACTAATAGAAACTTCTTGTAAATTAGGTATATAATACGATCCTTTTAGATAGTCACTGCTAGATAACTACTCAAACGATATGCGGTGAGCAAAATGTCCGGCTATCCCCTATGTATTCTTCATGTATTCAAGTCTTAATATAACGACTTGATCCGGTTGTCTGTGTATAGGGATGGACACGAACCGAACAGGTTTGAGGTTCGGTTCGATTTTTCGAACCGAACGGACATTTTATTTTCGAACGGAACCTCGAACCGTACCGGCAAATTTTCGAACCGAACCGAACCTAGCTCAAGGTTCGGTCCGGTCCGGTTCGAAAGGTTCGATTTTTAAATAAAATTTAGCTTAAAATTTAATTTTCACTAAAACATGTCATTTCTCCCAAATGCACATTTTAAAATCTCTAGTCGCAAGCATATAAGAACGATTTTCTAATGTACATGGTCATCGAGTTTTAAGCCAATAGGTAAAATGTAATAGGTATTAGTGTTACATATCTAATAAATTTTGTCATCAGGGGCACGTTTGTAGATAAATTTTTTTACTAAAACTAAAATAAAAGTAATCGCAAAGATCGTGTGATATCGTTCTTGCACGGTAAAATGACATTAGTAAAATCATCAATTATTAACACATTCTAAATTTTAGAGGTGGCTTTCACTATTAACCTAATTGTAATTACGCTTTGTTAAAGAGAATACGTATTGAAAAATCAAACCTGGACAAATAGTATTAATATGATTTATGCTACTAAAATCTAAAGCAAATTAATGTTGGGTTTATTTGAAAGTAGCAACTACTAAATATAGAAACTACATTAATCATTTAAATTGTTGTAGTTGAACGCACTAGTTGTTTAAAATATCAAAATGTTGAACCGGTTCGGTTCGGTTTGAGGTTCAGTTCGTTTTTTCGAACCGAACCGAACCGAACGGAATATATTTTTCGAACCGAACCGGACTAAAGTTTTCGAACCGAAACCGAACCTAGGGCAAGGTTCGGTTCGGTTCGAATCCATCACTATGTATACCTTTCGGGTGGAGCATTGGGGACGTGACTGCAAGCATAGCGGCCCCTAATTACATTATAATGTTTGTGTACACCATCATTTTCATAAGGAAGTATAATTATTCTTCATGTACTATGTGATATTCTCCTAGGATGCAATAAATGTATCCCAAACAACATCCTAAGTTTATCGACATTATGGTAACGTGTGCTAGTGAGTAATTTTCTATTTCATGTACCTCCATATTTATTGTCAGCTTCAAACAAATGTGTAGAGTCACTTCCAATCCATTGATAACGCAATAAATACCTCGTTGAGAGATTATCTGACAGCAGTAGCACAATAGGCTGGAGCTCCAGTCTGTGGATTAATCCTGATCGAGCAGTCCAAGTTGTTGCAGATGTGGAATAAACTTATTACATAACGTGGTGAAATACATTATCTAATTCTGAAGTATAAACCTTAAATTAGACTTTATTCAACAATAAGATCACACTACTAGTTTACAGAAATGTGACAAGTAGTATCAACAACCTAAAGCAATAGTAACAACAAAAAACGATTTATTAGTATAAAGTAGTAGGGGCCTAGGAAGGTAACTAATTCACAACATTCACCCCACCCTTAAAATCTTACGTAATCCGATAAATACTTTGGTTCCCGACGCGAATGACGTTCCATAAAGATCTGAGATGTAATGCGTGTTAAGAAATATTATATTCCATATTGAGATGATTCATATATAGACTTTGCCATGAAAAAATAAATAAGATTGATGTATTAGTCCGGGAGGCAGAGGCACAAAATTTGTACTCATTCCTACAAAGCTAGTTCTCTGTGAATGAGTTGTTTCGATATGGTGAATAAAGGAAATGAAAGTCTGCCATCTCAATGTGGTCGCCTTCATTAAGAACATTGGAGTGAACATGTTAAAAGTTTATGTGTAAATGAGTTATACCTACAAGGCTGAAACTTTGTAGGATGCTTGTCGATAAGCCAGAACATAGAATAATTACAGTCTGCCACCGTGGCAGCGTCGCAATCGACGCTCTGCCACCCACGCAAGGTGTCAAGAAACTTTTAAAATAACATTATTCCTACAAAGCTAATTTTTGTTTGTAGTATTATTTAGGTAATAAGAACATAGAAAAATAAGTCTGCCGCTTGTATCACGTCGCAAAGCTTTGACAGACGTAATAGAAAGTACGATCAACGTAGCGTAGCCGGCGCGCTAGTAAGCTTCAAGTCGCGCTGAATTATTGTTAAATACTTGAACAATTATAAATCTACAAAGCTGCTTTTTTTCCACAAGCAGTTTAACATTATTATTTTGAATAAACGTAGTCTGCCGTCAATCATAGGTGGCTAAGTCGTCGGCAGACGTGGCTATAGTTGTAGTGCTCACGGCAGCGCGCGAAAATAATCATTATAAAACTTTTACATCTTTGCAATGCTGATCTTGTAATATTTATGCTATATTGAGAATTGAATCATGAGTAGCAACAAAATTTATTATTTTCGTAATTATTTCGTTGTAATTTTTTTATATTCATATAATATTTACTGTAAAATTATCATAAAATCAATTGAATTATATTTATTTTCAACCATCTTCATCATTAAAATTTTTCTATTTCAACAAGAAGTACAGAAAACATATTTTTCATCTCGGTGAAGATTTCTTCGTTTCTGTACAAAATCGGGGATAAATTGTATACCTGCTCCTCTAATACAAGCCGGCTTAGACCTTTTCTAAATTACTCCTCTTCCCTCACAGTTTCGAATTGACCGTTGCGGCAGCTGTTTGCTGTTATGATGCTCCACTCTTCAGTATACGAAAACGCGTTCTTCCTAACACATCATGAGTTCGCAGTTATTCTGTTTCGTGTGTCGTACAAAATTGAAAGACATAACAATTTTTCCGCTATCTCAAGAACAGTTTAAAAGTGTTCTGAGATTTTGAATATAAGAAAAAATACAAATTTATATATAGCGATTTATCGTTACCCACTGAGTTAACTGGACTGGAAGGATATCATGCTATATGTTATAAGCGATTTACTGCATTATCCAAAAATATAGAGAAGTTCCTCCAAGTACGAGTACCGAAGGTGCTGAACCTTCCACAAGTACGAGTACCGAAGGTGCTGAGCCTTCCACAAGTACGAGTACCGAAGGTGCTTCAATCAAGGATCAGGAGCACGAGCTTCGTGGAACGAAAAGAGGAGAAAATTGAGATTCGCGGTCCATCAATGCGCCCTTCTGATTTTGGAGCTGAGCTACGGAATATTACTTTCAAAGAAGATCTTATTCAATTTTAATTGTCAATTGGGAAAGCCCGCAAATGGCACCCTACTTTGGAAATAAAATTTTGTATCTCAGTTACAAAAGTGCTACAAATATGAGGTAATAGACGGGCGTATTATTAAAAGCGTCGAATCACGTCTTTCGACGAATCATGAGGAAGCTGATACGGGTATGATTTTCCACGTATGTAACTTCAATGACATACAACCACCCTACACTATGAACATCAGATGTTCAGATACTGATGTTCTTGTGATTATGTTGAGCAATATGGAATTTGTACCAGAACAAGTGGACGTATGGATGGAAGTTGGAACTGGAAAGTCTCAACGAATTATTCATTTGAATAAATTACATGATAAATTAGGACAAAACTTATGTCGTTCACTACCTGCTTTCCATGCGCTGACAGGCTGCGACTATAATCCAGCTTTCTTTCGAAAAGGAAAGAAACGACCTTTCCAAATATTGAGAAATTCGAAAAATTCATGGAGGCCTTCATTTCATTAAAAGAATACCCGAATTGCGATGAATCTGTACTCGAGGTTGTTGAGGATTTTGTGTGTTCCATGTACGGATATAAAAAAGTAACAAAAATCAATGAAGTCAGAACAGCTATGTTTTTAAAAGCATACGGAAGCACTACAGATGATTTGTTCAAGCAAAAATAAAAGCTTTGATGCATCTGCTCTACCACCTTGCTCATCAGAGTTGCTAGAGCATATTCGTAGAGCAGCATATATATCAAAAATTTGGTGTAATGCTCACTTACCAGAAGTCACAGAATTATCACCGCTTGACTGTGGCTGGAGAATTGATGAGAATAATAAATATTTATTTCTGTGGTTCTCTGGAGATCCATTGCCTCAGTCAATAGATGATGTGACGGTCATCCAAGAAAATGTTGAAGCATCAGGTACATATACTACTTCAATTTCAATTCATTCGCATTTTCACAATGAAAAATATTTTATTTAATAATTTAACGAATATATTTTTTATGATGAAAATGAGGATGAAAGAAGCGATTATGACAGCGAAGATGATGGAAAATATGATTCTAATGATGAAGAGAGTTGAGAAAAATGTTAAAGTTGTTGAATGAAGAAAAATCCAAATAAATCTAGAATAATGTTCTTCAAATTCTTTTATTTACCTGACCTATTTATTATCTATGTGACAAAAAGTTTTTCTGTACCTTTGTTGAAGTGAGAAATAATAATAATAACATATTTAAAAAATAAATTTCAGTTCTATAATAAAGATGAATCAATATCTATATATAATTCAATTGATTTTATGATAATTTTAGCAGTAAATATTATATGAATATAAAAAGAATTACAACGAAATAATTACGAAAATAATAAATTTTGTTGCTACTCATGATTCAATTCTCAATATAGCATAAATATTACAAGATCAGCATTGCAAAGATGTAAAAGTTTTATAATGATTATTTTCGCGCGCTGCCGTGAGCACTACAACTATAGCCACGTCTGCCGACGACTTAGCCACCTATGATTGACGGCAGACTACGTTTATTCAAAATAATAATGTTAAACTGCTTGTGGAAAAAAGCAGCTTTGTAGATTTATAATTGTTCAAGTATTTAACAATAATTCAGCGCGACTTGAAGCTTACTAGCGCGCCGGCTACGCTACGTTGATCGTACTTTCTATTACGTCTGTCAAAGCTTTGCGACGTGATACAAGCGGCAGACTTATTTTTCTATGTTCTTATTACCTAAATAATACTACAAACAAAAATTAGCTTTGTAGGAATAATGTTATTTTAAAAGTTTCTTGACACCTTGCGTGGGTGGCAGAGCGTCGATTGCGACGCTGCCACGGTGGCAGACTGTAATTATTCTATGTTCTGGCTTATCGACAAGCATCCTACAAAGTTTCAGCCTTGTAGGTATAACTCATTTACACATAAACTTTTAACATGTTCACTCCAATGTTCTTAATGAAGGCGACCACATTGAGATGGCAGACTTTCATTTCCTTTATTCACCATATCGAAACAACTCATTCACAGAGAACTAGCTTTGTAGGAATGAGTGCAAATTTTGTGCCTCTGCCTCCCGGACTATATGTCAAATAGTTACAAGTTAAAATATATATATATATCTTGTGTTTTCAAATTGATTGATAATTACTGCTCTACTATTGCTTCCACGGTGCTTCTTATGTGCCCATACTCTGTTTATAATTAACAGGTTATGTGTTCAAGCAATTGAGAAATAGTATAGTTTAAAAGTTTTAAGCTACAGCATAATTGTCAAAAACTAAAGTTAACTAATAGAAAGAGAGTATATTAGTACTTTGATACTGAGAACACAATGGATAGAAAATGTGTACAAATTCAGCCACTGGCAAATACAGAAGATTATTCACAGTTGGTCTTTACTCTTTAGAGTTAAATTGGCGTTGGAATTAAATGATGGAGCGCTGGAAGTTGTTACCGGAGAAATGGAAAAAACCGGAACTTGTTGTAGAAGGTGCTAGTCCAGCTGAAATTCAAGAATACAAAAGTATTAATGAGAAGTACAGAAAAGTGAATTCTACAGCTAAGCTGATAATGTCTAATGCCATGACAAAGGAAACTTTATATAAAGTGATGCGTTTTAATACAGCACGTGAGATGTGGCTTGAATTAGAAGGTATCTATGGTGGGGCTGTTACCAATCGAATATATACGGCGATTATGAAATTCCTTGGTGAAAAATGGGTTCTAGGTGATGACATCGCAAGTCATTCATCTAAAATTAAAAATTTGTGGAACGAGGTTGTTAAAATGTGTTTAATTGACAATGTTGTATTACCAGAACTATTCCTTATCTGTAAGGTTCTAGATACGTTGCCAGAATCGTATTTCCAGTTTAAAACAACTTGGGAAATGTTATCAAAGGAACAACATACAGTTGAAAATCTAACAAATCAGCTTTGTCAATTTCAACAAGCTTTGCAACAAAAAGAGGAGTCAGTCAAAGCATTGCATGTTAAGACAGCAAATGGATCGTCGGAAAAGCTAAAAAGGAAGTATTTAGCTACCCAGAAAGAAAAATTTGACAATTTGATATGTCATCACTGCAAGAAACGAGGTCACATTAAACGGAATTGCAGAAAATGGATTGCAGATATTAAAAGTAATGAGAAGAATCTGCATGACACACAAAATAAAGATGACGACACTTCTTAGGGACACAAAGAAAAATTTTCAGTGATAATTGAAGATGCCGGTGTTTTTGCAGCTAGTGCAAATGGCCATGAAGTAAATTGGTATATAGATAATGGTGCTACAAATCTTGTAACAATGCGTAAAGATTGGCTTAGACCATTTGATATGCCGCACTTTGTAAGTGAAACAGGAGGGCAGAAATTAGCAGCTATTGGTCAAGGCGAAGTTGAACTTTTAGTTACTAATAAAGGGAAGTACTCCAAAGTAACATTAATGGATGTTTGGCTCGTACCTGCGATAAACAAAAATTTGTTTTCGGTGTTAGGCGCACAAGATCGATGCTACAATAGCATATTTGAGTCAAATGGAAGGATCTGTATTTTGTACATTAATGGGATACCGGCCGTAACGGGTATTCGTCAAAAGAATGGAGGTTTGTATCATGTTGTGGGAAAGTCATTAAATACAAGAATTGAAATTAATGCAATAAGTTCTGCAAATGAATCCCTATTACAACTATATCACAAACGACTTGGACATCAACATAAGAGACATGTACAGAAGGTTCTGGAAAACGAATTTGACATTGATGTAGAGTTGGATAGTAATGTGTGCGAAGGATGCATTAAGGGCAAAATACATCGTAAGAAATTTGGTACTAGACCAAAAGCAACAAAACCAGGAGAGATAATCCACACAGATGTATGTGGACCATTTCCTGAATCGCCATCGAAAAATCGTTACTTTGTTGCATTTAAAGACGATTTTTCAAGATTTAGAACAGTTTACATGTTGCAATATAAATCACAAGCAATAGAAGCTTTAAAGAAGTTTATTGCAAGAACAAAAGTTCAAGGGCATACCATAAAAACTTTACTAAGTGATAATGGAGGTGAGTTTGACATTGCTCAAGTAAAAGAAATTCTTGATAAGAATGGAATTCTTCAATGGCATACAATGCTATATACTCCACAGCAGAATGGGTGTAGTGAAAGAGAAAACAGAACATTCGTCGAAGCTGCAAGAGCAATGTTGTATGCAAGTCAGGGTAAATTACAACAGAAAACCTGGGCTGAAGTGGTTAACACAGCTGCATATTTGCTAAATCGAACGGGTGTCACGTCAGTTCCGAATAAAACACCACATGAACTTTGGTGTGGAATTAAACCATGTTTAAAACATTTAAGAGTAATTGGTAGTAAATGTTTTGTGCATATACCCAAACAAAAACGAAGGTAATTGGACAGTAAAGCCGAACAGGGTTATTTAGTAGGGTATGATGATCACGATGGGTATCGTATTATATCTAATAATGGTATACTGATGCGATCCCGACATTTTGTTTTTGAAGAGTGCACGCAGAAGCCTATTCAATTAGAGAAAGAATTAGAATCAGAAATAATTTCAGTTCCAATTATAAGAAGTGTACCATCATTGCCAAAGGAAGAATTGCAAATGATGAAGATATTCTTGAAGTTATTGAGCAAAGACATAATTTACGTGATAAAAGTCAGTTACGGAAACCAGAATATTTAAAAGATTTCGTTGCGTACAGTGTCGAAAGGGCTTCTGGTCTTGTTGAACCAGAAAGTTATATCGAAGCAATACAAAGTGAAAACAAAGAAAAGTGGCTTCAAGCTATGCAAAGTGAAATGGATTCGTTGAAGGAAAATAAAACTTGGTATTTATGTGATTTACCTATAGGAAGAAAAGCAATTAACTGCAAATGGATTTACAAATTTAAGTATAATCCTGATGGTTCAGTTAATCGTTTTAAAACAAGAATTGTTGCAAAAGGTTTTTCTCAACGAGCAGGAATTGACTACAAGGAGACATTTAGTCCAGTAGCCCAATTACCTACAATTAGAACAGTTTTAAACGTAGCGGCAAGTGAAGGTATGACACTGACACAGTTCGATGTGCCAACCGCATTTCTGTATGATGAAATCGAAGAAGAAATAAATTTATATGCAGCAAGTAGAAGGCTACAGTGATTGTACAAATAGAGTTTGTAAACTTCAACGTAGTCTTTACGGTCTGAAACAAGCGCCAAGATGTTGGAACAAACGTTTTGGCGAATTTCTGTGTCAGAGAGGGTTTGAAGTTAGTAAAGCAGATCCATGCCCATTTATACGTAAGAAAGGAAGTGAGAAAATTCTGTTAGCATTGTATGTTGATGACGGATTACTTGCCAGCCCAAATAACGTGGAAACAGAAAATTTCTTATCAGAATTATAAATAACTGTAACGGATGCAACTTATTTTCTTGGATTAGAAATTCAACCAAATGGCGATAAAGGAATAAAAGTTAGCCAGGGTACATATGCTAGAAAGATTCTTGAACGATTTAATATGACAAATTGTAGAGAGACACCAACACCAATTGTGAAAGAAGGTCAAGTTGCAGAAATAGTTGACAATGAAAACATTAATTTCCCTTATCGGGAAGCAACTGGAGCTCTTATGTATTTAGCTCAAGGAACGCGACCGGATATTGCTTATACAGTTGATGTCGCAGCAAGACATAATGAAAATCCTTGTAAAAATGATATAATCAGTTTGAAGCGTATTTTTCGTTATTTACAAGGAACAGCTAATCTGGGCATTGTGTACAAGTGCAAATTTGATTTTGGAAAATTGAGACCATACAGTGATGCTGATCATGGAGGTGACAGAGAGACCGGACGATCTACAACAGGTGTAATCAGTCTATACGCTAGTGGGGCCATTTCATGGTTAAGTCAGCGACAGAAAACAGTAGCAATATCTACTACAGAAGCTGAGGTAGTGGCTGCAAGTGAGGCTTTTCGAGAGATTGTGTGGCTGAAACGATTACTGATTCAATGACATTCTTGATTTGTATGTCGATAACGAAGCTGCAATTAAACTAGCGCACAATCCTGAACATCATAAACGCACGAAGCATATTCGAATTCGTCATTTCTATGTTCGGGAGTGTGTTCAAAATAACGAATTATGTGTAAATCGGATAGCGACTGAGAGACAATTAGCGGGTCAGTTGACTAAACTGCTGCATAAACCTAGACTAAAAAGTTTATGTTTAGAAAGTGGCTTACATATTTAATTTGGGTTGCTCACTGTGAATTCATTCAATAAGAGAGGGTGTTAAGAAATATTATATTCCACATTGAGATGATTCATATATAGACCTTGCCATGAAAAAATAAATAAGATTGATGTATGTCAAATAGTTACAAGTTAAATATATATATATATATATATATATATATATATATCTTGTGTTTTCAAATTGATTGATAATTACTGCTCTACTATTGCTTCCACGGTGCTTCTTATGTGCCCATACTCTGTTTATAATTAACACTGTGCACACCGGGTTCGTTGCTCGAGATACTACTTCGCCGAAGAAACTGATCGCTAGAACCCGGCGGTATCGGAGTAAGTGCCACCTTTACCGATTCGGAACGTACCTCAATTTCGGTGTTAGTGCTAGTGGAGCAACAAGGTCGTTAGAGAGTTCCATTTTTCTTTCCATATCAGTATTTAGAACGTCGTTATTAGTATCAACGGTTCTTTGCAAGTGTTCCCTGTTCTCGCCGCAAGGAGCAAACCGTCGAATAGAAACGGTGTCCTCTCTGCCAGAAGGGTAGCGAATATAAGCATAATAAGGATTTGTTTCTAATAATTCCACTTTTTCAAGTGATGACTCGTATTTGCTATTTCTAGTACCCTTCTTTAGAGAGACTATACCCGGTGTCAACAGCCAACTTGGCAAGGACAGCCCATTTTGCGAACGACGGGGATGATTAAACATTCGTTCATGCGGAGTTGCATTCGTGGCGGTACAAAGCAACGACGTTATAGAATGCAAGGCTTCAGTAAGTACAGTCTCCGACAGGTCTTCTTTCAGTTTCTTTGATTTCAGCGCAAGCAATACACTTCTCCATATTATGCTATTTTAACACTCCACTTGTCTATTGCCCCGCGGATTGTATGAAGCTATAGTAAGAACAAAAAAAGATTCATTAGTACAAAGTAGAATGGGCCTCTAGGAAGCTGACTAATTCACAATAAATTCGCAGTACTGTCAAAAAAATTTGGGCTGGACATGTGGATGGCAGCCATTGCAGCCCTTATCACGAAGTGAGGTGGGTTGTTTTAAAGTACTTTAAAACAATATGGATGAATTTTTTACCACAGTGATGCACTTGTTCTATTTATGCATTAATCTATGTGGTGTAATAATTGGGACGTATTTACCATTGGTAGCTTTCTATGTACATATTTTGTCTAATGGGTACTTAATAGTTAATTAAGGATGTTGGGGATTATTGTTTACAATAACAGAGTGGTAGATTTGCCATAAGAATTCGTAGAAGTACTTGTCGTTTAAAAGGGACAATAAAGTGGCCCTTTTGTCAGGTTTAGTTGAAGTATGTGGCTAACCGTTTAGGTAACGGAGATAAACCGTGTAAGGAAGTCAGTCGTCGGGTAGTAGTTTCAACATGTGTTGCAAGTCTATATGTTCTAGGTCACGAGAGCATAAAAGAATGTAATTTTAATAATTATGATTTGCGACTGCACCGTGAGTGGTAATTGAAAATCAAGTTTTTGCGAGTTAACATTGTGCGAGTATTATAAGGGTTGACCGTCGCCACTGTATACCTATTATAGTTATTGTAATACGTTATTGGGTGATAAAATTAATGCTATCACAGTTATTAAGTGATGATTTATGGTGTTTTAGGTGTTGTTTTTGTTATTGCTTGCACTATAGCTCCGTAATATAACAGTGATTCTTCTGTAAGAGCTCCACAGAGGTGTTCAAGTTTTCATGGACAACCTGCGACATAGCGGTGTACGAGAGATAATTCAGGATGCAGGTGATCATCCTGCGGGGATATGATTTTGAGAAAATCAATCGTGAGTACTTTCAATACTTTGATTTCTAATTAGAATTAAGCACCAACGCTCAATAAGGGGTTAATTAGGTTAAGTTATTTAGTGAACAATTTTATATTTAGGTGTACTAAAAATTTCATTTTTAGAAATTCGTAAACGTTTCCTTTATTAATGTTTTGCTTGTTTATATATTAATAGATACTCAAGTTTGCAATCTAATTTTGTTTTGTTTGCTATAAGAACTTCCTCTCTGATGTAAAGTTCGCTGGACAACACATTTGGCTTCCAACGAGTGGGGGATGAAGGCATAAGTTTAGGTTATAATATTAAGGCGTAACGAATAGAAGTTATAAAGGTAGGGTTTTGTAAGGAAAAGAGTAGGATGAAATATTCATCTTTGCAAGGTAATAAAACAAATGATCTACAATCCAGAGTTTTAATACAATGAGTGCGGTCACTTACGGGTTTCACTTCGGAATGAAACTTTACCTAAGTTATCCTTCAACAATAAGGAACCACAGTGGGTATGTGCAATAGTAGTGACTTTTCGTGTAGCCTCCGTCGAGTTAACATGTGCATGTTTGAGTAGCAACCAGTTTTCGCTTGGCAGCAGTGTGTTCGTCATAGAACCAGCAATCCGTAAGTGCACAATCATTTACATACAACAGTTGAATTATTAATTGCAATCAAAGTCATATTTGGTGGTCCTTTATTATCAAACATCCATTAGCAACCCTCAATAAACTCCTTAATTAATCCGCATTCATAACAGAGGTAATAAACTGAAAATTTGTATAAACCTTTGTTTTAGCATTCTAAATGATGTGTCAAAAATCTCATATAATCTCATATCCACGTCTAAAGATATTAAAGGTCAAAGGTCACAAAAATCAGTTTCTTTTTGGCAAATATCACAGTTCCTATGCGTTAAGTGGTACTGGCATCTATTATAAAAGTTGTAGAGCATGAAATTTTGTACAATTTTTATTTAAAACATTTTTATATAATTAACCGTTTTTGAGATAGAGCGCACAGCACTCAGCCATATATGGTGTAAAGCAACGTCAACCGCGAATCCCAATCACTAAGTACGTCGTCTAAAATTAATTATTCATAAAAAAAACATTGTAATAATGAAAAAAAATTTTTTCGTTTGATAATACTTATTTCATGTCACTAAAAAGTAGTGAAGTGAAATACTTTAAGTATACAGGGTGGACCAGGAGGAAAGGAAAACATTTTAACGCGCGATTGTAGGCCTGAAAACAAGGCAAAAAGTTCATATAAATATAGTCTGGAAATGCTTCGTTAGCAAGATAAGGCTAGCGAAAGATTTCGCCTAGATTCCCACTCCGTGGATTAAATGAAACCGGACTGAAACCATTAGAACGGTAATTAAGACAAACGTTTGATCATTTCATATGAATTTTGACTTGAAAAATTGAATAAACTATGTCCCTGAACTGTAAATCCCCTAGTTTGTAAAATAATTTGCTTAAAACGCAAAAACTTACTGTCAAAAAACACGTTTTTTAAGTTTGAGGCGTTATAATTTCATTAAATGACTAAGAAATGCATAAAATCCAAGAACAAAGATTGTAGAGAATTTAATTCTGGGAAAATTTATGTAAATAAAGTCAATAGCAAATAAATTTTAAATGAATCATGCTACGTACCTGGACGTAGCCGGAAGAAAAGTAAACATTAGGCTAACTACCGACCGCGGAGAGTGGGGGATTCGCCTACATACCAAACAGAAACAAAAAAACACATCGCCCACTATCTATTAACAATGAAAATAAATTACAATTTTTGATTCACAGGTACAAAGAAAAGTATTAAATTTAAGTTATATTTTAAACAACAAATTTTATATAGGATCCACGAAGTGCGCATTTCGTTGCTAACATGTAATAAAACTCATTAAAAAAAATGCTTAGATTTTCTCAATAGCAAGTGTGTTAAATTAAAGTATTAAAGGTAGGTTTTCTCCATAGCAAGTGGGTTAAATTAAAGTATTAAATGTAGACCACGGTGTAGTAAGAATTAAAGAAAGATAACCAGAAGCAATAGCGAAGCTAGCTTCTAAACGTGGATGGTGAACTGGTTTCACAACATCAAGCGCTGATAAATAAGAATCCTCGATGTACGTAAAAGAAAACGAGTCACATACTTCTATGCGTCGGGATGCGTATTTTGCAAGTCGCCGGGGGTGGGTGAGCACTGAAACGCCATGGTCGTCAGGGTTTATTCATCCTAACATCGTAATTATAACAGCGATCCAAAGACAAAACGCAGCTGATCCACGGCAACGAACAAGTGGGCCTACACAAAGAAAGAAACCATTTGGCCTCCAGCTAAAAAATCTAAAAAGAGAATCTGATTAGAATGGGTACGCGCGGGGAAACTCACCGAATACACGCAAGACACCTCCTAGTTGTCGAACAGAAAAACGTGCATCATCTTTGAAATACGGTGACGAATAAATGTACAAAATATTTTGACGTATAAGCTGTAGAATCACATTCAACAATGGTTCAAACAACACGAAGTCGAACTGAAAATCCTAGCTTATCGAAGCGCGGTAAAATTGGTAAACCCGGCTTATTTCGGATAGTGCGCTACCTTATTTCAACAAGTCGTAACATTGGAACAATAGGGAAAACCATTATACGGCGGTCGTAAGGTATGCCAAGATAACGGGTACCTAAAAACAGGATATGACTATTTAATTGTAGCATAAACTTGTCGTTTCCAAATAAATAAGTTCAAAATGAAAATTTGTAGCAAGGATACTTGTAAACAGGATGTTGTCGAAGAATTTAAGAGATTAAAACGAAGTTTATTCGAACGAGTAATGAATGAACAAGGGAGAAAAATAGGGTAATTAATTTATGCGGAAAATAAACTTAACAATCCATTCAAATTTAATTGTAAGCAAACACACACTTAAGCAAATGCACTCTGAACAGTCTGAATGCAATAACAACAGCTGTTACTGTAACACGTCAGCTGATCACTTTATTTATTTACTATTGACTTTATTTACATACATTGTCTCAAAATTAAATTCTCTACAATTCTTGTTCTTGGATTTTATGCACTTGTTAGTCATCTAATGAAATTATAGCGCCTCAAACGTAAAAAACGGTTTGTTGACAGTAAATTTTTGTGTTTTTGAGCAAGTTATTTTACAAACTAGGGGACTTACAGTTCTGGGACCTAGTTTATGCAATTTTTCAGGTCAAAATTTATATGAAACGATCAAACGTTTGTTTTAATTACCGTTCTAATAGTTTCAGTCCGGTTATATTTCATTCCCGGAGTGGGAATCTGGGCGAAATCTTTCGCTAGTCTTATTTCCCTAACGAAGTATTTCCAGACATGTTTATATGAACTTGCCTTGTTTTCAGGTCCACAATCACCTGTTAAAATGTTTTCTTTTCCTCCCGATCCACCCTGTATGTTAATTATATTCTAATATATCGTAATTACATTTTAAATAGAAAAGAAATTAAGAAATGTTTCTTTTAAATGTGTGTTGATTGTGTATTTATATTACTATTAAGATTATATATGAAAACAGGAATCCACACTACATATGATTTTCCAATGCTCCACCGGAAGGTACTACATTGGCCAGGAAGCGATTTTTTTTACCGGGAGATTTTGAATTTTGCCAAACCCTTGCTGTTCCAATTACGGTAGAGATCTTTAACGTGCGTGACAATACTCACATGCGAGGCAGAATTTTTTGTGAGAAATGCTCGCCTAACATTTTTCAAGCGGTCCGTGTCGGGATTTAAATCTGGAATCTTGAGCACGTAAATAGGAACCCTACATTTGATTTTCCAATGCTACACCCGAAGGTACTACATTGTCCAGGAAGCGAGTTTTCTTTTACCTGGAATTTTGGATTTTGTCGAACCCTTGCTGTTCCAAGCAAGGTGGGGATTTTTAACGTGCGTAACAACATTCACATAAGGTACCTCCATTTTACCTCTCATCCGAACGCGGGAGTATTTTTGTGAAAAATGTTCGCCTAACATTTTTGAAGCGGACCGTGTCGGGATTTGAACCCGGGACCTTGGGCATAGTAGTCACACGCATACCACGGAACTACCCCTATAATTCGACCTTTTCTATTAATAGTAAGTTGGTACAGATGTAGGTACCATTGTCTAGTTAAGACCGGTTTCTTTTTGGAGGGACCACTCTCTACTAACAAAGTTTATTAGTTAAGTTTAAATTGTATTTTGACAACGACGGACGTACGATTCAAAGAGTTATGGCTGATTTTTCTTATACGTGATTCTGTTAGTGTTGTGCGCGGCTTTCACACTTTAAACACTACAAGTATTACAAGAAAAACGAACACACAGACTATTTAAATACCTCAACTTCTGTGAATGTGCGATCGAGTTTTGAAAAGTGTGTATCAGTAAAAATTCTATAGCAGCATCGAAACGACGTCTAGAAGAGGACAAACCTTCAACACCATCAAGTGTACCTCGTAAAAAAAAGAAATGAAGTGTTTGATTTCAAAAAGTGCTTACTTTGTGGCCAAGCAGACGATAAAGCAGTAGAGAGGGAAAAAAGGGAAGTACAGACGCACGAATAGTATAGTAAGTACTGTTGAATTCAAAGACAGTGCCATTAAAAAAACAGGAGAATTAGTAAAAGATCGTATATTTTACGAGTATGACTTGATCGCTGCTGAAGCAAAGTACCACACCAATTGCTATGTTAATTTTTTGAAGGAAGTACCATCTGAGATAAAAAGCCTCGTCTAGATAATCTAGTCACACAAGCAATGAAATAGTTTTTTTTCTTATATAGCAAATATAGCAGATACAGCAAATATAACAGATGATATAGCGGTATTAGCGTCTAGCAAGGAAGAGTTAGGAGCTGCTCTTAATGAAATGGAAACGGTTCTAACAGAGAGATACGGTATGAAAATTAACAAAACTAAAACTAAAGTTCTAGTATGCAAAGGTGGGGAAAATAAATCAAAAACAAGAATACAAGTATGTAACACGAACTTACAAGAGGTTAAGGATTTCTGCTACCTAGGAAGCCAAATAACGCAAGATGGGAAAAGCACAAAAGATATAAAACAAAGATTAGCACAAGGCCGTGCTACATTTAACAAGAAAAAGCACCTACTGTGTTCAAAGACCACAAACATAGAAACAAGGAAAAGATTGCTTAAAACATATGTGTGGAGCACAGCACTGTACGGCTGTGAAGCCTGGACAGTAGGAGAAGCGGACAAGAAAAAGGTAGAAGCCTTAGAAATGTGGTGCTACAGACGTATGATGAAGATATCATGGACAGACAAAGTTAAGAACGAAGAGGTACTAAAAATGGTAGGGGAAGAAAGAAATATGTGGAAAACGGTAAAAAATAGGAAAGATAGGATGATAGGCCACATACTACGGCATGAGGGAATAGAGCGGAGTATATTAGAAGCAGAGATAGGAAGAAAGAGAAGAAGAGGCAGACCTAGGTTAGACTACTGCACGCAGATAGTAAAAGATGTAGGCTGTAAGGGTTTCAGGAAGATGTGTAGGCTAGCCCAGAATAGAAATCAATGGAGGTACGCAACCAATCAATCCCAAGATGGATAAACTAATGACAAAAAAATAACTATGCTTAAACATGATGATTATTATAAGTAACTACAAGAATTGGTTGGGCAATATTCTCGAATAATGTTAAGTGTGTGAAAGGATTTACTGGAAAACCAATACTTCGGCAAATGTCTAAGTGTTGGGGGATCTTGGTAGCCACAGGTTGCTTAACCCCCCTTCACTGAGTCTCGGTGAAATAGGGCATAAAATTAGAAAACAATAGAAGGGGAACGAGCTGTATGCACATGCTGTGTGAGAATTTCAGGGAACTATGTAGGCTCGCTCAGAATATAAATAAGTGCAGGTACATGTCCAACCAGTTTTGAGACGGAAAACCTAATGACGAAAAAATAAGCGCAGATAAATCTGATGATTAGTATAAACAACTAGTTGTTGGTTGCGAAGTATCTGCAACTAATGATGACTATATGAAAAGATATATTGGAAAATATATTAAATCGGTAAATGATTAAGTGTTGGGGGAACTTGGCAGCCACAGGCTGCTTACCTCCTTTCACAACCACTAAAGGTCGGAGAAAAGGGGATATCTTTGTAAAACAATAGAAGGTGACCGAACTACATCTAACAAGAAAGAACAGCGCCTATAAGGAAAGACAACAAACATTAGAACAAGAAGAAAATTGTTGAAAGCATATGTGTGGAGCACAGCACAGTATGCATATGAAATACGGGCAGTCTGAAACGCAGACAGAAAAACGGTAGCAGCCTTTTGAAATGCTGTGCTTTAGATGTATGAGGACGATTGCATGGACAGACAAAGTTAAAAAAAATGGTTTATAGAAATAGTAGGGGAACAAGAATATCTGGGGGAAAAAATAGGAGAAATAGAAGGGCAGAATACATTCTAAGGCATTTTTGGGAAATAGTATGGGATATATTACAAGCAGAGATAGGAATAAAGAGATAGATGTAGACCTAGATCAGATAGTGATAGATGCAGACTGTGTAAATTTCAGGGAAATCTGTAGGTTAGTTCAGAATAGGAAACAATGATGGTACGCGTTTAACCAGTTCCAGGACTGAAGACCTAATGATGATGATAGCAAATAATGAAAATTCACAATTTACAATGAAAGAGCTTAAAGATGTCCCTGCGGAGTATGTACCAGATGATAATGCCATGATTACAAAACTGCAGCAACGGTATTTAATTAATTAATAATTATGAAAATTATGAAAAAGGTGGATCATTCGCTATCGTATCTTTTCATGATACACAGGCCATCATATTATCAAAAGCTTGGTACGAGAATAAGCACTCTGAAGGAGAACGGTTACGGATTGTACAAGGTGCTACAGCTATTATTAGGGATAATATTCGATTATCTAAAGTTGAGACCAAGTCTCTTTCACCTCCGAATAAAATACTAGATGATATTAATGAAGAAATACCAAAAACCTTATCACATTTTTTACAAGAAGTTATAATGAAAAATAGAGAAGGAGAAACTGATCATTTAAAAACGAAATGCACAGCAATAAGGCCTTCAATACGAGAACGGTCATTTTCATCGCAGCCACTATTAGGTATTTCAATATTTTTTTATAGAAGATATGAATCTAAAAGACTATTAGATGTTTTATATAGCTTGAGATTTGCAGTTACGTATAATAATACTATACAATATGAAATTTTGGCAGTTCATCATCCACAACCTCGTATTTTATCATCAGAGTCAGGTGCTCTCGTACAATATGTTGGAGACAATACAGTTATAGATGTCCATACTCTTGACGGTAATAATGCTCTTCATGTTATGGGAATGATAAAAATAGTTACTCCGAGGGAAGCTGTTATTTACGATGAACGCATACAAAAATGTATGCAAAAGAGTTGACGGCAATATCACATATATCTCTTCTCTCTTGTAGCACATGAGAAGTCAATTGTACCCAGATACATTATAATATGAATAAGGATCGCTATGCTTGCGACCACGTCCCCAATGCTCCACCCGAAGATAGTACATTGGGTTTAAACGCAAAATTAAACGTGTTTCGATTTTAATCCAACTTCAAAATTAATCGATCCTAAATAAAAAACTAACAAACTGAAACTAAAACTAACAACTAGCGTTGATTTTGCAGTGTATCCGATCAACAAGACACAAACAAAAATGAAGGGGGAGGAATCCGTAATACCGGATAGCAGCTGCCAGCTCTGCTTTCCGATGCGACCTGAAGGGTCGTTTTAAAACTATCCAAATTTAACTACTTAACTAATATTAAAAATGCATTCAAATTTCTAAGCATTTGCCAAATATATTAATAGTGAATCCAGCTATTTGTTCCTGCTCTATAAATTTACAGTCGTCTTCCCTGGTCTAAGTAATTTATTTATCTTCAACCTAAATCTATCTCTAGCTTTTCCTATCTTTCCCTAACTGATTTATATTATAATTACGATCTTCCTTTTTATAGATGCTGCAACCAAAAAGAGGCGACAGAACGTCAAACAAAACAAATCAAACCACAAGATAATAAAGTACATGAAAAAATAAATATATAAATAAATAACTAAGTAAGCATAAGCATGTAGCAGTGCATGAATTAGCAAAAGCATCACTCAAATTATCAGTTGCACTCGCATAAGCATTATGACGTCTAGCGCCATTACACACAAAAAACGTGCTCGTTAAATTATTTCAAAGTCTACTGATTTATACAAATCAATGTTTATGCGGGTACAGCCATCATAATTTTATTCTTAACTCGATTATAAATTTCTCCAGAATGCAAGGATCTGGTGGTCTGCCTACATCTATTTGTAACTTACTGCTAGGGGGAGATGGGTACGCACTGCCAAAGTTCTGGTGAATATGCACTAAACGTTCTGGGGAGTCACAATCTGTTCGGTCTCTTTGTCGCACGTTTGCGTGTTTAATTTTAAGTCGTAAATTTTGTAGTCGTAAATCTAATAGTAAAACTGTCATCCCTTGTTCCCTTATATCCTGCCATAAAAATTCGTTGGGCATGTGTGAATAAGTGGACAGAGTAGTGAACAAACACTTGCTTATGGATATTGAAGCAGAACGGTCGTGTTTCTTCGTTCAGTACCCTAAGTTAGTCAAGTGCCGCAGCAGACTTTCGTTGTTAAGCCCTAAAAACCTCAGTGCTAGTGTAACGTAACATAGACTCAATTCGCATACAGTCCACTTGGTTAAAGGAAGAGGAACTGCAGCTTAGAAAAACAAAACACCGCGGAGGTAAGTCGATATATAAATTTATAAGACCCCCCGCGCGTGAACAAAATTGGCCTTCATCGCTGGATCTTTAATTAAATAATTAGTTCCTATCCTTTAAACTCCTTATATTTAAATTTAAATTTATAAAATTGTTGTAGTTTTTATTATGGTTAAACGTGTTACACAGAAAAGAACATCTTACTTACACATTTAATGCTAAATACATCTGGTTATAACGGTAGATTTTACAATACATTCCTTATCCTTTGTGGCAAAAATTAGGGTCGTCGTCGTCGGTATCCTTTTATGTAAACTATTTATGAGAGGTTATTGTATTGTAAAGCTTTACCTTATTTGTCGGTTCAAGTTGGAGGAACCATTCGGGTTCATGCAACTTGTATAACAAAGGGGTTATTGGTATTTATTTGAAACCTTAAAAGCTTTGTCGGGCAAGCACTGTAGTTAGTTGCACTTTTCTATTAATAATTTAATTTCGTAGATGAATTAGTAATTTAGCGTATTCGAGTCACGCATTGTGTTTACATTAATTTTTATTGTCGTTCATTAATCATTAATCAAATATGGTTATATCAATTGATAAAGCTATTTTTGAAGCTAAATTTGTAGTTAAAAGGTTGGATCACATATACAGCAAAATAAACCAACCGGAAAACGTATCGATTGCTTTAATTAGAGCGTCGATTAAAACTGTCGAACAGATTGAAACGATTTTCAAATCCTTTTGCAAGGACATTTTCTTTGATGAAGAAAGTGAACAATTGGATGAATTTTCGGCTATTAGGGTGAAAATCGATGATTATCTATTAGATATTCGTATTATCGCTGAACTATGCGAATTAGATCGGGTAGAAAATAAGCCAAAGGTGGAAAATATGAATAATTCTTTTTCGTCGAATTGTGGAGGAATTCGCTTGAAACATCTTTCAGTCCCATGCTTCTCCGGACGAATTTCAGATTTCGAGAGTTACAATGCAATCTATAAGCGGTTGATTCATGATAATGTCAGTTTGTCACCCGTTGAAAAATTTTGCCATCTCGTTGATACATTAGATGAGTCGTCGCGTGCGTTGATAAAACACTTGCCATTAAATGATTATGCATACGTGGAAGCCTATAAAATCATTACTAATCGTTTTCAGTCCAAGAGGTTATTACTTTCAACATATTTTAATGCTCTCGAAAAATGCCCTAAGGTCAGTTCCTCAGACTCGCATGCGGAACTCCGGCAATTAATTAGTTGTTTTGATGAAAATATATTCGCGTTAAGGCAGATGGAAATAGATTTATTAGATTTCATGTTGTTTAATCTGTTATCGAAAAAATTAGATACAAACATTTTAAAGCGTTTCGAATTAGGAAATAGTGACGAAATTCCTTCGTTTAAAGATTTAAGGTCGTATATTGAAAACAATGTAAAGTGTTGGAAATAAATGACATTGCTTCAGGAACATGCTTAAAATCTCGAGATTCCGTAAAGAAAGAGAAAAGGAAGGTATGTTAGCACTTCGGCTAAAACTTCTTTAGTTGGTACCACCAATGATGTTAAAAATTGTAGTTTCTGTCAAGCTGTGCATCCTATTTATAAATGTAAGCAGTTTCTCGATAAAACCCCTCAAGAAAGATTTGAGGTGGTAAAGCTTAAAATCTTTGCATTAAATGTTTAAATCCTTCACATTCGATGAAAAATTGTACGTTAGATTGGTCGTGTAGAACATGTCATCAGTCGCACAATTCGTTGCTTCACTTCGATAAACGAGAAAAAACCCATCGTCAAAGGTCAGCGTCTCCTTGGAGAGCGGCGCCTAGACTTACTTCTACTAGTAGACCTAGTGAAGACAATCTGTCGTCGTCGGTTGTGCATGAACAACCTGTCACTAGTTCGTTGATTTCGACGTCATTAGAACACACAACCACGCTGTTAGCTACGGCAATGGTGTCGGTGCTTGATTATACAGGAACATTGCAATCTGTTCGTGTAATATTAGATAACGGATCCATGGAAAGTTTTATGACTGAAAGGTGCCGTCAGAAATTAGGTTTAAGGAAACGGAGAGCCAATGTCACTGTTCAAGGACTTGGCTTGAATTCGTCGTTGGTGTCTGGTGCACTATCGTGTGTAGTCAGCCTCTCGGGAGCACGGTCTCCAGCATATGGAATTGATTGTTATATTTTACCGAACATTTGTAATCAATTACCTTCGTCGTCGATAGGGGTCAAGGAATGGTCGCATACTCGAGGTTTGGCCTTAGCTGATCCTAATTTTAATGTTCCTGGTAAAATTGACATGCTATTCGGAGCGGAAATCTTTGCTCAGGTTTTGTTGAATGAGTCTCGTTGGGGTGTCGCTAACGAGCCAGTTGCTATTAAAACAACCTTTGGTTGGGTTTTAACGGGAAAGGTCGTTTCCCTGAATAGTTCTATTACGTCGTTGTGTACTTTCGTTGAACCCTTAGACAGTGACATTCGTCGATTTTGGGAATTAGAAAATATTCCCTTCAAAAAACACATTTCTCCTGAAGAAGAAAGGTGTGAAAATCAATTTGTGGAAGGTTATAGACGTAACAAGGACGGTCGTTTTGTAGTGTCCTTGCCCTTTAAAATTTCGGAACCCTCATTTGTGGGTATGAGATCAATTTGTATTAAAAGATTTTGTCGTTAGAACGTCGTTTGCTAAAAAATCCTGAATTGTAT
Source organism: Platerodrilus igneus (assembly GCA_036346225.1). NCBI lineage: Eukaryota > Metazoa > Arthropoda > Insecta > Coleoptera > Lycidae > Platerodrilus > Platerodrilus igneus. Next base: position 482,094 of record JARFIW010001121.1, read on the forward strand.
TCAGATTATAAAAATTTATGGAGGATTATTTGACAAGCGGTCACATGGTTCAAGTGAAATCGCCTGAAAATTCGTCAGGTTATGAAAAATGTATTACATTCCCCATCATGCTGTACATAAGCGGGATAGCACTACCACCAAATTGCGTGTGGTTTTCGATGCTTCGTGTCAGGATCAATCTGGAAAGTCGTTAAATGATAGCTTGGCTATTGGCCCTGCTTTGCAAAAGGACATTGCAGTTTTGTTATTGCACTTTCGTGTACACCCTATCGTAATTACAGCTGACATTAAACAAATGTATCGGCAGATTTTGGTTAAAGATACTCATCGTGATTATCAACGTATCGTCTGGAGATTTTCTCCGTCAGATCCTATTATGGACTTTAAATTAAATACTGTAACTTATGGAGTTTCGTCGTCGCCTTTTTTGGCCTTGCGTACTGTTCAAGAATTGGCAAGGTTAGAATCAATTAATTTTCCTTTCGCGTCATCCGTATTGGCGAGCGATACCTATGTTGATGACTTAGTCACTGGATGTAATTCGATTGAAGCTGCTAATCAATTAATTGGTGAATTGAATAGTATTTGCTCTAGTGGTGGTTTTCAATTAAGAAAATGGAGTAGTAATTGCCCGGAAGTGATGTCCAACTTGAGGGAGTCCCTGTCCAGTTCGGACGCAATTACATTTCAAGATAAAGATAGTGGTTCAATAAAAATTTTGGGCCTTTCGTGGCGTGCTCTTACAGATGCATTTTATACAACTTAGACGTTGAAGAGCGCACTTGCACTAAGCGTAATATTTTGTCGGCTATCGCAAAAATTTTGATCCTCTCGGTTTGATAGCACCTGTAGTACTGTTCGCTAAACGTTTAGTTCAAGATCTTTGGCTATTAGGTCTCGGTGGGACCAAGAGCCTCCATTGAAGTCATACAAAATGGAAACATTTTTGGGTGAATTGCCAGCGGTTTCGAATATTGAGATTTCGCGTCGCATCGTATGTCATAATTTTAAAAGGGTGGAGTTGCATGGATTCTGTGATGCTTCTGAAGCCGGGTATGCAGCTGTCATCTATTTCCGTTCGTTCGATCTAGAAGGTAATATTACCATTTCATTAGTATGCGCAATTGTGTGCTGCCGTACTCTTGGCAGATTTAGTAGATTTTGTCAAAAATACTTATACAGATATTTTATCATTTAGTAATATTTTCGCGTGGTCAGATTCTACTGTTGTTTTGTCTTGGATTCGGTCTTCCTCGCATAAGTGGAAGACATTCGTTAGCAATCGTATTTCGCATATTCAAGAACGTATTCCTCCATCTTCGTGGTTTCATGTTAAGTCCCAGGATAACCCTGCGGATTGTGCCTCACGTGGACTTTTGGCTTCAGAGTTGGTTCATCATCCATTATGGTGGACAGGACCTTCTTGGTTAGTGCGTCGTAATGAAGAATGGCCAGTAACATCGCTGCCAAAACTTATCGACTCATCTCAGATGGACGTCGAATATCGTACTCTGTCGTTAACAGTCGTTATGTCTGAGAATTTCTTAGATTTGTTGTTGGATAAATTTTCAAAACTGCAGAAAATTTGTAGGATTATTACATGTATTCGTCATTTCATTCGTAATGTTCAATGTCCAGATTTGCGTTCAAAATATTCTGATGGTTTGTCTCTAGCTCAACAGCAAGAGGCTATACATTTATTGATTAAAAGAGTTCAAACAAATGTTTTTGCCCAAGCCATTGCAAATATTAAAACTGGAAAACTTGTTAGTAAACAACTTCGTAGCTTTAGTCCGTTTCTAGATAGTCGTGATTTGTTGAGGGTGGGCGGTCGCCTACGTAATTCTGACCTGTCGCATGATGCAAAATTTCCAATTTTGCTTGCTCGGTCGCATCGGTTGACGGAAATTATTATCTTAGATTGCCATGAAAGACATTTACATCCTGGTAGGGACGGTATCGTTCGGATACCTACCATCAAGACAGCCCAAGGGTTAGTTAAACGCCCTCTAGTGAAACTATGTTTACTGCCAGTTACTTGATATTTAATGGTATGTACACATATATTCACTTATATAAGTTTGTCGGTTAGGTTTCTTAGTTAATAGCTTTAATTAGTTTTTAAATATAAAATAAGTTAGTTCATACTTATTTTGGTGGGCGGGATGTTCGGTCTCTTTGTCGCACGTTTGCGTGTTTAATTTTAAGTCTTAATTTTGTAGTCGTAAATCTAATAGTAAAACTGTCATCCCTTGTTCCCTTATATCCTGCCATAAAAATTCGTTGGGCATGTGTGAATAAGTGGACAGAGTAGTGAACAAACACTTGCTTATGGATATTGAAGCAGAACGGTCGTGTTTCTTCGTTCAGTACCCTAAGTTAGTCAAGTGCCGCAGCAGACTTTCGTTGTTAAGCCCTAAAACCTCAGTGCTAGTGTAACGTAACATAGACTCAATTCGCATACAGTCCACTTGGTTAAAGGAAGAGGAACTGCAGCTTAGAAAAACAAAACACCGCGGAGGTAAGTCGATATATAAATTTATAAGACCCCCCGCGCGTGAACACAATCACTGTCACTTTTTACGTCCTGGGGGGGGGGATGCGCGGTTTCATTTCACTCTAGTTTATTTTCTTTATTTATTTTACTGATTTAATTTAATTAGGGTTTTTGATTTATCTTGTTATTATTTATTGGCCCGGATTAAGGTTTTTATTTATTCCCGATATTCTGCGCGCTTTAGGTGAGACAGTGATTGTTTTAGTGTGGTGTGGGGATTCGTCATGCATATTAGACTTTTGGCTATTTGTTTTGGTTTTTGTTTGCGTCTTTTTTTTAATAAATTAAAACAGGTTTTGGTTTTATCGTGTTTATTTGCCATATCATGCTAAGTCAAATAAATTCAAAATTTTTTTAATGCTCCCCACAACCCCTCAGCCTTCGATTTACGCGTGATTATCGCCATCTAATCTCGCGACCCTTCCCGCAAATTCTTTAAAGGTTTACCAGAACGCTTTCTGGTTAGCCACTTTTCCGGCTTCTTCTAGACTCTTGGCCATGCTAACCCCACGATAGCTAATTTCAAGACCAAAATCTACATGATGATCAAGTAGTAACTGAAAAAAAACACTAATGATGTTTCGTGGTTATACGGAAAGTGAAGGAATACCTCACCCTTGCCAGGGTGCTGTGGGTATTTTGAACAGATTACTAAAAACACACAATTTTTCAACTTGTCAGGCATGTTTTTCCTTTTATTGATCACCCTGCCAGTAATTTAGACAAAATTTCTACCACTTTACATTTTGCTATAAATATTGTCAAGTCACATAGTCAAAAAACGTTCGTAATTACTTTTAATCAATTGTAATGCATGTATAATACATGATTGCTAAATAAAAATATAATTAAAATATATTTCCTCAATGTCTTTTCTACTTGAAATATAATTAAGATATCTTAGAATATTAAATCGGTAAATGTTTAAGTGTTGTGGGAACTTGGCAGCCACAGGCTGCTTACCCTCCTTCACAACCGTGCATTTACATTTCCAATTCTCCACCCGAAGGTACTACATTGGCCAGGAGGCGAGCTTTTTGTTGCCTGGAAATTTAGAATTTTTCCGAACCCTTGCCGTTCCAGGCAAGATAGGGATCTTTAACGTGCGTGACAACACTCGCACACGGGATCTTCATTTAACCGCTCATCCGAACGAGGGCGTAATTTTTGTGAAAAATGCTCACCTGCCATTTTTCAAGCAGTCGGCCGTGTCGGGATTCGAACCCAGGACCTTTGGATCCGTAGTCTGGCGCTTACTACTTTGATCCACGGCGACGCCACCAACCCCTACCTTTAACAACCACTGAACGTCGGAAAAATAGGGTATATAATTGTAAAACAATAGGAGGGGACCGAACTGCATCTAACAAGAAAAAACAGCGCCTTTGATGAAAGACAACAAACATAGAACAAGGAGAAAAAATTGTTGAAAGCATATGTGTGGAGCACAGCACAGTATGCCTATGAAATACGGGCAGCCTGAAAAGCATACAGAAAAACGGTAGCAGCCTTTTGAAATGCTGTGCTTCAGATGTATGAGGATGATAGCATGGACAGACAAAGTTAATAACAAATAGGTTATAGAAATAGTAGGGGAACAAGAATATCTGGGGGAAAAAATAGGAGAAATAGAAGGGCAGAATACATTCTAAGGCATTTTTGGGAAATAGTATGGGATATATTACAAGCAGAGATAGGAATAAAGAGATAGATGTAGGCCTAGATCAGATAGTGATAGATGCAGACTATGCAAATTTAAGGGAAATCTGTAGGTTAGTTCAGAATAGGAATCAATGATGGTACGCGTCTCCAAACTGAAGACCTAATGATGAGGATTAGAATATAATTAAAGTATTTCACTTAATTACTTTTTAATACATGAAATAAGTAACTATTATCAAACGAAAATAAAGTTTTTCATAATTATAATTTTTTTAATGAATAGTTAACTTTATACAACGTACTATGGACTGGGATTCGCGGTTGAGCGTTGCACGCTCTATCTCAAAAACGGTTAATTGTATAAAAAATATTTTAAACAGAAATTGTAGAGAATTTCATGCTCTACAACTTTTATAAGAGATGCTAACATCATTTCACGCATAAGAAGCGAGATTTTTGCTAAAAACTGATTTTTGTGACCTTTAATAACTTAAGACGCTGACACGAGATTATATGAGACTTTTGACACATCAATTAGAATGCCAAAATGAAAGTTTATACAAATTTTCAGCTTATTAACGCCCATTCTGAGTTTGACCTCTTCTTTTGGCTTATTTGACCGAACTACAATGTCGAATAAGAAGACAAACAAAGCTTTGAAGGAGTCCGAGGAGGAAAATAGTTTACGATTAAAGTCGGTAGAGAGAACGTTACAGCGATTAGGGAGTGAATAAATACGATTCAGCAAAACATGAATAAATTAATGGTACCGGATAAATCAATAAACTAGGAGGGCTATGCGGCCGTTACACCACCCTCACCGATAAAACAGAATAATAAGGTGATCGTTGAGTATATTGTTTTTTTTCTCCGGCAAGCAACGTTCATCCAGTTGAATTAGTGAGGAAATCAATTAATCTTTTAGATAAGGCGGAAGAACCTGTATATAAAAAGGTTGTTTTGTTACGGCCTGGTGCCGGTGGTTGTGGGCGGCGTCTAAATTCTTAGGCAGTGTGTGAGTTTTGGCTCTTTTTACTAGCTATTATTTACAGAACAATACATATTCACAAAAATAAAACTATTATATGAAATATATATTGACGTGATAAGGGGTCACGAGAGATCATTGGAGTCCAAATTCTAAAAATAAATCCCACCAAAATATAATAGAGTCCGGAAAAAAGGGAATTTTCCGTAAATTTATGATTACGCCCTGTATAATACAAGCGTACCTTTATTCATTAAAGTGCCATGCAAAAACGCAGGTTGCGCGTGTATAGATAATCACCCTGTATGATATAAGCATATTGTAAGTAAGTAACAAGTAAAGTAAGTCGTATATGTAAGAATAATTAATAGTAAAATACCGTAAAACGCATATAAATGCGAAAGTAAAAATCGATGGTTTTAATATAATCACAAAGCCATTTATTTGACTTATTTTTGATAAAAATGTTTTTGATTTACTATAAATTGGATAAAAGATTACTAGCTTTACGCTTTTAGTTTAAGAAACTACAATGAATGTGTATTAAAAACCCCTTTTACATTAAAAAGCAAATAAAGTTTAAATTAATTACCGCGTGGATTACAGCAATTCATTTTTAATATACAGAATTTTCTAGAACATAAAAGCATGTCATCGGTATTAAGAATACGTCAAATTCGTATAAACTCATTAAATGAATAAATATTTTATTCTTAGAACCCGCCGAAACACAAAAAAACCCTGCGAAATTAGACAAATAACATTCTCGAGACTTGTTATTATAATCTAAATAATTCTTATATGCAAAACTTTTGTACCTGTCAATCAAATCCATCAATCGCAGGGGTCTGCCAATCATCTTTTGTGTACAAATGTCTCTCTTACAATTCAATGTAATTATTCTGTTCAGAGACAGACCAGTCGACGCTACAATACTCACGGGGAAACTGATACATCTTTGAATGTATATAGGTGTATTCTAGATTCGAATAATAGTCACGTGATAGTCTTTTTTCGTGGTTCCGACAATATAGATCAAAATGGATAAGAAAAGTATTCGAAAATACTTAAATAAGACCATTTTTTAAAACTAAGTAACTCTCTCTTATTTTTACTAAACTGTAACAATCTATCTGTACATTTTTGAAAAGCACAAAGGTGTTTGAGATGTATTCCCTTTGCACTCGTATGTCGCCGTAGGAGCGGCAAGATGCGCTTTACTGTTGCGCTCGTATGCCGCCGTATAGTCGCCACAATACGTTTAGCCTTTGCACTTGTATGTCGCCGTATAGGCGGCACACCATGTCTTATCATTACAGCGGGTTGGCCGGTCTGTCATCCCCTAAGCTCATTTCTAATATTTCTAAATTGCTTTCTTGAACCTTCGTCGAGGACATGTTTATGTAAAAATAAAAGATAACATGGTATTTATTTTATACATGCCATCGTAAGCTGTTTATTTTATATCTGCTGATGTATATATTACAACCACTTCAGTTTACATGTGTACCATTTTTGCGTTTTGAATATTACTCAGTTTTATAACTAACACGATTGTGTAAAGTTCGTTGTATTTTTTAGTTATATCTAGAAAAAAAATATTTGAAATGCCCAAGAAATTTTTACAAAATGAAATTGAAAATGAGTTGCAAAGTAGTCACGATGAATTTTATATTGTCGCGCCTGAAAATGATAGATTGGATTGCACCCTTCCTTTTTACAGGTAGGAATGGGTGTACAACAGAGTCTAAATAAAACTCTGGAGGGACTAGCGTCGACCGTTTGTGGCTGCGGTAGATTGCAAAAGACTATATCTCATGGGTTTAGAGAACAAAGTTAAATTTTACCCAGGCAACTTAAAGGGATGCAATTTAGAACGTGACAAAAGAAAATACCTTAATGCAACTTATATATTGACGTTTAGTTAATAACATTAATAAAAAAATTAAATATATATCGTTATTTTCTTACAACCAAATTTTTATACGATAAAATCACTAAGTGTATTTTATATATCTACACTCTCATAATTTAAATTTTGTCTCAAACTCTACGAGATAAGATATTAGAAAATCTAAATTTATTATTGTGCTTAGGCACAATTTCAAATTAACGCTCTTAATAAAAGAAAATTATAAATACACTTTGTAGTGTTTAACATTAGTTAAGAGAATTTGAATTGAACGTTTAAATTGAACATAACCCCAAAATTCATAAAAAAAGGTTTCATGAAAGAAACCATAAGGTTATATAGCAAGGCAAAAATAATATTAAATTAGTTAAGGTAATCGATAAATAAAGTTATGACTAAATTTTACATGCATAATTTTTCAGACTATTGAGATTAAAAACGTATCGCATGCACGTCGTTCCGTCACAAAAATAATTAAGATAAACTCCTACCTGTATTCCAGATGTATGAAAAGAAACGTATACTTAAATGTTGAGCTTTACGGCTTGTTTAGAACTGTAAAATTTTCTTACTTTTTGTTGAGACGAACACCAACGTTGATTATTTTGGTTGTGAACCTCAAACTTCTAATTTGTAAGGGTTAATCCTTGTTTGTTCCACTGCCATATGTTTCATCAACGGACATTTAATTTATTTTAGAAGATATATAAAACATTAACACAACATTCTTGAACGGTAGAAGATAATATTTGTAGGTAGTAAAATTAATGCATAGGCTTAGATAGCCTAGCATAGATAATTAAATTCTCCATCAGAGAATATTTTACAGGAGAATATATCACCTGACGATACTTCAGGAAGGAATATGCCACGGGAAAACATGCCATCAGAAGATATGCTACGGTAGAACACGCCATCCAAGGATATGCTATGGGAGGACCCTAGAAAATAAACGTGTTACAAAAACGAAATATTGCAATACGTCACGAGGAACAGTCCAAAAATTTATCTACAAACAGCTTACCATTCATTAATATTTTGAACGGGTTATCCAGGTAGGCTTTCTTCACAAGCGTTTTGCTTATATTCTGAAACGATATTTATGTATGTTAGGAAGAATAAAAGCAAAGACACCTTTTACATACCAGGTACGACATCATGGCTTTAGAAAGGACATCTTTATCGGAAGACGGTATGTGCTCAAAAAGACCGTTAGATATCAAGACAAACGAAATTTTTGTTCTGGTTTAATAAAGATAACCACACATTTTGAGAGAGGGGCAAACACGAACACTATCCCGAATGCTAGATTCATATATACATCAGTTGTGTATTTATGGATATTATTCAAAGATTCACCAATAGGAAAATTACATGTGATCTTAATTATTTATATTATTTATACAAAAGAAAGAATATTAAATTAAGACTAAAGATAGATGTATATAGTATATTATTTAATAATACTAAAGGGAAATGTTACACAAATCAAAACGGACTTGTGATTGTAAACGGTATAAGTATAAGATTAAGACGAAAATGCTTTTATATTGAAGGAAATTGGACCACAATGTAACATGGCAAGAGAATGGTAAATTGACATGTTACAAAACCCATAGATTTTTTCATGCTCTTTTTTATCGTTGAGTTAATAATAAAAATAGTGGAACAAACAAATAACTACGCTAGACATAAAATAGCACAGAAGAGGTTGTCAAAACGTTCTACATGGCACACGTGGGTAGATACTACAGTAGAAGAGTTTACCGCATTTATTGGGCTTGTCCTAAATATGGGTACGATAACCGTATCTAATATCCAAGGGTATTGGTCACAACAATTTAACGCCAAAATACTTTTTCTTAGTAGCATATTTAGAAGAGCACGATTTTTACAAATTTTTTGGATGCTCCACTTGCATGAAAACGATCCAAATGACCGAACTCTTAGGGCTCGAACTCAGAAAGTCAGTCACTATTTAGATTATTTGGACAAACAATTCAAAGAACATTTTGTTCCATCAAGAGAGATATCGGTAGACGAATCTGTTGTTGGATTTAAGGGTAAAATTAGTTTTTTAACTTACAACCCTAACAAGCTTACGAAATGGGGGATAAGAATTTATGTAATTGTGGATGTTAACACCGGATATGTTTATTCAATTTTGCCGTACTACAGAAGCTTGACATCGGAAGATTTAGTGAGACCTGATTTACGTGTAAGTACAAGGATAGTGTTACATCTTTGTCAAAAATTTTTAGACAATAACCCAGGATGTAAAGGATATCATTTTTACACCGATAGATACTATACGAGCTTGCCACTTGCAGAAGAGTTGTTAAAACTAAATGTTCATATGACAGGCACTATTCAAATCAACCGCAAATTTATACCTGATTCTATCAAAAAACCAACATTTGCCGAAGATAACACATTTGCATGCAGATCGGGTAATTTGATGTTATTGGCATGGAAAGATAAAAGGGTCGTCATCACACTTACTTCGTGGGATATTTCAGGAACACAGCCTAGCAACAGAAGAGTACGTGGAGGTAACTTACAAGTTATAAATAAGCCAAATGTAGTGGCCAATTACAATAAATTTATGGGAGGTGTCGACCGCTCAGACTCTTATTCAGCGCCATACTGTTTCCCGAGGAAGTCTTTGAAATGGTGGCGAAAGTTATTTTTCTGAGGACTCGAAATGTCCAGTGTCTATGCATATTTATTATATAAAATTTCACAACGGGGCCAAAACAAAAAAACCAATGACACATCTAAAGTTTGTTCGGGAATTGGTTGACGAGATGACAAAAAACTTTCGGCAGGGGTCCAAAACTTCTGGCAGACCATCATCTGTAGATACAGAAGAGCGGCTAAATGGTATATTACATATTTTACGCCAAAATGATGTGAAGAAAAAAGACTGTGCGGTATGTTCTAACCGTAAAGTACAAGGCGACAGGCGGAAAACTAGGTATATCTGTGACACTTGCACCCGTAAGCCTGGACTACATATTGGTGACTGCTTCGAACGGTACCATACATTACAACATTATAAAACGTAATTCTTTTTTATATTGTGTATAAATTTATTTAATGATAATGGTAGTGATTATGATAATGTTAGGTTTTATTTGTGTTTCTCTATCCTCAAGATTTATTATTTTTGTAAGCCATTATTTATTATTTAGTGTTTTTCAAGTTTTTTTTATTTAGTTATGTTTCATGTTATAATTGTAATAAATTATTGTGTTTAATTTGAATAAACATCTGTGCAAAAAAATATTTTTTAAAAACATCCCATAGTTTTTAACATTAAGCTATTTTTTTTAAATTTTCCCAAATTTTTATTTTGTTTTTACACTAAGTGTATTTACTAAGCAATATTAGCGCATTTAAAAAATCCCATATAAAAAAATTCCGAGTAGACAGATAAGTAGATAAAATAATAGTCCGAGTGCAGTATACTCACAAAAGGACATACATATATACGAGTGCAAAAGGTTAGGGTGTTCCGTTTAAATACTAAAAAAAGTCTTTCTAATTGAAACGTCATGTGGTAGACAGAAACCCTGAAAAAAATTGTAAAAGGACATTGATCAGTGAAAACAGTTTCTAAATCACATTTGCCCTGAAATATTTGCAATTAAAAAATCATTCACCATTACCTCAAAATTTTTGTTAGGCAGTAAGGGCTATTAAAAAATGGCCAAAAATTATAGAATATAGATAAATGAACTAAAATAAGTCTCTTTTTTTCTTAGCGTATGTGATACCCAACGAAACACGCTGTTACAATTATTTATACCACACCAACGCCTGGTAATAAATCGTAGACGAAAGGGTTTTGGAATGCGGACTGGAATGAATAACCGAACGTTTATAAAAGTGACTTTCAGTCGCAAGATGTACAAGAATTTTAACTTGTGTACGCTCTGGTATATTCAAGCAACCCAGAAAGGCACAAATCACCATCGTTTTTCAATCAAATATAATTCTAATTTAATGAGACGTTTCTGTTTTTGCCCTATAAATTCGCTTTCAGCAAACAAAAACAAATAATTACCATTTCATTGGAAATAATCCTCCCCAGGGACACGACCGTGCATTTCACGCTATAATAATATATTCATTCCATCAAGCTGACAGCGAGTGGGAACGATGAGAATAAACTTGGTTATGACTTCCGCTTAACCACCACCGGTTTTGGGCGGGCCACTTCCGGTTGATTTAGATTGCTAATGTGCATATCTTGACACTAACTACTTCACAATGATTAGTTTCGACTATTTATTGTTGTGTAGTTCCTTTTCAGTTTGGTTTCAGATCATAATCGCTGCTAGAATAGTTTAAACTAAACAGAAACATCAAACGCACGCTATTATTAAATATTAACACGGGCGTAATATATACTCTACGTATAGGTTTTCCAACCCCGCATACATTGTATACAAGCGTTCTCCTTGTAGGGGAAATTCGATTTTGCTTTCAGATACATTCACAAACGGCTTTCAAATGGAAAAGACCGTGCTTGATTGAATACGTTAAAAGGATAAATAAGCTGCGACTGAATGCCAAATTCAATTCTATAAACAAAATATATTGAACAAAGCCTTCTTGATATGACTTAATTTCCAGGTCCTTCGTTCAACCTCGCTTTATCTTACAGGATTATTGTTTGTGTGTCATGTGTATATGTAATAAGGTGAAGCAGGTTCAACTCATAAATAGTTTTATGGATATTAAGAAAGTTAGAGCGAAATATGGTGTTTTACATATCGAATTATGCCTCTTCTTTCTAGGATACTGAAATATGCAGCAGCTGCTATTGTACAACTCGTTTTGTAGATGTCCTGAAACAAAGGATGGAAAACAGGAATTTTGCTGAAAATGCTCATAAATATTCTTAACAGATAATTTGCGCTTTAATTATGACATCGATCTTGTTGATTACTATATATTTTAATAAGAAATTAATAACATTTTTTAATTAGTTTCCTTTCAAAACATTTTCCTATTTCATTTTTCTCAACATTTAATGTGTTATTTAGATTCATTATTAGCATTTGGTATCGGTATTATTTCAAAGAAATTTCCCTATCCTATGTTGCTTTCATTTCGTAGACAAATGATTTGTTTATTTGAATTGTTATTCAAACTGAATTAAAGTTATCTGGAAGATCAGGTTTGTGCTGCACATGGGTGAAAACCAAGTGTCATATGGAGTTAATTTGAAAAGGACCATTTTAAGTCTTTTCAAGAGCTTAGAATTTGTATGTACTAAGTTTCTTTGCCATTTCGAATGGACCTGCACCTTGCCAAAGTTCTAGATTACTAGAATAGGTGAAATGGATTGCGTGTTAGTAGTAGGGTAAGGCCGGTCTGACTTCAAAACGGTGTACGCGTATGTTTTTCCATGTAACATACGCGTGCACCGCTTTGAATTCAGACCGGCCTTATATACTTTCAATGTAAAATACGTGTGGACACGTTTTGAAGTCAGACCAGCTTTATATTACTTTCAAAGGAACACACGTGTGTGACTACAAAACACACGTATGCTACGTTGAAAAATGGAAGTGCAGAGAAAATGTGGAGCTGTTTTGAATTCGGTTTTCTAGCGAGAAGTTATAAAGTATGACAGATGCAATTGTGTTTAATTAAAGTGGATTTTGATTTATGTTTTTTACTTTTGTTTAGAGGCTACAAATACACATAGGCCGGTACGCGTATGCTACGTTGAAAAAATGTAGGTGCATGCATAAAAAATGTGGAGCTGTTTTGAATTCAGTTCTCTAGCGAGACGTTATAAAGTAGGTCAGATGCAAAATATCGCATCTAAATCAATTGTGTTTAATTAAAGTAGATTCTGATTTGTTTTTTACTTTTGTTTAGAGGCTGCAAATACACAAACGTGTCCACACACACACGTATGCTACATTGAAAAAATGTGGAGCTGTTTTGAATTCGGTTCTCTAGTGAGAAGTTATAAAGTAGGTCAGATTCATAATATCACATCTAAGTCAATTGTATAAAGAATGCTGTATTTAATTAAATTGGATTCTGATTTATGCCTTTAATTTTTGTTTAGAGGCTGCAAATATACATAGGCCGGTTTGACTTCAAAACGTGTCCACACGTATGCTACGTTGAAAAAAATGGTCAAAGGCAGACAGACTGATTGCATCAATTTCTCATTCTCGTTTTTAAAAAATAACAAGTCGTAGTTATTAAATCGCGAACACAGTTATCTGATCCGGAAAATCAGAGGTTGCAGGTTCAAGTCCTGCTGTAGCCGTTCTTTTAGTGGTTTTCAATTACTAGTTTGATTTGAAATGGTAATTCAACTTTAAATACAAAGTTGGGTTTTCATTTCATCTTAATAACTATTAATATATATTAAGCATTCATTTGCATTCCAAATGTGGATTATTCTTCTCTATTAATAATAATATAATTACATGTTTGTATTATCCGAACGTTGCAAAAATGGGATGATCAAGTTATTAGTACATGAATTATGTATATAACTAGATTCAATTTCCTTAAATTCAAGACGTAATTGAAAATCGTTAACAAGAGCCAAGCTTCAGTAGTATTAAGTATAACATCATCTAAACAATTAGGCTAGATAGCTCAATTGGTTAGAGCACTGATCCGGAAAATCAGAGGTTGCAGGTTCAAGTCCTGCTGTAGCCGTTCTTTTAGTGGTTTTCAATTACTAGTTCGATTTGAAATGGTAATTCAACTTTAAATACAAAGTTGGGTTTTCATTTCATCTTAATAACTATTAATATATATTAAGCATTCATTTGCATTCCAAATGTGGATTATTCTTCTCTATTAATAATAATATAATTACATGTTTGTATTATCCGAACGTTGCAAAAATGGGATGATCAAGTTATTAGTACATGAATTATGTATATAACTAGATTCAATTTCCTTAAATTCAAGACGTAATTGAAAATCGTTAACAAGAGCCAAGCTTCAGTAGTATTAAGTATAACATCATCTAAACAATTAGGCTAGATAGCTCAATTGGTTAGAGCACTGATCCGGAAAATCAGAGGTTGCAGGTTCAAGTCCTGCTGTAGCCGTTCTTTTAGTGGTTTTCAATTAATAGTTCGATTTGAAATGGTAATTCAACTTTAAATGCAAAGTTGGGTTTTCATTTCATCTTAATAACTATTAATATATATTAAGCATTCATTTGCATTCCAAATGTGGATTATTCTTCTCTATTGATAATAATATAATTACATGTTTGTATTATCCGAACGTTGCAAAAATGGGATGATCAAGTTATTAGTACATGAATTATGTATATAACTAGATTCAATTTCCTTAAATTCAAGACGTAATTGAAAATCGTTAACAAGAGCCAAGCTTCAGTAGTATTAAGTATAACATCATCTAAACAATTAGGCTAGATAGCTCAATTGGTTAGAGCACTGATCCGGAAAATCAGAGGTTGCAGGTTCAAGTCCTGCTGTAGCCGTTCTTTTAGTGGTTTTCAATTACTAGTTCGATTTGAAATGGTAATTCAACTTTAAATACAAAGTTGGGTTTTCATTTCATCTTAATAACTATTAATATAGATATAAAATACTCATATTTAGACCAGGGTAGAAAATTAAGTAATCACATCAAATAATTTTAATCACAGTGTAGAAGCGTTGGGAAAAGGTACGCGTTATTAAAAAAACCGTGAAGCATAAAAATTCATTCGTTTCATTAAAAATAAGGGAGTTAAAGTATGTACAAGACGCTTGCTATAAAAAAAAAAGGAAGCAGTATTAAAAAGCTCTGCGTGTAATTTAATTATTCCTAGTAAAGAAACAAATAGAAAATTACGTGCAAAATTTATATTAATTAACTCAATTTTAAGTAACCGGTATTAAACAAAATGTACAGATAATAATTAATATTTGATTAGGAGTCACTAAAAAGTAAAGGGTATTATTTTAATTGGAGTTAATTGAACCATTAGTAACATATAATATCTATAAAAACTTGTAAAAGCCCAATAAAATGCAAATCGTAGAAGTGTTATTTAAAAGTATTATGTTTGAACACCTGTGTATTTTTAAAAAAGCTCATTCTGCGTAAATTTTGCAGATAATTAATGGTTACAGAGAATCTTGGAGAAACCGTAGCTTAATAGTTACGAGAAATGCTAAAGGTGGGTTATTTCACAAGTCCACATGGACTGAAATAATCGATAATAAAGAATATCAATTTGCACCAATAAGAACAGGGTAGATAGAGACAGATAATATGCGCAAGACCGAGACACATATAGTAAAAGGCGTGAGTGGAGCAACGTCACGGGGTTGCGATTGGTTGAAAATAAAAGGCAAAATTGAGAGGTAAAAATAACATTTCTGTATAAAATTTAGTTAGTTATTTCCAGACGTTGCGAGCCGTGTCGAAATTTCTGAGATTTAACTGGGGCGAGTGCAAATTTCGTAAAAATCGCATGCCGGGCTGCGGAATGGGAACCTAGCATGCGAAATTCTGAAGAATTGTCCGTTTTGGGGACAAGACCGACAGACGGGCTAACCGCTATATATACCCAAGTTAATATGAACAAGCTCTCTTAGATTTTCGACTTGATTCAATGCGTTAAACAGTGCTTTTTAGTTTTCCGAGTTTGATAGAATAATTTAAACAGTTTGCTCGTATATTTTGGTGATTTGAAACAGTCTGTTCTTTACGTGCTACAATGAGTGTACTTTAGTGCACTTAGACAAGAAGATACAAGGTAATAAAGTTAGTATCACTGTACTAATTAGTCAAAATTTGCAACGACAAATGAATACACAAAAGTAGGCAGTTTTGGCGTATATTGGTGAAAGAAGCATGAATTTCTTTGCTATTTTTCGGGGGGTGTTAATAATTAAATGGTTCATAAACGTGTCTGGATCCACAAAACAAGGGTCAGATATACACAGATGAGTTCCGGAAAAGCCCTGAAACAACTTTAGATGAATGGTGGTGGAGAAATTTTAAAAGCGTTGAGAATCAGAAGCCGTAAATATAACCCAGTTGGAATGGTGTGATTAACAAAAGGGACGATGTACATTGAAGCTACGAGTGCAGTAACCTTCAGGTAAATTATACTATTTTGTTTGAACTTTGATGTTTTCGTGTGTGTTGAATAACTTATAATTTATTTACTTAAAATGGACAGTAATGAAGTTGTACTAACAACAAATTTTTAATTTTAAGGTGAAATTTTCTTGTTTAAGTCGAAAGGAGTATTTAGTATTTATGTTCTTGATGAAAATTTGGGTATGTCTTTGAGCTCAATTAGACGAACCTGGTTAATTAACGTAAAGGGGTGGTAGATGCTCCCTTTGTACTCAGACTCAGGTCTGCATATATTGTTACATTAATTAGTAGGCATCCTACAAAGACTTTAATTTTGGATGCACATTAAAATGATAACAAATTTAAATCTTGAAATTTTCTGATACTAAAATTTATGCTGAATTTTTAATTTTGAAATTTTAATGTATTGTGAATATTGATGTAAATAGAGTTAACGTTGATGTTTGTAATAGGGATGTGTTTGTTTTTTTTATGATTGAGGATGAAAGTTTATCTAGGGGAGCAGCCGAGGCGATGAACAGAAGAAAGTCAACGGAACAGTTGAGTTAATGAATAGCTTTTTGTAGGATTCACAGCATTCTTGACGCCCAATTCGTGAGGATCGATTCGAAAACCGTAGTTCCCGGATTTTGGTGGGAAACACAGCATTCTTTGGCGCCCAATTCGTGAGGCTCGATTCTAATTAAAAAGGTTTCACAGCAATATATATATATATATATATATATATATATATATATATATATATATTTATATTGCCGTGTCAATCGCCCCACGATTGGGCGTCATAAAGTTGCTGTGTTATTCGCCCCACGTTTGGACGTACCATAAAATTGCATTTTGTTTCTAAGAAAGAAAGTAAATTCTGAAAAGTGGGAATTTCCACTTGACTGTATTCTCTACCTCGAAATCAGTGCGGGTAGTGGTGTCAGGCTTCTCAATTAAAATGTGAAATAGTAAAAATCCCAATTATCGGTTGTAAACTTTAAAGCATGTAAAGCTGAAATGGATTCGGAAAATGTATTTAATGAAAATTGAAATTTCTTTGCAGAATTTCCCTTTAAATTAGCTTTCATGATACTGTTAACAGCATCAGATGCTAACAACCGCTTGTTTTGATAGTGCTTTATTAGCTTCTGGTAAGCAACATCAAAATTGTCTGCAGTCAATTGAATACCCGAAAGCATTTTCAACGATTCACCATCGACAAAATTAAAAAGGTGCTGAAGTTTTTGAACTTTGGGAATAAATGGGTTTTATTGACTATGTTTTTGAACATATCCTAGAAAATAACCCACATTGATTTCTGACCTCGAAATATTGGTACAGAAAGTGGGGGTAATTTTACTGCAGATTTTAAAGACAGAGAACTGACTCCAGCGCCGTCGGGACCGCTGGACTCAGTTTTGAAAAAGCAACTTTACATTCGTAAAAAAAGCTTTCAGTATCTTGACCAATTTTTTCTGGTACCTCAAAGGCATCGTCGTCGTCTATTAATTTAATAATTTCATTGTGTAGTTCGGAAAGATTAATCGAAAGAAGATTGTAAATCAGCGTTTTTTATTTTAAATTGGTCTAGAGAAGCATGTTCGCTAGCCGCTTTCTTTGAAAGTTTATAAACTTCTTTAATCCGCAACGCTGCATAAACAGGCTGCGTTGGCGCTCTAGTCTTTTGTTCTGTTGCGCCATATTGTAAAGAAACGTGAACATAAAGTAAGAAGTGAGAAATATACAAACGCAAAGAAATATGTTATTTTCTAGTTTCAATAACTAACCCTACCAACAATAGTGCCCGGATGAAAAAGATTGTAAATTTAATATTTGGGTTGCGTTATCACCAGTAGGTGAAGAATATAAACACAAGCGTTTTTGTAAACAAGGATTTACCTCGACTTAGATTAGAACGAAAACAATAAACACTTGCCGGCCGGTGATTCTGATTTTATTAAACAAATAATTATTACTTCACGTGCTATACTAGTAAATTGATATAATGTTTTAGAAAATGTAACCATTAAATTTCAATTTATTGTGATAATTTAATATAATAATTGTATTACGAAATATTTTCCCTATCAAACACTGTGCGTTTCAACGGCGTATTGCGTTTTCGCAGCACAAAAGATCCTGTTTGATATGACCAATCTGTTAACCAGACTCTAAACAGTAGAAACCTTTGATAGCTAAATTAGAAGAGGACATCCCAATCGAGTTAACACGCAAGGAATTGCAAATATGCAGTAAAGTAAACCATAGACAGAAATACGTTGATAAACACAGGTTGCATGTAATGTAAACAACAAATAACTTTTCGTAAATGTTCGTGTTGGAAAGAAGTCAATTATTATCACTTTACGAAATTGTTGGATAGGGATGAAAGGAATTATGGAAGACGCCTCAACGTGTTAGATTATTTAGCGATAAACATCAACACCACGCTAGTAACCGACTGCCTTGTTTGTTCTATCATATGAAAGTGAATGTCTTTGATTAAATAAATTGATACCATAAAGTTCGAAATTAAGTGATACTGGTACACCTTCCGACCTCTAGCGATTTTGCTTATTATTAAACGACCGAAATGCATGCAAACTGTAAGAAATAAATTAATAAGTCCTTTTTAATATTAATTGAAATAAATGTTGATTATAAATAATCGGGGTGCGTAAACAGTAACTTTAAAAAACGAATTGAAATGAGCCCTATCGGTTGGGCGTCAATAAAACTGGTACGAATTACTGCCTGAAGATGCTTGTATTATCTTGCTAGCTTAGTTTAAATTAAACAACGAGAATCCAACATCAAACTTATAATAACATCAAATATTCATCAACAAACAATCCTTCAAATAATAATAATTGCTACATCAACACACATTATCCAAAAAGATTACTTAGATACAAGCATTCAAATCTACAACTGAAGACTAACATCGTCAGTATATTTTAAGTTAGAAATATTTCATTTCTGCTAGATACTAACAGAAAGTTGATAAAATTTCTTTTTCTGACTACTATTTCACAAACTTTTCTGTATGTAAATCACGCTATGTATAAATTTTTTTAGAAATTTGTATGGATAATTTTAATAATTCTTTCTAGCCTTCGTAACCAAACGTAGCTGATCAGATACATTTAAATAAACCGCTCTGTAATGATCAAATTAAATCGAAATTCAACCTCACAAAAATATTAAATTTATCCATTTACAAAAATAACCTACCAAACTCTTTCTCAATTTAACCTATTTTAAATAAACAGAGCAAACAAGTCGTCCTTGAAAAGATTTCAAAACATTGATATACTTGCGTTCACCATTAAATTATGCTGGGATTTATAAATTCGTCCATGTTCAAATTAAATTTCCACCTCCATATACATGTTCTTCCCTTCTTTTAAAAGTAATTTACCAATAAATGCATTTGAAAAATCCATCTCATATTCTTCTATTTAAATTTATTGTGCAGGAAACTGCATTATTTACTTCCAATCTGAATTCTTTATTTTTAAATAAAAATCACTTGGAACGTCGATCGTTATACTTCATAGTGAACTTAAACGTAATTTAATTCGATTACTATTCACAATTAACAATGCGTAAGGGACCGACGAAAAGACAATTCGTAATTGATCGACAAAAAGACAATCGGTAATTGAGCCAGTTCTGCTTCTTTAACGGTTTATATAGTACAACTTTCCTACATCATTAAAATCTAGAAAGTCGATAAATTTCGGGTTGATTTAATTTATAAGGCTGACGCAATTTCCTCAGAAATCGCATTAATTATTACATTATGTTATCTAAATTGCTATTATGTTTTATTTATTACATCGTAAAATACTTTACTATCTTCTCTAATTGGTATAGTTGAAAGAATTAATGTTCAAATGCTTATCTGCGATAGCTGTCACTGCTCGTTATTGTATGTGATTGTATCACCATTACAGTCTCTTAATTGGAATGTTTATTTATGTTATTTGTTCTGATTTTCTATTGCGGATGTGGTTTAACTTGATTTATGGGCTACTTGTGAATGCATCTAGATTTCGAAAAATCTTGAAACTAAAGTACTTTTTTCGATTTAAAATACATGACTCCTCGTTGTACATTTAAATTTTATTAAACCCGTTACGAAATGGAGTCGATCTTGTTATATAATGAACTGAACTGATTTTTAATAATGTACTATGGAAGTATACTTCCATGGAAGTGTACTTTTAATTAGGAGTATTTTCACAGGTTCTACTAACGTACAATACTATTACTATTTAGAACGTGTTTTAAATGATATTTTGTAGCAAGAGATGATTTGCATTTTTACAGATTTTTAACTTACGTATTATATTACTTAAAGATGGTATTACGCAAGATAAATAAAGCTTTTTAAAGTACAATATTCAGAGTGTTTCTACACTGAAAAGAAGTATTTAGAGTATTAGAAAATTTTTTCCATTTTTCTCGGGTTCTGGGGTGTTGAATGTACAGAATACGGTGCTCAATGATTTTTATATGATCTTTTATCACACACACATACACACACACACACACACACACACACACACACACACACACATACATATATATATATATATATATATGTGTGTATATATATATATATATATATATATATATTGCTGTGATGACCTTTAGGTGTGGGGGGGAGGTTGCTCAAATTATACTGTGACTTAGGTACAAGAATAGGAAATTTGAAATTACTATCTTACCTCCCTTTTCTTTACTTTGCTCTGCCTGACTAGCTCAGTGGAAATTATACTGTAGAATTAACAAAATGAAATGAGACACAGTAATATCAAGAAACACTTATATATTCAAAAATATTTTTCTTTCATACAAAAGGATTTATAAAACAGTTTACAGCTTAAGTTCGTTCACAAAATAATTCCTACGTGTTAATTAATTATTAAAATATTCTCCACCGAATCTTTGTTAAAAGATACAAAATCCCCTTTAATTAATAGTTGGTTAATTTGCCTATCTCTTATTAGCACGCTCGTAAATGTGATTGGCCAAAAACTTTTCACAGATAATTTACTATAGGCCAAAAATGCTTCAAATTTTGACGTCAAAATTTGATGCAAACTATCCGCTTACAAATAATAAAAATAAGAAGTAATTCTAAATCTAAATTACCAATATTCAAACATTCTCATCAGTTACAAACAAATAAATCTTAAATTTATACTTGTAATTCTTATGGTCATATAGCGCTTATTAAAATCTTAATTCCAATGTAATTAACGGTATTCAGAGCTTCTTGGTTCCATCTTATAATCTACATCAGTTTATTAGTTTGCAAAAGTGCATCTTCTATTTTTAATTAATTAACTTCGGAATAGCTCTTGTATCGAAAAACGTTCAATCGTTATTGTATTGTACAAAACAATGATGCTTCATCAATTAATTGCATTTGAGAGTTTCTATGTTTCAAACTATCAAAACATATATGTTTTATTGCAACTCTGCATGGTCGATCTCGGAAATTGAATGAATCTTTACTCAACGTTACATACTGTTTGGTTTAGTAAAGAATGAATCGCGAATGCCGATTACTTCTGTTTATATACAAAAATTATCTCTATAGTCCACATTCGAGATTCTTCCCGATACAAGATATCTAGCTTGTATCCGAATAGATACTATTTTTAAAATTCTGAAACTAGCTTAAAGGAAAAGTCACACATAAGAAAGACACTCTCCAATGGTCGAACTTAAATATGTGATTTTGTAAAATATCTTAATGTTAGTTATTTTTCGTTTTACTTATGTGTATAATATTCTATAAGAGACATTACTCTTTCTCTAACTTTTTTTAAGAGTAAGAAATGATTCCAGATCATCATTATCGCCTTACTGGTATATTCATATGCTCATATTCTTTTACTAATTAACACGATTTTAATATATTTGTACAGAACTTAATGCTTGCTTAAATTATTTCTAATACATTAATTTTGTTACAGAATCTCTCTTTGCATCTACTGGATATACATTTGGAACTGCAACTCCGCCACCAGGTTCACCTTACTCACCAGTCGTTGCTACTCAACTCGAATTTTTAACGAAAGGATTTAACTCAAATATTATTATCCAACCAGATTTCTCAACCTCGCCAAAAAAGTTTTCAGATAAACGATGTGATGAAAAATGTTACCAATTAAAACCAGATAGTTCCTGCAGTTGTCAGTTATCTCCCAACAAAAAATTTGGAGAAGCTTCTACAGGATGCAGTAGAACTAATCCAATTGAGTGGAGTTCGATTAATGTTAAGAAAGAACAGGTAGGAAACCCCTGCCAAGTATCCGAAATAACTACGAGTGGTTCACCGCTTGTTAAAATAGAGGTGGCTTCACCGACCCGAAAACTTCCTGAATTGTCGATAACTACAATGCCCTCCGTTGCTACAACAAATGGTAAGTTATGATACTATCGTTGTGAAATTTTTGAGTGTATTGCTTGGAAAATATGATTTCATAAATGGAACTTGCTTATTTTAAAAAATCGCATTTTGAACTGTATGATAATTTTGGTGAAATAAATGTAGTTTCCTTGCTGTATAGCTCTAGAATGACTTCGTCACGTACAGGATGCCGCACACAATGTAAGTTCAAAGAATAGAACTTGATGCGCTAAAACAAGCTAAGGGTTTTTGCGTGAGCCCTCGACCAACCACTGAATCCGTTTTCATCCAACTTTTATTTATTTGATAATCCTTCTCGCATAATCATAAACCGCGAATTTTAAGTTTTTTTTTGCATGTGTCAGGAAGATTCGATATTAACAATATACCAAGCATTGGGATACTATTGAGCGTATGCAGAATTGGGAAGTGAAGTCAAAATATTTCAGTGACGAAAAAATTTTAAATGAGTTTTTGGAAATTTCTTAGAGATAAAAGTAAAATGTACCTAACTTACCACTATGGTTTATTTACTTAACTCCAAATATCGTCTACTCAAATTCACGCATTGTTCCAAGTGTGACTTGAAACTGCGCATTGTGATCCTCAAAATGATTATGGATTATAACCACATTTGCTCGAATTTTCTTCCAGTTCAGGGATCCTGTTTTTACGTATCTCTATTCCTCAGGGATCTTGTTTTTAGATACTTCAAAATATTTTCTATTTAACATTTTCAAACAAATATAAAATTACTTTTTAAAATATTTAGTTAAATGCTTTAAAGTATCTCTATTCTAATAAGTTATGTTAATGTTAAAACAGTTAACGAGGTATGACGTTTTCGGAACCCTTATAAAGAATAAACGAAATATAGTTTTCTAATTGGTTATAAATATGCCAATCACGGGCATGTGTGTTATCGCAATTTTAAAAAGTAAGCTTTTCATTTTTATACTGCCTGAGTAGTGCATTTTAACATGAGAGTACAACAGAATACACATCAGACAGGAATTAAACCTGTAAAAACTACCAAACATAATGAAAACATTGTACTTGAAGCAGAGTAAAGATTTCTTTATACAAGATATAAAGTATATAGTTTAGAATGAACAAATGCAGAGAAGCTTTCCGAAAGGATTATCTACCAAGCACCATCCCTGTGGCGGTAAAGACAGTCGAAATCATT
Source organism: Platerodrilus igneus (assembly GCA_036346225.1). Taxonomy (NCBI): domain Eukaryota; kingdom Metazoa; phylum Arthropoda; class Insecta; order Coleoptera; family Lycidae; genus Platerodrilus; species Platerodrilus igneus. The sequence goes on from JARFIW010001121.1 coordinate 505,937, forward strand.
TCTGCAGTTCTCATGCTAATAGAAATACAATTAACACTTTTCGTAGCAGGCGCTGTAACGTTGGGATTACCTTACAATCTGGACCCCGATTTTCTGGAACAGTATCTCTAGCATATTTCGTACCACTCTCCAGTCTAACCCATCGAACCCACAATCGATCTTGGGTATGGCCAATTTCTTGTCTTTAAATTCGGCATCTGACCATTGAGGTCAACTAATACCTTCCACATATTCTGGTAATCCGATTTATCAGAAGGTTGTTGCTTAGTTATAAAGCAATAGATGCCCCGATGTCGCTCCTTTAGCCGTGTAGTCTTTCCAACCTCTGATTGTTGTCGGTGAAGTTCACCCAGACCACCAATTTTATTTGTAAACACCTGAGCAAGTTCTCGGGATATATCAAGACCCGCCGCTACGCAATGTGCCACGGAGTATTTTGATGCTGCATCGAATAGATCACCTTGGATTTTTTCCGTGACTTCAAATCTCCGTTTATCTGTGCCGATGTATAGAGATCTAAACCAATCATAGCTCGGTAGAGACTTTTGTTCATCATCACTGGCATAACTGTTTGTTCGTCTAATTGCTTGCCGTTCTTCGGCATTACCTGCGTCGTCACTATCATAGAATGTCCCGCAACCGTTCTTCCTTTTGGGAACTTACGAATCTGATATACCAAGTCATTGATTCCTTTTACGACTTCGTACGGACCCATATATCTTTGTAACTTTGGCAACAGTCCACGCCACCTTCGAGGGTTGTATAGCCAGACGCGGTCACCCTCTTGATAATTAGACGTCTCCACTCTGATGTCATATCTGGTCTTCATTCGATCGCTTGCGGTTTAGATATTTTTCTTAACGTCGCCATGTGTGTCGTGCATCTTGCGTTTGAGTTTCTCGACGTAGATCGCTCTCATGATTTCATCTCCGGGTTTACACCCTAACTCAAGATCACACGGTAGACGTATTTCGCGTCCCAGCATAGCTCACGCAAATGTCGGTCCAGCGCTCTAATGAACCGAAGAGCGATAGGCATATAAAAATAGAAGTAAATGTTGGACCCTGTCTCTCTGTTGTTGGGTGACCACCTAGGAAAGGTATTTCTCCAAAGTGCGCTTCAAGCATTTTACCACACCATCTGATTGCGAGTGCAATGCTCTTATTCAGGTCTTCCTCATCCCTAGCAATCGACAAACCTCTTGGAACAAAACTGATTCAAAATTTCTGCCCGAGTCAGCGTGTAACTCCGTAGGAACTCCAAAACGGCAGAACAGTTCAATTACCAGCACTAGGTGACGGTTGCAGCTTCTTGGTTTGGTATGGCATACACTTTGGTCTATTTCGTAAAATAGTCCATGGCCAGCAAGATGTACTTATTTCCGGAGTCGGTCTCAGGAAATGAATCGGCAATATCGATTGCAACTCTCTTAATGGGAGCTCCCACGTTGTGTTGCCTCATTGGAGTTTATAATTTCCTAATGGTGCGCACAATTCACTTTTACGGCGCCACTCTTTTACATGGTCCATGCAGTAAAATGTTGTTCGGACTTTCTCCAGAGTCTTCTTAACGCCGAAGTGTCCTCCCTAGGTCTTATTAAACAGATGTCTGAAACTCCGACACTCGACCTGAAACGTACTTACAGATCTCTATTCTCCAAGGATCGCACCAAGATCCCATTCTCTACTTTCAGTGAATCCCATTGTGCCCAGTACGATTTTGGGATACTACTCAACAGACTAATGTCCTGCCAGGAGGATCGTTTTCTTCTGACTTCCAACTGAGAATAAGACCTAGGTCTTTGTCATTCTCTTGTTCCATTCACATCTGTAGAGACTGTCAATCGTCATTGATCACGGTTATCGGACCGATTAGATCACATTCAGTTTCTAACCGTGAGCAATGACTATAAACCTTGATGCAAGGCTATCTCGAAAGCGCATCCGCATTACGGTGACACGTACAAGTACAGTATTCCCCGTCGAAGTCTTACTCCTGCATACTTTTTATCCATTTGGCAACTCGGCCTTTAGGGTTTCTAAAATAATAGCCACTTCAGGACGTTATGGTCGCTTTTCAGGTAAAATTTGCACCCGTAGAGGTACTTATAAGAGTGTTCTGCGGATTTCACCACCGCCAATAGTTTCTTTCTAGTAAAGCATTAATTTCGTTCCTGTTTCGAGAACACCAACGACCCTTTCTTGTCCGTCTTGCATCTGGAATAGTTCACTTTCGATGGCGAATTGGTAGTATCTGTATCTAAGATGAATTTACCTTTCGACCAATGTTAACTTAAGATTGCAGTTGTTGTCAGTAGATGCCTTTGTTTATGAAACGCATTTTGGCAATCTTCTCCCTAGACGTAATCACGCCCAGCTTCAGTTAACTTGACCATTTTCGCAAACCTGGAAACCAATTTTCTATAGTAAGTATACAACCCCAGAAAGCTGAGTAACTGATGTTTGTTTTCTAGCGTCGGCCACTCTTGTACGACTTTAACCTTTTCCGAGTCTGACCCGACTCTGTTGCGTGAAACTACATGCCAAAGGTGTGACTCTTCGCCTAGTAGGTGACACTTCTTTGGTGACGATTACGTCATCCAAATATACCAGACACGTTTTCCACGATAGCCCACGCAAGATATTATCCATTAAACGCTCGGTGGCAGGAGTGTTGCAGAGTCCAAATGGCACAGTACCAATTGTCAATGCAGTCTTTTTTCGATCTTTGGGTTCCATATCCACTTGCCAGTAGCCACTGTTCAAATTCAAGGTTAAGAATCATCGCGACCCTGAAAGTGTATCTAGGGTGTCGTTAATCCTTGAAAGTGGATAGCTTTTTCTTTGTCACGTCATTCAATCGTAGGTAGTCCACACAAAATCTTGTCGACCCTTCCTTTTTCTTAACAAGCATAACAGGGGATGCTATCAATCACTCCTTACGCCTTCACATCTCCAATTATTTTCTCGGCCTCCTCGCGTTTGGCCAATGGGGTCTCCGCTGCTGCTGTCGTACTCGCCAGGCATTTCCTGTATAGATTCTATGCTTGACTACTACGGTCTTTCCTAATCAACCGCCGTCGACCGCGAACACGTCCGAGTACCGTCGGATCAAGTTCTTAAGTCCGGCCAGTTATTGTTGTTGAAGATGCTGGCTTGGTTTCGTCAACTGGTCCAATAACTTTACAGAACACTCCTTGCTGAGTGGTTCTTTCTCAACACCATCACACCCCGCCACGTAAACGACCGAAGAGCACCATCCTACCGTTATATTCTTTTTCAACGCGATATTGTAGTCATTGGCGTCTAAGATCCTAATTGGTACACAATTCGTCAAAACCTTTCCCACAAACACGTCTTTACCGAGAGATTCGTCGCTAATCGGTTCAATAGTGCACACGAACCCTTACCAGAGACCACAATCCAACCATCCCATCAGCCCACTTTCTGTCCTTCCAGGTAGGGCAACGTCGTCCGTTAAACAAACTCGCAGGGACACGTCGTCTGTTTTGTAATAGGGCACCTACTCGTTTCCTACTCTGATAACATCCTCTTCCATATCTACATGGAATCTATACCTCTTCAGGATATCTATTCCCAAGATAACTTCGTCGATAATCTTCGCTGTTACTACCTGATGGTCAAATATCTGACTCCCAATTTCCATTTCCATTTCCTCACCAGCCACAGTTCGAAGACGTACCGTCGCGGGTGACACTTTACCAATGTCGTGCACTACATCTGGATTAGCAATCGTCTTAGTGACTCCGGTATGAATCAAGAAGTCCACAGCCTTGGTCTTAAATTGTCCATATATGTAAATGCTGTCTGCATGCTTAGATCGTGCGATGCGGACGATGGTCTCTGAGGCAAAATTCGTGCAGGTCGACTTTCGACCCTTTCTGTCGACCCCCTTTATTTTTCCGACTTCTTTGATTTCTTCTTGGGCTGTTTACATTTGGACTGTATATGCTCAAATTCACCACAATTCCAGCATTTGGGTTCTTTCCTCTTTGGATGATGTTCACTAAATACCCGGCGTATCACTTCTTCCATGCTTTTTGGGTCTTGTTCCTCTACGGAACATCTTACTTTGCCACTATCACGATACGATGCTTGCTTTGCCGCTTCAATTGCCAAAGCATGAGCTAGCTCATCATCTAGGGTGCTTGGCGGAGCCAACCGTAGTGCTTGTTGGATCTCTCCGTTACGTATCCCATCAACAAAGGTCTGTACTGCCAGCTGTTCTAGAAGCTATTCGGTGCTGCTGGGTAGGCCTAGCCTTGCCAAGCGAACAATATCTGCTTCAAACTCTTGCAGATTCTCGTTGTCTTTTTTATAACGGTTCTTCACTTGAGCGTGGTGTATTTGTTGCAGATCAGCGCCGTACCTCATTTCCAGACCTGACGTTAAAGCTTCGTAGCTTCTTTGGTCATGGTCTGGTATGGTTTGCAAAATATTCAAGGCCTCACTCATAACGCGACAATCAATGCGCATGCTCTTTCACCATCATTCCAACAGCTAGCTCTCTCGGCAGCCTTGAATTGTTTAAAATATGTCTCCAAGATGACTTCCCATCAAATGTGGGTGGTTTTACTGTGAATCCTGAAGTCAGTTGACATTCCTCGACCTTCTTGAACGGGTTGCCGTATCATTGACATTGAGGGCTCCGGTGTTTGCATTGTTAAGGATTTAATCCGTTCTTCCATCCTCAGGTCGTCTTTTTTCATCTTTAACAACTTTACTTCTAGTTTTTGTGGGTTATCAACCAACTGCGCTTCCAGTTAGTGTAAGCCTCTGAAAATTTTGGCTTCCGGCTTTACGGCGGATTCTATAGTTTCCTTTAAAACCACTCTTTTAACTGTTCAACCGCTGTTGCGGTTTTCGTAGCTTCCTGTATAAACCCCTCTTTCAATTGACTGTAAGTTTTCCTGTAAATTTACGTTGGTCTTGTTCAGTTTTTCAGCAAGGCATTGGGTATTTTCCTGTAACCCTGGTGTTAGTTTCTTCTAATTTCGCTGCCAAGCTTGTAGAGTTTTAGTCTGGTTTCCATGTGTGTTCAGCGAAAATCTCCGCAACGTTTGAATTGAAATTCTTCAAAAAAGACAAACTTTCGGTATCCATTTCAAGTTTTTGACTGCGTGTGGCAGGAATGTAAATAGAAACCGGTGTAAATTTTTTGCGGTAATTTCGATAGCTACTGATGGTAGAAAAAAGTGGACATATATTCGAAATAACATTGAAATAAACAAACAACGAATTACTTCAAACACTTACCTTGTGTATGCGAGCGTAGCGAAGCACATTTATATTCATGCGGCCGTTCAAACGGATAACAAAGTAAACAAACTCTGTTGAATGCGTTCGTCTTTTACGGGTAACAAAAGTTGACTTTTCTATTGGCCAAGCGTAGGACATGTAGTAATGCGGCCTTCTACCACGAAAAATCAATACCACTAAGCTTCGTGTGTTTTCTAAGTTGATAAGAATGTTTTTACACATGCGAAGAGCAGAGTTTATCAATCACGGCACTTTGTACAGACAAGATGCTTGAAGTAATACACGGAACCATTCTATAACATTTTTAATATACCGGGCGGACGCAGATAATTAACAAATTTCTAGGGAAAATAAATTTAGCGGTAAATTATGTACAATATAAACGGAACATGAATTAAGCGGTAAATTATGTACACTATAAACGGCCAAGCCGGTCAAGCCTTTAATCTCACTGCTGACACCAATATAACGAAAACTCTATTTGCTTGAACAACAGTTCTTTATTTTCAAACTGGGTGTACAAGCTTTCTCAATACTCGCAGCTACAATAAAATTTCTAAACGCTCACACAATATTTCATTTTCAGCTAGTCGCTTAACAGTACAAGTATAATCTTCTTGAACTACGATTCTATCTTCTTAATTAATTCAATCTCAAAGCACTACAATTATTTTATATACGAAGCACTGATTACTATAATTAATTTATATCGAATAAGGCGATTTATAGCAATAGTAGAGTAATTTATATCGACAATACACGGTAAGTAATTTATGACACATATTTTAAAGTTTTAAACTACGACATATCGTAAGCAACACTTTGATCGGAACCTAACTTCAGATCTAACATCGTGATTAAAGCTCGATCAGAGCTACAATTACAGTAAAAGCTACAATTAGAACTGACTTGGAACATTTATGACCACAAATTTATACATATTTATTGTACTAGTCATTCCGCGAACATTCCAGAAATTATGCTAATAACGTTCTCGAGATTTTTTATTGTAATCTAAATAACCCTTATATGTAAACGCCTTGTACCGTCAATCAAGTGATCTCGCGCCGCAGGACCCGTCACCATAAGATACCCACCAATTATTTTTTGTATTCAAATTCTTTGTTTGCGTTCAAAAGTAATTATTGTGAGTGGAAGCAGACTAATTGGTGCTACAGTATTATCTATTTGCATTGATTTTTTGGTTGCTACGTACCATGACGTAGTCGGAAGAAAACGTAAATATACCAAGCTAACTTCCAATGTGGAGAGGGGAGGGGTTCCTAGCAACACAAAAATAATACAGCGTCAACAATTTTCTATTTACAATAAAAAACACAGATATAGAAATTTCTATCGAAACAGCAAAACAAAATTAACTAAGGTTACTATTTAATAAAACAATTTTACTCTATGGACAAATTCACTAGTTGTTCCACGAAGTGCGCAATTCGTAGCTAATGTGCAATAAATCTAATCAGTACCAAAAATAATAACGCTGATACTTTCGTATAGGCGGATGGGTTAATTAAAAAAAAAAACATTAAATTTAGAAACCTTTCTAGTAAGGATTTTACCATACGAAGCATTTGTTATAACTCTAATCAGTAAAAAAAAGAATACTGCTGATACTTTTGTATAAGCAGAAGGGTTAAGTACAAAAAACAAGAGCATTAAAGTTCGAAACTTTTCTAGTAAGGATTTTACCAGAACAAACATTAGCGTATCTAATTTCAAATCGGGTTTATCCCTGGGTATGTTAAAAAAGGAAAACAAGTCACATACATGTGTCGGGATACTTATCTTGTCAGCCCTCGGAAGCGAATTCACACAGTATCGCCGCGGTAGTCAGCAACAACCATGCTACTACCGTAATTGCAACGCCGGTCTACATGCAAGAGGAGTTGATATACATCAAGGAATAATCAGGCTACACAACAAACAATATAGCTTCCAGCTAAGAGCTAAAAAAAAATGGAAAATCTTACTAATATTAACAACTCAGGAGCGCTTACCGATACTCACCAAATATATACATTTGATAGATGAGAAACGTGCATCGCCCTCGGAGTAACAGAACGAGTAGTTTTTACAAGTGCATCCACACACAAGCTGCAGAATCAAAGTTTAAAAGGAATTCAAAATAACACGAACTCGAATAGTAAACATCCGCGTTATCGAAACGCGATTGAAACTGAAAAACACGGTTTTACCGGAGAGTAGTAGGATATATTATTTCGACAAATTTTTAGATGGGAAACTCGCTAGAACGCAATTATACGTTATCGGAAGGTATAACGCACTCACGGATACCTAGCAGGATATTGACTTATTAATTGTAGCATAAACTTGTCGTTTCAAAACAACTAGATTTACGTTGAGAAATTCTTAGAAAGAGTATTTATTATTAAGTATGCGGAAGGATTTAACAATAGACATGTAATTTATATGAACGGATTATGAATTAACAAGGGATTTAAGTTGAAAATTATGGTAAAGCGAGCTTATTTGAACAGGAACAATATGTCCGGTAGTGTTGGAGAATTTAATACTAGAAAAGGAATTTATGTAAATAAAATAACAAATTATTGCCAAAAATGAGCGTGGTTATTGATATTTGTGGCAATGCTAACAGAAACTCCTTGTCTAAGGATAGTATGGCATTTAATGCTTTGATTTATGCATATTTTTTAATTTTACGGTTATTGGGCTCAAATAATTGTTTGGCACCTTCCCTCGCCTACCCCAGCCATAGTTCTTAAATTCGTCCCTGATGCATTTGGAAGCGTGAGCAGTTCTTAAACTTAAAATAGAGACGAACATGGTGTTGTTGAGATCAATCTAACGATCAAATGGGTTTAGCTGCGGTGGTTTTTTGGTCGATATTATACTCTCAAAGAGCTAAACCTCTCGGTACGTAAAGGTTCAATTGTCAAAACAGAGTTTTCTTTATAACACATGAAAGCTTTGAGAATCTGTAGTTTCTTAGCCAATATTGACTTTCAACCTTTTTATTTTATAGTTTTATTTTCAGGAAATATTCCAGTTGGAATTGCCGTAGCCAGACAAAGGGTGCAACACAATGAAATTCTATCTTCGCCATCACTACCGCCTGCAGGTCTTCTTACAACAGTAAATGCTATGACACATTTAAAGGAGTTTTCGAGATTTACAGAAACTGGTAAGTAATTAGTTCAAATAATTATATCTTTAACAAATCGTGCTATGTTATTAATTGGCACCAATTTTTAAAATAGCATGTATTTATTGTTCATTATTTCAGGCTCACTCTGTATATATATATATATATATATATATATATATATATATATATTGCTGTGATATAGCCTTTTTGGATTTTAAGCCCCTACGATGGGTACCATTAAATTGCTGTGATATCCGTTATTATTTTTCTGTACTTTCCTGTTTACCACGACTAGCTCACTGAATGTTCGACTTCCTAATAGTAAATCTTATTCTACCCTTTAAATGGATTCAAACAAAGCAGTTCAAAGATCACACAATATAATAATTGATAATATGTACAATGTTGTGTAACCTCAAAATTTTCCCCTTGATAGAATATTTACATTTACCAAATTTATGCTTTCCTGAAAGCCAGCAAAAATATCTTTTAATTATTCTCAAGTATTTTCGAACGGTTCTAAGATGCCTTTCCCTGTATTCATATTTTCAAATGACCTTTTTGATGACTCTTACAAATACATAATGTATAACAAATATTAAATTTGAAACTTTCGAATTTTACTTATTCTGAATTTTAACGTTTCACTAATTAATTTCATCACGTAAATTTCTACTGCATTTGAGCATAATTTGTGCTTGGTTGAATACGAACCGACTTCTTTATTCTTTTCCTATCGTATTTATAAACCCTTCCCACCACTCGTGTTTCCATTGGCGTGTTTATTGATAATCTCCGCCTATCTCTGTAGTCCTTGGGATTTCTCAATTTCCCTGGTTTTGATTGTTGTACTTTCTTTCTATTACTCAAGTCTACATTCAATATATCATAGCATCTTCTTAGAATTTCCAAATATCCATTGCAATTCTGTCACGTATTTCTATTTATCGTTTAAAAGTCCACAACTTATCGTACAAATGACCGTCTGGTGTTTATTTGTAATTAAAATATGTTGGTTTTCTAAACAAATGTACTATTTCTAGTCACGTATTTAAGACGTATTAGAATGCTCTTTAGTTTGCATGTTTATATACAAATGTTTTAATTTATATGTCAGAAACTGTCAATTTTGTAATTGTTCGAAATAGTTTTTTAAAAATGTTTCCTGTTACACATGCCAGTAATTACACAATATCAACTATTTAATCTGTGACCAAGAGTACAAATATACTCGAAAATTCAGATGGAATAAAAAGAGTACGCCTTTTATTATTTTTTTAAACAGGACCTATAACCCATAAAAGAAAAAACTGAATAGTATATATATATATATATATATATATATATATATATATATATATACAGTGTACTCGCAATTGAGTTTTTCTAAAATAGTCGATTTACTCATAATAGATGGAATTGTTTGGTTTTCTTAAAGTTAAAATTATTTATATCTATCCTACGGCCGCTATGACTTAATCTACCCTTAAACCACCCTCTCACCATAACAATATATATATATCTATATATATATATTTTAGTATTTGACATTACAGAATGGTTTAAAAAGGTAGTTGTTAGTACTAAGGATAAAAACATTAATTTACCTTACATGTGATTTTTTTTCCAATGCTCCACCCGAAGGTACTACATTGGCCAGGAAGCGAGTTTTTTTTTAACTGGAAAATTTGGATTTTGCCGAACCCTTGCTGTTCCAAGCAAGGTAGGGATCTTTAACGTGCGTGACAACACTCACACACGGGACCTCCATTTTACCTCTCATCCGAACGAGGGTGTATTTTTGTGAAAAATGCTCGCCTAACATTTTTCAAGCGGACCGTGTCGGGATTTGAACCCCTTGGACGTAGTAGTCACACACATACCACTACGCCACGGAGCCGCCAACACATTAATTTACCACTTTTATCAAGCTATTCTAAAATTTAAAAACACTACGGTAAACAAAGATTGATAAATAAATAAATTGATAGTGATGCAGCGTTTGAGGTTTAAAAAAGCATTTTTCACTGTTCTTCAATACGAAGGGTATCTAATGTAACTTCAACTGAATGTGTATAGGTTTTGTTGATAGAAATGTTATTTGTAATTGTTCAGGATACTCTATTCCATATAAATTTTATGTACCTGAAATGAAAGTAGTTTAATATATTTTAATTATAAAGTGAGGAAAATGTATGAAATGTCAAAATGAAATTTAATAATACCAAATCTGTTCCAAAATAGCAATTAAAGACAGTTAAGGATGAAATAATGAATGCATCCCTTGTAATTATTATTTAGTAGGCTAGATGTAAATGTTTTAGATTTCCTAGGTGATAATTGTTGAGAATTAATAGAGAGTTGATTTTAAAATTTGTATACTGATAGATGTTTTTGGCTTGAGGAGCCTGTAATTAAATTTATAAAAATTAATATATGTGTTTAAAGTGCATGTATTTTGTTTGAATTATTAACAAAATAATACTCCACTGAGTTTCTTGCTTATAAAAAGGTGTATATGAAAATAAGTGATAAGGTTTTACAACCAAGAAAATTCCAGAGGAGGATTTCCAATTAAACCAAACATCGGGTCATCTCTTGTGTTATTGAAGAGCTGCACCAGTGAAAGTGAGATATTTTGCAGCAGGATCCAGCCTTTTAGGATTACGATCCCATTGATATCGGTGAAGTATTGAAAGTGTTCTTAGTAATAGAGCCGATTAAGTATACAGATGATGAAGTAGTAGTTTATTTGTAGAACCTAAAACTAAAGTCAAGTCCATTTTGAACATAAAACTAAAACGTACTTTTAACAGGTATTCACTGCAAGCATTCAAGGCGATCTTGTTGTATCCTGTATCAAGGTCCATGTACAACCCAGGCACATTCAGAGGGGTTGCAGGTATTTGAAGTTATCTTTATATACACATCATTTAAAGTAATTTGTGAATAATTTGAATTTCAAACGCTTACCTAAATTAAATATTGTTGGGTCTATTTATCAATCTTTGAATAATCACGAGACGCAAGCACTAAAAAGAGTTTAAGTGGTTTTGATTAAACAACGTTTTATGCGCCTGTGTTTTATATACCTGTAAGGGGACAAAGAACTCACGTCTTCTTACAGAGCATAAATAATAGATTCAATTTTCCCTGAGCGAGTCTTAAAAGCCGTGGCATAATTAAAATTGAAAATTTGTTTTATTTAAATCATTTTAAAGGCCAACACCACATTAAGGGTGCACTTATTAAACTTTAACTCCTATTTTGAAGCATAATTTTATTTGATATCACCATACACAATATAATTTGACGCAAAACACAGGTGGGTGTGGAGACATAAGGAACACATCAAATTTAATTAGGGCCGCTATACTTGACACGTCACAATGCTCCAACAGAGGTACTTACATTGGGTTTAAACGCCAAAATAGGCGTGCTCCTAATTTATTCTTACTTCACAGTTTCCCCTAAATCAAAACTAAATGAAAATCTAACAAACCTAAAATCTCTAACAACTATAGACCTAAAATCTGAAAAAAGCTGGAACTAAAACAAAAATAAACTAAAAACAGGGTTCAACTAATGGTATTCCTAGCGCTGACTTTCGAGTATACTTCAACAAGCAAAATCAGAGGCAGAAAACGTAATCTGGATACCTTAAGCCGCTTCTGCTTACCAGTGCGACCTGAGGACATCTTAAAACTATCCAAATCAAGAAAACCAATTTAAGCCATCCCTAGCTTTAATCGATCCTAAATGATTTACATTATGATTACAATCTTCAAAATTCTAAACGTCCTTCCCAAATATATACTGCAACCAAAATGGCTTCAGAACCTGAATTAATCAAATAAGCTACCATAATACATGCTATTGATATAAATATTAATTGTAAATATAAAATATAAATAAATATAATTATGTAAATATATAAAGAAATGTTTAATAAGCGTTGAACATATAGCAGTGCACAAAATATTGAAAGCATCACCCTATTTATCAGGTGCACTTTCAAATCAAAGTATCGGCTAACTCTTTACTTCCAATTATGATTCTTAAATTTATTTCAAAACTACTAATTAATGTAAGAATTGCTTCCGCGAGGACATCTGCCACAATTTAAGAATTACCTCGTTAATAAAATTCTCCAGCATCCGTATATCTGGTCGTCTGTAACTTACTTCTAAAGGTGGGACTGGTGCACTGCTAAAGTCCTGGTGGGTATGCACTAAATGTTCTTGGGGATCACAATCACTATCACTATCATTCACTTTCAAGTCCTGGGGAATGCGCGGTTGCGCTCTGTTTTATTATCCTTGTTTACTTTATTGATTTAATTATAGATATTTATTTGGTTCCCACTTTTGTTTGTGATTCGCTGGTTTCGCACATTAAGATAGGCAATAAAAGCCTGAATTAAAATTAATTTTTTATGCTTGATCACAGGCAATAACTAAAACGTACAAACTATTAACAAACTACTAAAGTGATAAATATATTAATTTTAGTACTGCCTGTGATCAACATAAATATATGCGAAAATTTAGGCCATAAAAGAGTTTTCTTTGATTACCAGCCGACCTACACAACCTGCTAATTTCAACACAATCGTATAAAAAGAAGGGTCGTGTGACGAATAAGAACACAAGTTATGACCAGCTACATAATATATATATATATATATATATATATATATATATATATATATATTACTGTGTTATTCGCCCCACGGCTTGGGCAGCCCTAATTTATGCTGTGTTATCTCTCACAGCCCCTTATACCACTCAAACACTTGTGAAAATGTTAATTTATAATTTTCTTTTGCCTCGACTAGCTGATTCAATTAAATAAAGCGCTTCTAAAATACACAACTTTTTTAACTACCTTCTCCCTTTATATATCATATACATTTGTCAAATTATTACAAAATCAAGCCAGCAAAACGAGATTTTTATTACCTTTAAAGACTTATTGAAACGTTTCAAGCTGTCTGTGACATTTCATAAAACTTTTGCAAGAAAACCCCCAATTTGTCGGCTTTTACACTTTAAATCATGATTGAAATAAAACAGTTTAAAATAAATCATATCAAAAATATTCGAGATAAAACAGTTTCAAAAATAAGTCATATCAAAATCTTCAACCTGAATTATTTTCATAGGTGCTCTTAAAGAATGAATGTTGATATTCAAATCGTTATTGGTGCGTTTACTTCAATGAAAAGTTTTCCATTTCGTAATACAACATCCACCATCAATTCGCTTGAACAGGCAGCATTCTCCAAAATTGTATTTTTGATCGTGATGGCTCGTAATTTAAAGTTCTAAAGTAATCGTAACATTATTTTACTTGTAATTTATGATTGTAATTTATATCGTAATTGAGATGGTAAATTCGGATTGACATTCCGCGAGGAATTTAGATCGATCTTCAGAGAATAATTTAGATCGACATTTAGAGCCCTGTTTTATTTATTATTAGAAATGTTATAATTTCCTAAATCTTATTTACTTACGTTTCAGAAATACGGCACAATTTTCACAATTATACACTTTATAATTTCACTGTTAATAAATATTTATTATGCGCGTGAATATTTGGCACTTTCGACTATAGTCACTGCCCAGTTTCAAAGTATACTAACTTGATATTCCATTCTCAAGATATTTATAGGATCGTCCCACTTTTGTTTGTGATTCGCTGGCTTCACGTGCTAGGCGAGGCCAAGCATATTATTACTTGTTATTTTGGAAAATTTACCAATTGTATGTATTTTAATTGCATGACGCGATGCTTGAAGTCACGTAATTCAATTGTTCTATCTTATATTTACTTCAGGAATCCCAGGAATTTTCGTACATATCGATCACGTAGTCTTATTTGTTGGCCTTATTCTAATCTAAATTGAATAAATTTAGTGTTTGTTTATTTCCAATAAATTGGATTTTCGAACAACTGTGATTCTCTTAGATCACGTACGCTTTTAAATAATGTATAATTTCTGCGTGCGTTTGCGATAATATCTTTACACACTTTATGAATGTTTATTTAGCCACTTCATGCAGGTTTTTCACTGATTTAATTTTAATGCGTTTCGTTACCTTTTCTAAATCCTAATCTAATCTTTGATAGTAGCTACTCTTGGGTATGTGTTTTAATTGTTTGTACTGTTATATACAGTGTGCTCGCAACTAATAATTTTTATAATAACCTATTTACTCTTCTAATATCTATAATTCCGTGCTTCTGTTACTTGGGAGTTTACCTTGCTTATTCTACGACCCCAATGACTTAACCTACCCCTAAATTAACCCTATAATTACAGCAATATATATACGAGGGTAGTCCGCTAAGGACTTAGCCTACAAAAGAAAAACGAAAATTTTAGAAAAGTGGCGATTTATTTCTCAACATAGTTTCCTCTTAGCTCAATACACTTGACTCAGCGATGCTCTAACTTCTTTAACCCGTCTGAAAAGTACGTTTTCTCGAGGTCTGCAGAGTAGGCCTCCGTGGCGGCGATGTCCTAATTCGTCTCAAATTTCTGCCTGACGAGTGACTTTTTCAAGTTTAGAAACAAAAAGAAGTCGTACAAGGCCAAATCTGGAGCATACGGTGGATGGGGCAGCAGTTCGTAGCCCAATTCGACCAATTTGGCCGTGACGAGGGTGGTTGGGCATGTTGTCCGGAGTGTGCAAACGTGACACACATCGCGCCGACAGCTATCTCATGCCCAAAATTCCATGCAAGATATGACCCACGCGATCTTTTGAGATGCCTACTGTCTCAGCTATCTCGGGCACCTTCAGTCAGCGGTCTGTCAATACGGGCGGCTCCGTGGCGTAGTTGGTATGTGTGTGACTACTACGCCCAAGGTTCCGGGTTCATATCCCGACACGGTCCGGTCCGGTTAGGCAAGCATTTTTCACAAAAATACACCCTCGTTCGGATGAGAGGTAAAATGTAGCTCCCGTGTGCAAGTGTTGTCACGCACGTTAAAGATCCCTATCTTGCTTGGAACAGCAAGGGTTCGGCAAAATTCTAAATTTTCCACCTAAAAAAAACTCGCTTCCTGGCCAATGTAGTACCTTTGGGTGGAGCATTGGAAAATCACATGTAAGGTCTGCCAATACGAGCTCGTGGATTTTTGTCAGGGAGGATAATCACAGAGGATAACTCTGTGGTAGCCGTTTTCGGGGCACCTGAGCGTGGTTCATCAGAAAACGACGTGCGCCATCAAAGGAGAAGAGTCACTGTACACAGCATACAAGCGCGATTGCTGCATAATTTCCCTTCCAAAAAAAACAAGAATCGAATCACCGATCGATATTGATCTTTTTCCATTTTTCTAAATTCCGCGGACACGCCTGCTTCCACACGCGATCAAAACAAAACTACGAGTCCGATTCGGTTGAAATTTCGACAATAGTCGTCTACGAGAATGTACTACAGCATAGTAAATTTTTCTTGCTATAGTGGCGCCATCGGGCGGTGAGGCTAAGTATTTATCGGACCGCCCTCGTATGTATTATTATATTTATCTTGAGATTTGTAACGTTTAATTTTAATGTTAATTTTGACTACATAAACGCTACAATAAATAATATAAAATATATTCAAATTTACACGGGATTAAATTCCTCGGGGCGTCAAATGCCTTTCAAATTTTAAAGGTAGCACTCCGTTGTTATCCTAATCCAGGTGCGTCTTTAATCTCGAGAGGTGGCGTCTAGATGTCACCTTGTTTTGTTGGCGGTAGCCCACCTATCGACAATATTTTGTAGAACTGTAGAGGAAAGGGAACGAAAGGAAAAATGGACCACTTTGCCGACTGTCCGAACTTTACGAAGCACGTATATATCCGAGGAAGTCTGCTTATTTCGACGTATCGGTTCCCACGAGCCATGGTCCCCCCCTCCAAGATAGGTTAATTATTCTGACGCAAATTGGTGGGCACCGCTGCACGTTCAGCATGGGAAATGCAATCCTTACGGCTTCCCAAACCACAAATCATAAATTAATGTCTAGACTTATGTGGAACAAAATCTTTGTGTGGTTTTCGCGTAACGTTGATATTAAACATAATAATACTGGAGAATTTCCCGGTGTGGAGTTTAAAAATCCTCTGAACCTAAAGAAAAGGTGAAACCTTTTGTTACGTCATCATTGAACAATTTAATAAATACCAATAAATACCATTAGTGCGGGTACCCTAAAGTTTGAGTGAAACATTATGCCGTAGTGAGAGTGCGTGAAGTGACATGAGTCTTACTCGGACGGTTACAGAAGACAGTTGAATGAGAGACCTGAAAGCGACACCACACCGAGCGTGCGTGTTCTTGGGCGTCCGCTAACCTTTTGTGTGTGTGACTTCTATTGCCTAGTGCGGCACAGGCTTAAGGTATTTATATCCTTTATTAAGTAGTTTGTTGTAGTTGCCTTATTTATTACATAACCGCTACACTGCCATCGGTATTGCTACATAGTAGCAATTGGTCCTTCCCTATAATTACCATTTCTAGATTAATTTTATCAACCTTACCAACCACCTTTTTGAAAAAAAGCGCAACAGGTTTCTGTGGACGTTGTCTGCCGCGTCAATTTGTCGGGTATTATTCCGCATAACTGGATGGTTCTAAATTAAACCGCTGTCAATAAACAGCCCAAGAAGGAATCAGAGAAGTTGGAAAACTAAAAGAAGTCGACAGGAGGAGGCGAAAGTCGACTTGCACAAATTTTACCCCGGAGCCCATCATCCGAATCGCTCGATCTAAGCATGCAAACAGCATTTACATATATATGGACAGTTTAACGGTAAGACCGTGAAGTTCTGGAGCCACTAGGACAATTGGTATCCAGAACGTAGTGCGCGATAGTGGTAACGTATCACCCGTGACAGTGCGTTTTCGAACCATTGTTGGTGGGAAAGTTCAAACAGATGGAATGCTAGATGTAAAAATTGGAGTTGGGAGAAAAATATTTAACTATCAGATAGAGTATCGATTCCATGTAGATATGAAAGACGATGTCTTGAAGTTTTTGCGGATGCGCGCATTCCAAGTTCCATGTTTGTGTTACAAATAAAGTTGTACCGTAAACCGTGATAACTTTGACTTTGCGGCCAACTTTGACACCCTTTGTGTTAACTTTGACATGAATGGAATTTAGAGATTTGCGCGTATGCGAATGAGCAGTGGTGGGGTGTGTTTGAAGGTTGTACCGGTGAGTTAACCAGCTGACCACAGGCTTAACAATGTAGGTTATCGCCCCGCATCTGTTTGTCGCAAGCTTCTGTTGAATCGCGATTTAAAGACGTTTTCTATGGTGTTGCAGTTTACGAGTATTTTTGTTTATTTATGGTGATTAACCCACATGTTGAGGTGAAACTTATATTAAATCTTGTTTTAGGTTATAGATACAGCTACCTACCTTTACAAACGAGTCACAGTGGCTAGAACCTATTAAAAAAGATCGGTGCTCGAATTTATCAAAACTACAGTGAAGAAGCAGTCGCTAAGGCTGTTGAAGGGGTTTGTCGTGGGACACCGAGTCAAAAAGTCGCTGCATTAAAATAAAATTTGGGAGAAATACCATCCGTAATAGTATTCGCAAGAAGTATGAGGAAAAACTTGATCGCCCAACAGATTTGACGCCAGCAGAAGAGAAATTGATTGCAGAGACAATGGTGATTGTCCCAGACTGGGGGCATCCATTAACCAAAGCTGATATTCAAGAGGTCATTCATACGTTTGTATCGTAGCAAGGTAGAAACGTCCCTCAGTGGAATAATTACAGGTCAAGTTATGAATTTTTCAAGCCTCGAGAAATAGCCTTACCCAGAAACTAGCCTTAAAACATAAACGCCTTACGGGCATTAGTGAAACGCGTGGATATCACAGAATATTTTGAGAATTTGAGACCTGCATTAGAAGGAACTCGCTCAGATGTTATTTACAACTATGACGAAATCTGGTAACAAACGACCGTGGTGTCAAAAAAGTTCTTGTACCACTATATCGCAATCGTGTTGAAATAATTCAAGAACATTCGAAGTCTTCGGTAGCTTAATGGTTTGTGGCACTGCTAACTCCCTTTGGTTGTGTATAAGTATAAAACCCTTTATGAGAATTGGCCCAAAGACGGAACCAGGAACAGTTCACCAGGAACAGTCCACAGAGACACCACATTGGAGTTTTTTCCAATACTTCATCCTAAGGTACTACATTGACCAGGAAGCGATTTCTTTTTTACCTGTACACGAGCCTTACATTTTACTTCTCATCCAAACGCCTAACATTTTTCAAGCGAACCGTGTTGGGATTCGAACCCGGGACCTTGGGCATAGTAGTCATACGCACATCAACTACGCCACGGAGCCACCTAGTCCACAGAGACAGCGCTGTCAGTGGTTCGACATGAATTTATTCCAGGTATGGTTCTCCAAAATACTTTTCCACGTAGTACGGAACACAGATTAGGAGTCGAAAAAGTAGTTGTAATTGGGAATAATTTAGCGTCTCATTCTTCGCCTGAAGTTGTCAAAATTGCAGTGGCTAACAACATTTATTTCACAACACCTGTACCGTATAATTTGAGTAAGGGCTGCTACACTTGCGGCCACGTCCCCAATGCTCCACCCGAAGGCACTACATTTGGTTTAAACGCGAATAAGTACGTTCTTCATATAAAGCTGACTTCAAAGTTAACACGCAACATTTGTACCGTCTTCCACCCACGGGCTTTGCGATGTTGGTGTGTACGTGCTTTTGTAAAAACCATGGCGCAAAGTTCTTGATAAGTGCAGACAAGAATCCAGAAGGAAAGGGTCGATACGCAAAGAGCACTTTTCTTTGTTATTATAAAAGTTGATGGATACCCTTGCTTCCCCAATATTACTAAGAAACTGCAAAGTTTCTTTCGAGTTACAGGACTTCATCCATTTCAATCTCAAGCTGTTCTGATAAGCTTCCATTAGAAACTGAAGAAGACTCTGCACGAATTCTTGATAATAGTTTGTTTGAGTTCCTTAAAAAGATAAGAGAATATAATGAAGACAGGATGCGCCACAAGAGAAGAAAAAAATCTTCACAAGTCAGGAGCTCAAATAGTAGGAAACGATGTGCCCCAGTCGTTAGAGGTCGTCCAAGTGAAAGACACTGCCTACTCAAGAGAATAGCAATCTGTTCAACTGTTCTACAAAGATGACGACAAGATGTTGTTGAGTAAATTGAAGAAGAAGTTGAGAGGTGACAACGATAGTAACCTGGAACTATTTGCAAATGTGATTACCGTTACTATCAATTAAAAAGAGATTAGATCTGCTGCATCAACTACCACAAGTCAGTTTGGGGCCAATGCAAGAAAGGTTCGAAAAATCCATCTTATGAATGTGAGAGATGCGAAGACGATTATCTGTAGGTCTCTAATTATAGATTGGGAGAAGTTTTAATATTGTTTTTTATAAAAGCTTTTCTTAATAAAATCCTTCTTTTTAATTTATTGTTTGTTGTATTTGATACATTTTTTGCTGAATACCTATATATATTTTTGGGGTGCCAGAGAAACCCCGCATAACGGTTATCTTTGACTTTTATGCAAATTAAATAGCATGTCAAAATAACCCCACACTCGGGGTTACGTTGACACCTTTTAAATAACAGTTTCTGAAAAACTAAGGATGTTCATCTACACATCTCAAAATCAAGACATTAATTGGTTGGATAAGATGAAATACTCCTGAGTACGGTCATATTCTTTGCGTATTCTAGGAAAAACTTCTCAAAAGTGTCAAAGTAACCTCGGTTCACGGTAACTAGCAATAAATTGCGCAGTACGAGATATTTCGTAGCAGGCGCTGGAGTCTAGAATGTCAAATATGAGTTATAAGGTGCGTGAAATTAGCCGCGACTTTGTACACACCAATGTTCTTATACGTGTCGAAGGTTAGTACTTCGTTAGTGCTCTTTAGTGCTTTATAAGAGAAGATTGCCAAATAATCGTCTAACCTAAAATAGCAACTTATAATTTTCCGGCGGAACTTCACACTTAGACGTCGTTTTCTTCAATTAAAAACTTTTTACAGTCAAAACCTAGTGCTTCGTTAGTGCTCTATTGTGCTTCATATCTCAAAGGTGTACGGCTACTAATAGAAAAGTTGTGGTCACTTACATTTTCGCGGCTAATTTCACAACTGGCAACTGTCAATTCAAAAATTGGTTTTGACCGAAAGTTAGTGCTTTGTTAGTGCTCTTTAGTGCTTCATATCTTAGCGGTGTAAGACTACTAATTAAAAAGTTGCGGCCACTTACACTTTTGCGGTAAACCTCACAAATGGCCTCCGTTTGTTTCAAATTCAAAAACTTCCTTCAGTTGAAAGTTAGTGCGTCGTTGGTGCTCTTTAGTGCTTCATATCTCAGCGGCGTAAAAGTACTAATTAAAAAGTTGTGGATACATAATTTTTAACCGAAAGTTAGTGCTTCGCCTGTGCTCCTTAGTGCTTCATATTTCAGTGACATACGACTTCTAATTTAAAATGGCGGCTATTTATACTTTAAATTGTAGTCGCGATTTGTATCCATTTCTATAAACTTTTTCAGTCGAAAATAATGCGCTTTACTGTTTCATGCCTCAGCAGCATGCGACTACTAATAGAAAAGTTGTCGTCATTTACATATTCGCAACTAATTTCAAAACTAGCCACGGTTTGTTTCAAATTCAAAAATTTGTTTTGGCCGCAAATTAGTGCTTTGTTAGTGCTCTTTAGTGCTTCATATCTTAGCGGCGTAAGACCACTAATTAAAAAGTTGTGCCCACTTATATTTTGCGGTTAACCTCACGAATGGCCACAGTTTGTTTCAAATTCAGATATTTGTTTCAGCTGAAAGTTAGTGCTTCGATGGTGTTCTTTAGTACTTTATATTTTAGCGGTGTAAGACTACTAATTAAAAAATTATGGCCACTTACACCTTTGCGTCTAACCTCACACTTCGCCACGGTTTGTTTCAAATTCAAAAATTTGTTTCAACCGAAAGTTAGTACTTTGTTGGTGTTCTTTAGTGCTTCATATCTTAGCGACGTAAAACTTCTAATTAAAAAGTTGTGGCTACTTAATTTTTGCGACTGACTTCACAACTGGCCGCAGTTTCTTTCAAATTTAGAAATTCTTTTTAGCCGAAAGTTAATGTATTATTAGTGCTTTTTAGTGCTTCATATCTCTGTGACATACGATTTCTAATTTCAAAAAATGGCGGCTACTTATATTTTAAATTATAGTCGCTGTTTGTTTCAATTTCTAAATACTTTTACAGTCAAAAATAGTGCGCTTTAGTGCTTCGTGCCTAAGCGACGTGCAACTACTAATTTAAAAGTTGTGGTCACTTACATTTTCGCGGCTAATTTCACAATTTGCCACGGTTTGTTTCAAATTCAAAATTGGTTTTGACCGAAAGTTAGTGCTTTGTTGGTGCTCGTTAGTGCTTCATATCTTAGCGGTGTAAGGCTACTAATTAAAAAGTTGTGGCCACTTACACTTTTGCGGCTAGCTTCACAAATGGTCACGGTTTTGTTTCAAATTCAAAAATTTGCTTCGGCCGAAAGTTAGTGCCTCGTTGGTGTTATTTAGTGCTTCATATCTCAGCGACGTAAAACTACTAATTAAAAAGTTGTGGCTACTTAATTTTTGCGGCGGATTTCACAACTAGCCGCGGTTTGTTTCAAATTCAGAAATTTTTTTAACCGAAAGTTAGTGCTTTGTTAAGTGCTCTTTAGTGCTTTATATGTCAGTGACATACGACTTCTAATTAAAAAATGGCGGTTACTTATATTTTAAATTGTAGTCGCGGTTTGTTTCAATTTATAGAAACTTTTACAGTCGAAAATAGTGCGCTTTAGTGCTTCGTGCCTCAGCGGCATGCGACTACTAATAGAAAAGTTGCGCTCACTTACATTTTCGCGGCTAATTTCACATCTAGCCACGGCTTGTTTCAAATTCAAAAATTCGTTTCGGCCTAAAGTTAGCGCTTTGATGGTGTTCTTTAGTGCTTCATATCTTAGCGGCGTAAGACTACTAATTAAATAGTTGTGGCCACTTACACTTTTGCGGCTAACCTCACACATCGCCACGGTTTGTTTCAAATTCAAAAATTTGTTTCAACCGAAAGTTACTTCTTTGTTGGTGTTCTTTAGCGCTTCATATCTTAGCGACGTAAAACTACTAATTAAAAAGTTGTGGCTACTTAATTTTTGCGACTGACTTCACAACTGGCCGCGGTTTCTTTCAAATTTAGAAATTTTTTTTAGCCGAAAGTTAATGTTTTGTTAGTGCTTTTTAGTGCTGCATATCTCTGTGACATACGATTTCTAATTTTAAAAATGGCGGCTACTTATATTTTAAATTATAGTCGCCGTTTGTTTCAATTTCTAAAGGCTTTTACAGTCAAAAATAGTGTGCTTTAGTGCTTCGTGCCTAAGCGACGTGCAACTACTAATATAAAAGTTGTGGTCACATACATTTTCGCGGCTAATTTCACAATTTGCCAGTTTGTTTCAAATTCAAAAATTTGTTTTGGCCGAAAGTTAGTGCTTTGTTGGTGCTCTTTAGTGCTTCATATCTTAGCGGTGTAAGACTACTAATTAAAAAGTTGTGGCCTCTTACACTTTTGCGGCTAGCTTCACAAATGGCCACGGTTTTGTTTCAAATTCAAAAATTTGCTTCGGCCGAAAGTTAGTGCTTCGTTGATGCTATTTAGTGCTTCATATCCCAGCGACGTAAAACTACTAATTAAAAAGTTGTGGCTACTTAATTTTTGCGGCGGATTTCACAACTAGCCGCGGTTGGATTCAGAAATTTTTTTAACCGAAAGTTAGTGCTTCGTTAAGTGCTCTTTAGTGCTTTATATTTCAGTGACATACGACTTCTAATTAAAAAATGGCGGTTACTTATATTTTAAATTGTAGTCGCGGTTTGTTTCAATTTATAGAAACTTTTACAGTCGAAAATAGTGCGCTTTAGTGCTTCGTGCCTCAGCGGCATGCGACTACTAATAGAAAAGTTGCGCTCACTTACATTTTCGCGGCTAATTTCACAACTAGCTACGGCTTGTTTCAAATTCAAAAATTCGTTTCGGTCGAAAGTTAGGGCTCTGTTAATGTTATTTAGTGCTTAATATCTTAGGGGCGTAAGACTACTAATTAAAAAGTTGTGGCCACTTCCACTTTTGCGGCTAACTTTACAAATGACCACGAAAGTTAGTGCTTCGTTGGTATCCTGTAGTGCTTCATATCTTAGCGGCGTAAAACTACCAATTAAAAAGTTATAACCACTTACTTTATGGCGGCTGACTTCACAACTAGCCTCGGTTTGTTTCAAATTCAGAAATTCTTTTTAACCGAAAGTTAGTGCTCTTTAGTGCTTTATATTTCAGTGACATACGACTTCTAACTAAAAAATGGCGGCTACTTATATTTTAATTTGTAGTCGCGGTTTGTTTCAAATTCTAGAAATTTTAACAGTCGAAAATAGTGCGCTTTAGTGCTTCGTGCCTAAGCGGCATCCGATTATTAATAGGAAAGCGGTGGTCATTTACATTTTCGCGGCTAATTTCACAACTAGCCACGGCTTGTTTCAAATTCAAAAATTTATTTCAGCCGAAAGTTAGTGCTTCGTTGGTGCCCTTTAGTGCTTCATATCTCAGGGGCGTAAGACTACTAATTAAAAGTTGTGACTACTTAATATTTGCGACTAACTTGACAACTGGCCGCGGTTGTTTCAAATTCAAAACTTCTTCTAGGGCGTAAGTTAGTGCTTTGTTAGTGCTCTTTAGTGCTTTATATCTCAGCGGCATACGACTTTCAACAAAAAATTTGAGGCCACTTATATTTTTAATTCTAGCCGCGGTTTGTTTCAACTTCAAGAAACTTTTACAATCGAGAGTTAGTGCTTGCTTAGTGGTCTTTAGTGCTTCATGTCTCAGCGACGTAAGGATGCTAATGAAAAAAGTTACGACCGCTTACTTTTTACAGCTGGTACAACTTTTAGATAGTGTTTCATTAGTGCCCTTTATTCGTACGAATACTATTAAAACAACTATGGCCACTAACAACTGGCCGCGGTTTGTTTTAACTTAATTTACAACCGAAACAGAGATTTGTACTCTCGAGTGCTCTATATTAGTGGCATGCATATATAGATATCAGACGAATGGGAACATTTTGAGGATACAAATTAATTTGTTTCATTTTATACGAAAACAATGCCCCTAAACTTCAGACGAATGCTATTTACTCAGTTAGATTTGGAATTGAACATCGTAATTGTATTTTTCTATACGCTCCTTTACAGCTACAGTTTAATCAAAAAATCTGGATGTTAAGGCAACACTTCCTAAAGGTATGTAAGGCAATAAATTCCAAATTATTAATAATTTGTTTTAATCAAGTGAATAAAGTGTTCGAAAAAAATTGGATGTTGTCCGTAAAAATAGTTATTTACACAATTATATTAAGAACTTGCTATGTAAGTGTGTTCTGCACACTAGTCATACATAATTTTAGGGTAAATCGTAACGTTGGCTGGTCGTCTAATGAAATTTATTGAAATTTTTATATCAGCTTAATATTTGAAATTAAGCTTTGGAAATAAGCATAATTAAGCTGGCGTTAAGTAGAACGAATAGAAGAATCCCATGACAATTTTGTAAAACAATGAAGTTAACTACACATAAAAAGCACAAAAGATGCTATTCTGCAAATTGTTTAGTGCTTTGTTACTGTTTCGTTGCACTTCAACCGCAACACAGATGCGCTTACGGTTTCGGAAATATTAGATCCAGTAGTTGGCTAAAGCTTTTATGTTATGGAAGCACTATTGAACTAATGTAGCGAAATCTTTAGTGCTTTGTTTATGCTTCATTGTGCTTGAAACCCCAATGCAGCCGACACCTGGTTTCTGAAATATTCGACTTCGAAGTTCAGTCTCTGAAGTTGAGTAAAACTTTTTGTTATAGAAGCACTAACGATCATATGTGCTATAATATGTAGTGCTTCGTTGTGTTGTAAACCCCAATGCAACCTCACTTCCGGGTTCGGGAATATTTGACTTTAAAATGCAGAACTGTTAGATAACTATAACTCATTTTTTGTGTAAGCGCCAACGAACATATGTAGCATACCTTTAGAGCTTCGTTAAAACTTCAGTGTGCTTAAAATCCCAGTGCTGTCCAACTTCGGGTTTCAGGAATATTCGACTTTACCGTGCAGAGCTGGAATATGAAATATGCTGACAATACTTTTGTTATTTAAGCAGTAACGAACGTAGCATACTCTTTAATGCTTCATTGGTGCTTAAACCCCAACGCAGCAGCTCTTCAGGATTCGGAATTATTCGACTTCAAAATTCAGATCCGGAGGTTGGATACAACTTTTTGTTATGGAAGCATTGACGATCGTATGTAACATATTCTTTAGTGCTTTGTTGGTGTTTCATTGTGCTTCAGACCTCAACCCTGCCGCACTTCCGGTTTCGGGAATATTCGACTTTAAAATGCAGAGCTGGAAGCTAGGAGATAACTACAACTCCTTTCTTAAGGAAGCACTAACGAACATATGCAGCATAATCTTTAGTCCTTCGTTAGAGCTCCAATGTGCTTCAAACCCCAGCACTGTCACACTTTCGGTTTCAGATATATTCGAGAAAAAGCTGGAATATGGAATATGCTTACAACACTTTTCTTATTGAAGCATAAACGGGCGTATGCAGCATAGTGTTGAATGCTTCATTAGTGCTTTATTGTGACTTAAACCCCAACGCAACCGCACTTCTGGTTTCGGTATTATTCGGTTTTAAAGTTCAATTCCGGAGGTTGGCCGAAATGTTTTGTTATGGAAGCACTAACGATCATATGTTCTTTAGTGCTTTGTTAGTGCTTCAAAACGTAATTTACGCGTTTTCGGTTTCAGGTACATTCGACTTTAAAGTGCAGAGCTGCAGGTTGGAGATAAATAACTGCAACTCGTTTTGTATAATAGCACTAACAAACATATGTAGCATAAACTTTAGTGCTTCGTTAGTGCTTCATTGTTTTTCAAACCCCCAACACTGTCATACTTCCTGTTTCGGGAATATTCGACTATAAAGTGCAGAGCTGGAAGCTGGAAGATGACCACAACTATTATATTCTGGCAGCACTAGCGAACTTATGTACCATATTCTTTAGTGCACCATTAGTACTTTATGGTACTTTATTGTACTTTAAACTCTAACGCAGCCGCGCTTCCGTTTTGTGAAGTATTCCACTTTAAAGCTTTGATCAGGGGGTTGGTTACAACTTTTTTGTTATGGAAGCACTAACGATGATATATAACACAGTCTTTAGTGTTTTGCGGTGCTTCCAACACCAACGTTGCCGCACTTCCGGTTTCGGGAATATTCGACTGAGCTGGAATCTGGTTGATACATAACTCTTTTCTTATGGAAGCACTAACGAACATATGTTGCAGTCTGCTGTGCTTTGTTAGTGCTTTGTTGTGCATTAAACCACAACGCAGTCACACTTCAAAATTCAGATCCAGAAGTTGACTACAACTTTTGTTAGGAAGCACTAACGATCATATGTAACACAAGCTGTAGTGCTTTGTTAGTGCTTCGTACTGTTTTAACTCCCAACGTAGCTGCATCTCCTGTTTCGGAATATTTGACAACAAATTGCAGAGTTTGACAGTTTTTTGTAATGGAAGCACTAACAGTCATATGTAGAATAGTCTTTTTGCTTTGTTAGTGCTTAATTGTACTAAAACCTTCAACGCCGCCGCACTTCCAGCTTCGAACATATTTGACTTCAAAATTCAGATCTGGAAGTTGACTAGAGTTTCTTTAGTATTGAAGCACTAATGGTTTTATGTAGCAATAATAATAATCAACGCCACCTCCGGTTTTGAAAATATTAGCCTTCATAGAGCATAAGCGCAAGTTTTATCCAGTTTTTTGTTATGGAATCTCAAAAGCGTATTTTTAACTATCCTCCAAAACAAGCTCCAATTTTCTTAACTTAAAACTTTATCTTCCTAGCACTGCCCTTTGAGCTGTACCATTTCCGATAGGTGGCTCCGTAGCGTAGTTGGTATGCATGTGATTTCTACTCCCAAGGTCCCGGGTTCGAATCCCGACACGGTCCGCTTGAAAAATGTTAGGCTCTGCATTTTAAAATCGAATATTCCCAAAACCGAAGGTGCAGCAGAGGTTTGAAGCACAAAGATACATTAATGAAGCATTAAGGATTGTTGCATATGATTGTTAGTGCTTCCATAACGGAAAAGTTGTAGCCAATTTCAGGATCTGAATTTTTAAGTCGAATATTTCCGTAACCCGGAAGAGCGACTGCGTTGAGGTTTGAAACACCACAAAGCAGTAACGAAGCACTAAAGATTATGTGCTTCTATAAGAAAATAGTTGTAGCCATCTTCCAGTTCTGGACTTTGATGGAAATGCAGCAGTGTTGGGGTTTGAAGCACAATGAAACACTAACAAAGCACTAAAGGTTATGCGGCATATGTTCGTTAGTGCTGCCATATGAAACGCGTTGTAGTTATCTTCCAGATCCGCATCTTAAAGTCGAATGTTCCTGAAACCGGAAATGCGGCTGAGTTGTGGTTTAAAGCCCAATAAAACACTAATGAAGTATTAAAGAATATGCTAGTAATGCCCATTAGTGCTTCGATAAGAAAGGAATTCCAAGCATATAACATATTTCAGCTAGGTACTTCAAAATTAAATATTGACGGAGAAGAAAGTGTGGTAGCCTTGGATTTGAAGCACATTGAAGCTTTAACGAAGTACTAAAGATTATGCTATATAGGTTTGCTAGTGTTTCAATAAGCAACGAGTTGTAGTTATCTTCTAGCTTCGCACTTTAAAGTCGAATATTCTCGAAACCGAAAATGGTAGCGCTGTGATTTTTCGCACATTGAAGGTCTAACGAAGCACTAAAGATTATGCTACTTACTTTCGTTAGTGCTTCCATAAGAAATGAGTTGTAGTTACCTTCCAGTTCTGAGTTTTAAAGTCGAATGTTCCCGAAACCAGAAGTGCGGCTGTGTTGCGGTTTAAAGCACAATAAAACTTTAATATAGCATTAAAGGCTATGTTACGTATGTTCGTTAGTGCTTCGGTAAGAAAAGAGTTGTAGGTATATTCACTTTCATATGCACTTTAAAGGCGAAAGTGCGGCTGCGTTTTGGTTTAAAGCACAATGAAACACTACATATTTTGCTATACATGATCTATAACAAAAAGTTTGAACCAACTTCTGCATCTGAACTTTGTAGTCAAATATTTCAGAAACAAGGAGTGAGGCCGCATTGGTGTTTGAAGCACAATGATATACTATCAAAGCACTAAGAAATATTCTACATCTACATATTTTCGAAATCGTAGATGCGACGGGGGTTTGAAACACATTGAAGCTATAACGAATCACTAAAGATTATGTTACAAATGTTTGCTATTGCTTACATAAGAAACGAGTTGTAGATATCTTGTAGCTCTGCATTTTAAAATCGAATATTCCCAAAACCAACAGTGCGGCAGAGGTTTGAAGCACAAAGAAACACTCAAGAAGCACTAAGAATTATGTTGCATGTGATCGTTATTGCTTCCATAACAGAAAAGTTGTAGCCAATCTCCGGATCTGAATTTCGAGTCGAGTATTTCCGAAACCCAGAAGAGCGGTTACGTCGAGGTTTAAAACACCACAAAGCAGTAACGAAGCACTAAAGATTATGTTACATATATTCGTTAGTGCTTCTACAAGAAAATAGTTGTAGCCATCTTCCAGCTTCCAGCTCTGCATTTTGAAAGAAGTACGGCAGCATTGGGGTTTGAAGCACAATGAAACACTAACAAAGCACTACATTGTTCGTTAGTGCTTCCATAAGAAACGCGTTGTAGTTATCTTCCAGATCCGCTTCTTAAAGTCGAATATTTCTGAAATCGGAAATGCGGCTGGGTTGTAGTTTAAAGCAGAAAAAAGCACTAATGAAGTATTATAGATTATGTTAGTTATGTCCATTAGTGCTTCGATAAGAAAGGAGTTACAAGCATATACCATCTTTGAACTCTGTACTTTAAAATTGAATATTTACGGAGAAGAAAGTGTGGTAGTCCTGGGTTTGAAGCACATTGAAGCTTTATCGATGCACTAAAGATTATGCTATATAGGTTTGCTAGTGCTGCAATAAGCAATAAGTTATAGTTATCTTCCAGCTCCGCACTTTAAAGTCGAATATTTCAGAAATCGAAAGTACGGCAGAGGTTTGAAACATAAAGAATCACTAAAGAAGCACTAAAGATTATGTTGTATATGATCGTTAGCGCTTCTCTAAGTCGAGTATTTCCGAAACCCGGAAGAGCGGCTGCGTCGAGGTGTAAAAAACACCACAAAGCAGCAACGAAGCACTACAGATTGTGTTGCATATATTCGTTAGTGCTTCTATAAGAAAATAGTAGTAACCATCTTCCAGCTTCCAGCTCTGCACTTTGAAGGAAGTGCGGCAGCGTTAGGGATTGAAGCACAATGAAACACCAACAAAGCACTAAAGGTTATGCTACATATGTTCGTTTGTGCTTCCATAAGAAACGCGTTGTTGCATCTTAAAGTCGAATATTCCCTAAACCGGAGTGCGGCAGCGTTGTGGTTTAGAAAACTCTAATAAAGCATTAAAGACTATGCTACACATGCCCATTAGTGCTTCGATTAGAAAACAGTTTTAAGCATATACCAAATTTCAGCTCTGCACTTTAAAATTGAATATTTACGGAGAAGAGAGTGTAGTAGCTCTGGGTGGAAAGAACATTGAAGCTCTAATGAAACACTAAAAATATTGCTATATAGGTGGATTTATGGGATGAATGAGGTGATATAGATATGCTAATTATAGGGAAGGACCAATTGCTTTTTGTAGCAATACCGAGTGGAGCGGTTATGTAATAACTAAAACAACTACAACAAACTACTTAATAAAGGGTATAAATACCTTAAAGCCTGTGCCGCTGTGGGCAATAAACGTTCACACACAAAGCTTCGCCGGACAACCAAGAACACGCTCGTTCGGGTGATGGTGTCGCTTCCAAAAGCTCTGATACAACTCTCTTCGGTAACGGTTCGCGTACGACTGTCACTTCACGCACCGCCGGTATAAAAATGTTTCACTAAAACTGTAGGGTACCCGCACTAATAGTATTTATTGTCACCAATACCAATAAATGTTCGATGATGACGTAACATGCCGCCCACCAAATTCATAGAATTTTGAAAAGGAGGGAAGTAGGTTGGGTGAAGGAAATCACATGGGATTTGACCTTGCTAGGAAAACAGGTAACGAAAGATAGGGTGGTACACTACAGCGAGCGATATTACCAACTATGCAAAATATAAAAAATATATATATATATATATATATATATATATATGAAAATAAACAAATATTTAAAAATAATATACTACTATACATGTAAGAAATGTGTTATACATCTAAACATAAAAATAAAATTAAAATACCGGTAGCGGCGCTAGTTTGACCAAAGGTCGTTTTAATGTGCCATGTGCAGTTTTGATCTCCGCGACACGTATAATACCGTCCGCACCGGGAAAAGTATTAATAATACGACCAAACTTCCATTGAAGTGGAGAAAGCTGGTCGTCCTTGATGAGGACAATAGAGTCCTTTTCAACTTGTCGGACACCTACCTTAGAGTGCCATTTCACCTTTTGATTCAGAGTATGTAAGTACTCGTGGCTCCAGCGAGCCCAAAAATCTTGATGGAGTTTTTGCAGAAGTGTCCACCTGCTCTTTAATGATAAAACGTTGGTTGAATGGTCCTCATCTGGTGGTGCAGAAAGAGGCTCCATAGTTAAGAAATGACCGGGTGTTAGGCAACGCAAGTCATTTGGATCCGAACTCAAAGCTCAGAGTGGCCTTGAATTTAGAACAGATTCAATTTGAGTAAGAACTGTGTAAAGTTCCTCAAAGGTAAGTTTTTGTTCGCCGATTACGCGAGCTAGGTGTGTCTTTACCGACTTAACACCGCTTTCCCACAAGCCACCGAAGTGAGGGGCGCTAGGTGGATTAAACGACCACTTTATCTTTTCTGAGGTTACTGCACTATGCAGATAACTCATAAGCTGACGATAGGCACCTACAAAATTAGTACCGCAATCACTAAATATTTGAGAACAGCGTCCTCGACGTGCTATAAATAGTCGCAAAGCGGCAAGAAACGCGTCTGCCGACAAATCCGACACAAGTTCAATATGTGCTGCCTTAGTGGCAAAACAAACAAAAATACAAATATAGGCCTTAAGAGTTTTAGAGCCTCGTAGGCGGTTAGCCTTTATTAAAAGAGGGCCAGCAAAATCAACACCAACAATACTGAACGGTTTGATTTGGGTAATACGTGATGCCGGTAGGTCTCCCATAGGAGGAGTTACCAGGACCGGTTTGGTACGAAAACATCTATGACATGATGATAAATAATTTCGGATTGAATTTTTAATAGAAAGGATCCAGAAATTCTGTTGGATAAGATACGCTGTGGTATTAACACCGGGATGGTAATACCTTTCATGAGTTGACCGAATGATAAGTTCGGTTAATCGGTGCCGCTGAGGCAATAACGCAGGAAACTTTTCGAAATAGGAAAGCGAAGAATGTGTCAAGCGCCCACCTACTCTTAAGATATTTTGTGGATCAACAAATGGAGAAAGTTTTCGCAAGCTTTTAGGTAATTTACGGTTTGCCTTGATCGAAGCTATTTCCTTTGAAAATGTAACATTTTGTACATGCCGAACGATAATCATGAGAGCATTGTGTAATTCAATGTCTGTTAAGGGACCCGTATGACGTTGAGCCATGGGTTTATAAAATCTATAAATGTAAGCCACGATGCCTTGGATTTTATATAACGATGAAAAGCGACTTAGTAAAATGTCAATCACGTTTGGATCTGTTTGAGCGACAAATGTTAGGATCTTCTTTTCCGTAGTTACCTCAGCAATTGAAGTTGACAATGTTAGTTGAGGTGGCCACGAGTCACTAGGGTAGTGAAGCCATTCAGGCCCCGCCCACCATAGCGAACATGAAATAACCGCGCTTGGCATTAATCCCTGAGATGCAGGATCAGCCGGATTATGCGAAGATTTAATATAAAACCATCGGCTAGGTGCAATGATTTCTTGAATGTGGCTAACACGGTTTGCCACAAAAGTTTTCCAACGAAAAGGTGGAGAACGTATCCAAGTGAGAGCGACCGTAGAATCACTCCACGCTGAAACATCGGAGATGTCAATCAAGCCTTGATAAGACCGAATGGTAAAAGAAAGTAAATCGGTTAATAAAACGGCGGCACATAATTCCAAACGTGGAATTGAAATGCGCTTAATTGGAGCTACCTTTGTTTTAGCGGTTACAAATTGTACAGTTATTTCTCCAGTAGTTTGATTTATGAACTGAAATACACTACCGCTGCATACCCTACCTCGCTAGCATCGCAAAACCCATGCAAATGACAAGTAAAAGGATCCGAAGGGGGTAAACAACGTGGTAACTTTAATGACGATAATAACGGCAACTCTTCTTGATACTGCTGCCATTGAGACGAAATGTCTGCTGGTGGGATGTCATCCCAATTTAAACCTAACATCCACAGATGCTGGATTAGGCGTTTTGCAAAAGTGTTAGTGGGGCTAAAACCCTAATGGATCATATATTCTGGCAACTTGTGAAAGTATGTTGCGCTTTGTACATATTGGGTTTAATGGTTTAACCCGAAATGAGAAATTATCTTCTGTAGGTGACCATTGAAGACCCAATATTTTTATTGATTCGTCAGAATCGAAATCGAGAGAAGTATATTGGCAAAAATCTGACGGAATGCCTTCCAAAATAGAAGCTGAATTAGAACTCCATTTTCGAAGTTCAAAACCAGCCGAATGTAAAAGTCGAATAAGTTGATCTTTAATTTCGCGGGCCGATTGTATAGAATCTCCACCAGCGACGAAATCATAAATATATAGATTTGACCGTATAGCCTCAGCGGCTAACGGAAACCTTTTGCCTTCGTCAATGGCTAATTGCTGAAGGGTTTTTAATGAAAGATAAGGCGATGACTTAATACCATAGGTCACTGTATTAAGCTGTTAAGTCTGAATGGGTTCTTCTGCGGAGAACCGCCAAACAATTAATTGAAACTTACGATGTTCTTCGGTAACCAAAATTTGTCGATACATTTGGCGAACATCACAAGTAAAAACGAAACGATGAGAGCGAAATTTAAGTAAGATTGACGAAATGTCATTTTGGAGACTAGGTCCAGCCAATTGAGTGTCATTAAGTGACACGTTGTTTTTAGCCTTTGCAGAGGCGTCAAAAACCATACGAATTTTAGAAGTATGACCTTCCTCTTTAAACACAGGGTGATGGGGTAAAAAATAATTATCGTTCCCAACGGGCGGAGAATCGAGTAATGCCATATGACCCGCATCAAGATAGTCCTGCATGAAATTGTTGTATTGGGCGCGTAGCTCCGGTTGAGCATGCAATTTGCGCTCCAACGAAAATAGTCTTTTTTTAGCCATGTCAAAGGAATTATCAAAAACGGGCAAAGTATCGTTGAACGATAACGCAACAATAAAACGACCGCTAGAGTCACGAGAAAACCTGTTTTCAAAAATCAAGTCTGCCTTTTCTTCTTCTGGAGAAGTATAAGGCTTGATGGTAACTCTTCTATCTCCCAAAACCGCCTTAGGGTCTGGTCGATAGGATCTTCTACAGAAGTAAAAATGCTTGGACAGTATCAGACTGCAAGCTTTTGTGGGACCAATAATAGTCCAACCAAAATTGTATTTATGGCGGCAGGCTTAAGAAATTTGCCATGTATAACACCGCCATTGATGATGAACGGATAAACATCTGCTCCAAGGAGCATGTCAATAGTTCCTGGAGAGTTCCAGGTCGGGTCTGCAAAGTGCAGGCCGCATAAGTGTTCCCAATTATTAGGAACTTCAACGCTGGGTAATTTGCCAGATATTGACGAAAGCACAAAAGTTGTGACTTCTAGAGATTTTCAGAGTCTAACATAGAGCGAATGGTGCAGCTGACGGCACCCTATTGACTGCTGAAGTTGTCTGCCCAAGTCCATAAATCGGAACTTGAGAACGTATGCGTGGAAGCCAAAGTTTGCTCACGCAATCGTCTCGAATAAAGCTAGCTTGGGAGCCAGGGTCTAAGAGTACCCTGATCGGTTTGTATCTACCAGACCGGTCTTGAACTTCCACAACAGCAGTGGAGAGTAAGACAGTAACCCCAAGATTTAAATTCGTCTGTGAAGACAAAACATTTGCCGGAATAGGAGAGGCTGACTGCGTCCTATTGGCATTTTTATGCATAGGTGTAGCGGTCGATTCAGCTGAACGGCTAGAAGCAGGTTGCGCTTCAAAATGTAACAAGGTATGATGCGGCTTGGCGCAAGTTCGACAGGAATTATAAGATTTGCATTGCATGGACGCATGGTCTGTTCGTAAGCAATTTAAACAAAGGCGTAAGCGTTTGACAATGTCGAAACGTTCCGTCGGAGTTTTCTTTAGAAACGATTGACATCTGTAAATTAAGTGATTGCCCTTGCAAGAAGGACAATGGTGCGAAAATGAATTCTTTGAGTCACTGGAGCTACTTGGTGTATCCAGTGAAACTACGTTAGAAGAAACTTTTGGTTTAAATTGAAACGCTGAGGATTTCTTAGGCACTGATGTGTGAGATGTATGGACAGTCGTCGAATAAGAAACAGGTGCGGTTGAAGAAAAGGTTTCCAACGCTGCACATTGTTGAGTTAAAAAAATATCTCAAATCATCGAAATTGGGTATTTGCTTCGGATCCGATTGGAGTTCGAAGCGTTTTCTAGTGAACGGATCGAGTTTTTCTAAAAGAAAATCGACCAGAATAAAGTTCCAATGTTCAGTGGGAAACTTTAAGTTAGTTAGAACAGCAAGGTTCTCTGAAAAACAATCAATAAGTGCCCTAGTTTCTTAGGGTCTTCTGATTTTAAAGGTGGAAAGTCTTTCATAGCCTTCCAATGCAAAGTTGCTAATAAACGCGGATTGCTAAATCGCTCACGCAAGGCGTTATAGGAAATAATAAAATTATCTCCCGAAATGGGTACCGATTTAATGATTTTCAAAGACTCCCCGCTACAGCAATTGATAAGGTAATTTAATTTTTCGATATTGGACAGCGACGCGTTATTATAAACCAGACTGTCAAATAAATCGATAAAAGATGAGAATTCCGTTACCTCATTATTAAAATGAGGGAGCTTTAACGGTAACAATTTTGATCCCGTGCTGCTTGGAGCATTTTCCGTAATTTGTGCCCGCATTTCTTGCATCGTTTCAAGATGCAGCAGTATGCAATAATAAGCGGAATCTACTTCCTTCCGTAAAGCGTTGTAATTCAATAATTCTACCTCGTCACAGGACGCTAAAACATCAACTAAAACCCTCTTAAAATTGGAGTAAATGTCATTGACTCCCCTTGTTTGAATAAGGAATAACGTTTTTAGAGTTGGATCACTTTGTACAGCGTTGCCAAGTTCCAACATTTCCATAATGCGTATTTTCAGCTATTCGAGCTCTGCTAAATGTGTTTTCTTCGGAGCCATTCTCAAAGACCTACAATAAAATGCTGTAAAACGGTAACCGCTCAGATGTGCGCTGAGAAATATTAAAATATTATGTTGTTGTTCAAGGCACGAAAAATGTAAAATAGCTTATAAACCAATAAATCACGTTTATGACTATTGGCCTGCAATGGGGTCTTAAGCAACACGTGGAAAACTAAGGGTTTGTTAAACAAAGCGTTACGATAAAATTTACAGTTTACGGTTACGGTCGGCCTTTACATCAAAGCTCACAGGAACATGATGCAGCTTTACAACTTTATTATCCTGCAAATATGTTCAATATTTTACCGCAAACCGACTGAAAGGTTGTATGTGATACAAAACTTGCAATGGCTTTTACACAAAGCAAATCCCTTTACCTTGCTGTGTGTTTTATATGCCGCTACAATAAATTTAAGACTGAAAACTAACATTTGATGCTAAAGTATTTGTTTGTAACTAAACGCTTGTTGGTTTAATTACGGCGAAATCGCTTATTTTAGTTTAAAGACAGTATAAATAATATTTACACATTTTAACCCTCCTAAATATGGGCTTTAAGCACAAATTTAAAAGCTAAAATAATTAATTAAAAAGCTCGCTGGAATGCAAAATAATATTTAATTTAGGACATGCGTATAAAACCATAGAACTAGTTAATTCGGATCGTATTAAGGACCAATGGCTTGTATGGGATGAATGAGGTGATATAGATATGCTAATTATAGGGAAGGACCAATTGCTTTTTGTAGCAATACCAATGGCGGTGGAGCGGTTATGTAATAACTAAAAACAACTACAACAAACTACTTAATAAAGGGTATAAATACCTTAAGGCCTGTGCCGCTCGGGGCAATAAAAGTTCACACACAAAAGCTTCGCGGACAACCAAGAACACGCTCGTTCGGGTGATGGTGTCGCTTCCAAAAGCTCTGATACAACTCTCTTCGGTAACGGTTCGCGTACGACTGTCACTTCACGCACCGACGGTATAAAAATGTTTCACTAAAACTGTAGGGTACCCGCACTAATAGTATTTATTGTCACCAATACCAATAAATGTTCGATGATGACGTAACAATAGGTTTGTTAGTGCTTCCATAAGCAACGAGTTGTAATTATCTTCCAGCTCTACACTTTGAAGTCGAATATTCCCGAAACCAAAAGTGCGGCAGAGGTTTGAAACATAAAGAAACACTAAAGAAGCACTAAAGATTATGTTGTATATGATTGTTAGTGCTTCCCTAACAGAAAAGTTGCAGCTAATGTTTGGATCGGAATTTTGAAGTCGAGTATTTAAGAAACTCGGAAGAGCGACTGCGTCGAGGTTTAAAACACCATAAAGCAGTAACGAAGCACTAAAGGTTATGTTACTTATATTCGTTAGTGCTTCTGTAAGAAAATAGTTGTAGCCATATTTCAGCTTCCAGTTCTGCACTTTGAAGGAAGTGCGGCAGCGTTGAGGTTTGAAGCACAATGCAACACTAACAAAGCACTAAGGGTTATGCTACATATGTTTGCTAGTGCTTCCATAAGAAATGCGTTGTAGTTATCTTCCAGATCTTCATCTTAAAGTTGAATATTCCCGAAACCGGAAGTGCGGCTGCGTTGTGGTTTAAAGCATTGATGAAGTATTAAAGATTATGCTACATATGCTCATTAGTGCTTCGATAAGAAAGGAGTTTCAAGCATATACCATTTTCAGCTCTGCACTTTAAAATTGAACATTTACGAAGAAGAATGTGTAGTAGCCCTGGATTTGAAGCACATTGAAGCTCTAACGAAGCACTAAAGATTATGTTATATAGGTTTGTTAGTGCTTCAATAAGCAACGAGTTGTAGTTATCTTCCAGCTGTGCATTTTAAAGTCGAATATTCCCGAAACCGAAAGTACGGTAGCGCTGGGATTTTAAGCACATTGAAGGTCTAACGAAGCACTAAAGATTATGCTATTTAGTTTCGTTAGTGCTTCCGTAAGAAACGAGTTGTAGTTATCTTCCAGCTCTGCGTTTTAAAGTCGAATGTTCCCGAAACCGGAAGTGCGGCTGGGTTGCGGTTTAACGCACAATAAAACTCTAATAAAGCATTAAAGGCTATGCCACAATATGTTCGTTAGTGCTTCGATAAGAAAATAGTTGTAAGCAAATTCCATATTCCAGCTCTGTATTTTAAAGTCGAATACTTCTGAAACCGGAAGTGCGGTAGCGCTGGGGTTTGAAACGCATTGAACTTGCTATACAAAGCATAAAAGATTATACTGTATAGGTTCGTTAGTGTTTTCATAAACAATGTGTTGTAGTTATCTTCCAGCTTCCAGCTCTGCGTTTTAAAGTCAAATGTTCCTGAAACCGGATGTACGGATTCATTGGGCTTTAAAGCACAGTGGATCTGAACTTTGAAGTCGAATATTTTGGAAACATCTAGTGTGGTTGCATTGGAGTTTGAAGCACATTGAAGCGTTAACAATGCACTAAATTTTTTTTACAATAGACCAATAGTGCTTCCATAACGAAAAAGGTGTAGCCAACTTTAGAATTCAAACTTAGAAATCTAATATTTCCGAAGCCGGGAGTGCATCTGTGTGGAGTTTGAAGTACTTACAATGAAACGATAACAAGACACTAAGTGTTTTACTATATGGCATCTTTTTTGCATTATATATGTAACCAACTTAATTGGGCTACAAAATTGTTATCGGATTCCTCTATTTATTCCACTCAACGCCAGCTTAATTATGCTAATTTTAAATATAGGCGAGTTATTTTCACAAAAAGGAGAAGTGAAATGGAAGTCTCGTGTATGAGTGTTGTCACGCACGTTAAAGATCCCTACCTTGCCTGGAACGGCAGGGTTTGGCAACATTCAAAATTTCCAGGTAAAAAAAACTCTCATCCTGGTAGTACCTGTAGCTGTATAGTACCTTCGAGTAGATCATTGGAAAATCAAATGTAGTGTAAAAAATCTTTGAAGTTGAAATAAACCGCTGCCAGTTGTAAGTGGCCAGTAGTTTTATTAGTGTACGCTACTGAAATATGAAGAACTAAAGAGCACTAATGAAACATTTTCTTTTGATTGCAGCAAATTCTTGAAAATAAAACAAACCGCCGCTAGCTGTGATAAGGTAGTGGTAACTTTTTTATTAGCAGCCGTACGCCGCTAAGACATGATGCACTAAAGAGCACTAACGAAGCACTAACTTTAGGCTGTAAAAATTTTTGAAATTGAAACAAGCCGCGGTTAGGTGCGAAGTTCCGCCAAAAAATTATAAGCTTAATTTTCGGCGATACAAGTGTCCGGCGATCTAGTTTTATAAAGCATGGCACTAACGAAGCACGTATAAGAACGTTAGTGCTTACAAGTCGCGGTTAACTTCATACACCGTAAGTTATGTAGCAATTAGCAATCAACGGGTTAAAAGACAGAAGAGAAGGTGATGACACCGGAACACGCCTGGGATAATAGTTTTATATATTTTCTATTAATTAATTATTTTATTGAATTATGGCTCGTGTGACGTAGGTTAACCTCAAAAGCACCCATCCTACTTTCTGGAATTATCTTAATAAGTCATTTCTACCCAATGTAAACAAAAAAATTTGATTTGCAACGTTTGTTACCCGATATTTCTATTAAACCGTCAAAACTTATACATTCATATTATTTAAGATTAAACCTCCGGAAATACGTCACTATTAGTAGCAAACATGTTAGAGGTTATTTTATTTTATACGGCGGTGTCCGTTACAGCTTAGGCGGGTTTTACGGCTTTGTATCTTTGATAACAGAAAATTTTAAAAAGTAGGCCATTCGTCAGAAAATTTCCTTTATTTTAGCAATTTATAAAGAAAATATGCTTGAAAATAGTGGAAAACGAGATTTATGAAACATCAGATTAGCTTTACATTTAGTTTGTTACTTTCAGAATGCAGTTTTTGTACTTTTAGTGTAAAAATAACCTTACAAAGTTATATTATTAGGAATAAGGTTTTTTAAATTGCTTTTTCTATATTCCCAGTTCTTATAATTGATCGTCTTAATTCATACTATTGCAAAAATAAATTAAGTTCAAACCAGATATAAGAACGTCATGCATTTTCGCGCGTACCTACAACACGCATAACAAACGAAGACCTTTCACAGACTACACTAACCTCATAATCCAGAACAAAGGACATACTGATTTGAAATTTTGTGGCAGATTCCACTTCAGGCATGGCTGCAAACATGACAACGGGCGTTCCGGAAGGCGGAGCTCTACTTCAATGCACGGACGATCGAACAGCTGGGCTGACAGGATGGTCAATGGGCGGATCTCATAGTTCTATAGCTACACCCACATTGTGGCAGTATCCTGGTGAGTAAATAGCTTATTCTCTGTTGTACCTGTGGATAGGTGTTTGTGAATTGATTTAATGGTATTATTAATGTAACAGGTGCTCAGTGCCTGATTGTTTATGTGTTTTATTCTGTTAGTGCTGCAAAGGGGCTTTTACAAAATATTTGAATAGGGGAATGTTTGTCAATGTTTGATTTTAAATCTAAATAAAGCCTAGTAATTATTTAGGTGGGTTCTATTACATGTGTTATGAGCTT
Source organism: Platerodrilus igneus (assembly GCA_036346225.1). Taxonomy (NCBI): domain Eukaryota; kingdom Metazoa; phylum Arthropoda; class Insecta; order Coleoptera; family Lycidae; genus Platerodrilus; species Platerodrilus igneus. Next base: position 546,661 of record JARFIW010001121.1, read on the forward strand.
TCTGCATATAAATATGTTTAGTTAGCGTACAAAATGGCGGGGAGATCTTGGAAAGTTGATAGGCAAGGTTTCGGTTTATTTTATTCACACGATATAGTATATATAACTACGAGCAACCTCCATGTGTGAAGAAGTAAGCAATCATACGCTTACTGCCACACGTATTAAACACCTCTGATATACTTCGAGGCAATCTAAAATCTGATGTGTGGCATTGAGAAGCACACCTCTATGAAAATATTAAAGCGTTGTGATTACAAGCATGATTAGCGGTTATTTTTATCGATTTTATTGTAACTATTCGATCAGTTCGGAGTCTCGTTTTTCAAACTGTGCTATTATATCACCAGAAAATAGAAATTACAAGTTATTTAGTAAAGAAGTATTATTATCTCTACTATTTATATTTATAAACCAAAACGTTTAATCTTAAACGCCACTATTGTACAATTGACACACCAGGCGAAGTATTAGAGATATGCGTGAAGTTAGCCCCCAACTTTTGAAAAAAATAACTTTCTATAACTCATTCGTTTGCACATTGTTTGCACATGTATGCACATCCGGTATTTTTGTTTGCACACTTTTCGTTTAAAAATTATTCAAGAAACAATTTGGGGAGGGGCCAACTACACACTGGCCCCCCGACTTTTAGAAAATTTATTTTAAACCGGCGGAATTAATACATCATCGTTTGCACATGTATGCACATCCATTATTTTTGTTTGCACACCTTTCGTTTAAAAGTTATTAAAGAAACAATTGTGGGGGCCAACTTAACACTAGACCCCGACTTTCAGCAAATTCATTTTAAACCGACGAAATTGATAGATCTTCGTTTGCACATGTATATACATCTATTATTTTCGTTTGCACACTTCAAGTTTAAAAGTTATTTAACATTCAGCTTCATAGTCCTTGCTACGAAAGTAAATATTAAATAAGTTTTGAACTAAAGGTGTGCAAACAAAAAAGCGACTTCATTCATGATGTGCAAACAAAGATACTTTGATTTCCGTCATCATATGTTAGAATTGCACAAAAATGCAATATTTGACTTGTGTGAAGCCCCCTGATTAAATTAAAATTTTTTGACTTACAGTGGTGTGCAAATAAAAAGTTGATGTGTTTGTTAATGTGCAAACGAAAAGGTACAATTGGACTCATTGTAATAATTTTTTCACATTTTCAACAGTAGCCATCGTCTAGCGAGAACTATTGAAGCTGAATGTTAAATAACTTTTAAACTGAAAATGTAAATGTGAAATAAGTTTTGAACTAAAAGTGTGCAATCGAAAAAGCAACTTGATTCATGACGTGCAAACGAAGCTACTTTGATTTCCGTCATCACATATTAGAATTGCATAAAAATGCGATATTTGACATGTGTAAAGTTACCCCTCCTGATTAAATTAAAATTTTTTTTTACTTACAGTGGTGTGCAAAAAAAAGGTTGATGTGTTTAGTAATGTGCAAACGAAAAGGTATCAATTAGGCTCATTGTAATCCATTTTTCAACACTTTCAACAGTAGCTATCGTATAAGGGATACTACGAAAATGTTAAATAAGTTTTGAACTAAAGGTGTGCAAACGAAAAAGCGACTTGATTCATGATGTCAACGAAGATATATTGATTTCCGTCATCACATGTTAGCATTGCACAAAAATGCGATGTTTGACATGTGTGAAGTTAGCCCCCTGATTAAATTAAAAAGTTTTTTGACTTACAGTGGTGTGCAAATAAAAAGTTGATGTGTTTGATAATGTGCAAACGAAAAGGTATCAATTGGGCTCATTGTAATAATTTTTTCATAGTTTCAACAGTAGGCATCGTCTAGCGAGGACTATGAAGCTGAATGTTAAATAACTTTTAAACTTAAAGTGTAAATGTTAAATAAGTTTTGAACTGAAAGTGTGCAAACTAAAAAGCAACTTGATTCATGACGTGCAAACGAAGCTACTTTGATTTCCGTCATCACATATTGGAATTGTATAAAAATGCGATATTTGACATGTGTAAAGTTACCCCCTGAATAAATTAAAACTTTTTTTGACTTACAGTGGTGTGCAAAAAAAGGTTGATGTGTTTAGTAATGTGCAAACGAAAAGGTATCAATTAGGCACATTGTAATCCATTTTTGAACACTTTCAACAGTAGCTATCGCATAAGGGATACTACGAAAATGTTAAATAAGTTTTGAACTAAAGGTGTGCAAACGAAAAAACGACTTGATTCATGATGTGCAACGAAGATATATTGATTTCCGTCATCACATGTTAGCATTACCTAAAAGTGCGATGTTTGACATGTGTGAAGTTAGCCCCCTGATTAAATTAAAAAAGTTTTTGACTTACAGTGGTGTGCAAACAAAAAGTTGATGTGTTTCGCAATGTGCAAACGAAAAGGTATCAGTTGGACTCATTGTAACAATTTTTTCACATTTTCAAGCGAAGCTATAGTCCAGTGAAGACTATGAAGCTGAATGTTAAATAACTATTAAATTGGAAGTCTAAATGTTAAGTAAGTTTAGAACTAACGGTGTGCAAACGAAAAAGCGAATTGATTTATGATGTGCAATCGAAACGACTTCGATTTCCACATCACATATTAGAATTGCACAAAAATGCGATATTTGGCATGTAAAAATTTTTTTTACTTACAGTGGTGTGCAAATAAAAAGTTGATGTGTTTGATAATGTGCAAACGAAAAGGTATCAATTGGACTCATTGTAACAATTTTTTCACATTTTCAACAGTAGCTATCGTCTAGCGAAGACTATGAAGCTGAATGTTAAATAAGTTTTAAACTGGAAGTGTGCAATCGAAAATAATAGATGTGCATACATGTGCAAACGAAGAATCTATTAATTTCGTCGGTTTAAAATGAATTTGCTGAAAGTCGGGGTCTAGTGTTAAGTTGACCTCCACAATTGTTTCTTTAAAAACCTTTGAACGAAATGTGTGCAAACAAAAATAATGGATGTGTATACATGTGCAAATGAATTCCGCCGGTTTAAAATAAATTTCCTGAAAGTCGGGGGACCAGTGTGAAGTTGCCCCCCCCCCCCATTGTTTCTTGAATAATATTTAAACGAAAAGTGTGCAAACAAAAATACCGGATTTGCATACATGTGCAAACAATGCGCAAACGAATGAGTTATAGAAAGTTATTTTTTTCAAAAGTTGGGGGCTAACTTCACGCACTTGTATTAGAGACAGTCACCGCAAAAAAAGGTTATGTTTACACTTAAATTAAATACACGATAACAGTAATATTAGTTCTGTAAAGAACAGTTTGCAATTCAAATGTATCCTGAACTAAGAAAATCCTGTCAATACTAACGAAAACGACACCACAGTGTCGTTTATGATTACTAACAAGATTTAAATTTACCCCGTAAGCTACTTTGCTTAATACAAAAAAACTATTAAATTCTGAGAAGCTTTCAGCACTTACATGTATAACAGCGATCCAATGGGGATTCTTTCTAGGCGAAAAATTCATTTCGGGACTTATATGAAGGTAATCATTTTAAGCATTAAGTGAAAAGCGTGCTCTGATGAAAGTAATATCGTACGGTAATGCACCCCAACATCAACTGTTTGTTAGATTCACAGATAACTAACTCCTAAAAACTTCACGGCAATATTAAAGCTTCGGACTTTGCACACCGTGCCCTCTTACGGTTGGGATCAGAATCTACCCTAGCGGGAAATTTAAATTACAGGAAACTCAATTACCTCAACTAAATTCAGGTTCAGATATGAATACTGCCACATTCTAAATTCTGAATATAGCAGTATTCAATCAGAACCCATTCAGCAGAACCTTAATCTTGTAAAACACAAAAAATGAACTCATTAGATGTATCTATTTAATATATTACAAGTACAATACATAAACTTATATCGTTGAAATGTGATTTTGAATAGCTACGTAAACCAGTGCATGATTCATGAACTGATTTAGCATAGGTAATGTAAAGTTTACAGTTAGTGGTTACTAGATAAATGCAATGTGGGTATTGCATTTGCATGTACCCTTGTAGATCCTTCACTATAATAATTTTCTCTGAAATGTATATGGCAAATTTTCTTTACACTATAGGTTAAATGGATCCAGATTAAAAAGGTCCTTATTATCCAACTACAGTTTAAACCGTTCCATATTTTTCTTCGGATTAGGAAATCTATGCCATTTAGAAATATTGTCCTTACAATTTGGATCACAGCACTTAACATAACCCATTTTAAGTACACTGAAACATGTATAATCATACTAATGTATAAAAGAACACAATAAATATGCTTACTTACCACTTCTCAAAGCACAAACATTTTTCAGGTTTTAACAACTGCAGATATAACCATATATTTCTTTAAATTATAATTAAAAACTAATATTTATAAAGGCCAGATATAACATAAAAAAGACGGAAATAATGACAAACCTTCTATCAAGTAACCACAGCAAAAACGTAAACCAAATGCCCCAGATGGTCATAGATATACCCTATTCATGTTAAATATGGGATGACGTCATAATTCAAATAAATGCTGTGTTGTCATGGTTAAGTTATTTTATGTGTATTTTCTGGTTAGAATAACCACTTTTTGTGCACGCTTCTGTATAAATTTGGTACTGAATTTGTTTCTGAATTTAGAAGTACTTTTAGAAAAGTGTAAAACGTTGAAATTTGGTTAATAATTTAGAATATAAGTTATGTACAGAACATAATTTATAGCACTTGTTCTATTATTCTACATAAATCTACCTACAAAATGCGCGGTAGTCCCATTTTAATTTCATGAGTGTTAGTGTAGGTTATGTTATGGTTTTTATGTTATACCTTCCTTTTTATTGCTAATGTGAAATTGCTCCTAGTCTTTTAGCACTGCAAGTTTACTCCCCTAGTAGTTCTACAGTTCCTGATAGGTTATTTCAACAGTTACGCCAAATTAGTTAAAAAATGACAAATTGAAAATATTAGGTGATAACTTCACGTTTCAAAAAAGCCCTTTCAAGCACTAGATCTTATAGTTCCAGAATAGTTTTATAGTTCCTGATATATTTTAGTAAAAGTTTTAACTTCTAACTATTATTGAACAATGTTTGAAGCTTTGTAACAACACTACTGAACTACAAGAATAAAATATGTTTGCAGAATTTTTCATACTACTCTTTGGTATATTCATATAGTGCTACTACAATAATTCTGACGACATGGGTGGGTTTCATTGATAATTCTGGCTTTGTCTTTTTGCTTAACATTTTGGAAACATAACATCAGCACCACACCACAAGAGTAAAGTACCAACATCATGTGTGAGTATTGTCGCGCACGTTAAAGATCCCTACCTTGCTTGGAACAGCAAAGGTTTGGCAAAATTCCCAATTTTCCAGGTAAAAACTCGCTTCCTGGCCAATGTAGTAGTATCTTCAGGTGGAGCATTGGAAAAAAAATCACATGTAAGGTATGTGAAAGTGAGTAAGCACTAACATACATGTATTGTGATCTTTTATTAACATGTGTAGTTTTGAAAATATGAATTATTGTGGGAAGCAATAGAAAAGACTATATTTTTGTAGTCATTTTTATGTTGCTATTGTGATGTTAAGGGCCAGGTCTTAATCCTGATCTAGGTCTACCTCTACCTCTTTTTTCCTATCTCTGTTAGTAATATATCTCGTACTATTCCCCAAAAATGCCTTACAACATATCCTGCCCTTCTATTTCTATTTTTTTTTTTGTTTTCCACAGATATCTTTATTCCCCTACTATTTCAAAAACCTCTTTATTATTAACTTTGTCTGTGCATGCTATCATCCTCATACATCTGAAACACAACATTCCAGAAGGCTGCTATCTCTTTCTGTCTGCTTTTCGTACTGCCCCTATTTCATAGACATACTGTGCTGTGCTCCACACATATGATTTCAGCAATTTTCTTTTCGTTTCTATGTTTGTTGTCTTTGAACATAGCCGCTGTTCGTTCTTGTTAGATGCAGTTGTGTCCCCTTCTATTGTTTTACAATTATTTACTCTATTTCCCTGATTTTCAGTGGTATGTGGAAGGTGGTGCCCAAGGTCACGGGGTTGAATTCCGACATGGTCCGTTTGAAAAATGTTAGGCGAGCATTTTTCATAAAAATACACTTTCGTTCGGCTGAGAGGTAAAATGGAGGTCCCGGGTGTGAGTGTTGTCACGCACGTTAAAGATCCCTACCTTGCTTGGAACAGCAAGGGTTCGGCAAAATTCGAAATTTTCCAGGTAAAAAAAACTCGCTTTCTGGCCAATGTAGTACTTTCGGGTGGAGCATTGAAAAATCACATGTAAGGTATGTGAAGGTGGGCGGCTCCGTGGCGTGGTTGGTATGTATGTGACTACTGCAACCAAGTTACGGGTTTAAATCCCGACATGGTTCGTTTGAAAAATGTTAGACGAGCATTTTTCACAAAAACACACCCTCATTCAGATGAGAGGTAAAATGGAGGTCCCATGTGTGAGTGTTGTCACACAAGTTAAAGATGCCTACCTTGCTTGGAACAGCAAAGGTTCGGCAAAATTCTAAATTTTCCAGGTAAAAAAAAACTCGCTTCCTGGTCAATGTAGTATCTTCAGGTGGAGCATTGGAAAAAAATCACATGTAAGATATGTGAAAGTGAGTAAGCAGCCGGTGGCTGCCAAGTTCCCCAGCATTTGAACATTTTACGAATTAATAGTTTTTCCAATATATCCTTTTGCACAATCAACATTAGTTGAAAATATTTCACAGCCAACACCTGTAGTTGTTTATAATAATCATCAGATTTAAGTGCATTTATTTTTTCGTCATTAGGTTTTCTGTCTTGAGACTGGTTGAACACGTACCTCCACTTATTTATATTCTGAGCTAGTGTACACAGTTCCCTGAAATTCCCACAACAGCCTGTATACAGCTTGGTTTCCCTTCTATTGTTTTCTAATTATATGCCTTATTTCACTAGGATTCAGTGGTATGTGAAGAGGGTTAAGCAGTCTGTGGTTACCAAGATCCCCCAACACTTAAACGTTTGCCGACTTAATAGTTTTACAGTAAATCCTTTCACACAATTAACATTATTTGAGAATATTGCACAACCAATACCTGTAGTTGCTTCATCGTATTTAAGTACCGATATTTTTTTCGTCATTAGTTTTTCCATCTTGGGACTGGTTGGACGTGTACCTCCATTGATTTCTACTCCGAGCTAGCCTATACATTTTCTTGAAATTCACATAGCCTACATTTTTCACTATCTGCGTGCAATAGTTTAACCTAGGTCTACCTCTACTTCTCTTTTTTCCTATCTCTGCTTCTAATATATGCTGCACTATTCCCTCATGCCTTAGTATGTGACCTATCATTCTATCTCTCCTATTTTTTACTGTTTTCCACATATTTCTTTCTTTCTCTACCATTTCTAATACCTCTTTGTTCTTAACTTTGTCTGTTCATGATATCTTCATCATATATTTGTAGCACCACATTTCAAAGGCTTCTACCTTTTTCTTGTATGCTTCTCCTACTGTCCAGGCTTCACAGTCGTACAGTGCTGTGTTCCACATATACATCTAAGCAATCTTTTCCTTGTGTTTATGTTTGTTGTCTTTGAACACAGTAGTTGCTTTTGCTTGTTAAATGTAGTACGACCTTGTGCTAATCTTTGTTTTATATCTTTTACACTTTTCCCACCTTGCATTATTTGGGTTCCTAGGGAGCAGAAAACCTTAACCTCTTGTAAGTTCTCGTTTCTTTTTGTATTCTGGTTTTAGACTTATTTTCCCTTCCTTTACATACTAGTACTTTAGTTTAATTTTTGTTGGCTTTTATACTATATCTCACTGTCGGTACTGTTTCCATTTCATTAAGAGTTGCTTCTAACTTTTGCTCGCTAGATACTAATACCGCTACATCTTCTGCAAATCTAAGCATATCGAACGTTTGTCCCTGCATAATAATTCCAAATGCCTTCTTGCATTTGACAGTATTCATTGCCTCTTCGATGTACAAGTTAAAAATTAACGGGTATAGGATACACCCTTGTCTCGTCCAGTTTTCTAATATTTACTTCTCCATGCTCCTGCTTTATTTCCATTACCGCTGTTTGTTCTTTGTATAAGCTATGGACTATCCGTCTATTCCTATAACTCATTCCAATCTTTTTGAGGATATTGGTCATTTTTTCTTCATTTTACATTGTCAAATACTTCTTGCAGATCTACAAATCCTATATACGCACTTTCAACTTGTTCATATTGTTTTCTCTATTATCACTTTTAAAGCTAAATGGCTTTCTGTGTTCCCCTATTTGACCTAAACCGAAATTGATCTTCTAGTATTTCTTTAGCTCTTCGTCCATCTTGTACAATTCTAGTTAACTTATTGCTTGAAAATTTTCACATTCATCCCCACCTTTCTTTTTTTTGGTATAATGACTGTGGTGTTACGGTTGTTGGCTCCGTGGCGTAGTTCGTATGTGCATGACTACTACACCCAAGATCCCGGGTTTGAATCCTGACACGGTCTGCTTGAAAAATGTTAGGCGGATATTTTTCACAAAATACACCGTCGTTTGGATGAGAGGTAAAATGAAGGTCCCGTGTGTGAGTGTTGTCACGCACGTTAAAGATCCCTACATGGCTTGGAACAGCAAGGGTTCGGCAAAATTCAAAATTTTCCAGGTAAAAAAACTCGTCTCCTGGCCAATGTAGTACCTTCGGGTGGAGCATTGGAAAATCACATGTAGGGTGTTACTGTTGAAATCTTTAGGTGTCTTACCTGTCTCATACATATAATAGTTGGAAAACATTCTGTTACTGCTTGCCCAGAAGCGTTTACAGTTTCTGCTTGTACCTTATCTATACCCGGTGCCTTGTCGTTTTCAGACTTTTTAATACTAATTAAAAGTCACTTCTAAGTATAGGATATTCCAAGTTATCCTTTTCAATGCCTGTTTTCTGTACTAGTGCTTCTAGTTCCGGTCCTGAAAATAAATTCTCAACAATGAGCAGTTGTGCTGAATAGACGTACAGCTGCGCACTTCGTAAATATATCAGTGCGATAAGTGAACTAGTTTAAACTCATTAATATTACTGTTATTTGGTGTTAGCTGCATTGCTGGTGAGTTAATTGAACGTATTAAATTGTAAAACATATTTCAGTATATCTTTTACCCGCGATCAACTCGAAGACATTAGTCAAATAATTTCTGCAACAACAAGCAAATTGCTAAAGAACATAAACTTTATTAAGGCTATCACTGATGCGGTCACTCAGACTGTCTCAGAACATTTGAATACAAAATTAAATGCTCAAAATGAAATAATTGCAGAACTAAAGACTGAGGTCAACAACTTAAAAGCCGTAAATGAAACATGTGTACAGAAATGCAATAACTTAGAGCAATATACACGGCAAAATTCTCTTAGAATTTATGGTATGGCAGAACATACAAATGAGGATATTTTGGAAAGCATTTTATCTATGTTTGATAAAAATCTCAGTATTGTTATAAATTTTTTTTTTACATTAAAACTTACACTACTGTATTTAATATTTTTGTCGATGTAATAACATTAGGCAACTATATTTAATATCTGGTCTTATACCAACATTTCACCAACTGAAATAATAGACATGATTGTGATATGTCTTCATACGAAAATAGTGAATTGAACCTGTATATAGGCAACACTATTTACTCGTGTGTGTGGTTCGTGTGTCGTTAATGCTATTCACTAGTCTTTGCTTTATCGACTATTTGAGGTATTTAAATTTATTGTTTATAACGAATATCTTGTTTGTTGTTCCTTCTGAGATAAAACAGTAGATATGGTGTTTGATTGCTTTGCGGTGTAAGAACACTTTCTTCAGGTATGGCTTTTACTATTGTGTCGTCATAGCGTAACCAGCTCGCAGAGGCTATATGGTACGCATCGGTTAAGTAATGACCTTTAGTTGCTGTTTACCTTCGTGATAAACTACTGCTAACAATTTGTACTGTTTTTCTTTATTATTATGTTTCGTCTGTTATGATATTAGTTTAGGATCAATTTTTAGATCAATCGGGAATTTCACTGATTTCATTATTTTATAACATCTTTTTAATTTGTAATTAATGCATTTGATGTGTAGTATCAGTACGATTGGGAGCTCTTCTGGCATGATTTCTTCCCACGCTTCAACCTTTTTATTTGTCTCTGATAATATTATGCCATGTGATCGGGTAACTCAGGGAAGGTGGAGCGAAGTAGGCACCCCTGAAGTTCCACCTCCCGGAGCAGTGAACTGTAATTGTCGAGGGGTAGACACTAGTGGAAGAAATGCGAAGAGACGAAGGACCGAGTAGTAGGAAATAAACACTATTGCAATATAACAACTCACAACGACAATCTGGTGAACTTTATGGAGTGAGTAAATTAAACAATTAATCGTACACCATGTAGTAAGAGGATCATATATTATAACGTCAATAAGAATTAGAAATACAGCGAAAAGCACAATTTACAGTATATTAAATTTCTGAATTATTCGAACTTGTATAAACGTACTACTTTAAATCACACTATTATGAATTCATCGTACAATGCCGCGTATATCAAGTTCACTAACGTATTTTGTATGATACGTCAATGGAAAGGGTCATTGCATTAATACCACACAAGTACGAGATAACTTGTTGTGATACCAGATTAAGAAAAATGGTTATTATTTACTATTATAACCGGAAAGATCAATAACGATTGGACAATTGTAAGAAATTTACATACATCCGGAAAAAACACGCACCTGTGTTGAGAAAATACAAATTACTACGCATAATGATTGCCTCGTATTTCAGTTAATCAATAACTATTACGATAGGAACGATTCATTACAATTTTGCACACTAGAAATAATTTAGAACAGCGTTTTAGCATAAAGATAATTACAGCCCGCGGAATACGTCTGTAACCTAGGAAAGTTGAAGCAAAACTCTGTTGTTTGTCTATTAAACGAAGGCAGGTGAACGATAGACCGCGTTGCACGTGCCTCAAGGTTATCTTCCTGCCTGTAGGGCAGGCTATTAAATAGAATTGAACATTGATATGCTCTAAGAAGTAATAATAGAGCATTTTTGAACGTAATTAATCTTATTGAAAATAAAGAAGATTTTACAAATACGAAATAATTTAGGAAACTCCAACATACTCCCCCGCGTTGAAGCAACGCTTCGACAAAAAAAGAAACCAGAACAGAAAGGAGAGCAACGAAGGAGGAAGAAAGAAGAAAAATGTTTTGTTCATTCGAGCCGGATCAGGGATCACGAGTCGAATCTTGACTTGAAGAATGAATTTGATTTGGCAAAAGACACAATTTAGTTATTGGTCTTATGTAGTCGCCAGTTGTTGTATGAATTTTGACAGTTCATTTACATTTCCAATGCTCCACCTGTAGGTACTACATTGGCCAGGAGGCGAGTTTTTTGTTGCCTGGAAATTTAGAATTTTGCCGAACCCTTGCCGTTCCAGGCAAGGTAGGGATCTTTAACGTGCGTGACAACACTCACACGGGACCTCCATTTAACCTCTCATCCGAACGAGGGCGTAATTTTGTGAAAATGCTCACCTGCCATTTTTCAAGCAGTCGGCCGTGTCGGGATTTGAACTGTATGAATTTTGACAGCACGAACTTTTCCGTCGCAGCCAGGAATTGTCGCTAAGACACGGGCGAGAACCCATTGAAGAGGAGGAGTGTCATCTTCTTTGACTAACACTAGGTCATTTTACTTTAAATTTTCTTTTTCTTCAAACCATTTTGGTTTATTTTGCAAACGATTGAGATACTCTACAGACCAACGTTTCCAAAAGATTTGCTGAATCTGTGATATCTTTTGATAAAGTGAAAGTCTATTTTCAGAAATATTTGAGACATCTTTTTCTGGATAAGAAGTTAATGCAGAACCAATTAAAAAATGTCCAGGGGTTAGACAGCTCAAATCAGAAGCATCATTAGATAAGGGACTTAGAGGTCTAGAGTTCATTATAGCCTCTATTTGGCATAATATTGTTAGAAATTCTTCATAGGTGAAACTTTGGTTACCTAGGATTCTTTTCATATGGTATTTCGCACCTTTTATGGTGGATTCCCATATACCACCCCAATGAGGGGATTTTGGAGGGATAAATTTCCATGAGGTTTCATTTTGAGAAAGAAAATTAGAGATCATCAGAGAGTTATTTTTATTTTTGAAAAAATCATAAAGATCTTTGAGTTGGTTTTTTGCACCTGAGAAATTTGTAGCGTGATCGCTATAGATTGTTGACGGATTTCCACGTCGCGAAATAAATCTTTTAATGTAGATAGAAAGGATTCCGTAGATAGACTTGTAACTACTTGATGTGTACAGCTTTTGTAGCCATACAAACGAATATTGCTATATAGGCTTTTATTTTGGGAGCTTTACGCAGCCCAGAAGATTTTAAGAGAAAGGGGCCACCAAGTCGACACCTGATTTGTGAAAAGGCCTCGCAACATTGACTCTGTCTTGAGGAGGTCTGCCATTATTTGTTTAGAAAACTGATTGCTAAATCTGAAACAAGTAATACAATTTCGAATTAACCTTTTGGTTTCTCGTAAACCATTAAGTGGCCAAAATCTCAGCCGAACGTTTGATAGGGTTGTTTGGGCACCTGCGTGTCCTAAACGATTATGCTCATACATAAGAATCAATTTGGTTATTTGATTTTTGGAAGGCATTAGTAATGGATGTTTTTGTTGATAAGAAATGCTAGCGTTTCCTAGACGACCGCCAACTCGTAGAAGTCCAGTGGAATCTAAAAAGGGAGACAAAGAATGCAACTGTTTATTTGACAGTTGTTTATTTTTTGAGAGTTCCGACAGTTCTTTTGAGAAATATTTATTTTGTGTTTGTTTAATAATGAACTGTAATGATACCTCTAGTTCTTGAAGTGTTAGGGCACCGGAGATTCGATTGCCTTTGGCAATATCAATAAAACGAAATATGTACGCAAAGGCGCGTAACAAACGAGAGAAATTAGAAAAACGCTAGAAAATTTCTTCAATGTAAGTTAGGAGTTGTGAATCATTGTGAGTCACAAGATGCGATTTTCTTTCTTCTGGCAATTTTAAGGTAATTAGAGATTGATCTACTGTTAGATCTAGACAAGGATTTAACAAAAACTTAGGACCTTGCCACCACGAATCATTACTAAGAATCTCGCGGACAGACAGGCCTCGTGATAAAGGATCGGCTGCATTTTCGGACGATTTTACGTGTCGCCACTTAAAATCAGAAGTTGTTTCTTGTATTTGAGAAACACGATGTGAAACAAAAATAGACCATCTGCTGGCGTGACTTTTACACCAGGCTAAGGCTATTAATGAGTCGGTCCACAAATTTACCGAGTCAAAATTTATTTTATTTTTGAAAATTTTTAATAGTAATCTTACGAGTTTTGAAAGAAGGAGCATAGCACAAAGCTCAAGTCTAGGAAGTGTAATTGTTTTAACAGGGGCTACCCTTGACTTGGAAGAAATTAACTTAGAGGAAATGGTGCCGTCTGCATATATAGCACGTAAATACACACAGCCACTGTATGCGGCTAAGCTTGCATCAGCAAAACCATGAAGTTCAAAACAGCACAAGTTATTTTGAAGGATTTACTTAGATCTTTGTTAGAGAATATTTTAATATTCACCAATTTATCGGCGATAGTAGAGCTTTCGTTGATGCCAGAAACATTCATAGTTGTGTTGTGAGTTTTGCACGGTAGTTGATCAGCTAATTTTTGTGTGATAAATGAGTTTTGGCTACCAGTGTTAAACAACAGCTTGGCCGAAATAATTTCTCCGTATTTAGAGCAGAGAGTTACTTTGGTCGTAGCTAGGAGGACATGGCAATATTTTACCGAATGGGCTGAATGGGTAATCAAATTAGACATATGCTTAGCATCGTCTTTAGAAATTGGTGCACAAGAATTTTCTTGTGCAAAGGAATCATTTTGCGAACTAGGAACTTTCTTGTTTGTTTGTGAATTTTTATTTTGGAAATTAGATTTAGGAGAGAAGTTACTTTTATAACTAGAACTTGTAATCGGAAGAGATTGATCGCCCAATCCTTTGTCTATGTGTAACAAAGAATTATGCGATTTAGAACAAAAAGAACATTTTTGGGTAGAAGAACAATTTGCAATATTGTGCTTGCCTAAGCAGTTAAAGCACAACTTATTCGATTTAACGTAGTCAACTTTTTCTTGATATCTTAGATTTTTGAAGGAAATGCAGGGAAAAAGGAACACCTAAGAACTTGTTGGAATTTTTCGTGATTGGCGACTGGAGCAGAGTGATAAACAGAAATTGATTTTCTTTGCAATTTGGGACTTGCAACATCAATATTTTCTAAGACAGAACTCCTTTTTTCTAAGAATTTTATAAAATTTTCCAAATTGGGAATTATAGAATGATCTCTTTCCATTTCATAAGCACGTTTTGTATTGAAATCCAACTTTTTTTAGAAAAGAAATATTAAAATAATATTCCATAAATCTTCGTAAGAAAAATTTAAATTTTTGAGAGATTGAATATTTTTCTGAATGGTAGCCAATTCACGCAGTGAACTTGACTTACATTTTGTCATGATTGGAGTTTCTAACATTGCTGATAAATGAGAATTGACTATAACAAATTTGTTTTCAAATCTACTTTTCAAAATATTTAAAGCGATATGAAAATTTTCATTTGTAATTGGCAAAGAATCAATTAAATGCAGAGGTTCATTTTTTAAATAACTTTTAAGATATACTAAGCGCTGAATGTTTGATAATTGAGAATTTTTTATTATAAGAGCATCGAAAAGTTGATAAAAGATTCAAATTCTTTTATATCTCCGAAAAGGTTTGAATTTTGATTTCCGGCAACTTGACTGCCGTTGATTGAGGATTACTTAAAGAGGATTGAAAACTATCATCTTGATTTTCAATGGCTTCCGTTTGCTTTCTTCTTAAATTAGCAATACATTGAGTAAGATTACTTGCAAGAGAGAAATATTTGTCTTCTATGACGGACCTGTCTTCTACATCAAGAACTTCTTCCGAACAAAGAATTTCTATTTCGTCTTGAACTTTTTCGTATGAATTAAACAAAGAATGCACCCGTTGCAATCTGATTTCAAATTCGAGTGATGTGTTACAAGTGTCCGCACTTTGAGCGAACCACGATTCTATTCGCGTAAAGGAGCCTTTGACCGAGGCTCTAGACTTTTTTAAATTTTCTAAGCTCATATTGAATTTTTTAGACATTAATGTTTATAGAAAATATCATGCACTTTTTGCACAACAGTTTAACAGATAGAAAAGTAAAAATGGAATAAGCTCACCCAATTAATCGCTGCTTGTTGTTGAGTTTCCAGGAATCTTCCAGAAATCTAGGCGAACTTGACAATGTGTGTTCAGGAACTAGTCTTCTTTCCAATAGAAAGGCTGGCTTCCAGGAATATCCAGGAAATCCGTCTCTGAAGGACCACTTCTATGATCGGGTAACTCAGGGAAGGTGGAGTGAAGTAGGCACCCCTGAAGTTCCACCTCCCGGAGCAGTGAACTGTAATCGTCGAGGGGTAGACACTAGTGGAAGAAATGCGAAGAGACGAAGGACCGAGTAGTAGGAAATGAACACTATTGCAATATAACAACTTACAACGACAATCTGGTGAACTTTATGGAGTGAGTAAATTAAACAATTAATCGTACACCGTGTAGTAAGAGGATCATATATTATAACGTCAATAAGAATTAGAAATACAGCGAAAAGCACAATTTACAGTATATTAAATTTCTGAATTATTCGAACTTGTATAAACGTACTACTTTAAATCACACTATTATGAATTCATCGTACAATGCCGCGTATATCAAGTTCACTAACGTATTTTGTATGATACGTCAATGGAAAGGGTCATTGCATTAATACCACACAAGTACGAGATAACTTGTTGTGATACCAGATTAAGAAAAATGGTTATTATTTACTATTATAACCGGAAAGATCAATAACGATTGGACAATTGTAAGAAATTTACATACATCCGGAAAAAACACGCACCTGTGTTGAGAGAATACAAATTACTACGCATAATGATCACCTCGTATTTCAGTTAATCAATAACTATTACGATAGGAACGATTCATTACAATTTTGCACAATAGAAATAATTTAGAACAGCGTTTTAGCATAAAGATAATTACAGCCTGCGCGAATACGTCTGTAACCTAGGAAAGTTGAAGCAAAACTCTGTTGTTTGTCTATTAAACGAAGGCAGGTGAACGATAGACCGCGTTGCACGTGCCTCAAGGTTATCTTCCTGCCTGTAGGGCAGGCTATTAAATAGAATTGAACATTGATATGCTCTAAGAAGTAATAATAGAGCATTTTTGAACGTAATTAATCTTATTGAAAATAAAGAAGATTTTACGAATACGAAATAATTTAGGAAACTCCAACACCATGGATTTTCTTTTTTGGTATAAAGAAGTTTAAAAGCTTCTGCTATAGTTGTTATTTTCTCTATGTGTAGCTGTATTGTAAAAAAGGGTTGAATATTATAAGTATCTGAACCATCTGCTCGATGTATCTTAGAACATAATGAACCTCCGAAAATATCTGTGATAGGGGCATGAATATTACAATTGTAGCGTGTGATAGGGTCTTTCTTTTTATGTCTCATTGATTCGAGTGCTTTGTCTTCATTATAGTTTATGGAAAAGTTTTCTTTAGGTGTATCTTGGTTGTTAACTAACTTGATTAACTCTAGCATTTCGTCATTCAAATCATTAAGTAGTCAACCTAGAAACTTTTCCGCGTTTTCTTGTAGTCCCTTGATTACAAAAGTGTCGTTACGAACATCATTAAGTAATCTGTGTATCCAAGTGGGCTCAAAAGACATCTGACACTCGTGCTGTATTTATTTTTCTAATATTTATCTAAGACTTCTCTATTCCTCTGATCTGTTGGAAGATCATTAAACTCTTTGATAAACTTTCAATGTGATGGCTGTAATAAATGGATATGTAATGATTGCTCTGGGGTATGCTCATCTGAAATTAGGTGCATGCAACCCAAAAAGCATGTACTAAAATTTTACTGTTCAGGTTGTAATGATGCGAGAAATGCTGAACATTCCTTCAAGGATAGGTTACATACCCTTGAATGTACCTTTAAAAGAGCACTTGATGAAATTAAACAAGAAATTAAGGCAATTAGAGAAATACAACCACAATCAGAATTGAATCATGTCAGCTATAGCAATGTACTGAAACAAAAAAAGGAATCTGTTGTTATAAGATCAAAAGATATAGTGCAAAATTCTGACATAACTAAAACTGTAATAAAGTCGCAAGTTGACCCTAGTAATATAGCTGTCACAGGAATACGTAAAGCATCTAAAGGAGGTATCATAGTGGATTGTAAAAATCTAAGTGAATCTGATAAATTAAGAACTGAAGCTATTAATAAATTAGGTAAAAGCTATGTAATCAGTGTTCTAAAAAAATAGGATTGCCAACAATAATGGTTACAGGACTATCAGAAAATTGGAATGAAGATAAATTATTGGCAACTTTAAAAACACAAAACGACATCCTACGTGTAGTAGTAAATAAGATTGAAAAAACCACACAATCTGGCATTAAATGATGCATAAAACTGGAAACCGATGGTAAAACATTTTTTGAAATTATAAAACAACAGAAACTCAATGTAGATTGGGATAGATGTAACGTTTATGAAGATGTTAATCTAACACGATGTTACAAGTGTAATGGCTTCAATCATAAAGCCGACAAATGTACCCAATTTTTGAGCTGTCCTAAATGTGCTGGCAATCACAAATACACCGAATGTCAAGTAACTAAATATAGATGTGTTAACTGCATTGGCATGGTAAAGAATCAAAAACTAGACATTGATGTTGAGCATGCAGCTTGGGATAGAGATTATCCCGTCTACAAAAAAAAAAAAAAAATAGAGCAAAAAAGAAATACAATTGATTCTCCTCTAATGCAGAACATTTTTTATCAAAATAACTCCTGGATGTAGAACCATAATTCATGATCACAAACTGTCAGTGTGCCATTTCAATATTCGCTCTTTACTATCTAACTTTAGCTCATTTATTTACTATATTGATAATCTCAATTTTTCTATTATTGCTTTGTCAGAAACATGGTTAACCCCCGACATTTCCTCAAATTGCATTATTATACCTGGGTGGGAAATCTTGCGTGCTGATCGTATAAATCGAGATGGATGAGTAGCTTTCTATGTTAAACAAAACTTGAGATTTCGCACTCTCGCTACTGATTATCTTTTAAACACACAACTGGAACAACTTTGGATAAGTGGACTATTGATAAACTTAAAATCGCTATTGATGTTATCTATAGACCTCCAAATGTACCTATAACCACCTTAGATAATCTGGAAACTGTATTAGCAAATCTAGCTATTACAGTGGATGAAGTTATACTAACTGGAGATGCTAATGTGAACTTTTTGGCAGCTGACCACGAACGTACTTACTTTAATAATATTTTGCAATCCTTCAATCTACGCCAAATTATTAGTGAACCAACTCGGATAATGGACTCCTCATTCACCTTAATCGATGTAATATGTGTTAGTAACAACCTGAAGCTACTAGAATATGGAACTCTTAATACTGAAAATTTGTCAGATCAGTGTCTTGTGTACTGCTACTTTAATTGTGAAATTATAAAACCTCGACCAAAGCAATTACATTCCGTGATTTTCGATTTCTTAACACAGACGTATTTGCTAGTGACGCATGGAGAATACCCTGGAATAATATGGACAATCTTTATTGCTTAGATGATAAAGTGATTTTTTTTAATTCAGCTTTAGTTATGCTGTTTGATATGCAATCCCGACACGGTCCGCTTGAAAAATGTTAGGCGAGCATTTTTCACAAAAATACACCCTCGTTCGGATGAGAGGTAAAAATGGAGGTCCCGTGTGTGAGTGTTGTCACGCACGTTAAAGATCCCTACCTTGCTTGGAACAGCAAGGGTTCGGCAAAATTCAAAATTTTCCAGGTAAAAAAAACTCGCTTCCTGGCCAATGTAGTACCTTCGGGTGGAGCATTGGAAAATCAAATGTAATGTTTGATATGCATGCTCCTTATAAGACTATCATTATTAAGAAGCCCTCAAAGCCATACATTACTGAAACTATTAAACAAATTATTACTCTTAAAGATAAAGCTTTTAAGAAATTTAAGCTAACTAAACTAGACTCTGATAAACAATACTATCGAAATCTGAAAAATTATTTGACATTTGCAATAAAGCAAGAAAAATGTTGTTATATTCAGCAACAGATACCTAAATTTAAAAATAACCCTAAAAAGATGTGGTCGAAGTTTGAAACCTGGAATATGCCCACAAGGAATGTCAATGAGATTGATCCAGCCATTATGAATGCTGAACTTATAAATAACTTCTTTTCTACAATGGTACTGAGGTCTAATGTCAACAATGAACTAATTTCCTTTTTTAGAGACAATGTTCATAAAAATGTCCATAATAATTTTGAATTTACTGAAATTACTAATAAAGAGTTACAGACTACTCTGCATCAATTAAAATCTAATGCAGTCAGAGCAGATGATATTAACTTAAAGATGCTTCAGATTACTTATCCGTTCTGTGAAACGGCATTGCTATACATAAACTATTCTCTAAGATACGGCGAAGTACCCTTGATATGGAAAAGGCCATTGAAATCCTCTAGCTAAAACGAATAAGGCCACATCGATTACACAATTACGACCTATCAGTATCTTGCCTACACTTTCCAAACTTATTGAAAAAATTGTAGGTACTGTCGCATATTAATACTCATAATTTGCTACCTGTTACCCAGTCAGGATTTAGAACAGGCTACAGTACTTCAACTGCTCTTATGAAGATAGTGAATGATCTAACAGTGGCTATAGTAATTCACAAATATCATTATTAGTTTTACTTGACTTCAGTAAGGCCTTTGATACTATTCATCATGAGCTATTAATTGCAAAGCTACATTTTTATGGATGTGGCCATACGGTCATAAGATGGTTCTCAAGCTATCTGTATAATAGAACCCAAGTTGTGCAAGTAAATAATCAAATATCAAGTGAACTTGTTCTCACACAAGGTGTCCCTCAAGGTAGTGTTTTAGGGCAGCTTCTATTTGCACTTTTTACATCTGATCTAGTGTCTAAACTGACTACAGATTGTTTCGTACATTTCTATGCTGACGATACTCAGTGCTATATGTCATGTGATCCACTAAAAATAAATCACACTGTAAAACTACTAAACTTTAATCTTTCAGCAATTTCTGCCTGATCAAACAACCATGGTCTATTACTTAATGGATCTAAATCTCTGTTGATGTGTGTTGGTACAAGTGCTTTGCGTCAAAAATCTTTTTCTGTGCTAACCAACAGTGTTTGTGTTGATGGGGTCAATCTGGTGTTCTCAGAGTATGTGAAAAACCTGGGTGTTTATTTGGACTGCAACTTAAACTTCCAAACGCATGTACTTAAAAAGTCATCACTATGTTATGTTAAACTTAAAACCTTATACCAATTTAAGTACATCTTGCCAAAATCTATTAAGTGGTACCTCATTAATTCCTTAGTACTAAATAACATAGACTACTGTTGTGGAGTATATTACTATCACATGACCTCTTGTTTTAAAAATAAGTTACAAATTCTTCAGAACTGCTGTTTTCGCTATGCTTACAATGTAAATAGGAGTGAGCATATTACACATCACTACATTGATGCAAATGTTTAAAAGTTTAAATATCGCTTTTGTCTGTTATACTCCTGTACATTGTACAAAATTATAAGTAGTCGTATTCTACCTTACTTACCTAGTTTGTTATGTAAACGTTCTCTTATACATAACTGGCAAGTAAGACAAGACACCTACAATATCAGCAAACATACTACAACGAAATATAAAAGTTGTTTTGAATATACTGCTGTTAGTATTCTTAACAAATGGCCCCACCTGTTTATAGAAAGTAATACAATTTACAATTTCCGAGTTAAGCTTAAGGAACTATTGTTTTTAAATCAGAGTAATTTATAATTACATTCATTATGTATGATACATTTTATTATACTTCTATTTCATCTTTTTGGGTAGGGTTGAAAAACTGTCTTATACAGAACTCCACCTATTGGGTTTTTCTTTCTTTTTATTAAGGTTTAATTTGTTTTGTATGTTTGTTTATACTATTTGTTTACTTTATATGTTTTTTAAATTTTAACCCAATAATGCTTATAATAATAATAATAATCTTGTAAAATGTTAATGTGGGTGGCCGCCTATTGTTCCGTCATCTAAATACCAAACGGTTAATTCGCTTGTTAAAGATTTGGCCAAGTTCTGGATCGTTATACTGAATAATAACGGGCCCATTGGATTCCCTTGTTGGCTACCGACTTCTGAAGAAATATTTTCTCCATGTATTAATAAAGATGGTCTTGAGCATGATGATATCACGTAATTGTATAATTCTGGGAAATGTGTATGTGTTGCTATTAAGATATGTTTTGTATTGATGCTATTAAAGGTATTACAAAAGTCTATTTTCAATAAGCATTTCTGGTTTTCTTTTTGTATGTTATTTTGTTTATTAATCAATTCCTTGCAATATGTTCGGACGGCATGAACTGCTCCCTTGGCTTCTATTGAAATACCACATCCTAGTTGTAATGGGTAGAATAGGTTATCAGCAGTGTCTTTGACAGAACGTGTGACGATTTTGGAGCATAGTCTTCTCAGGGTGCAACCGATTGCGATTGGACGGATACTACCATTGGGTTTCTTGAGGACAATTAAGCGTGCTCCAAAGAGAAATTTGCACACTTCATTGTTGACGTGTCCTCTTGAAACCGAGTTTACAAAGGATGTAAGTACACGTAGATGTTGTCTAGCAGAGTCTCCAATTCATAAGGTTATCATTTCTTGTAGGTGGCAAGGACAAAGTTCATCGAAACCTGCAGAAGAATGTCTGTTGAAGGAGCATATTGCATTTTCGACTTCTTGAATAGATACTTTCAATGAACTATTTAAGGGTGGTTGTGTATTGAGTGCGTCTGGGGATTTATCTTCATTGTTTCAAGTATATTTAGGATGAAGGGACAATAGTTCTTTGTGAGTTAGTGCGGAAGGTCGAATAATATTGGAAGTAGATGAGCCAATACGAGCGGCGCCTTAAATATTACCTTCTTCTATTTTTGATGTTATTATGCGCGTGCGGAATGCGTCATAAGACAGTTTCTCTTTGTGTCGTTTAAATTTGCTATAACATGGTAACTTTCGATCATTAATATTAATTGATTTTGTGGGGTACTGATTTAGAGCTTCTTTAACTTTATTTGTTAATGAATCCCCGTCGTTTATTTCGGTCACAGAAAAACAGGTTCGCGCATAAACAAATAAGTTTATTCATTCTGTAAAAGTATTTTCTTTTATAATTTCGTTTAACAGCCGTCGAAAGACGTTTGCGGCCGACGGTCTGGCGGCTATGGGAATATGTGGAAGTGTTGCACATACTATTTTTAAATTTTCTAATAGTTCTAAACTTAAATTATCCTTACTGTTGTTGTTCATAGTTGTATTTTTAGCTTCTAACGAGGGTGGTTTTTCGTTATTTTCTATCACGGTGTTCAAATTGTTTTGTTCTTGAGGGTTTTTTTTTTGAAAGATTCGTGTTCTAGTTTAAAATGGTTTTTGATTGAACGTACATCTGTGTGACATTTATCACAATAATGAACATTTAAACTCTACTTTTGAATTGCTATTATTGTCAAGATGTGTTCTGAGTGATTGGTAACTGTTATAGATCCTATTACAGCTTCCACATAAGAAACCATTATTATCCAGTGGGAAGTTTATTTGTTGTGACTGGTTTAGGTATATTGAATTCTTGAGAATAAATGTACTGTCAGATGATTCGTCAATTTTGATGTCATTGTTCCTTTCAATTTTAATCATTTATATTTCAATTCGATATTTTGTAAGGGTTTTAACTGATTTTTTATTTGCTCCAAAAACAAAAAGTAAAATTAACCAATTGACAAAACCTCTGTAATTATTGAAATCTGAATAGAGATCACATTGATCATATTGCTGTAAGCCCTGTTATTGTGAAGTTTGTATTGTATTGCCACCGACAGTTAGTTTGTTCAAAAAAGAAGATGCTGAAAGGTAGTAAAATTTCAGTCAGAGAAGATCTTACTAGTTACCGCGTCAAAATTTTACGTGCAGCTTCTGAGAAATATACATTTAAAAATACATGGTCCAGAGATGACAATATTTATGTAAAATCCAATGGAGCTGTTAAACAAGTTTGTTTGATTGCCGATATTTAGTTGCTCTATAATTACATATGACACTAACATATTCAGAGTGCCTTTAATTTTATTTTTAGTTTAAACTGAATTACACTAATTTGGGAAAACTGCAGACTGCAGCTCCCAAATATTGGTTCACCTAAAATACACTGTAATGTAACACAGTTCTAGTTGCGAGTCGCGCACCTACTTCAAATTGTGGCTGCAACTGTTGTAACTGAAATTGTTGGTATTTGGTGGTTCCATATAAATTGTTTTGTTAAAAAAATATTGAATATTTGTTTTTGTATAAAATTATTAGAGATTTACTTAAGGTTACTTAAACTAGTATTGTATTGTACCAGATTAGATAGTACAGCGTCTTCACTTGTTATATTATTTCGTGAATTCTGGTAACATTTGTTGATTAATAGTTATAATTATAAGGAGACGGTATATGGTAAAAGAATATGAAGCAAAATACCTGTTTAAAATTTTAATTCGATTACCTTCTTGTGGTAGTGCTATGTTAAATTGCTAATCGTACTTTATATTTAGCTACTAATAAATGCTAATCTTATGAAATGGTCACTTCTGAACGTAAGGTCAATACATCCCCATTTTGTTCAAGTTAGGGACACTATCTTAAACCTTGAAATTGATATCCTCTGCTTAACAGAGACATGGTTATCAGATTTAATAAAATCAGAAAATGTTAACATACCTGATTACACATTATTATGTTGTGATAGAAATGGTAGGGGTGGGGGTGTTGCAGTTTGTATTAGGGATATTTTCAAACCTATTGAACTTATCACTTTGAATTCAATTAAACAACTTTGGCTATCCTTAATAATAAACAAGCAAAAAGTGGTGCTTGGGGTTTGCTACAGATCAGAGGTCTATGATCCTTCTTATTTTTTAAATGAATTGGAAACCACCTTATCCTTGTTGACCCCATGTACAGATACAATTTTCCTCTGTGGGGACTTTAATTTTGATTTTTTGGATCTCTGCAATAAATTCACTGTGGCAACGGTGAACTTAGCTCTTAACTTTGATTTGGTACAATTAATCTCAAAGCCGACTAGAATATCAGAACGCAGGCATAGCTTGTTAGACTTAATGTTCTGTACTAATTTGGAAGTTATTTGTATTACTGAGCTTGTCGGTGTAAATATTTCTGACCATGATCTAGTCAGCTGTTCTTTAAAATTCGTTAAACATAAAATTGAAAACTTTAAAACTTATCGCTACTAAAAAATATTAATGTAGACTTCCTTCTAAATGATTTACTAAGTGCCTCATTACATTTTATATAGAGAGTGGCAGATATCGACGATAAGGTGTACCTACTAACAAGAGTGCTGAATGAAATTTCTGACATTCATGCTCCTTGTTGTACGAGGAGGATAACTAAACCTTATGTGCCATGGCTAACAGATGCTCTTAGAAGCATGCAATGCACAAGGGATAACGCTCTGAGAAATTTTAAGAGTTCCCAAAACCCTATGAATTGGGCTCATTATAAGAATTTACGTAATTTAACCACACTAGCTGTTCGTAGAGAACGAAAAGCCTACCTAGAATTAAAATCTTGAGAATCTCCTTCTGCAATATAGAGAACCTTGAAGTCCTTTAATATAACAAATACAAAATGTACTTCCATTCCAGAAGTTTTAAGGGATTTTAATGCACTAAATAACGTACAAAATAGCCAGATTAATTCTGGAATCCATAAATGGACTTTGGATTTTTATAAAAATAAGTTCACAGATTCTGTTTTCTCGTTTTGCTTAATAATCTCGGATGTTGTTACAAAAATTTTGTATTCAATAAAAAGCAAAGCCTAAGTATTATTATGATTAAACTTTGTTGCTTGCACTTACTTCCTTGTTTAATAAATATAATCAATACCTGTCTCCTGGAAGGTGTGTTTCCTAAAAATTGGAAACATGCACTGGTATTAGCACTCCCAAAGTCAAGTAATGTTACAGAATATAAGATGTTGCGCCCCATCAGCATATTGCCAGTTTTATCAAAAATTCTTGAAAAAATTGTTAATAATCAGTTACAAGAATATGTGTTAAATAATGATTTTATTCCACCAACTCAATCGGGTTTCAGAAAGAGCTTTAGTTGTGAATCCATATTGAACTGTATTGTTAACGACATAGTGAGAGCAACAGAAAGTGTTCTGTTAGTCTTCTGTGTCATGCAGATGCTAATTTTCCAGAGCTGGAAATATATTACGCAAATGTTGCACAAGCTTATCTGTGATGAGCTCAGCAATTGTTATTCCTGTGTTGTATTTAAAAGAATATTAATTAAATAATCAGTACTCTTCTTAATCTTCTTTGGGAATTAAACCACTCATAGTTTTTAAAATCATCTTTATTTACGTTTCGATCCATGACCTAGGATCGTTGTCAAAATAATAAAAACTTCAAGTTTGACATTTATGACATAAATTGAAGGCGACTTTCATTTATTGATGTTTAAACTAAGCAAAAATTTTAAAGTTTAAAAGAATGATTGCCTTCAATTTGTGTTATGCCTGGGACCGACTTTTTAGGTAGCCAATATGCTTAACGTGAAATCAGCTGATTAATTTTATTGGTGAATTTTATATAAATTCAATAATTTGGGGATTGGAAAACATTTTTTAACGTTTCTATTTATACAATTGAGTGGATGGTTATTAAAGAAGTGTGTGATTGCGTTACCGTAAGGCTTAAGCAGTCGTTTATTTATATTTATTTTGAGGGGGAAATCATTATGATTTAGGCTACCTCTATGGTAGATTTTAACATGGTTCTGAGGCGACCTTATGGCGGGTTTACACTCAGATACCAATGTTGTTCTATGAAGATTGTATATGGTTCTGAGGCGACCCTAAGACGGGTTTACACATGTCAGATACCAATACTGTTCAACGGAGATTGTATATGGTTTTGAGGTAACCCTATTGTGGGTTTACACTTGTCAGATACCAATGTTTTACAGGGGTTGTTGATATGCTTATTGTTATGTAATTAGTTATTGTATGTATAAATGGAAATCATGTATGTAGGCTGTATTTCATGTTAAATATCGCAAGGAAAACCCAGGAAAACTTGCAATGCTACCTAGATATTGTGGGCATTTGATCTTCATTATTTATTTTTTTTGTTATTTCTTTTAGTATAGGAATCCATTGTTTACTGAAAGTTATTTTTATGTAGGGTTATATAAGCAGCTTCTTTGATTTTGCGTAATTGGTGGTTTTCTTCTTTGTCAATAATTTTTGCGTCCTCCCATTTTATTTTATGACTGGAGTCCCATGCATGTTGGCAAATCATGGATTTTTCAAATTTTCTATTTTATATATATGATTTATGTTCCTTTAATCGAACTTCAAATGGTCTGGAACTTTCCCCTATATAGAGCTTGTTACATTCGCACGGTATTTTGTAGATGCAGTTTTTTGAACTTTATATTGCGTTTTTGGGTTTTGTTTTTGTTAATTGTGCTCTTAGTGTATTGTTGGCTCTAAATACTGTTTTAATTCTAAATTTGTTTCCTATTCTTTGGATTTTTTCGGAGAATCCTTTTATATATGGTATTGAGAGCATTTTTTGGTGTGTATCGTTGTTTTTGTTTTCTTTTTCTATATTTTTAGGGTTTTTATTCATTTCTTTCTCTATTATTCTTTTAGGATATTTGTTTTCTATTAGTGTAAAATTTCTTCATTTGATGATATTAATTTTGCTCTATCATACATGTTTTTGATAATTCCTTGTTTGACACAGTGTGGGTGGTTTGAATCGAAGTTTAAGTATCTGTTTGTGTGCGTTGGTTTTCTGTATACCGATGTATTAATTTGTTGTATCGTTTTTGCTAACTAGAATATCTAAAAACGAAAGTTTTCCATGTTGTTCATATGTGAATTTAATAGTTGGTTCTATTTTGTTAATGGACTCTACAAAGTTTAAATTAGTTCTGTAATATGAGGCCAAATAGCATAGACATCATCTACGTATCTCCACCAGATTAGTGGTTTCAATTTTTGTGTGAATATTACATCTTTTTCGAATTCCTCCATGAATATATTACTAAAGATTGGCGATAGTGAACTTCCCATTGCCATTCCGAAGCTTTGTTTGTAGAACTGATCATTTATTTGAAAATATGTGGTATTGACGCATAAGTCAAGTTATTCCATAATCGATGATATACCTAGTTTTGTTCTTTCTTTAAGGTTGCCATCTTTTTTTAGTTTGTTTTTTATAATATTAAGCGTTTTGTTTATAGGGACATTTGTGAAGAGATTTACTACATCAAAGCTTACCATTGTGTGTGTATTTTCAATTTTATGTTTGATAATTTTCTAAAAGTGTTGGTTGTTTTTATGAAAGAATCCGTTTTGCCTGCTAATGGATTTATAATTTTAGGAGAAATTTTACTAAATTATGGCATGGTGAATCTATGGAGCTTCGATAGGTCTTAAAGGAATGTCTTTTTATGAATTTTGGCAGATCGTAAAAGTGGGGTGGTTTACTGTAATGTGGGACCAGTTTACTTCTTTCTTTGTCTATGAATTCATTTTAAATTTAAATAGAGTTTTGTATATTTTATTTTCAATTGATTTTGTTGGGTCCTTTCTAAACTGGTGTAATTCTCAGTGTTCAATAGTTCGTTGACTTTTGTGTTGTAATCGTTTTATTCATTATTACTGTTGCATTGCCTTTGTCAGCAGGTAGAATTATAATTGAGTTATCGTTTTTTAGATTGCGAATTGCTTTTATTTGTTATTACTTACATTTGGCTTTATTTTGTGATTCTTTTCTATTTCTATTGACAACACAAAAGTCAACGAACTGTTGAACACTGAGAATTACACCAGTTTAAAATGGACCCAACATGCATGGGACTCCAGTCATAAAATAAAATGGGAGGACGCAAAAATTATCGACACAGAAGAAAACCACCAAAAACGCAAAATCAAAGAAGCTGCTTATATAACCCTACATAAAAATAACTTTCAGTAAACAATGGAATTCCAATACTAAAAGAAATAACAAAAAAATAACAAATGAAAATCAAATGCCCACAATATCTAGGTAGCATTGCAAGTTTTTCCTGGGTTTTCCTTGCGATATTAACATGTAATACAGCCTACATACATGATTTCTATTTATACATACAATAACTAATTACATAACAATAAGCATATTAACAACGCCTGTAAAACAGCATTGGTATCTGACAAGTGTAAACCAACCCACAATAGAGTTACCTCAAAACCATATACAATCTCCGTTGAACAGTATTGGTATTTGACATGTGTAAACCCGTCTTAGGGTTGCCTCAGAACCATATACAATCTTCATAAAACAACATTGGTATCTGACAAGTGTAAACCCGCCATAAGGTCGCCTCAGACCCATGTTAAAATCTACCAAAGAGGTAGCCTAAATCATAATGATTTCCCCCTCAAAATAAATATAAATAAACGACTGCTTAAGCCTTACGGTAACGCAAACACACACTTCTTTAATAACCATCCTCTCAATTGTATAAATAGAAACATGTTAAAAAATGTTTGCAATCCCCAAATTATTGAATTTATATAAAATTCACCAATAAAAATTAATCAGCTGATTTCACGTTAAGCGTGTTGGCTACCTAAAAAAAAGTTGGTCCCAGGCCGCAACACAAATTGAAAGCAATTAAACTTTAACAATTTTTGCTTAGTGTACTCAAACCAAATATTTCGAACATCAATAAATCAAAGTCACCTTCAATTTATGTCATAAATGTCAAACTTGAAGTTTTTATTATTTTGACAACGATCCTAGGTCATGGATCGAAACGTAAATAAAAATGATTTTAAAAACTATGAGTAGTTTAATTCCCAAAGAAAATTAAGAAGAATGCTAAACAAACCTCAACAAACATAACAGGGAGTATTTAAATAATCAGTATTTAAATACCTTTTTTTAGGGTTCTGTACCTTATAAGGTATAACAGAACCTTTATAAGATCACTCTCGTGTCCGTCCGTCCGTCTGTCAAAGAGGTTTTTCTCGAAAACTATGTAACGTAAGAATTTGAAATTTGGCACTATGCCTGAGCTGTACAACAGGTCTTGCTGAAAAATACATAATCATCGCTCCTATGGAAATTATGTTTATTCTTATTCTTACAAAACCGCAAACCCGGTATAAGAGACACCAAATACAGTTGGTAACGCTAATCCATGATGTGGAAATTAGCGCGCCCATCTGTCAATGACGTCACACAATATGCAAATTATTACACGTAAATGACGAAATATGCAAATTCATAAAAGGTATTATAAAAAATTCCACACACGGGGAACTTACGTGAATATATAAGCGTCTCACAGAATTGCTTCCTTCAGGGTTGCTTGTGGCCCCCTTCCAGATTATTTAAAGATGGTTCGCATGGCGTCCTTTGGGATTGCTCCAGCTAGCGACTGCGGGGCGTGGGCTGCTATCAGGCCAGGTTGCTTCCAAATTTATCTTCTTTCCTATATGTAGCGGAATGATAAGGAACGGGTTTATAGGGACGACAATCAAAAGGCAGAGGAAATCTACATAATAAAAATAAAGATACGATACCAAACCACTCTTCTTGATGTTCAAAGGCAAAGTCGTGTTTCCAGCGTCTTTCGGATACTCCCCACTTTTTTCCCCACGCTGACGCGAAGTTCGTCCAACGCACTTCTGACATGACGGAAATACACGCGCCAAGTCTTTCAAATTTATGGCGCGAAACTCCCCCATATCAAAACTAAACTAAAAAGATGTCTATTGCCAAATTTTTGGCACGTAACATTATAAATCTTTATAAGTTGACATTTATAGTTACTGTCCATAGTCTCGCTTATATTAAATTGCATGTGATGGTTTCATGGTTATAGAACACATCCAATAACTGTTGGTCTATCGGTACTTTGGAGTCTACAATTCTTTTGGCGTTATTTTCATCTACCCAAGGAGAACAAGTAGCTTGGTGAGGAACTGACTCGTTTCTTTACTTCAGCTTTTTCGACAGAGAGATTGGCTCTCAAATTCAATTAGGCCTGCTAATTAGTGACTTTAGACCTTTTCGTTTTGTCCTGGATGGAATTTTTATGGTGATAGCTGTGCAGGATTATCATAGACTATGCGCTAGCGTTCATGCTTTTTTTTGTTACAACATCATTTAGGAAATGTAGTATTCTATCTTTTTTGTTTTTAGGGTTTCGTACTTATCGAAACTTTTATAAGATCACTCTGTCACAGAGGTTTTTCTCGAAAATTATGTAACGTAGAAATTTGAAATTTGGCATAATGCTAGGTTTTTATGACGCACATATATATCGACAGTCAGAAAATAGAAAGAAAATATTTTTTTAGATTAAAATGGTGGGGGTTAATTCGGTCAAAAGAAAAAAAATTTAATAAATATATCGTGTAAGGTATCATTTGAAAGAGAAAAGGCTTCTAAAAAATTTTTTTTATAATTTTCGGTTCAGTAGTTTGCATGAGATAGCTCAAAATGTGCCAAAAATGACCGCCCCCCCTTGTTCTCCTACATTTCCAAAGATAAAATTTTGATTTTAATAGGAATAATAGCTATTGTCATAGATTATCGGAAAACTGCAGGTTTTTTTGACAGTGGGAAAAAAAGTTTTAAACACGGTAATAGACAAGGTATTTACTAATGTACCAGTACAATGTGGGACAATATATTCATTTTCAGTTATCAATCAAATTTGGAAAAGATTTAAATATACATAAAAAATAAAAACAGCTTAATTTGGTTTATTGATTGCTCACTGTAGTATTGGTACGGAACCCTAATAGTGCGATTTCGATTCGCTCTTGGCTAACTTTTCTATAATTATATTATTTAGTGTTTAAAATAGTACCTCTACTATATACATTTGATGTATTTCAACAATAGGTTAAAATATCTTGCATTTGCACACGACTCAACTACTGAAACCTGCAATATTTTAATATGGTAGTGGGTTTTTGCATTAAAACATTAGGCATTAAATCAACATTTTGAAATATTTATTACTTATGTTCTACAATACAATGTAACAAATATCTACATAAATAATGCCAGAATGAAGTTTTATAATTCTTAAATCAGTAGTCTAGTATTTTAAAGTTTAGATTCACTTATTCCTAAATCGTTGCTACAGTCAGTTATCGCTGTCACTACTACTGCTTTCATTGCTACCATTAATAACTAATAGCATAGAATAATAACACCCCCAAAAGAAGTGACACTCTTTAAAAATCCTTTGTTTTTCATGTACCAAAAATACATGACCTTCAGCCATTATTCTGTAGGTTTAGAAATGCAGAGGGAAATTTAAAAAAGTTGGGTTAGAAATCGATTTAAAATTTAAATAGAGTATTGTGTGCATAACTGTATACTTTATGCTCTAGTATTATGAAGTAGTAGGAATGTTTGAATGAAATTCAACAAGTGCATTGCATTGTCAGAGTGATTATTTTTAGTCTCCTACAAAAGGTCAGACATCTGTAAGAGTCACTTTGAAAATAATATATTGAATTACCAATAACCATTTACAATTATAATACAATCACACCAATGCATTAACATTACCGAATCAATTTATTGAAAAGAAAATTTTATTTAACAGAATACAAAATAGAACATGCACAATAAATTAAACAATAAAACAAATGTGTGCACAATCAGAGAAGTTGAGGTCGTGCACCCTAACGACAAGAATCACTTGCACACATTGGCTAAAAAATCAGTAGATTCTAATATCAAAATATGCTGTAGATATCCCAGCAAACACAAATATGTAATAATTACATAATAAAATATAATCACAAAATGTTGTACATATACAGTGTGTCTACTTAAGTTGGCATAGGAAAACTTTTTATTTTTAGGTTTAGGAAAATAAGTTACTCTTTATAAAAAGTTCTGCTTGATATGAAACCTAAAATAAAACCTTAAAATTTCAAAATTTATTAGTCATATACGAAGTTTATCAATAGATGTGAATTTGGTGCAAAAGTAGGTTTTTTTTGACAATTTCGAAAATTGTTATTATGAAATGTTCAAAATCAAAAACCAGGTTCAAATATGCAAAAATTAATCGATCATATAAATTTTTTTCAAACTTTTCTAAAATGAAAATTTATTTAAGCTTACGCGTTATTTCGTCTAATCTAAGATGTACTGGGAAGAACTGTCCATGAAATATAATTTCTCAGCATTTCGAAAGACTTTTTTTTAATAACAATAGTTCAATAATAATGCAATAGTTTTTGTTACACATACGGATCTTATTATTCCGTCCCTCAAGTAACTACCGCTTCAACATATCTGCCTTCTCTGTAAATACAGGTAATCGTTCTATCTCAAAACTATGTCAACACTTTTCTAATCATAGTCGGTGTTATACTCTGAACGGTTTCTTTAATGGTTCGTTCTAAATGGACATCATCTGTGAATGGCCCTTGGAGGTACAACTTCTCTTTCAAGTAGCCCCACAAGAAAAAGTCGAGTGGGGTCAAATCTGGAGAGCGAGGTGGCCAACGAATTTCTGAAAACCGATGCACAACTCTTCCATTAAAACAATTTTCAAGGTATTGTCTTACATCTAACCTGCTATGGCATGGGGCACCATCCTGCTGAAACCATATCTGTTGACGTTCAAGTAGGGGTAGATCATCAAGAAAATCATCTAGTTCTTTTTGTAGAAAGAGTCTGCATTCAAGGATTCTCGAATAAAGAAAGGTCCAATTATTTCATTTTTAAAAATTCCACACTACACATTAGTTTTGAAAGCATACTGGTTGCGAGTTTTGATTGTAACATGTGGATTAGTCTCACTCCACCATCAGCAGTTTTGTGAAGAAACTGTTCCATTTGATGAAAATGTTGCTTCATCCGAAAAAAGACTATGTCTTACCATAAATGGATTATCTTCCAACTTTTTTTGGATATCACAACAGAATTCAAAGTGTCTATCATGGTCTCCCGACCTTAACGTATGAATAAATTGCGGCTTGTACGGGTGCAATTTGTTCTTTTTCAAAAATTTTAAAACCGTGTCTTTACTTACAGTATTTGGCATCAAAGATGCCCTTTTTTGCAAAGAATGTTTCGGATGTTCAATTCTTGAGAGCATTACTTCAAGCTCCATCATTAGTAACCAGTTTTTGACGTTTGTTGGTATATCTATTTTTTACATCTCCAGAATTCTGAAATTTCATTAATAGTTCTCTTACTGTTTAATTGTGAACCCTTTTTTCTGGATGCCGGTTTTTGAAAATGCCGGCAGCTTCACGAAATGCTTTATAATTTTCACCCACAATTAAAACAATTTCAATTTTTTCTTCCAAACTCAATGTTGCTGGCATTTACAAACTGAAGTCTTGAAGTTTACTGTCAAACAATTTTAGTCAGTGCATCCTAGATTAAATGTATTAGAGAAAAGATTGAAAAAGTAAGAAAAAGTTTTTTACGATAGTATAATTGCATATTTTACCGTAGTTTTTAATTCTAAATAACTTTTTGTAATAACCATTTTCAAAATTCTCAAAAATAAAGGTACTTTACTCTTGTACCAAATTCATATTGATTGATAAATCTCGTATACGACTGATAATTTAGCTTTTTGAATGTTTTATTTTAGGTTTTATACCAAGCAGAACTTTTTATAAAGAGTAACTTTTTTCCTAAAACTAAAAATAAAAAAGCTTTCCATATGCCGCCAACTTAAGTAGACACGTATATAAATACTAAGTTTTACAAATGATATTATAGATAATCTACAGCTAAATGTCAGCTACATTGACTATGTTTCTTGTATAAGATAGCTAAATAAATGTATATATAGATTTTATATAATTTAATATATGCTACCTACATAATTACTATGTCGTATGGATATATAGCATTACATAGTATTAATGAAAACATTATTTTTATTTTACGTAGTAAATATAATACACAAAAGGTGAGTATTTTTCAATCGCGTTTCAGCATGCCAAGAAATGAATTTTCATATTTGCACCTCAAAATACGAGGAAATCATGATGAGGATTCTTAATCTCGAATGCTACCATTAAAAATTCTGTTCCATGTAAACAAAGTGAAGAAAATCATATTTATTAAAACTGAAATCATTTACTACATTTTATTTTTATAAACAGGACTATTTAGGTCGATGTCTGAAAAATCATTAGAGGTAATATGGAAAGTTTTAATGATAATACAATTTTTTCGATCATTATTCAGGCAGTTTCGAGCTAGTCGCAACCATTCACTCACTTCGGTTACAAAACCTTATTCTTTTATGTTATACTAGCTGCACAAGTCGGCTTCGACGACAACTCTTGCGAAGAAAACATTCTCAAAAATAAGGTTTCTATCCTTGTGGGTGATAGTTGATATAATTGTATACATTTTGTTTTTGGTGCATGCCAAAAAATGTAAATTGTGTTGTGTAAAATTTAGTCCACTATTTTATAGCATCTACATAAAATGTTGTACAACAATTACATAAACCATGGTACTTAAAAATTATCTTAAAATTATATAGCATTTACATCACGTGTTTCGCTTTGCTGGGTTATTAATAATGAGCATTCATTTAAGTGAATAAAATACATTTGTCTAATACTGCCAAGACTATATTTATTTTCAATTGACACAAACACAATTGTGGAGTTAAAAAAGCACAATGCAAAATAATTTTCAAAGTACTTGATTGTACAAGTTTGTTACTGTTTAATTATATAAAAAGGTAGGTAATATAGGTAGATCATCATCATCATTTTGTTTTCGACCTTACTTAAGGTCGGTTTAACGCAGCTCTAACTTCTTTTCTATTCTGTGCTAATCTAAAAAGCTCTACATACCCTTCACAACCTAAATTTCTAATAATTTGACTAATATAGTTTGGTCAAGGTCTTCCTATATCCTTCTATCTTTTTCCTTTCCAGCTGGCTCTACATAGATATTAGCAACCTGATGGTTGTTAAAGAACTCTAACATGTTTAAATGATTACCATTTATAAGGAAAAGAAATATAACCTGGTTATCCGCTTCAAAAAAAGGAAAAGTGTTAAATTATATGTTATGGTAAGGCTAACGAAACGCTACCAACATGCCAGACCGCTAACTAATTGTGAGTTATGTCATTGTGACATTTAGTTAACTGATTTTTATTTTTTTGTTGTTTTGTTTTCGAACTTACTTAAAGTCGGTTTGACGCAGCTCTAAATTCTTGTCTATTCTGAGCTAGTCTAAAAAGGTCTGCATACCCTTCACAACCTAAATCTCCAATAATTTGACTAATATAGCTTTGTCTAGGCCTTCCTACTCTATTTTTATTTGGTAGTCTAAAATCTAAGACTTTACTAAATAGTCCCTCATGTCTTAACTGGTGCCCTATCATTCTATCTCTCCTGACCTTTAATTGTTTCCACATACGGGGTAGATAGGTAATAATAATAGGGGGACAAACTCCAAATATCCCGTTTCGAAACATGTGATTTCTAAAGTATCTTTTTTATCTAATGTAGTTGCAGTCCTAAAAGAACTAGTGTATTTTCAGAAAATTGCATGATGAAACTTTTTGGAGATTTTTGCTAATTTGTAAACTGCGACTGGCTTTAAAGTTGATTGGATCTATTGCATCAACATCAGGCCCTCTATTATTATTATTGAAATCACTAGAATTAGGTTTTAATGTAAAGCTAACTACAATTACTTTTAAAGAATGTGTAGTTTTTTCCAATAAACTTCTTTGTTTAAGTGTTAACTTTTGAGATGCAGTGTAACCACTTTTTGTATCCAAAGATATTATGGTTGATTTTAGTTTCTCTTCAGATTTAAGAATTAGAGGTTCTGGAAATTTGACTGGTTTGATAATCAATTAAGGAGAAACATTAACATTTTTACGATTTTTGTAGCAGATACTGAATTTACTATATTTGCAGTATCTGTACTTAAACAATCAACCTGATCTAATATGATTAGTACTTGCATTAGATTCTATTGCAGTTTGTTAAACCCTATGATCAAATAAGTCCCTTTCAAATGGATTAATAGCTTCAAAGCGATCACTAACTGAGTATTCTATAATACCTTTCAGCAAAGTGTTTAAGTCCAAAATAATTTCGTGGTTTGTTACCGGTAAACTATTTGTACATATAATATAATCACACCATACGCCAGAGCTGTAAGTAAGCAATAATAAACATGCAACCACATGATATAAAAAATTATCAAATATGAGATACAATTGCAATTTTTGTATTTTTCTTTATACCCTTATTTGTTCTTAAAGTCCTATTTGAAAATTTAAGGGCATAAAATATTCTCAATCTTATAAATAATTGTAAAACATATGTAACAGGAAAATCTGAACATTCATGTGCTAATGCAATATCTTTCATTTCTTGAAAATAATTAAATGCTACTTGATCACAAATACTACGTGATTCAAATGTCGATACAAATATAGTTTCTAATTTGTAAACATATTGTAAAAAGTTTTCGTGAGGAACGTGGAGAGCTCCAAATGTATTTATACTATTATCGAAAGCTTTAAAGTGTGTAAATAATCTATCGGTTGATTGTTGGGGTTGGTGAGAAAACTGCTTGCAAATTTCACAGCTATGAATTCTTAATGCCTTTTTAATAAGATAGCCACAAACATATATAAAAGCATTTTGAGCTAATAACGACTCATCTCGATAGTCTGTATCAATAGTAATCAACCGAGGATTGGCTTTTTGTTGGCCATTCACAAAACATTCCATATTTTGATTAAAGTTTGTCAATTTTGTAATAATTTGATGAAAATCATTAGCACAGTTTGAATTTGTGCTGTGAAAATAATTTTGGCAAAATAATTTCTTGAAAGCCCGTTCAAATTGTATAGGAGTTGGATTTCTACAATGTCCACCTTGTTGGCGTATACTACCAAAAATTTTTTCCAACGGATTCTGATTTACTCGTCTAGTAATAAGGTATTTAATACCAACTTTCTTCAATTGCTCCCACAGCTTAATTATTCCACTGATTGTTATGAGCCACGACTTGAAGCACTTAGCCTTAGAAGTAACATTTTTACCATTGTTGGTAAGATGGACAATTCGTTTAAAACACTCAACTGAAACTGATCACCTTTGAACACTTTTTGATACACTGTAAATGACCTTTTAGGAGTTGAATTTAGCATATCAAATAATTTATTAAAGTTTTCAATAACTTTGACCGTAAACATAGCTTCTGCAGGTAGAGCCCCTTAACAAACGTAAGTATTCATACCGCTTGCAATTGTATGAGATAGAACTTGAACAGCAAGTTTAACTTTCATTTTTTGAAAATTATTGGGATTGGTATGGGAATCGGTTAGCTTTGGTGCACATCTATTGGGTAAGGTTTTATCTTTATCATAAAATTGTTGTAAGTATGACCATGAAGTTATATTCTCGCCAGACTGCAGGGTGTTTCTTAATAAATGGTTGCGTGTTGCTTTTATCAAATGAGGAGTATCAAAAATATATATAATTTTTTTCTCTCCTACATAAAACTCTGGATGGTCAGCAGTCACTCCTAAATTATTTGCCAGATTGATAAAATTTGATCCCATATCAGTTACTACTGCTTCGACAAATTAATTCAATTTCAGATAACTTTTCAATGCATTCTTCTAACACTGTTTGCAATTGCTCAGCAGGAAAGCTGGAATTTACAAAAAAATACGATACTGATTGTTTCCACTGTGTACACAGTCCTCAGATCATTATTACAGTGGCATTGCGAGCATGTTCAAACTTTTTTATTCCACTTTGTAGTTCAGTAAACCCAACAATTTCATCCCTTCCAATGTGATAAAAAAGATGTGGTTTTAATGCCATTTCATCTATACACAAAATGCAGTGTCTATCCTTTTCTTGCATTTGTTCTACTTTAATTTTAAAGCTTTAAAAGAGGCTCATTATAAACACCGGTTTGTGGACTAATTTTTCCGTCATACGTTGTAGAACACGTTTTGATGGGAAAACAAAAATGCTTCTTAAATAATTATAAGCTCGTGGACCCAAAACTATAAAGTCATCGCAAATTCTTTATATTGCGTGCTGTATCGTTGCCCATTAGGTTTTTTTCTACAGCTACGAGCTTGAAACTTTACAAAGTCCGCTACTTTCTTAGGTAAAAACTTATCACATAACTGCTCAAAATCATTTAATGTTGCTGCTTGCTCTTTTACATGCAACATTGTCTGGAAAGAAAGATTCTGTCTAAATCGTCTAATTTTCTTTTTTAATTTCAATTTACGAGGAGTATGACTACTTAAGACAATTGATGTTTGTGTAGATGTTGTTGGTCTTAAAGGTGATCGAGAGATGGGAAATGCTGAAGTGGTAACAGTCATATCTACAAATGTATGCATTATTATAATATAAATATCTTTTAGTTTACCTAATTGTGCTGATGTAGAAGGCGCTACATTTTCCACTGTAGTTAGATGTTCGTTTAAGTCGTTTGCAAAACCCTTAGGGGCAAATGGGGCATCAGCTAGGGTTGTGGTGTTATCAATCTTGGGTAAAATAGTAACATCTGTAATAATATTTATTTAAAAAAAATTAAATTGCATTTGATATACATTATGCAAAAGAGAGAATACACATTCAATGAAAGCAGCATAAGGATATAGTTAGTATTTTTCTACTTATAAGCAGTCTAACTACATAAATTCTTACTCAGAATGTAACTAAGGGCGCATTATTTGCATACAGAGTTTACATTAAACGGCTATTGTTTATTACAAACAATGCACAAAAACAACTTCAAGTAGACTACTATGTATTCAGAATGCATACAGTATAATTGCCAAAAAATAGTACCCTAACATCCCTAGTTTTAACTATAACAATCGAGGCATAATAATAATCCTTTCAATAATATTATATATACCTTTATTTATTTTCTTACCAGGCATGCGAATTTTCTTAGTAGGCACATTTTCATCTGCAGCGGGCACCAGTTCTCTTTTTATTCCTGCAGATGGTAATTTTTGAATAAACAGAACTGGATATGCTGAGGGTAGCAGTCTATTTGGTAGATGGTTTGTGAACATTTTACGGTCAAAGTGTCGAGAACATACCTTGTAGTTATTATACAATGCAGCGGGAGTTTTATCAATTAAATCTTTACGATTGCAAGCTTCCATCCATTGTTTTGCTCTAAAACATAACTAATTTATGTATTTGCAAAACGGAAAACTTACATAGTCTTAGCTACAATTAGACAACTATAACTAATTATTGAAAAGGAACCCAGGAAGTACTTTGATATTTGGATTCCAAAACACTCTACTTATACCATAGAATAACACTAGCATGCATATTATTATTCGATGCCTAATCCATAAAATTTGCAGAATAACTTACCTTTCAAAATCTTTTGGAAATCTGAATAAAATAATGTCTTTTGTAATTGTTCTGCTTGAACACTCACGCACTGCACAAAAAGTTCCACCACTTCTATTCATTATACACAGTGTATGAACTTTTAAACAAAAATTTAATAATAATTATAATACTAATAATATTCAGTCTCTAACAATAAAATATTACTTATTTACAAACACTATAAACATTTAATTATAAATCGCAAAAAGTGGGGTTGAAGCATAAACCTACAAAGTAATGGCGGATTTCAAACATGCGCAAAAAAATTTGGTTCTTCTAAAAACGCCGAGTGTCACTTCTTTGGCGGTGTTATTATTCTATGCTAATAGTTGAACAGCGTGTATTTGTTTTTCAATATCCCACCATTCCTTCATATATTTGTGAACACGTTGTATACATTTTTTCAATACGCACCGTCGATTTATTGAAGTGATTCAAGCCATGTCATTCTCGTATTATGATCATTGTTTGTTTATTAAATCGTTCCACATTTTTATTATAATAATCTTTGGCTTTAGTTCACATTCACTCAATTGGATCTAAATTGATATGATACGGAGGTAATCGTAAAACTTTATGACCATGCTTTGCTGCAATTTCATGTAGTTAATAAATTCTAGGTTTTGGATCTCCCTGACTAATGTTAATAATTCTCTCTATAACATATTAGTTTCAAAAGGTACTTTATGTTTCAGCAGGTAGTCCATTAATTCCTGTTTATTAGACGTTGTATATGGCATTTTCTCAATTAATTTTGAATGATAAGATGCATTATCTAATATTAAGACTGGATTAGTTTCGGTTTGGAATTAAACTTTCTTGAAACCACTCTGTAAACGTTCGACATATCACCATGATAGTAGAAAACAAGAGAGATGCATACACAACAAATCCATCTTTATTTCCTGCATGCACCACGATAAACCTAAAATATTACCAAAGTAAAGAAGATTATTTAAAACAAGTAATTATAAACCAACCGTTTCCCTTCACCAAATGGTTTTTTTAATACTTTGTTTTGTTTTATCAATCTAACTTTTTTGCTGAGCCCCGACTGAAAATCCACAACTCATCTTAGAAAACAGGCTTGTCTAATTCATTTTGTTTGTTTAATTCGTAATCCCTTAAGAATTGTACTCGTACTGCAGCAACATGTTCCAATTCAAATAATTCCCCGTCTACAATCATCATTTTTAAACAAAAAATCGATGGTGGGTAAAAACTTTTCAAACTAGTTATACTAAAAGTAAATACTCCCGACATGCAAGTTTTTGTTGTAGAGTTTTTACCCTTACATGAAGTCCTAAAAAATACAAATAGGTTATAAAATATGTCCCAAATTAATATTATCTTTATTATGTTTAGAACACATCTCGTATATTTTTCTTTTCACACAATCTTTAACAAAATCGTCTACATCACAAGATTTCGATTCGATGCACTTTCGTTTGTTACTACATGATTGTGAGGATTAGTTTATTTCATGTGCTTTGGATACCTTCTTCTTAATACTAGTGAGAGTTCGGAGTCTTATACCACAGGCTTCAGTGGTACGCTAAAACAGCCTAATTAAAATCATTTTTTCTACTAAAGATTCAAATGGAACAAACAGACCTTAATTTTTATGTTCCCTTTTGAATTAATTAAGAACATTCATCATCACTAGCTGTTAGTAATTTTAAATGTTTAATACGAAGCATTTTTAGTGTCAATATGAAATGGCAATAGTTTTGAAAAAACTGTTCAACAATACAATTAATTGATGATCATACAAAACGCTAAATGTAAATGAAAACAAAACCAAGCTAACTTAATCCTCAAAACAAACTGTGTTTGGTACCTAACCTTCAAAAGTAGCACAAATGAATTTACAAACTACATGAACCAAAATCAGACACGTTTGCTATATCTTCATTACAACATTGGGAAGACGCACCTTTCTATAGCTATACTATTTTATAACCGTGAAATTAGTAGACACAAGTAACATAACAGTGCCACCAAGCAAACATAGGACACGGAAAATATGTGAACTAATTTTCAACGACAACATAGGAACCAATCAAAAAACAGGAACACAGCATTTTTAAGCAAATTTAAAATTCCATGGTGCGTTCCATATGTGCATTTAATAAATTGCTTTTGATTAAGGTGTGTGTTATGTCATGTCATTGTTAATTAAATATTCTAAAAATTTTATAGTTGTACAGTTGTACAAAACGCCACCCTACTTGTACGAAAAAATCACCTACCGCACTGACTTCCATAACATTAATATTCGAAGAAGAGATAATATCTCTATTCCTAAACATAACTTGGAACCTTATAAACAATCTTTCTTTTTTTCTTCTTTTCCTTCAATAGTTTTCTAATTCTAATTATTTTTTTTCTCAGTCAATTTTCATTATTTGCCTCAGTTTTTGATAGTTATAGTGATGCGTACTAGCCAATTCATGTAATTGTGTTTTTATATATTGGGTTAAGTGGAAGAGCAGATCTAGATATAATATGTTATATCTACATCTGAACTTCACCCTTTGAACTATGCACATGTGTTCTTTTTTTGGGATTATATATCTCCGTATATTTAATTTCTTTTATGTATTGTTTTGCTTTGTTCAAATAAAGGCGAATAATAATAATAATAATAATAATAAATAATAAAAATTACAAGAATGCCATTAATGTTGAATATTAGTAACCTAACCCTACAAATATTTTAATTTTACATATAAAAGCTTTCTGCTTTGAGTGTACTTCTTAGCAGGCAGTGACATCAAGGACACACCTCCCAAATCCTATGTTTGCTTGGTGGCACTATATATTATATTATAGTCGTGTTTTCTTTCTACGTATTTATTGCGATGGGTCACATACAAGTTTATTTGGTCCCGACTATATTTCAACTCATCATCATCATCATCAAGGTTAGATGTGTAACTCCCTTGTTTCCTATTCTGAGCCAACCTACACATTTCCCACATTCTCACATCCTACATCTGACTATCTGTGTGCAGTAGTTTAACCTAGGTCTACCTTTACCTCTCTTTTTTCCTATATCTGCTTTTAATATAGCTCATACTATTCTCCAAAAATTCTTTAGAATGTATCCCGTCCTTCTATTTCTCTTATTTTTTTCTTGTTTTCCACAGATATCTTTATTCCCCTACTATTTCTATCACCTCCTTGTTATTAACTTTGTCTGTCCATGCTATCATCATCATAAATCTGAAGCATAACACTCCAAAAGGCTTCATACTTTTCCTGTTTGCTTCTCCTCCTCTTCCTATTTCATAGACATACAGTGCTGTGCTTCACACATATGCTTCCAACAATTTTGTCCTTGTTTCTATGTTTGCTGCCTTCAAATATAGCCGCTGCTCTTTTTGGTAGATACAGTTTGTTTTCCCTTCTTTTGTTTTGTAAATATATACTTTACTTCTTTGATATTCAGTGGTATGTGATGGGGGTTAAGCAGCCTGTGGCTACCAAGCACTCCTACACTTGAACAATTGCCGAATTAATAGTTTTCCAATAAATCCTTTCGCACAATTAAGATTAGTTGGAAATATTGCAAAACCAACATCTGTATTTGTTTCTAGTACTCATCAGGTTTAAGTGCAATTAGTTTTTCGTCATTAGGTTCTCTGTCTTAGAACTGGTTGGATGCGTACCTCCACTGATTTCTATTCTGAGCTAATCTACAGATTTTCCTGAAGTTTCCACAACCTACATCTTTGACTACCCATGTACAATAGTCTAACCTATCTTTTTTCCTATCTGTTTCTAATATATTTCACACTATTCCCTCGTGCCTTAGTATGTGATCTATCATCCTATCGCTCCTATTTTACTGTTTTCCACATATGCCTTTCTTCCCCTACTATTTCTAGAACCTCTTTGTTCTTAACCTTGTCTGTCCATCATACATCTGTAGCACCACATTTCAAAGGCTTTTATCTTTTTCTTGTCCACTTCTCCTATTGTCCAAGTTTCACAGCCGTACAGTGCTGTGTTCCACACATATGCGTTCAGCAATATTTTCATTGTATCTGTGTTTGTTGTCTTTGAGCATGGTAGTTACTTTTTCTTCTTAAATGTAGCACGGCCTTGTGCTAAGCTTTGTTTTATATCTTTTGCACTTTTCTCATTTTGCATTATTTGGCTTCTAGGTAGCAGAAA
Source organism: Platerodrilus igneus (assembly GCA_036346225.1). NCBI lineage: Eukaryota > Metazoa > Arthropoda > Insecta > Coleoptera > Lycidae > Platerodrilus > Platerodrilus igneus. Next base: position 590,763 of record JARFIW010001121.1, read on the forward strand.
CCCTTAACCTCTTGTAAGTTCTTATTTCCTATTTGTATTCTAGTTTTGATTTATTTTCCCCTCCTTTGCATATTAGTACTTTAGTTTTATTTTTGTTAATTTTCATACTATATCTTTCTATTAGAACTGATTCTAACTCTTCTCTGCTAGATGCTAATACCGCTATATCATCTGCAAATCTAAGCATATCAGTCTTGTGTCCCTGTGTAATAATTCCAAATGTTTCCTGTGTTTGACAGTATTTATTGCCTCTTCATGTACAAGTTAAAAATTAACGGTGATATGACACATCACTGTCTCACCCCTTTCCTAAGATTTACTTCTCACGTTCCTGCTCTAATTTTATTTCAGCTGTTTGCTTTTTGTATAAGCTATGTACTATCCATCTACCCTTAAAACTCATTTCTTTTTGAGTATTTTGAACATTTGTTCCATTTTACATTATCGAATACTTTTTCCGGATCTACAAACCCTTTATACACGTTTTTCCTTTTCTTTTGTCTTCTCTATTATCACCCTCAGAGCTAAAATAGTCTCCTGTGTTCCTCTGTTTCGCCTAAACCCAAATTGATCTCCTACTTTCAGCTACTAACTAATAATCTATATAGGATTGAATGTACTTATTTTAACACTTAATCTAATTTATTTCATAATCACGACTTCAGTACTGAAACTCGATCTGAACTGATTAATCTCCCAAGATGTGTGTCTCTATATACTTGATTGTTCTAGATTGTTCCAAATACAAAGAAGAAAAATTTAGATTTACTCTAGGAAACTTCCAGAACGTTCCCTTTAGTAAGCATTATAATGTCTTTAAGTGCACCCTTATAGCTGTTTATCAATTCATTATCCTATTGACATCCAAATGCAGTATTCCTTCCAAGAGTAGACTCTTTGACGACTTGTGAAGGAAAATGTTCCACTATCTTAGTTACAAATGATAATATACAGTTAAAGCCCAAACTTACAGTTAATAAATTCCATCCTAGTTTATTTTGGAATTCTGAGCTGAATTAACAATCCAAATGCAGTTCTGACATCTTGGCTAGATGATCCGCTTCAGCTTTTTTCCATATACTTTTTGATGCGGGCATTTTTCTAGTAATATTTACGAAAAAATAAAAGGTAGCATAAAATACAGGGGGATGTTTATTTACAAAATTGTATTGCACTGTATATACAAATGAGTTGCTGTCAAAATGGGACAAATAAGTACCCAAGGTACATCAGATGTCTTGCTTATATAATCTTCCTTTAATTTAACACGGGCAAATCTTGCATATAAGCTCTGAACTAAAAAAATACGCCTATTATGTTTTAGAAATGCATTTATCAACAGTTTCGTGTATTTTATTAGCCATGTTTTTATTCCAGCGGCTTTACCTGTGGAACCTTTACCTGTTCCACCTGTAGGAGTTCAATTAGTGAGGGATCCGACTACTGGCCACTTACTGCTACTTCCCACAACTGGAATAGGTAATATAATTAATTGTATTAAAAATTGACCTTATATATAGGCCGTACTTGTAATACTAACATATATGAATTATGATCTTTTATTAACATGTGTAGTTTTGAAAATATGAATTATTGTGGGAAGCAATAGAAAAGACTACATTTTTGTAGTCGTTTTTATGTTGCTATTGTGATGTTAAGGGCCAGTCCAAGGTAATTTTACCTCCTGCAACCTTCCTACATTATATAACCTTTTATAGATGCAGCTATACAGGGTGTATTTGAATACCAATTACAGATTCATAGCAGAATTGCAGTTCTGAAATGGACCAATTTCTGATAGGGTATCTTCGCCCAAAAATACTTCAATATTGAGGCATAACCCTTGAAATTGTAATTATTTGTTCAAATTTACTGTTTAACATTGGAACCAATACAAACATGTCCTCTTAATGTTTTATGGTGACCTGATTCATCATCAGAAATATTCCCACCAGATATGAAACCTAATTTTTTGGCATCGTATTTTATTTGCACTAAAAATTAAATGAGATTTAAAATTTTGAAAACTGATCATCATCATATGGTCTTGAGTCCTAGCACAGGTTGGACACGTACCTCCATTGATTCCTATTTTGCTAACCTAGACAGTTTCACGATATTTCTAAAATCGACATCTTTCATTATCTGCGCGCAATAGTTTAATCTAGGCCTATCTCTACCTCTCTTTTTTTCTTTTCTCTACTTTTAATCTATAAAGCACTATTCCCTCATGCCTTAGTATGTGACCCATCATCCTATCCCTGCTATTTTTTACTGTTTTCCACATATCTCTTTCTTCCCCTACCATTTTTAGTACCTCTTTGTTCTTAACTTTGTCTGTCCATGATATCCTCATCATACGCTTGTCCGCTTCTTCTACTGTCCATGTTTTACAGCCATACAGAGCTGTACTCCACACATATGCTTTACAATTTTTTCCTTGTTTCTGCTGAAAACTGATATGACGTTTTAAAAAAGCTCAATTGTTTCTATACAAAAAATATTTTTATTATGTATTGTGATACCGGGATTATGATGAACTTTACATAAAGGGACACAAATGGACATAAAGGAAGCAATATCTAAAAAAAAATTTTATATGCGGCTAATTACGATCGACATTGTGTAACGTGACATGAATTAACGCGACGTGAAGCTTGCAAATGTAATATTGTAACATTACGTTCCGTTGTCGCTGATGAATTTTAGTTCATGTAAATTACTTTCATCGTTTCAACACTCATTCGTCACTCCATGGGATTGGCTTATTCAAATTTGCTGATGTTCTACAACCAATTGGAATAGGGAACGTCAACACTTCAATAAAGCGGCTTCATTACATTTCCCAAGAGCAATAAAAAATCTCGGAGAGGATCTTAACCTGTTTATACATATTAAAATCATTCTAACCATACAATGTAACTAACAATTTATAGAATAAACAAGACCAGTTTCAGAAAATAAAGAGTATTACTTTATGAAAAATAATAGATTTATTAAATATAAGAAATGGAAACTGGTTATCCAATAATTGGCAAAAGCATGTTACGAATTAATTCACTTAGCACGTAACAAGTTCTGAACTTCAATTACAAATATGTTGTCTTGTTGATTGACATGCGACCACTTTCGGATTAATTGGATTGTGCTAGCATAAAATGTAACATTGTATTATTTCATATTTTTCTTGATTTGAAAATCTTCTTTGTCATAAAAGTAAGGCAATAATAAAATTAAAAGTTCACGAGAAAAACAACTCAACTCCAAGATTGTACCTGTGAAAATAAATAAAACAATTACATCTTAAAGTCTACGTTTCATTCTGAAGTGTGTAGATTAATCAATTTTTGTTCCTGCTTGTTTGTTTTATTACTTAAATGTTACTTTTAATTTGCTAGTAAACATCAATGACAATATCGTTGAGTTTGTAGCGATCTTACTTATCTTTCTTGTAGGGTTGCAGGTTTGCTATTTAGGTCAATAAAGGGTCTTCCAATTAAACAACAATTACCTACGTTTATTTATTATAATTACACAAAGACGAGGAGTATAATTTACATGTTTGCGTCAAGGATACTTAATACCTTGGCTTTCTTGACTACTAGACTGCGATAGAAGTTCCTCCAGTGGAAAACTACTCTTACTAAAATGGAGTATTCCCCTGCTTTAAATCCTCCATTCTTGTCCAAATGCATACTTATATAGTTTGATGCTACCTTAAAACTTATCCACGGTATGTTGATTAATGTTGTGTTGTTACATTCTAATTCAAAAATTTTTACTTTAACCGAAATCACTTCTCTAACTTTTTCCTCATTGTCTGTTTCTTTATTTACTTTATTTTGGTTGTCTTAGCGCCAGCTATGGTACGTGATACAATCATAACTTTTTCAGATAACCTGGTTTGGCGATTTTCCCATATCTTCTTGTTCTGTCAACAATTCCTGAAATTTTAACCCTATTGGCGACATTATATTCATTATTTAAATCTGGGTAAAGAGAATATTGTCCAATGTTCGAAAACTTTGCTTCAATTTCTAATACATAAAAAAATTTCACCTAAATCTTAAATTAATTAAACATAACCTCAATAAATTATTAAAAACTTCTAAAGTCCCATACTCCTTATTCGACATTTCATAATATAACTAACCTATTGCACTTACATAATTAAAAAGTAATTCGTACATAAAATTTACGTAACGATTTCATCTGATTTAAACTGGTACGATACTTTGTTTTGTTTCAGAATTTGCATCTTTGCAGCCTTATTTTCATTATTCATTTTCTTATATTTAGTTTACTAGAACGTATATGAAGCTTATCATACTTAAAATAATTATTATTATTACTAAATAGTCAGATAATTTTAAGTTGTCGCTCATTTTGTGTAGCACTATTATTTCCTGTTCCCATGGCTTGCACAATAATTCTTCTTGCTTTGATCGTGTGGTGCCCATAGCAATAATATAAACATTCAAAACAAATATTTCTTAATTCTAGGCCGTTTTAAAATATTATGCTTAAAATATATTTACTTACCAGTTAAACTACTTACAGTTTTAATTATTCTTTTATTAAATTTTTCCATACTTTTTTTATTTCCAATTCTCAAACGCTAAAATTCTAGTTCTATTCAGGAATCTTCTTATCCATAGGCTTGTAATGTGTTGCATCGCAGGGTCTAGCATATAATGTGTAGTAGGAACTGCTAGTAAATGTGGCATGTAAGATGTTGGAACTGACAGGATCGCCATGTAGCAATTGCAGTGATATTTGTTGTAGGGTTGATGGACATACATGGTTGTAGAATTTGCCGTTTAGGTCAATAAAGTATCTTCCAATTAAACTAGGATTACTTACTTTCTTTATTGTAGTTAAGTCAAGACGGCGACTAATAATTTATATGTTGACACCTAGGACGCCTAGTATCTTGGCTTTCTTGACTATTTGATTGTTCTACATTTTAATGCTTGTATATTATTCACTCATTCTTAATCTGTATTACTTTCAATTCTATTATTGCACATATTATACACACAAACACACACACACACACACATGCATGCATGCATGCACACATGCATGCATGCATGTACGCATGTGCGCACACACACACACACACGCATGCACACATGCATGCACAAACGCACGTACATGTGCACACACACACACATATATCCTTAAAGTAGGTAAATGCCATCATTATAGAGTGCTAGCAACTATTAACTATTGCATAAGTTATTGAAAGTCTGTACATTTTTACAATATAGGCATACAAAAATCTGTGTCATATTGTCAAACGCCATTGCATATGATGGTAATTACTTCAATCAATAATAGTGTATTGTTATTTTTTAGTGAATTTTTATATTTTGCTATAAAAAACTACTCAGACATTTTTAGAAACATCATGAATGAGTATATTACGTCTTAATTAGTCTATCATTGATTGCACATAAATTCTGTAATTATTAATAGAGGTTTTAAAACTTTTTTTGTTTCAGAACAAGTTCAACAAGCTGTGGTTTGGCCAAGTTATCAACAACCTTCTTCTGTTCTTTTACCACATCTACCTCCACCACCTTTACAGTTGTTAACGTCAACATCGTCAGACTATCTTTCAGCAGGCGCAACATTACATCAGCATACACAAACCCAGAGTACGAGACTCTTAGCAGTTACTACTACAGATTCGAAAAGAAAAATTCCACTTCCTATTCCAACTGCTACCTTAATCAAGATTGAAACAGATGCTACATCTCTTGATCAAAGCAAAGCTCTTCAAACTGTAAGTGCCATAGGTGCTAATGGGGGCGGCATGTTGACTGAGCCAAGTATGACACCCTTAGTAACTGCTCATGTTATCTATCAACATCCTACAAATTTAATACTTCCTCCGGTACCTGTAGAAGCATCCAGCAGGTCACAAGCCACCTCTCCTGTGGGATATTTAACACAACAACTTGAAACTACATCTGCGATAGAGGAAGAAGCACCTGGTGTACAAGATGCTAGTAATCAGACAGATGCGGTGGTGTCTAGTGAAGATGACGCCACTATGCAAACCGTTGAAGTAATTGCCGAAGTTAAAATGATGGAAGGAAACGATAATAATGAAGAAGAATATACTACTGTACCTGATGCTGATAATGATATTTTGTCATCTGCAAATGATCTTATGCAAATTAATCTCATCGACAACGAAGCTCAAAGACCAAAATCTGCTTCTTTGATTAAACCCGATTTAAGTGGTTTAGAATTACTATCAAACAGCATCGCAGCATATGAAAATTGTTATAATAATCCCAAGCAAATAAATGAAGATGAGATTATAGACCTTTCTACAGAAAAAGGTGTTTTACATGCAGAAAATGTTGTGTCTATTCCAGAAGTAAAAACTCAACCGAACTCAACAAACCTTGTTGAAGAGAAATTAATTGGTCTAGATATACTTTGTGCTTTAGCAGAGCAACGTATAAAGGAGGAAAGTGATATTAAAGTAGAACGATCTGCTTGTACGAGTTCTAAAGAAAGGCGTGAGAACAGGAGAAAAAAACGGAAAGCTAAAAAATATTTGCTAGAACTACAATCAAAAAAAATAAAAATTGAAGAAGAAAAATCGAAATGTGATGGTAAGGAACAGTGCGAATGCCCATGTGTAAGTCCTGATCATAGATCCTACAAATCACGTGAATCTGAAGAAGAAGTGCATAAATATTTAGCTAGTATGTCACAGTCACTTTATCAGAGAGATAGGTGGCCGGTAATGAGTTCAGACGAAATTTATATGAGATTGGAAATGGCAGAATTGCAGAAAAAATACAAAGAAACTCAGCGGAAACTTCATAAACTAAAACCAAAGCGTAAATCCTCTGATGAAAAGGATTTTAAACATAAGTCACGTAAAAAGTCCCATTCAGACAGAGACGTAACCCCTCCTCCCCTATTGGATAAAATAGACATTGTTACACCTCCGCAAAAAAATCTAGACCTATTACGACCACCTGTATTATCTCCTGTTAGTAAAGATGAAAGTGAAAAAATCGTAAAGTTAACAATACCAAAACATGTTAGAGATTATTCTCAAAGTCCAGATTCTGGACGACAGTCATCTCTCAGCACAGAATGTATTGAATCAGTGGACATAATTTCTACATCTTCTAAAAAGCGAAAAGCAGGTAGACCTAAAAAGTCACAGACTATTAATGGTTCTCCTGAAGCAACAGAAACGATTGTTGCCAAAAAACCTAAAGGTGGGTTTGTTGGTTATCTATTAGCTGCCAAGGAGAAGCTACAAAAGATCAATGCATTAACTGGTTCTGATAGTCCTCCACGATATGTCGATGATTCTATAATAAAATCAAAATCACACAAATTCGAAGTTAATAAAAATATCTCATCACCGAATCTTGCCATAACTAATAAAAAGCATCAAAAGAAGTTAAGCAAAATACGTCCTAAATTGAAAGCAGAAGTCACCATGAAAGCATTTGAGGAGCAAGAAGAAGAAGAAGAAGAACCTGTTGAAGATGCAACAGATAACACAGTACTGGAAGAAACTGCACATGTACCCGCCCAAGAGCCACAGTTGGAAACGCTAGAAATTGAAGTAACAGTTCAAGAAGATGTTCAAGAAGTAGTCCAGAAAGAAATTCCTAAAAAGATTGAACATCCTTGTGTTCTAACTGAAAATCATTTAGAGACCGATAAATTAAAAGTTCTTACCTTAATGGATGGGCTTTTTTATGCTGGCCGGCTACATGCGCTTGAACCTCCTGATGTATATTCAATTACATTAGATGGAGAAAGGGGAAATCGGCCCCATATTATGTCAAGAGAAGAAGTTTTGCGTGATGCGGTAAGTACTTTTGTGTTATACATTTATGTAGTTCTGAAGAATATAAACTTAATTTAAAATGATTTCTGAGTGGATGATATAACTTTACTGTGTATTGTTTATTGTTCAAATTCTTTTCGTGTCGTGTTTTGTGCAGGTATAAATGAGAATGGACCGGTTGAATTTTCGAAAATGCTCTTGCCATCAAAATATTGTCCTTCTAGTATGCTTTTTTCTGTGCGTACCAGTATTTTGTCTGCCAAGGAGGCATTTTCAAAAACTCAACCTGTCCATTTTCATCCACATACACATCGAAATATGATACAAAATAATTGAAACAAAAACAAAATACAAAAGAAGTAATAGCAGTCACAATAGCGAAAACGTTTTTATAAGACTGATTTCTTCCGTTCAGGCACTGTAACTTTTTAATATTGTTCTTTGTTTGATACGAATTGTATTGCATTGCTACGTGTGTGTAGATGAAAATGGACACGCTAAATTTTTGAAAAATGTTTTGTTTTCGTGTCTGTGTGTATTTTGATGTTGGACAAGCATTTGAGGAATATTTTCTTCTGTGCGGTATAACTTTTTTTATTGTTTATTGTTGTTTGGAAGGATGGCGGCTCATCAGTAATTTAATAAGCTTAGAGAAACCTTTGCTGGTGAAATAAAGTTGGAGAAGTGATCAATGCATTTATTTACACATAAACTGTAGATATAGACTGCGAATGGTTACAGGATTGACAACTGAGCATACTATTTAACATTAAACAGCAAGAACTGTTAGCGGCTATATGTTTGTTGCACGAGAGTACGTTAAGAAGTGAGCGAATGAATTAAGGTGATGCAGTACTTCACAAAGGAAAGCAAATACGGCGTTTGAACGATGCGCTTGTACGTAAACTAGTTAACTAAAATTAGACAGTGTATAATCAACCAATCATGATTAAGTAGCAACAGTAAATAATATATGCAACTAATTGAAGAAATTATCCAACATATTTATTCGTAACAATTGTTGTAATTCTTTTTGTATCGTGTTCCTATACGTGTGTAGATGAGGATGGAGAGACTTAATTTTTTATATGCCAGTAACAGCTAAAATATTGTCTTTTGTTATTGTTTAATGCTTTCTTCTGTGTGGAATATTTTGGCTGCCAAGGGAGTATTTTTAATCACTAACTTTAAGATCCCTAGATTATTTTCCGTGGGGCAAAGTTAAAAACCTAATGTATTCAACATCATTTGAAAATATGAAACATCATTTAAAAAATCAAGAATGCCTTCCATTCAATTTCAATGCAAAGTGTTGAAAAGGAAGTCGATGAAATAGATTTAAAGACTAACGTATGGATAGGAAATAATGGCGCATAATTTAAACAATTTTTGAAGTGTTTTTGTTAATTTGCTCCTTTTCTTCCTCGTAATTTTTCATTGTTGAAATAAAATATGTATAAGTATCTCCTTTTTTTGCATGAGTCACAATACTGCAAGAAACTAACATCTGTCAGATAAGTTGCTTCGAAGATTTCTTAGATTTTCAATTTTTTTTCAAGGCATTAAGGACTGATACAAACATACAGCCAAATCTTCTTAAAAATCACATTATTTGATTACATAGATGAAAATAAAATTATTTACACCAGCTGAATTTACAAAATTCCAAATGGCCGACCTAAGAAACAAAAGTTAACTGTCACTACTCAAAATGTAGAATGTTTAGAAAATTTCTGTTGATGTCATTAAATTAGCAGAGGTTAGTGATATAAATCCACCATGTTGCATACAATTTAGATGCTGGTTATGAGATACGAATTTTGAAAAAATCTCAATTTTAGGTTTTATGTTATAATTTGTAAGCAGTTGAAGGTAGTCGATACTTTTTGGTGGTACTTTTTGGGAACATAATGAAAAAAACAGTGAAAAATTGGGAGGTTATAAAAGGGGTTTTCGAGGGATATTAGAAATTAATTTTAAATATAATCAGCTTCATAATGGACAATAACTTCATCATTTCAATGAAAAATACTATATACAAGTGTTTGGGTGCGTAATGTGTTCGAAATCGAGTCCAATATCATATGTAAAGGTCGATCTGTTAGATACTTGCTTACTAAAACCATTGTCCCAAGTGCCATTCATAAAAAGTTTGTAGATGATTTAATTCTAGCTGTACCCAGTGATAAAAGCAGCCAAGAAATAATAAATAGTTACGACAAACATCTACAATTCACAATTGAAGAAGGAAACAACATCAGTGTATCATTAGTTCTAGACACTTTGATAACAAAGGAGCAAACCAGAATCAAACTCGAAAAGTATTCAAAACCAACCTCTTCAAGAAGATACATACATTTTAAATCGGAGCACATCACAAAATGAAAATAAACTTTGCAAAGCAAATAAGGAATAGAATAACTAAAATATCTCATCCTGATTGTTTACACAAGAACGTCAATTTACTTAAAGAAATTTTATACACCAATGGTTATCCGAAATATATAATCCATAGATTATTACTTGAGGGTCATACACATCACTGGGTAGTGTTCTAGAGGTTATGTTTAGAACCTCTGGCACCTTAGTTTAAGTAGCACTGGGTTACGGACAACATGCCTGCCAACCGTCGGGCATGCGCATTACAGGTGAACGCCTCCTCGATGCATGTAGCAAAAAGTATACAGTAAGAAAGTATTTGTTAAAGTAAGATTAACTTTTATTACAAGTATCAAGTAAGACCAGCTATATCGCTGGCTTGTCTGATAGAACATGGTGACAGGTTAAAAACGTGAAAACGGAACAGAAAGATAGTACAAGGTGTACAAGGACGTGAATGAATTAACAGATTAAATGCGTGGCCAAGAAAAAAAATGGAGGGTGTACTGCAACCGCCAAAAAATTTAATTTTAGGTGGTGAGACGACAAACTGGAAAAAGTTTGAACAACAATTCGAAAATTACCTGAAAGCAATGGATCTAGAAGAAAAACAGCCGATAGTGTAATCTATGTCTTAAAAGAATTTTTTTCAGTACATGGCATACCTAGAATAATTGTTAGTGATAATGTACCTTTGCAAGTTACCGTTTTAAAGAATTTTCTAATAAATGGGACATACAAACAGTCCATTCAAGTCCTAGGAGTCTCAAGTCGAATGGTTTAATAGAGAAAGCTGTAGGAATAGCTAAAATTTGTTAAAGAAATGTAAAGAAAGTAATTTAGATATTTACTTAGTGTTGTTGAGCTATACGAATACGCCAATTTCGGGTGTAAACTATTCTCCGTCTCAGATGTTGATGAGTAGAGTGCTAAGAGAGCAAATTCCATGTTCTCAAAACATTTTAAAGCCTAAAGTTTATGATGACATTAGCAGTAGACTAGAAAGTAACTAAGCCAAGTATAAAAAATTTTACGATAGATCTGCAAAGTTCATACCATCATTCACACAGAATTAAAATATATTAATTCAAAATAGTCCTAATAAACCATGGACCTCAGGAAAAATTAAACAGATTCGTGGGGAACCAAGATCATATACGGTTCATAAAGAAACAGACTGAGACGGAATAGTTTTCACTTGAAACCTTTAGAGAATGGTGTAGTTATAAGATCTAAAAAATTCTCTTACTGTAGATGATAACAAACAATGTATTAGTATTGATAAGTCACAAGATATGTCCGCGAGTGCAAATATTGCGCCGAGGGTTGCTGATAGTGATATAACTAGTGGTGAAGTTGTGGATAAAAATGCAACAGTGTTATGTGTAACCAGATCAAGACGACAAGTTAAAATACCTAGTTATTTTAATGACTATGTTTAGTACTTAAGGTAGAAGGGGGGGTTCTAGAGATTATGTTTAGAACCTCTGGCAACTTAGTTTAATTAGCACTGGCGTTAGGGACAACATGCCTGCCAACCATCGGGTATGCCCATTACAGGTGGACGCCTCCTCGATACATGTAGCAAAAAGTATACAGTAATAAAGTATTTGTTAAAGTAAGATTATATTTTATTACAAATATCAAGTAAGACCAGCTATGTCGCCGGCTTGTCTGATAGAACATGTAGAACAACTAACATCACCCCCTAACCATAACGAAGTGAAGACCGTAATCTCTCCACATTTAACAGGACTAACATGTAAAATGGACAGTTCTTCAAACAGAAGGTATCAGAGTGGTGTACAAATACAAGAAGACAATAAGGTGAGAATTATACAGCAAATTGAAAAGTAAGACAACTGTTTTACAACAATTAACGTGGTACACTAATTAACCTGCAGCTGTAACAAACATTACTCACAACAATTGGCAGGTCACAAAAGTGACATTCGCACTAATAAACACTGTTGTGGATTAATTGAACATGTTCTGAAAAATCAAGAACACAAAATTGCTTGGGATTACCTAAAAATTCTAGCCAAAGTTATACAAGAGAGTACCACATTCACAAACAACAAGCTGAAATCAAGAAAAAGACAATACGCACAACAAGTGTATATTTAAAGAGGAATAGGGGTAGAAGCTTATAAAATTATTTGGGCTGCATTACAAAAATGCTACAAGCCAAATAAAATAAGATTAAAACACTATAGAGTTGTTTTACTTTTTTTTAAATGGTTGTACTTTTTATAATTCTGTATGTTAAGTTTTTTCTAAATCCAATAATGCGCAAGACGTGCAGATAATTTTTTTGATAGAAAATAAACGTATCTATTAGGCAAAGTGTTCTTTTTATAAATATTGCAGTGAACTGTGCAAACAGTATTGTTGACTGTTTTAAACCAGTGAAATTCTTCTCATCGTATGTGCCATTGTTTGCCAAAGAAATTGATATGGATGATGTTAGTTGACCAATGTATTACAACTATACTTTAAATCTGATAAAAACCTGAAATTGAGCAATGCATCTCTCATGTCAGCACTTACCTACCAAAGAAATCTCAGAATATTCTGAATTTTCCTGATGAATAAAATTGAAGAATCTATGGGTCGTTAAGGAAATCTAAATAAATACACTGTCAATGTAAGAAAACAGAATTTAATGTGCAAAAAAATTCATAAATTTCTGTACGTGAAATTGGTAGTGTTATTAGAATATTGTAAGATACCATACAGAATATCTTGAAAACAAGAACTATTTTCAGACTAACAATGTTTTTTATAAAAGAAAAAAATGAAAAACTTCATCAAATTATTTTTTTTCAATAGGCTTTCATATTCATATCACATTTTAGTCCCAGATGGAAACAATAAACAATCAGGTATTTCCTTTTAATTCTATTGCACGGTAATGTTCCATACTATATTGTAATAACAAATTATGTTTCAGGTGCATCGCACTAATTCAAAATCTTGTTGTCAAAACTTCAAGGTAATTGCTTAAAATAACCATTTAACATCTGATATTGTAGGTAAATACCTTATTATTCTCAAATATTTCAAGGTTTTCTGAGATATTTTATAAACACCGCTGGTGGTCTGTCCTAGTTTTGTTAAACATATATCTTCTTTTACCTGGGACGGATTGTTCTTGTGAGTGGTTTGATAGTTTTGTCACTCCTATTCCATTCTCTGAGGTGCTCGTAGTTGAGTCGTTGGTCCCTTTAGAGATGTTGGTCTAAAGCAATATGATTTGTTAGATGAAAATGTACAACTGATGTTAATAAACTTCATGGCGCTACCTAGGTAGAATCCTGCAACATCGCAGATTACTTTCATCGAGGTAATTATCCACAACTCGCAGTTAAGGGTGAGTGATATACTTTGTTGCTGATTTTGTTAAAGAATTTATGTTGTATTAAACAACTTCCGTTCAGGTTTGAGCATCAATACACCCGTTAACCCAACTAGATGTAAAAATACAGCCATTTCAGTTAATGGAATTTTTTGTAGATTCAGATATTTTGTTAAAAGAAACGTAACTGTCCAAAATTTATAACAATTAAATCTTTGTTTTGTTTATCTTTCTCATTTGTGAGAGGTGGGGAGTAAAGAACTGTTTTAAAAAAGATTTGCAACAAATTTGTCTGGTATAAGAGTAGAAAACCAATCAATATTCCTATTATATAATTTGAAATTTAGCTAATTTATTTTACGGAAAAAATTTGAAAGCAAATATGTAAGCAGTATGCCAGATCTGACAAATCATAATGCAGTTAACTAATTTTGTAAATGCGTAAACTATTTAAAAATTTTGTTTGAGCACTTTAAAATAAACCTGTGATATTATATGGTGATATTATTGAATATGAATTTGATAGTGTTATTTATCTAAACTGAAATAGACTTATCATTACGATGGCAATTTTTTTGTGCCTTGTAATTTAAGAGTTGTATATGTTAAAATATTTTTTTGTTGGGAAATGCCTCTAAATGATTGAGATAATACCTACCTTATATATATAAAATATATAAAAATATATATATAAAAAATATATAAAAATATATAAAATCAAAAGGGTGGAATCCACGAAGAAAAGGGATACCACATCTAATAACAGCTTAAACTACAAATTCCATTACTGTGGATCTTCATGTGTATACATTCTATACGTTACAAATTAGCTGCTTCGTATAACCATTATTAAAATATTAGCTCGTTGTTAAAGCAAAGCTTCTGTGTTGTGCTAAGGAAAACCAAATAAAATTAGTTTTAATTATGTAAAACAGGAATTACAAACCATGATGAACTTCTTAGCTCACGGATCGATGTACTGCATATAAGGAATGGCAAGCCTCAAGTCGCCCTTTAATATCAACTTCTCCATGGTATCACTAGGACGATAAAGGGCAGACTGACGTAGTCTGGCAACAATCCTGACCTCGACACTTGAGTATTGAAAAACAAACAGCTGCGCATAATCGCACTAAATTGTATTACGTTGAAGATAATTTATGGGAATTCTGAATAGTTTGAGCAACTTTTAACAGGATTTTAAAATACAAAGTGAGTATTTATAACGATGAATTTATTTACTAGATAAATTGAACGAAAGAACAATAAATAGGGTGTTGCAAAATTACGATAACTTTCTTTTAATTAAGCATAAGTTCTAGATATACGATTCGTATTAATTTATAAAAAGAGAATTAAAATTTTGTAACACAAAACAGAATTTATGTGTGTTTCGGCTAGAAAGGAAAACAGAATGTTACAGTTTGAATTAATGCAATCATTGTCGCGTATGCATTTTTTAGCACCTAATCTGTTATTTGATTTTCTAATATGGCAGAATCACCTTAAAAATTATAATTTACCCAGAGGCTTTTGAGCATACATTTTCCGTCTGGTTGAATGATGTAGGAGGTAGTATTAAACGGTTAGAGGCTTTTAATGAACACCTTTTATACCAGAAGCTGCTTTCGTGGAATATACCGCTTTTCTGATTTAACTTATTTTTTAAGCACTTGCCTTTATTTTTAGTTTATGCAGAAAGGCCCATTATAAATTGTTTCTCATACTTTTATCATCAGTGAAGGGTACTTGATGTCAGCAACGGCCGAGGTCAACACCTTGTGATAAAAGATATTGGTTTATAATCCCAATGGTAATTCAGGTATTTATGCCGTAACGATTTTTGCGTTTTTATAAATATTCTCAAATATAATTGATAAAGATAATTAAAAAAAATTAATTCCCTTATTAAATGTTATTGGTTACTCAAATAGAATTAATTTCTTTACTGTTTGAAACAAAATATTGATAAATGCATTTAGACTGTTAGTTTAATTTCTTTTCTATCTGAATTGCTTTGAGCTCAGAGTAGTGGTTAAAGAAATTGCGAAACCGCTAAATTTACTTAAATTAAAAGAGTTGTCTTAAGAGAGTTTAAAAATAATATTTCATATATACATATTTGAAGGTGTTTAATTTATCTGAAATTGTTTGTATGTAGAAATTTCAGCTACACGGAGATTACTAACTTGTGAGCATAATTATTTTGGTCTTTTGTAATATATGGGATTTAGTAAGTTAAAATATCAGCTGTTTTATTTATATATCATTTATTCAGCAAAAGTACAGTTTGGAACTTACAACAATTGTGATCAATTGCAGCCACAAACAAAGAACCCATTTGTGTTTTCCTGAGGCAGATTCTTGTGTATAGCATTTTTTTATTTTCAGTCCTGGTCAGAACAAATTAAAGAGAATTTGCATTACCCGAAGAAGTCTGAAAATTAAAAGCGTTACAAAAATTTGGAATATTCTGAAAATTCTTTGGTAGCAAAATGCCGTTGCGACAGATGCACTGTTCCATTTCCGCTTTTATTGCATTCAAAATATATTTGCAATTAGACTGACATTATCCATATCATTTTCTTTGGCAAACTATAATACATATAATGAGAATTTGACTAGTTTGAAGCAGTTAATGATTCTGTTTTCATAGTCCACTACAATTTTTATAAAAAGAACACTCAGCCCAATAGATAGGTTTCTTTACCGAAAATATTTTCTGCACGTCTTGCACATTAATGGAATTAGAAAAACCTAACAGACAGAGTTATAAAAAATATACAGCCATTTAAAAAATAAAAACTAACAATTGTTCTTAGAAAGTGTATACAATTTACATTAATTTATAGATTAAGTATTACTAGAATATTTGGATGCAAGGTCGCTCAAATTGGACGTAAATTTCAGAGCCTCAACGGTACGAGGGTTGGAAATTTACATTTGTTAAAAGTTGTTAATCGGCTCTATTTAATAATAATTCTAAGTTTTATGTTTGTTTTAATTAACCACGGTTAACACATATACAAGACTACATCCCAACATATAAGCATTGAATAGTATTTAATAAGTAATGTATTTATGGCTGTGTGGTCAGGATTATGTCTTATGATTCAGAGGTAGCCGGCGCTACTGGCTTTTTCTAAGGATCCTATTGCTCTTACGACAGCGATCCAGAGCGTGAACAATGAATAGATGCCCGCCCAAGTTCTAGAAGTCAACAGCCTCCTACCAAATTTACTCAATCACAATGGGCGGGAATGCGCCCAAATTTTTATACTCAAAAGAATTCGGGGAAATGACCCACCTCCACTTCGGAAGTTATCAAAATGGGGCGACCTCTAAAATATGTAGGATCTCCCTTCCTTCTGCCTTTTCTGATCGGGCGCAGCCATCAATCTTAAGCCAGGAAACCTCAAACTAAACGGACGCCTCGTTTACTCAAAGTTTCATTTCATTTGCATTTTTCTTTTTAAAATTAGTCTATAAATAATTTAATTAAAGTCATCGTACCCTCTGAGCTGGTTTGGAGATTTTTCCATATATAATCTGCTGTTCACTATGTACTCGAATTTTCCATCTATACGTTTCCAATAACATTCTTATAGGAACCTAATGCACAAATGGAAAGCAGAATAGGATTAAACTACTGCCAAAAAACAGTAGATCGCATATGCAAATTTTAAAGGTGTAGAAATAAATTATAATTCACATGGTCTTCCAAGTTTGCAAGCATCCGTACATATCTGATTTATATCATGATGGAATAAAGACATAACATATCAATTAGTTCATGACCACTCAAAAATAATGATCTAGTTTTTAGAACAGTTACAAAATTAGTTCTCCAATTTTATATAAATTGAGATACAGTATGAGCCTAGTGTTCTAGTTTGCTTAACGTAAATTAAAATGAAGTTAATATGAAGTTTTACTAACAGATAGTGGAAATATCACCATCCAGTACACAAGATTTACTTACTGGTACCCGAGTGTGTGCATATTGGAGCCAACAGTATCGTAGTTTATATCCAGGAAGCATTGCAGAACCTGAATCTCCAGATCCTTTGTTAGACAAGAAATTCGCGACAGTTGAATTTGATGATGGCGATAGTGGACGAATATGTGTTGATGACATTAGATTTCTTCCTCCTGGTTATCCTATAATGGGTGAGTAATATTGTTTTATTTGTTTTTT
Organism: Platerodrilus igneus; assembly: GCA_036346225.1. Lineage (NCBI taxonomy): Eukaryota > Metazoa > Arthropoda > Insecta > Coleoptera > Lycidae > Platerodrilus > Platerodrilus igneus. The sequence continues at coordinate 608,538 of JARFIW010001121.1, forward strand.
GCAAACATTCTTGATACTTTGGTTTTAGAATATGATCCTAATCCATTGAATAGTCTTTGTAAACGTAGACGTCGAACTTCAGCTAGTGTAGAAGAACGGCGGTTAAGTCGGCATGTAATGTCACCACCATTAATTACTCCTATACTAGAGTTCGAGCAACAAAAGTCTGCCGAACCTGAAATTGAAAATGAAAATGTTGAAACTATTAATCATCAAGATGAGGAGGATTCTCATCAAAAGCGTAAACGACTTAAGAAGAAGAAGCACGAAAAGCATGGTGACAAGAAGAGAAAGCATAAGCATAAGCAGTGTGATGAAACCTGCAAACATAAGAAACATCACAAGAAACACAGAAAACACAAGAAACGTCATCATAGTAAAAGCAGCCTTAGCAGCTGTGAAGAAACAGTTGAAGGAGAACAAACTGAAGAAGTAGAAAATGAACCGGAAGAGTTGTCTATACAAGTTGATAAAGAGGTTGAAGAAGAACGTAATGTAGTTAATGAAGGAGAAGAGTGTAATTTACAAACTGAAGATGATGAAGAAGAAGATGGTAATGATACGGAAGTCAATAAGGAGGCAGATGAAGCACCACAGACTGAAACTCTCCCTGAATACCAGGTTGTAGCAAATCCTGAAGATGAAGTTACTAGGGAAGATATACTTGCAACAAATTCTAAGGTATTATATATTTATTACATGCAAAGCGTTTGTGTTCACTAGTTTAATAACTTCCAGCAACGAGAACGACAAGAGTCCTGTGAAAGTAGAAGCACTATGACTGCCTTTTTGCCTGCTCAGCAGCTTTGGAGTTGGTGTGGAACAGGTTATAGACGACCTGGGGCTAAGGGACGTGCACAAAAGTTATTTTATAAATCTATTCAAAGAGGAGATGAAGTCATCACAGTATGGATGTTCATAATTGTAATCAATTTATGATTAAAGTAAATTTCTAGGTTGGTAATTGTGCAGTGTTTCTTTCTACTGGAAGAGCAGATAGACCATTTATTGGTAGGGTTGAAAAGATGTGGCAGTCACGGACAAAAGTGCTCGTAAGAGTGAAATGGTTTTATCATCCAGAAGAAACTACCGACTGTCCAAAATTAAAATATCCCGTAAGTATGCAAGAATGGAGTTCACGCTTTTCATAACAATGTTCATAGTATCATTAATATTAGTGATTTTTGAGCATAGAACTAGAAAAACTGAGAAAATTAATGAAATGTCGGCATTAACTCAATATCATTTTTCAAATTATTGCTCAGATTTCGACCCGTCTAGTTACAGTCGGACAGTGTAACTGAAGATTTTTATAGCTGATATGATCTCTGTTTAATTTTTGAAGTATTCAAATAACACTTCTGTCCCATACTTTTGTGTTATACCAATGTATGAATAATTTTAAAAGATGCAGTTGTTGCAACTGGTCTAGTGAATGTGGCTTGCTAGAACCAGGGAGAGTGTTTGACACAATTCTGGTGACAAACAAGTAATAAATCAGTAACAATTGGATGCAGAGGGATACGATAGGCAACTAAAACTGAAATGTAATTCAATTAACTTAAGAGTCAATATTCAACTCATGCATAGGATGCTTCACAATAGCATCAAAGTATATGGACTTTCTTTTTGCAATGATGTTTTTAAAAAAATAGTAAAAACAACGTATTGTAATGAAATATTTATTTGTAGTATCTTTATTTTCCAACTGATTATACAAACTTTTTCAACAATTCGTAGTTGCATTTAAATTTGCTAGAAACTCACAACAATTTATTTCCGAACTAAGCACTTAACGATATAATTGCTAGCTTCTTAAATTGTTACCTTCTTATTTAACAATATTGAAACAATACAATTAACTATCCAAGCATTAATTATTAATTTATATTATCACTACAATGATTTATACCAACAGTAATTTATATCACATCTTTTAAAGCTTTAAACTAAAACATATTGTAATCAACGCTTTAATCGGAGCCAAACGCCAATATCCACAACGGCAATTTATATACATATTCAATACCTTTAGACCATTCTAAAATGCACCAGAAATTATGCAAATAACATCTCGAATGTTCTTATAGTAATCTAAATAATTCAAATGCAAAACTCGTGTTATCAATCAAAACCATCCGAAAGATTGAAACGTAATTTTTGAATTTCATCCTAATGTGGGTGATTGACTAACTACAAAAACCCTTTCCTAAAACAAGTTGTTAAAGGAAATGCAGTTTTTTGACGTAGCTAGAGGTCTATTCCTGGGTCGGCCAATGAAAAACGGCCTTACATTTGATTTTCCAATGCTCCACCCAAAGGTACTATACTGGCCAGGAAGCGAGTTTTTTTTACCTGGAAAATTTGAAATTTTACAGCATAGGAATCTTTAACGTTTGTGACAACACTCACACACTAGACCTCCATTTTATCTCTCATCCGAACGAGGGTGTATTTTTGTGAAAAATGCTCGCCTAACATTTTTCAAACAGACCGGATTCGAACCCAGGACCTTGGGCGTAGTAGTCACACATATACCACTACGCGATGGAGCCGCCTTTGGTGAAAAACGGCCGTGGATCTTCAAAAGCTATAGTTCATACTACACTCTATATAAACTAAAATTTAAGCAATACTAAACAGGGCGCCACCAAGTCCTGGGCTTATAAAAAACAAGATGTACTCTAAGGGAGAACTTGGAAGTCCTCAGAGAAAAATATCGCCATTGCCGTGTAACCATGGTTATCAAAAAAGAGTGTGAGCATCTGTAATAAAAGAATTTAGTTAGAGCAAAGAAAGGACATAATAGGCATGCTCTCTGCTTTGCTATTGCAAAAGAAACAACATTAAATCCCTGCAATCCCTGTAATAAAATATGTCTATTATCAAACTTGATGGGAAACACTGTAAGAAATGTTTACCGATAGACCACCATTTATATCTCATCTATTTTGCAATATCGATTATGTTTACCTACATTTGGTTGCATTTGTCCAAAATAAAACAGTAAATTTAGTTTAAATTATTCATAAATAAAATTACTTTTTATACCACGTCAGTTAAAAGGTTTTTTAGTATGCAGATCTGTATAATTCGGGCTCACAATTTTATTGATACAATTACTAGTAGTTAAAATTTTAGGTTAAAAATATTTACTTAATTTTCATAATAATAATTCGCTTAACCTGCATAAGGTAAACCACTTTAGATTACTAAAATTACTTGAAATATAATGTTGATACTTTCCGTGAAAATTCTGATTGTACTTTTTTAAACTTCACAATGAGCAGGTGGCAACACCACAAGGATTTATCTAATCACTTACCTCCATCCCCTAAACAAATGTTGAAAATTCACTAGATAACATAGAGGAGCCATACGTTTCAAATCGAAATAAGCTGACCTTTATAGGAATCTTCCAGAACTGCAAAATACCAAAGGACGACGCGTAAATATTTCATTAAGAGTATTGCAGGTTTGACGTGCTTCAAATTGAGATTGACCCTTTCTTATCAACTCATGGGCGTTATATAGCTTTTGCTCTCTACATTTGGATTGGTTTTCCAAACAGTCTTACAAAGTGTTGCAACCAATCATATTTGTTTTGGACATTCCTAGTATTTTTCAAGCTGATTTCTGACGAAACTATCCTGGAGTTCCGTATCATGCTGTTATTTACTATTGTTTTACGATCTTTGATTGCCTTGTTATTGTTATCGTTGTTGGACTTTACTTTAGCTTATGTCTGTTGTTTTGTGTAGATAAAGCTTTTGGAGAATTTGTACAAAATAACTGATGTAACATGAGTGCTGTTTTCGTTTATGTATCTATCAAAACTCATCTTTGAAAGTGCGTTTCTTATCAAAGCGCTTATTGTTTCTTCTTTGTTACAAGCGTAATTGCATGAAGATTTACTAGGTTTTATCTTATCTTCTGTGTATCTATTTTATAACTTAGTGAACGCTTCTTGACGTATTTTAATTACATGTATGATTATTTCTCTGCTGAATACGCGTTCTATTATTGGAAAATATGCTTGCTGGCATTGATTAAAGTTAATTGCGGTCCATATACAGGGTGTTAAATGCTTGCTAATTACATAATGTGCGAATTATTTATTTTCCTGCTAAATAATTGCAGTTTTCTGATTCCGATTGCTATTTTCAGTTATATGCGACCCTTACTACTCAATACACCTCTTATCACAGCAATATAAATATATATATATATATATATATATATATATATATATTGATGTGATAAAGGGGTCTCGAGAGGTCATTGCAACCTAAATTTTATAAAAAAATCCCACCAAGATATAAAAAATCGGGAAAAATAGACATTTCTGAAAATTCATGGTTACACCCTGTATAATACAAGCTTACTTTTTTGTAAGCGAAAATGCAATTCCGTATGTATAAATGATCACCTTGTATGATATAAACGTATTGTAAATACATAGCAATCAATGTGCAGTAGCAAAAAAACATAATTCCGTGTTTTTGAATAATTACTCTAAGATAAATACAACGCCATTCGTTTGTTCTAAAAACATACTTTCCGTGCATAAAAATAAATGATTTCGTGTATTTAAAAACGCAATTTTAATCTTCTTATCTTCACGTTTTGCTGTGAAAACTAATCTTTTATTACAATTATGAAGATGCGGGTCTTTCTGCATGTGTAAAACCCGTGGATAAAACAATTAAAGTTTAAAATAATTAGCCAAATCGACTCTGTATAACGCAAATTCAATTTAAATAAAACATGTTTTTGAAATTTCGAATTGACATGAAATACGTTAATTTTGTACGTCCTAATTAATAAAGGAGCGTTTATTCCAAGAAGCGGCCGGAATATTAAAAGACCCATAAAAATAGACAAGAATTATTTATTAACTTTTGCAATCACTGTAGAAGAGATGTGATGCGACCAGTAATCATATATGTATTAGAGAATGATGGGCAGCGCACGTCACTAATAAGTGGATCGCGCTAATGAGGTAATAAAACGAGTAATTCCCAGAACTTGCATCTGATAGGTGTGTAGTATTTGGAATGGAATCACGTAAACGCTCGTACATTCTAAAAAATATATAATTTTTATTTGTAAACAGAAGTAATCGACATTAGATTCATTCATACATTCGATCGTGAAAATGTTACTTTGAGAAGAGATTGTTTTAAAGTATACAATACCCATACCGCAACTAATAATTACCACGTAACAGTGAATAAAGAAGAAAATTTTAAACATACTTGCGTAAATATGAAAATTGGTAAATGCAATTATTTGATTTTGTAACATACAATGAAGATGGGAAATGCTTCAATATAAAAAGCTATTTAAAATTTTATTGAATAATTAAACCAATGATGCACATTGGTTTCTAAATGGAGATTTAAATAATTTACATGATTTTGTAAACTGGGATTTGACGTCAATTTAAGAATGGAGACGGAAGATATATGTAATACTTTTGATTACAAATTGGAAAAGCGCTTTGTGGATTTTTGCAAGTACTACTTTTAAAACATTGTTTGTAACTGAATTTGAGTATTTGTCATTTAAATTTAAAGATGTCTTAATTATATAATAATTTTTTTTGTAAGGGATTTACCAGGAGGTTTATGATCAGAGTTTGAAACACTCTGACCTTTTAAGAGATTAGTTGTCAAGGATGTTTTGGCTAAACAAACCTTACAAGTGTGGGAATCAAAGCCAGGTAAACTATCGATAAGAGAACAGATTTAGTTCTGTAAATTTAAACCTAAATCAGGTAAGAGACATTTTGATAATTAAGTATAAATAGGTACCTGTTAAAAATAGTTTGATGTGTGAAAGAAACTATGCTATAAATATTCTATATTCTTTTGTATGAGAGAAAATATTTTAGACTGTATAAATGCTTTATGATATTGCTGTTTGATGTCATCTTGAAAACTCCGTCAATTCCATTGAGCTAGTCAGGCAAAGTAAAGTTTGAAAGGAAGGAAGGTAAGTCAACAATTTGAAATTTTACAATTTGCTGTATCTTATCACAGCACACTTTTAGCGGCGCACCAACGCGGTCGTTATCACAGCAATAATTAAGCGACACTTCAACGGGAGGCTTATCATAGCAATATATATTGATAATGTATTTGATTGGGTCTCTACATGTAAGACGAGAAAAGTGTTGTGAATCGATATGGGAATATATATGGCGAGAGTAGAGCTGGTTGAAACATAGTAGAATAAGTACAATGTATCCTGTATGGCTATTAGTAAAATGAGTAATAATAAATCGCGTTTGTTTTGTCTATTCTTTTATTACAAAATTGTGAATCAAATCATAACAGACATATTTCAACAATCAATTTTTAAAATTCTCATGACAACCTTTTGAGCACCTAAATTCTAAAGATTGGCATAATTTAATTAATTTCTCTATAGAATCTATCTCTATCAAACTACGTTGTGAATAGTAAAACGTGTTTTCGTAAATTTTTCTGTTTGAGAAGTAATAACGATTCAGAAAGTCAGTTAAACATATTTAACATAACCACCACAAAGATAGCTTGGTTTTATTTTTGCATTGGTTTCTATTATTGATGTCAGTAATTGATTCTATAATACCACTGTACTGTAGTAGACCATATAATATATATTATTCTTACTTTAGTAGGGCTAAAGATATGTTTTTGTTTCAGGGTGCTTTATTTGAATCACCACATATTGATAAGAATGATATTCAGACTATCTCTCATAAATGTGAAGTATTATCCTTGAAAGAATACAAGGAAAAATTGAATAACGATCCAAAACGTTATGCAACTGTATACGAAAATAACGATATATACTATGTGGCTGGATATTATGATCCAGGCATAAAGGCATTAAAGGTGCAAAAAGGTATACCATTTTCAAAGAAAAATTGAGGTATTAAAATATTGAGCAATACTACAATTGTTGAAAAATAAAGTAAGGTGGTCCTAATGATTATCTGGATCATGTATAAGGAATGGTCAGTGGTGCTATATAGAATGCAGACAAGTATTATAACTAATTTTATTTATATCAGTTATTATCTTTTGTCACTGTGTCGTTTTTTATTTTTGTACAAAACTTGTATTAAGGTTATAACTAGTGATAGTGGAAAAATCATAGGCCTATCTTAAGTATTCAAAAAAAAAATATTTGTAAAAAAAATAATTCAATAGAAGGATTAGGCATGTGTCCAAATAAAATATTACAAAATTTTGAATCAGTTGAGTGTAGCGAAATACTGTTTTTGACATCGTTTTTTAAAGGCCTACAATGACTTCTATTGAATACATATAAAATCATCGTTAAAAAGTGCAATCACAATCGAGAGTATTTATTAGTGTACTTAGTACTTCCAGGTAATTGGCCTTGATAATTTCTATTCTATGTATTAAGTAGCATAACTATCTCAGCTTTATATTAACAAAGACAAATACGCTTATATATATATTATGTAATTTAAAATTTTTATTTAATTTGTTAATTGTATTTGTACATTGTTAGTTTTATTTATGTATTATATAATACTATGTTTTTGTTTATACCAGTCGTGCTTGTCGGAGACCTGCACTGGAATTACAAAAAATGTTACTGCTTTTTAGAACATGTGGAATTTCTAATTCAAATTAGGGGTGGCCTTAAATTATTATTTTAAATTAACTATATTGCATCAGTTTTATGATGAAGTACAGAGTGTAAATAAAAGTACACTCTAAGATGAAATGGGAGGAAGTATTTCATGTTGGCATTAAAATAGACATTAACATAACTTTTCTGTCAAGGTTATATGACATACTGGCAAGAATATTTAGCAAATTGAAAGTCATAATTGCTAGACGTTATGCTTAGATTTGCTTTTGACTTTTTTGTTACAAGGGTTATGCTGATAAACATTCTCATAAGCAGCTGGTTTGAATAAATTTTTAAATACACCGGTAGTGATGGTGAAAACCACCGCGAAATACTTTTCAATTTACAAATATATTGTATAATTTATAGATTACTTTTTAAAAGATGCTACTAAAATTATTTCAAACCAAGTCATTCGTGAAATTAATTTAGATGTAATAGGTATGTCAAAATTTTAAATAACAAAAACGTCTGTGAACTAAGCTGTTGAATGGTGGAATTATGGTTTCTTTGTAATAAGTATGCGGATAAAATGTTTCTATACAGCAACTTTATTTATTTAGGACTTACTAAAATTGAAACTGATTAGTAAAAAAGTGTGTGAAAATCAATTGTAGAAAAAAAGTTTCTTAAAAACTCTCATAAAATGTAGCACCGACAAGATCTCATAACAAAAGTGTCAATAAAGTTAATTATTATGGTTAGGAAAAACAGGTTCGAATAATGCCCTTAAATTTATTTATCAACATTTAATATAATCAGCATATTGAAAGGTATAGTACATTTGTGTGTGCACAAAATTATAGTAAATAACATTCGTCTACATGTAGGCTTCAAAAACTATTTAATTAATTAATTAACCTTTACCGTGTCTACTTACGATAAATAACCATTGCATCTTACTATGGTTCAAATTGAAGCAATGAATACCTTCACAAACACTGCAGCATTTGCATTTAACTCAAAACTATAATATGGGATATATTAGTAATAATTAATTAAACAGTTGAAAAAAAATATAAAATATAACCTTTTTGTATATTTAATCTGTTTTTTAATTTGTGTACCTTGTCACGTGTTGTGTTATGCTAGAAATAAATTAGAAGAGAAGAGAAAATGTAATTGTGAAGGCGCGAAATATATGGATGCGCTTTCTATGAAAGATTTCGTAAATAATTACTTTTCAATAATCCTCTATAATTTTTCCTTTGGAAAAAAATACGGTTACAGGTGAAATGAGCAGTAAGCGAACAAATTTTGATTTGCCCTAAAGGGACATGGCCCCGTAACAATATAAAAGTACGTCTGATAACTGCAGTGGTACGGGAGTGAGTTGCTATGTATGATTTATAAAAGAAACTAGTAATTTGAAATAAATATAATAAAGGATTTAAAAAATAATAAATAAATATGACTGAAATAAAAAAAAACAATTTACATTATCACTAATTCTGAAAGGTTTTTCTGCTTTTGTCAAAATCGAGGGGTGCCAAACCATCTATTAGAGTAATTCCTTTTGATATTATTTCCTACACAGAAGATAGTTAGTCCACATTGTAGTAACAGTTTTATTAAATGTAATGTGCTGAAGTAACAAGAATTTTTCTAGTTCCACGTTGGGGATGCTAATGAAACGAGTTTTATAAATAATCGGGCGTGTTAAGACGTTCACTGCCAGGCTGCGAGATCTGACGTTGTACAAACGCCATCCGCGCGATTACTACAAATTTACCCGCAACTCGAATTCGCATCCTTGACGTGTGAGGTTGGAATCACCATCATTAATACGTATATGCAGATGTAAAATCAAAATAGTTATATTTTAGTGCGCAATGCATACTAATTATTATTATAGTTTTCTATTGATATCATAAAAGCAAAGAAATTATACACATTTATTTCAAAACGTCTCTCTTGTACGATTTATAGTCAAATATTGTATTGGCAGGAAAACTCTCCCTTTTCATAAATAACCTCCAACTAGTTTGCTTTTCTTTTGAAGAAATCACAAAAATTGTATAATCGAAAATAAAAAGTATTCCTACCTTTTAGGCTGTTCATTTGCACATGATTTGAATGAAAGCGTATTTTTGGACGTACTAGGTTGATCCATTGTACTACGGATCCGATACGCACTTTACAAAAACTAATGCTGTACTGGTGTATTTAATACCTCTTATGACAAGCCTACGAAATATAACGGACCAATCTCCAATGCCAGTAATTTCAAGCCATACTAAAGTTACTCAATCATGAAAACGCGAATTTGCATACATGGCGTTGGAAATGCAAGCAGCAAGACGCGAATTCGTGTCTATGGTAGTGAACGTGTTAAGGAGACCGATTAAGATCCTGCTATAATTCTCACAATTATTGCACATCGTGTACTTTAAAAAATTTAAGTTTTTACGCTTAAGATGCAAAGCTAAAAATTGTTTTGCCAACAAGTAACTTGGCTATCATCCCAAAAGGTAGTAAGAGATGGGCCAGTTAATTTCTTAAGTTGAAAAGAAAACAATTCAATTTAAAGTTGGACGCCACTGTATCTCACAGGTATTATCCAAAAATAATTAAGGTAGTTACAAAAACTCTTTTGTAATTGACGATTCTAAATTTTTCTACTTAAATGCTTGGATAATTGATCATATTTTTTTAACATAAAAAACATTACCAAAGTGATGATACATCTATTCCCTAACAAATAATTTGAATCAAATAACAGCGATTTTTAACAAATAAATTATATCACAGACTTTTCAGTTTGAAAAAACTTGAAAAAAATCTCGTTAGGTAATTGCCATGTTCGTTAATGATTGTCAGATCAGACAGTCGCGTACAAATTTAATAAAAAAACTAATTTTAAGTAATCGTAATGTAATTCTTATTTTGTTACTAGTAAAACAAAATCTTGTCTAAGCTTTCTCGTGAGAGCTTCAAATATAACAAAATTTAATAAGATTTTTTTCCACAAAAAGTAGTCATGGAAAATTAGTGAAATTAAATGAGATTACAACGTTCTACTAACAGATTTCATGAACTGAAACAGTGAGGATTTTTATGGCGTTGACCATATGTGGAGAAGGGGGTTGTTAAATACTCACCCTTAACCACCGGGAGCCGACTGCTAATCCCGCATTGGTTATGATCCAGTTTCAGCTTGACTCCTGCTGTTCACTTGCAGGGATAAAATTCAATGGACCCCAGACTGATTCCGAATTGTGGATTGACCTGGGAGTTTTTCTTTATTGATCCGAAGGCTTTTCATTGACCTAAAGGCGTTTCGTTGGCCTGAATGTGCGTGCCAACTTCACCTATAATTTATTACTTCTCTCTTAAAATGGTGGATGATCTCCAAGATGCTACTGAAGCAATTTATTTAAACTTCTGCAATTCTGGTCTTAGAACCTTGCTTACACATTCTGTTTCCTAAAATTCCTAATTTAAAATCTACAAATAAAAGCTCCAAACTGTTCGCTTAACCTATATTCATATAAATGCTATAATAAGAAAAATGATGAATTAACTTATTATTATGTGGCTGAATTTACGTGAAAGAAAACTAGTAAAGTATTAAATATGAGCATCAAATTAAACTTAATATGTATTTGCAATGGCGGTGCTCTCCCTGATTTTAAATTGCTATAGACACACATGCACGGTAAATGCTCACTTTATAAAAATTGGTTGACCACAGTTTGAAATACATAATGAGTGGAACGGATTTAACGACTTACAGTTTTTATTTTCTTCAAAACTCGGGTGATTTCATGCAAGACTACAAATGGGTTGATAATACGGTACTCCTCTGGTTCCAACAAAAGTTGCTGAAAGTGGTTACGCACACTTCCCTTTCACTTTGTACTAATAGCTTCCTTGATTCTGTACTCGAGCACTAAGCACAACGAAGTTATGTGGGCATCTTCACTTGGAATCAGAGGAGTAGGAACCTTATTATCAACCCATATGTTGTCTTGCATGAAATCACCTGAGTTTTGGAGAAAATAACAAACTGTAAGTCGTATATTGTCCGTAGTTTCACATCGAGTTTATTCGAAATTGCACTGACGGTTTAAGGTCAATCGCTCTCTTTGTGCCTGAGAAAATTATGTATCAGAACGCTCGCACGGTCTGTATCCTAACCACATGTGTCACAGTCTTCATCCCTACACATTTGAATTTCATGAATCCCTGGCTATTTAAATTATTTACAATGTTTTCAATAACATGCAATGCCTGAGAATATTTTCAGTTCCACGCTTGTAAGCTGCATGCATCATGAAAAATATGTTGATGTTATGTCGACTTTAATATGTTTATCGTGAAGTCCCGGTGATTTATTACTGGTTTTGAAAAATGAACTATGTAGATAGATATCAGTATTATATTTTAACAATATCATGCAATAGTGCCATTTTAAACTATACCTAAGTTTCTATATAGCTTTTTATTAGGGTTTCTACATTGCTAAAAATTGAAATGTATGGAATATTATTCTGTTATTTTTTTATATTATTTTATATCTTGTACTGTGGTTATTTACATAGCTTTAGAACTATAATTCTATTTTTGTTGCTCTAGGTGATGTTTTTAATGCCAAAAGTAATATTTTCCTCTATTATATGATTACACCCCTAATATATGGAATTAGAAATGTTTTATTTTTTGTTTGTTTTTATTGATAATGTAAGTTCTTCTACAATTAAGTGCACAAGCGGATGCAGATTGCTTTCTGAATGTTTAAAAGTTGTCATACTGTAATTTATTTAATTAAGAGAAATAACTTTTTAAGATCTCATTAGCATAATCACCTTATTCATTTCATTAATAAAGTATACGATTCATATCTGTATCCACATTATATTTGCTAAAAGCAAGCAGGTTACAGAAAAAGTTTTGTTTAGTACTTTGCACTTTGATTTCACCTTCATTTTGAAAGTGAACACAATTATCAATTATTTATATTAGTACGTTGAGGTGTGTTAATGAGCAATGTTTTATGCCTCTATAGTTTTACTATTGATGATGTATTTTTTACTTGTATTTTGACTTGGAAGTAATACTCACCTACATCGGAGCCCTAACATTACGCACACACACAAAAACATTCGTGGTCTCGATTTGCTTTTTTTTCAACTCTTATTACTACTTACACCATCTTTCTGCATAAACAACAGATTGTGCAGCCTGAATTAACATATGATAAATGACATTGTGTATAGGAATAAAATCTTGCACAAACCGTAACAGTTCAGAGATGTAATGTGAAATTGCCGATTGAATAGAAATATTTATACCACTAAACTCCCTGAAAAATAAAATTAAATTAAATCGTTTATAGAAATTTAACAAGCAATATGGTAGAAACGAAACCTTCACTTAGTCCTATAAAAATATAGACGGAAACGTCCACTTGGAATAACAACTATGTTAAAATAATTTAAGTGTAGAATTAATTATGGATAATAATTATGCTGTGTGGTTCAAAACATACTTTAAGTTAAATACATGAATAAATCTACAATGTGTAATTGGAAATCATAAATGTATAAACAGCAATTGGTTTATAAATGACTAATGGCCATTATAGCAAATAGCATTTCTGTAAAAATTAACGAACACAATGCTTTGAAGGTCATAAATCCTAGAAGATTATACAAGAATCGATGCAAAAGCTCTCTTTAAATAAAACAAAAACGTGAACGGCCTAGTCAGAATCGAAGATAATAATATATAACACGATATTATCTCACACAAACGTACAACCAGAAGAACATAGATAAGTCGAATTTATATAAGACCAACATCACTCTGTAGGAGATCATACTATGTATTCAATAAAATACCAGAGTTGCGACATTTTCTTTCAGAATGCAACTAATCAAAGAATCAATAGTTTGCGGCATTAATTTAAATTGAATTGAAAAATATTTTGCAGTAATTGCAACAACTTACTTTCATAGTATGTTTATCAGAGCTAGAGTTCTGTAACCATTAAAATATTGTTGTACTACAATACCTATATTATTCAGAGACTCAATTCGCTTAAACTGCGAATAACCTTCAAAACAATAGTTTTAATTTGTTGATTATATTTATTATCAGAACTGTATGAGAAGCACAGTCGTTTCGATATTCATGTTCAATGAATTTTGTGCACCTAAGAATAATTGCTATACTGAATTGTAGTAACAATTTATATGAGGTTTTGAGCATATTGCTACTTTAAAAATTATCTGCTCGTTTAGTAAGAGTGTATTGCATAATACTAATAGTAGATTCCTACTGCCAATACAGAGTCTGCAGCTGCATATTTTTTACCTTATAAAACTCCCATTATGCTTATAAATATAAAAATAAATTGTTACTATAAATTTTTAATTGTAACACTGTTCTATAACATAACGACAACCAATCACAAAAATTTCTCCAACATGGAATGGAAATAACAATTGTCAATTGCCATACTTGTTTATCTCATTCTACTATATAACCTCACTTTCTACAGCATTGGATTTTGAGCTATCAAACATTATAAGGATAACCTAACCGAACTAATGTAAACAACATTTTTTTCGCTAACACATACTATTTTATTTGGTATAAATTTACAGTAACAATCATAAAAATACTCTTGCGAAAACTCACTAATAAATGTAGAAATAACCGTATAAAAATTAACTCACCACTACAACAGCAAATAACAAATTTTACTGCTCCTATTTCAGAACTTTATGTAATGTACCGACGATAGAAATACACTGCACGAGGATCCTAGAAACAATAAAATACAATTGTAGTTAAAAATGATAAAATTTTGATTTTTTCTTTTACCGATATTATTGAAGTTACATCAAAACAAAACAAATTTTTTTCCAGATACTTTCCTACATTCTTTAACATATCAGTACTAGTTTTTGTATCCCACTTTTCATATCTCTGGGTTCTTCATCGACTATCTAATTTTAAATACATTCCTATTTGATTAGCAATACATTATGGAAGGCTTTTCAATTGCAAAATCAACAATATGCTGTACTTAATGGTTTACTTGGATTTTAACCTTTTTAGAAAGGGGGACGTAGTAACCAGGGAATTTCTGATCTTGTACCAATCTATCTCATGAAATCCTATGTAGGATAGGGTGGGCCATCGTGAGACGAATAAAGGAAATACTCAAGTTTTCTTGAAACCTACTTTTATATTTAATGGAGTTGTGGATTGTTTGAATACAACACCTACACAACCAGTAATTTCATGTATAGATAATGGTGCCCAGGATGATGTAGAATCCAGGAAACACCATGACAGGTGGTAAAATATTTTCACTGGCACTTATTATGCAGCAAGTAGTAAATACTCCACGTTTATGACTAACTTGTTTAATTCCCTATGCCGATAATACTCCTTTATGTTTCTGTATAGTCGTCGAGTTAGTTTCACCTAGTTCGTAGATGCGAATGCCATCAGAGAATGATTCACAGCAATCATATGCTTTTTCTAAGATTATCAAAGCATAATTTAACATTATGCTTATTAAACGATGGAGCTCTTGAAAGCTTGCATCCTTCGGACCACCGAATACTTAATTCTTTGGTACGTCTTTTTAGAAACCCTTATAACTAGTCAACACCATCCAATTTGTTTTTCCCGACTTAACAGAGTTTTGCTTTTGTTAATTTTTGCCATTTCATAAGCTAATTCTCTAGTATCTTTTGTTGTTTAACCTTAATACATTTTAGAGCACCTTTTCTTCATCACTAAAAATTAATCTATGTAATTGCTTCTCATGGCTATCTACATGTTAGAATCGGCCTCTTTTCTTACTTTTTAACATACCTTTGTAATGTCAGAGAAGTTAAATCATTCTCGCCTGCAGCTTTACATAGAGATCTCTTCCCTTTTAAAACATGTCGAACAGCTCTTTTCATACGTTCTTCTGAAAGCGACCTTTCTAGCTTTTCCTTTTGTGTGGCCTCTAGGCTTCTACTAAAAAAGAACCTAATACATTCAATTTCTTAGATGGTTCACCATAAGACAGGTCTTAAGATGGCTCTGAAAAAATGTTTCATGGGGGCTCAATTGACGAGTGTCTACACATTGCTCAAGCTTCAACGTTGCAATTTTTGTAAAATTAAGACACCATCAATTTAGCCTATAACCGTTGATTATCAACGCTATAACATTTGCACTTGTTTATGGGAAAATCATGTACGATGATAGTATCGTTTGTATGATGAAGATGTTTATTTAGAGGGCGGATTATGTTAATTATTCTTAATATTTACAGCATAAACGTCGGAGCAACTTCAGAGCTTGAGCAATGTGTAGACGCTCGTCTCAATTGCACGTGGTTAAAAGATCTTTATGAATATATATTATTATTTGCAATTTTCAACGAACTTCGTTCGTTTATGAAATCGATTTGTCGTCCGTCTGTCTGTCCGTCTGTCTGTCCGAGGCCTTTCTAATGGTCGGACATCAATGTGTGATACATCAATCGATTCAGCTCGGTGTCCTGAGCTTAAGTTTTGATGTCAGTTGAAATCGGGCCACGGGGACGCCGTGCCCCCGCGATATTCCATCGGGAAAATTAAAATTTCAAATAGGTCCAAAATTAATGTGCGATGCATATTTGGACTCCCACATAGCTTAGTCGAAATATGGTACCCCCACAAAATCTGACCACGGATACCCGACTCCCCCCCCCTCCCCCCGGGGAATTAATTTTTATTTTATCTGAATACTTATAATTATTACAACATAATAATTTTAATTTCTTTAAATTGTTTTAAAGTAAGTCTACATTTGGAAGTTCGTTGCGACAATGCCTTGCATTTTCAACTTGTTTATTTTATGATGAACGAAAGAATGGTGTTCTGAAAAATGGTATAAAAGTTTACCTTTACTACTATTTTGCTTCTCTTGACAATTGAACAAAAATGCACCTTTCAAAAATTTTGATGAGATGCACACTCACTGGTGGGTCGCAATCCAACTAAAGATAACCTATGGTAATAGAGAATTATATTGGCAAACAGCCACACGGTGCGTATGTAGTGGCATGACCAACAGAGGTTCACACTATATCTAAACGGAAATATTCATTTATCTTATGGTGACCCATGTCTCATAGATGTTCATGCTACCCTGCTAAATTTTGTGCTGTAGCACAATTGTGTGGAAACTAACAGTTTCAAACTTCAGCTATGGGTGGGTTGTCTTGAGCTTCTTACAAGTTCTGTTCTAGTACCTAATGGTATCTTACCATAATAAGAGACAAGTAAAAAAATCTTAATAATATTGGTTTCAACTTTTCAAACTCATATATTAAAGTCAAAACTGTGTTGATGTTTAACAATGTGTGTGAGACTTTTATGGCTAATTACGAGTATTCTTTTTTATTAATATTCTATTTATCACCAAGATTCTGTCTGGTCATATGTCTATATGAAAAATTTTGCTCATGATACTTTCGAGTATATCACCCACTGAATGTGTTATTTTTTGTATTGCTGGCCCATAGTCCTTCGCAGATATCTAATTCGATTTTTGTTTGTGTAACGTTGAGTGGGCAGTAAATTTTATTATACTTATTCGTTGCTCAATTGGTCGTGCTAATATTGTGGGATCTTCAATAATGGCAAGTAACATATTTTTTTCCGTATTGCGCTGCCTTTGCAGCACTCGACATCTATACTATTTTAAATTAGTTTCTAATCTTTTAAAATTCGGTGGTTGGATTGGCTCTTATGCAGATGCAAGTGAATTTCGCAGATATAAAATTTTGTTTATTTGAATTTATTTTTTTTATTTGAAAAAAAGTTCAAATTGAAAAGTAGGAACTAATAAAACAAAAAGTTAAAAAGCTGGCAACTAACAATAAAGCACGATAAAAAAGACAGCTACAAATTGTAGCTGTCAAAAACAAAACTGAAATAATTACATTCACCATCTGCTTTTTTTTTTTAATTGTGAGGGTTATATTTATTTTTAATTTCTACCAAACATCATGAAGTACTTTTCGTAGATTAAAAGACAAAGAAAGAATTAAATATGTCTAATTGTCGAATTTAAAATTAAAAGACCTTTCATTCTTTGCTAATCAAACCGTATTGTAATCACAAATTTGAAGTTTATGATGAAATTAGATATACAAAGTGCAGGTTGAAAAACTAATATTGCCACATTAAAAAGCATTAAACGTCGCTTAAGAAAGTTTTGTTTGTTTTGATTTAACTTCAGTAATAACATCCGAAACAATAGAAATCGAAAATTTGATAATTCACTTTTGTTTTAAATAACTCAAACGCCATAATTGTTTGTGAAATTCTATTTGTGACATTTATCCTACTTTTTATTAGTTATCCTTTCCAAGATCTTCATACATGGCGTATTTCTCCTGGATACACCACACGTCATCTCTAGTGAAATTGTAAATTGTAATGTTAACATCAAGGTCTTATTATCTGTACTAAATTTAAGCATTCACAAAAATTGCGTTTCATTACCACTTACTTAAAAGTATTTTCCAATTACTTATCTAGCATTTAGTTGATATTGATTTCTCATGATATTTATCCCAAATAAATTAAATAAAAATTTCAATATGGCAACTTCTTAAAGAATCTTAATTATTTCACATTCGAGTTTAAATCATTAAGGTTTGTACATTATCTATGTGATAGCTTACACAATACAATTTAATTAAATATCTGTATAGAAATTTGTAGACAGAAAGAATATTTTTACATTTTTTAGAATATAAGATAATATGGTGCTAGTTATTCAAAGGCAACTGTCATCAAGTTTTGTAAACATATGCAGGGTCTGTCGTGACATTGTAAATACACGATATGCTTGTACATATAAAAGCTTGTACTTATATCAATGCATCCATGTTTTGTTAATTATTGGTATTTTAAAAACATGGCTGCACGATAAACTTATAAATTGTCAATATGGCAATACTTCTTTATGATTGAAAAATAAATGTACAAATAGTATGCATTCTATTATTATTTCTTTTACAGATGTTGGTAAAATAAAGCTATAGTATAAGGAAATTATTTCATCTTTAAATTATTTCCTCAAGCGACTATGAGGGGTGCTACATATGTATCGGGAATAAGTAGCAAAAACAAAATTTAAGGTGTGAAAACTTCTTTACTGTTTTTCAAAATATTCTCCACAATGATTGATACACTTTTGCACACGTTGGAACCAATTTTTCATAGCATTTTTTGCATTCCGATTGAGATTTTTCCAAAACATGGGTTTTGAACACATCAACCGCCTCTTTTGGTGTCGAAAATCGTTGTCCATGCAGTTTGTTCTTCACGTGCGGGAACAAAAAGAAATCAATTCAATGTTTTGAATGTGCTCAAGTAGTCACTTGTTTGAGCCAATGTGTGAGAGCTTGCATTGTCGTGACGGAGAGTAACTTGGCGTCGTCGGTTTGTTTTTTTTATTTCTCCGAAAACTTGTGGCAAACAAATGCTTGTATACCAAGCAGAATCAACTGTTCTACGATCCTCTAAAGCAACGGTATAACATGTCCATTTATTCCCAAAAAACAGGCAACCATTTTCTACTAAGTGGTTCGTTCGTCTTAGAAGTCCTATATAGTTGACTGCTGTTTACTTTTGGGTTTATACGAATATATTCAAAATTCGTCACCTGTGTAGATGTTATACACTGCGTTTGATGCACCGCAATCGTATTCTTTGAGCATTTATTTGCACCAATTGACACAAGTCTTTTTTTGAGTGATGGTCAAATTATGTGGGATCCAATGTGCGCATAGCTTTTTAACAGCTAAATGTTCATGTAATATCGAACGTATACTTGTTATACTAATGCCTAGGGATGCCTGAATCTCATGATGTCACATGACAATCTTGCATTATCAATTCGCGCACAGCATCAATGTTTTCTGGCACAACAAGAATGCCTACTTTAAATTCATCCACTAGCGAACTACGACTACGATTGAATTCACTACACCTACGATATACATTGGTTTTAGTTGGTGCTCCTTCCACAAAAGTCGAAATAGGTTGATTCAGGCGCTGTTGTGGAGATAATTCACGTAGGAAATTGTAAAAAATCACCACTTGAAAATGTTCACGAGTTAATTCCATTTTTTAGCCGAGACGAAAATTTCAACTCCATCGAAACAAAACAAATAGTGTTCATATGGCAATATGTTATAAATATTTATACTGTAACAATTATGATTTTCTGCTATTTAAATATATGTTTTCGTTCAATACACCTATTCAATAAATATTAAACTTCTATTGAAACCTTATATTACGAATTCATACACCGTGCCCCATCTACATTAGAATAGTCAAAGTAACCTTTAAGTGCTCTTGTATTTGCTTGTATCTTGATTCAATATCCCCTTTCCCGGCGCATGCTTGAATAGTTAACATTGCCTTGTGGTCAAGCCATTTTGATATCAGCATGTAATCCGTATAAAAGTGTTATCGAGGGCCTGCAGGTTTTTAATTAAACATGCCGTCCCAGCAAGTAGTAAAGTGGAGTCAACGTATACCATGGGTTCAGTTTTAGTTGTGGCATCGACCTAAGATGGTTGTAAATATATTTCTACGGTAAGAAAATAATTCGCAAACTTTCCTTTAAATTCAATTTTCCCGTTTGATTTCAGTGCAAGTTTTTTAAAGTACCAAGTATTAAATATGAAGCAAGTTTTTTAAAGTACCAAGTATTAAATATGAAGCAAGTTTTTTTAAAGTATGAAGTATTATGCCCGTTGTAACACGCAAGAACATTTTTAAATTAATTTAAATTTCAAATAATATTTTCGGCCAATCACAAACAATTCTATCTAAAATGTGACCTATCACTGACCTGAATTAAGATAGTTATCCAATCCTAGTTTGATTTTTGGGTGACAATTGACACTTTAAATTAACATAACCTATCAACTGAGATCTAACATCCTGTGAAATGTAGAAGATTTTAAATTTAGGCGCCAAAGAAAATGCTAATTTGTTCTAGAAAGTTCAAAACCGGAAGTACGTAATTAAATGCAATTTTTCGTGATATCTATCAAAATATTAACAGAGAATACTTTAGAATATTGCAGAATAACGTAAATTTAATTATAGGGCAATTTCAATTAGCAATGGCAATAATAAAAATGGATTTAAACCATATAACCTAAAAGCACATGTAGGGATGATACACAATTGTGAAATATATAAGGTTTTTAATTGGCTAGAACAATCACGTGATCAAAGGTATATAAATAGGGTAAGTGATGAAATTAACACACACGTCACACAAAGCCAAAAGACGATGCACAAAGATAAAAGATATGAAAGAAGACACGAAATAATAAAGTAACTAGCCCGTAGCTAGGGCGAGTTAGGCTGCAATGGCGCGTAGCTATAGTGGTTATTTTGACCGCGTAAATTAAAGCAATGGTAAGTGAACAGAACTAATAAATTCGTATGCTTATTACTGGAAGAATAGTAAATTTAAGTCGTTGATGGGGGACATAGATAAGTTAGTCTCTTAACAAAGAGTTAAATAGCAATAAATTTAAAGGTTTATTAATTACAAAGAAGATGATGACTAAACCCAACCATACGGTTCATTTTTGATTGATTGTGGAAGTTTGGATTTCGGGAGTTCGAGTCCAAACCCAATTGTTATAGAAGTAGCGTGATATCAAGAGTTTCGAGCACAAAAGTTATCAACAACCGGGTTAAACATTTCCAACCCTGGTGAGAATAAATTACCTCAGAGGCATTGTAGAGATTGGAGCAACATTGGGTATTGCATACCCAAACAGGCATTAAGTGAATCTTTGCATACATGGTTCGAGAGAACGGACGTGTATAGGCATGCATACACGGGGTTTGAAAGTATGAATTTTTATATAATAATAATATATGCTTTACATGAATATGTTAAGTTGCTAGATTTATATTGGAATTCTTGGACTTTATTAACGTTATCGCTTATTATTATGAATTTTGTGTAGAATATCAAGAGTTATTAGCTATGTTTAATTTGGAGTCAATTTGGTTTAACTGTAGAATTTGTAGGGCTTAGTACAATATTTAACAACCCAGCTTAAAGTAACTTTAGTTAAGTAAGAGATATTTTTTCTTATTGCATTCAAGTATGTCGATATAGTAAATGTAAATAGTTATATCACCACATTAAAGGTTATTAAATTCATTACTTGATAATTTTGAGATCTATAATTTAAAGAGGTTTGTTGAAATACATTTAAGGTACAGATACTTTGTAAACTTTTGGGTAAGTTAACTCACCAGTATTGGTTTCAGAATTCTAGGCCTATCCATCCTGGGACATGCCCATGTACTCTCCGCTGTAGAGTAAATTAGAGTAAAGACTATTGGAATAGGTAAGTGGACCCTTATATTGCAATTTTGAGCCATAAAAAGTGATATAGAGCTGGCATTCGACTATATATGTATTAGGTAACTCGTTCCTTGTTTCTTTGACTGCTAGATAGGTCAGGGAAGGAGGGCGAAGTGTTACACCGTGTTATACAAATAGCACGTTTTAAGTATTAATTCCAAGTTTTAAAATATTAATTTCAAACTTCAAGTATTAAAGTAATGGAAATTATGTATTATATAAAACAATCGTTAACCATATGGCAAGTACGAGACTGAAGTAAAGTAAAGACACGTTTTAAATTCTTTTGGAAATTGGTTGAGCTTTAGATGCAGTTTCAATTGTTGCTAGGCAAGGGAGTGGAAGCCCCCACATATGATTGGTTAGTATGAAGATCAAATCCGGACCCCTGCGTCAGACCCGGCCGCCCAGCAGATAGCCAGCGGTGAGTCATCCTCCATTTTATACCTATATTCTTTTCAAGGAACATTCAGTTAAGATGTACAAATAATTTTCGCAGAAGCTAAATATGTTTATTTAAAGTTAATTCTCGAATTTTTTGAAGGTTTGAAGATCAGTTAAATTGATTCACGTAAAATTTAGTTCAAAATTTAGTATTTGAATAATGCATAAATGACCTTATTATTTTCAAGGTATTTCTGTAAGATTATTTTTGAAGTTACAAAGTTGTATTAAAATGTTTGCATAACTAAACATGTGATACGATAAGAATTGTTTGCCGAATTATTGTGTAAAACACATTTTGACAGTACACCTGAAGTACAGCTTAATGCCGACAATAAGAATTTTTCTTTGACCTTTGATTTCATTAAAGATGTCTATTAAAAATATAGTTCTATAATCTATAAAAACTTTTTTTGAGCATTTAATTTGTTTCTTGTAAACTGAACAGGATCCTATTCAAGTACCATGAATAAACTGTAGCATGAAAAATGAAAATCATATATTTCTTATAGAGAATTAATGTAAATTATGCAATTAAAAAATATCCCCTGAATATTCAGAGATTCTTGTTAAATCGTAATAAAGAAACTGTTTTGAAAGTCTCCGTACAGTTAGCTTTATATAAACAATGTATATATATATATTTTTTAAATTAATAGAAAAAATAATAAGTTGTCGTAAAACTTTCTTTCGTTGAAGTCAGCAATAATTGTCCTATAGAAGCAAACATTTTACAAATATGAAATTTTGGTATTGAAGAAAGATATTAGTGGTGTTAAAATTAAAAGTTTTTTTTGAAAGTATAATTTTGACTAGTGGATCTATTTATAATTTTTTTGTGATAAAGAGACTAGGCTCTAACGAAGCCCTAATTCGAGCATGTTTAGATGTAGTTAAATTTTCAGATAGCACGAGATCGTCGTTCCCATTCCAGATTGCAGAGGCAAAAGTAAGTATTTTTTTTATGTTGCTCGTCTTAAGTTTTTTTTTTCATTCGAAAATATCCGTATCTGATTTTCGGATAGTTTCATATCATAACACTCTTTAAGATACGGTGGCGTCCAATAAAATTTCTTTCGTTTTATCGTATACCAACCTACGACCCTAGCTCATAGCTCTGCCCTAAGTTGAAGAAGCTTAGCTGGCTGGAAGATTTCTTTAGAGGGATCCTTTTCTCTCAAAGCCATTTAACATCCTTTTTACCCTGGGCTTAACCGTTAAACAGGAACCCCTCGTAATCTATCCTATACCGAGAAGAAGAAGACTTGGATAAAGTTAATGAATGAATATAATTGTTTAGCCGAAAACAGCAATGTGCGTGAATATAAAAATTTTGTTTTTTTATAATAATATCTGATTCATATCTTAATTTGTAGCGCATCACAGATCAACTGAAAAAATGCTGGGAGAATATGAAACTTTGAAGGTAAAAGGAATTATCAGAAGAAAAAAGGCAAAAAATGCTTACTGGAGGTGGAAGTTACAAGCCCGACACAAATTCGAGTGATGATATTATTGTTGGCGACATACTAGATTGCGTCGACATTTAATTACTTGACACAATCAACAGTGATACAGTAATGCTATCACAAGATATAAGTAAACCATGTAGAAGTAACATTTAGGAAGTACAGGTCTGTATTGCATAACTGTCATGAAATTAATTAAAAAATAGTTTTAGATATGCCTAGTACAAGTTCTGTAAATTATGAAGATAATCTACAAGAACAAGATACAGGTTTGTTTATAATGCATTCGTTTGTGATATATATCTTATAGACCTTATGAAACAGGTTATGGATGATCCTGCAATAACATTAGACCTGGGCCATAACTATAATTGTATTCCATCAGACGACCAGCCCAGTAGTAGGTATATAATTATATTTATGCAAGTAATTAAATGAGTATTGTTGTAGAAGAAAAGCCCAATACACTTGTTAAGAAGCGAATAAGACCCAGTGCCTTTAGATCTCGAGAAACGGCAATTGAACGTAAGTTGGAAGTGCGCTTACAAAGGAACGAAGTATTAAAACAACAAGAACTGGAACTTCACAATCTGCATGTCCATGAAATTGAACTGAAAGTGTAGGACCAATAGCTGGAAGTGGTGTTCAATAAGGAATGTCGAAAAATCCAACTTCAACAGGAGAAAATGAAGCTGGAAATTTTGCGAGAGCAATTAAAACATGAAAAATTAAAAACTGAACAAATAAATTTAGATTAGGTGTCTGTGTGTATATATAATTGATTATATTTATGTAGAAATTAAAATAGGTGTAGTTATCAAATTTTACGGAAATATTGTTTTTAAATCTAAAATCGCGATTTTAATGTTAAGTAATTTGGTATCAAATTTTAATTCTAAATATTTACAATACAGCCTATTTGTAATTATTCAATCTACATTACAAAAAGCTTTCTAATTTGCAAAGTGCTTGGCAATAAAAGCGGCCCTAATTAAATTTCCACGCGTATTTTGTGCTACTGCTGTTACTGGCACAAATCTATCGGCGGAGTTTGTATCTGGACAAACAGTTCATGCTCCATAGTTGCAATGTTATGTAACACTGCTGTAGCAGCTATTATTCGTAGAGTTGTTCGCAAATTATAATTTAACCTTTTATTTAGGCATCGAAATCTTTGCTTCCACTGTCCAAACGTCCTTTCTACAACATTTCGCGTAGCAATCTGTGCAGTATTGTATCTTATTTTGGCTCTAGTTTGTGGATTTGTCATTGATGTGTATAAATATGCTAGTTGTGGATATCCACTGTCGCCTAGTAATATACCGTGAAGCCAGTGTTATTCAAATCGAAGTTTTAATGAGCTATTGTTAAAAATTCGACTGTCATGTGTTGATCCAGGCCATCTAATTACAATATCGAAAATTTCTGCATTAGGACCTGCCACGACTTGAACATTTACGGAAATCCAACTTGGGATTTTGATAAACTTCACTGTAGGGCCTCCACGACTTTTTATTTCAATGTGTGTTCTATCTAGACAACCAATAACACCAGAAAATCTTGCAAGTTGAAAGAATTGCTATCGAACCATACCTATAGTGCCAAGACTATGTGGAAATTTTGTATAATGACCCAAATTTCCAGACAGAACCTCTGAAATCACTTTAACAATGCGACAAGCAGTTGTCTGACTTGTACCGTGTAAATCACCACAGACTCTCTAAAGTAAATTTGTTAACATTTAGCTATAAAATGTTTTTTGCTCAAATGTACTTGATATATTCCTGTTGCATAAAATCGCAAAATCAAGCATAATTTTGATAACAGGTGGTGCTTGTAAACCCCTTAAGTTTTGCATTTCTACACCTCTGGGAAACACTAATGGTAACAAAATATTTTGAATTTTTGTCGCGAAAAACAAAACCGCTGAACCATCTCGTTATTGCAGTATCTTTCTAGCAGATTTTCAATGTCATGTATGTAATATCTAAAACAATAAAAACCACTTTAATTAATACACAAGTTTTGTTTTTAATGCTTCTACAAAATATTTGAGGTTATGATAATTGAAAGAATTATATCACACTTACCTTGAAATTGGTAGATAATTGTTATCATCTACATGTTGAACAAATTCCCAAAAATCGCCATCCATTTTAACTGTAATGAACAAAAATATGTAGCAAAGTGTCACTTGGAAACAGAATGCACCCTCAAATTCGACTCAAGTTTAAGTAAAGTGTTCCCTCTACTTACACTCAAGTGAAACTGCATAAGCTCTGTGAATTCTGAAAGTGGAGTTGAGTGACTTGTAAGTATGAGGACGCCTCAAGTATTGTTTAAGAATTCGGGCATAAGTGTTGCTCAGCTGTAAGCACAAGTTAGAGTCGTGTTACAAAATGTGGACAAAATAAATAATAAAAAGACCTCGATACGATTACAAACTAGCAAAGGCACGAAGAGAAAATCTCAACAGATCAAAATTTCTTGGATGGAAGGCGGTTTATTGGAGACAAACTGCCGAAAAATGCAACCACCCAACTATAATTTATATAAAAAGAATTTAATTTTGTTAACTGTTTGAAAAAGATTTTGATGACGGCGAGGATCTGAAAATATCTTATGAAGAACTGAAATGCTTCTATAAGAATTTTAATTCTCAGTGGATATAATGAAATTTGTGGACAAAGGTACTATTGGGATAGTGAATTTGACATGAAAATGAACTTAAGCATAAATCAATGAGACGAGATCAGTTTTTGCAAATATCAAGATTCCTTCGTTGTGCTTAATAACCCTAATTTGAGAGATAAAATTTGGAAGTTACGACATATTATGAACATGATCAATGCAATTGTTTGGAACATTTCGTACCTGAACCCAACTTATGTTATGATGGAAGTATGTTAAAATATTACAGGCGCCACTCATTCAAACAATTCATTAGATGCAAACTCATTCAATTTGGGTTGTAACAATTTTATTTTCGATAATAACTCTTTGCATATAATTTCAAGAATAGTGTAACAATTCTATTAATAATAATAATTCTTTGCATATAATTTCAAGAATAATGTAACAATTTTATTAATAACAATAATAATTTGCATTCAACTTCAAAAGTAATACGCTAAGCCTGCATCGTCCTTTAATAATCTAGTTATATTCAGATTTCTGTGTCGTATACAGCTATTTACAAGCACATCTCTGTTTGATTGTTCCCCTCCTGACGGCGCGACCGCCCGAGCTGGTTATAAGATAGTCGGCCACAGGTAATAGAGATATCAACATGTACCCTTGGCTGGAGGCCGGCAATCTGCGAATCCATTTCAAATAGTTAGGATATCTTCAAATAACGGTCGGTAATGTATATATTTTGCGAACTTGTATAATTTGAGATAATTTATTTAGCGCGATAAGTAGGATGCAACTTTAAAAGAAACACACAAGGACACAGTAAAACACATAATAATGTAAGGCGACAGGATATGATTCGACACGTGGAACGAAGGAATTATAGAAGTTGGTTTGGATGAATTGGTTTCAAATTGCAAACGGTGTTATCGTTGCTTGAAGAACAGGGATCCCGTCTTCCTTTGTCACAATGCGACAATTGCATTTTTGGTTCGTAGATAGCTATAAGTTCTTTGTATGTGTTTCAACATTTGGAACACGTTAACTTGCTTTGATGCGTAATACATGTACATTGTATAAGTTTCAACTAATTGTTGAGCTGGATTTACCAGTAGTAAAACGAAAGTTCATTGATTTAATGTTCTAAAAACAACATACTTTGCTCTATATGAATCGTCGGTAATGTCAACAGGTGTTACTGATGTCATATTTTTCTACTTTGTACAGCTGACAGATGTTATTTTAAAAGCAAATGCTTTGAACAGCTTTAGTACAATGTATGTAAACATGTCTATTTTTGTGATCAGCTTAATCTACATTAAAATTAGTATACATAGTTTTGAAAGCTCAAATGCTAATATTGTTAGGAGCTATTAATTTGTTACCTACCAGAAAAGATCTGCCCAGGTTAGAACCCTATTTGTACAACAAGTTCATGTTTTAAAGTAAAGTGGAAACAGCAGTAATAGAATTAGAGCAGGAACGTAGAGAAGTAAACATTAGGAAAGGGTTGAGACAGGGAGGTGCCCTATCCCCATTAATTTGTAACTTGTACATTGAAGAGGCGATGCATACTGTCAAATGCAGGAAGACATTTGGAATTACTATGCAGGGACAAAAAATTGATATTTATTAATTTTTTTTATTTATTTATTTACGGGAAATCCCATTATAAAAACAACATTTTCTTCCAAAACGTATAACAAATACTAAAAACTAAAGTAGCTTTAAATCAATGGTATAACTAGTGACTAACGTTCAACTGTACATGTCCTACCGCATAACAAATACATTTATATTTCTACCAAGCAAATACATTTTTTAAATTTAATTAATGAAAAACAGAAAGGGTCTACTTTTAACTTATTAAATAAATTTAAAGATCTGTCTAAAGGTATGTGCCGTCCATAATTTGTAGAATGAAAAGGAATACTAAATAAATTATGGTTACGCAAGAGTCTATTAGGAACATTTAAAATAAATTCTCTCGATAAGTTGTAAACAGTCAATTTTCCCATTTAGAAGTTTATACACAAAAACCAAATCGCTACACTTTCGACAAGTTTCAGGCGTTTGTAAATTTAACATATTAAGAATATTCGAATAATCGTGATTATCAATAAATATCCTTAGTTTATAAGCACAGTAACGTAAAAATTTATGGTGAATTCTTTCTAGTGTATACATATGTATCTTATACATAGGAGACTAGATCAACGATGCATACTTTAAAGTTGAAACAACCAATGACATATACACTCCTTTTTAAAGCTTGTATAGAAAGCTCAGCACCATATCTGAGAACAAAACATAATATTTTGGAGGCTTTAAGGGAGATATAGTTTATATGATCATTATAATCAAGTTTGTTATCTAGTATTATGCCCAAATCTTTTACAGAGTTTACAGAGCAGAGCAAATTTCCATTTATAAAGTAACGGCTATCAAATTTTTTGGATCTGTAAAAACTCATATGGTAGCATTTATTGATGTTGAGTGACATATTGCAACTATTGCACCAGTATATCAAGCAATTTATATCTTCCTGTAAAAAGTCAGCATCCTGTTGTTAGTTTACAGCTTTATAAAATTTAACGTCATCAGCGAATAATAAATACTAGCTATTGGCAAAACATTTTACTATGTCATTGATGAACAGGTTAAATAATAGGAGTGAAATATGTGCTCCTTGAGGAACTCCAGATGGAATGGGAATACTTCTGGAGCTGAACGAGTCGATTTTGATCTGCCTGTCAAAAAGTTCTTTAGCCATTCAATTATATTATCACCAGAACCCAGCCGTTTTAACTTTATCAATAAAAATTTATGGTCAACACAATCAAAGGTCTTGGAGAAATCTGCGTAAATCACATCAACCTGACACCTCATCAAGGCCTCCAAAATATCTTGATTGAAGACCATTAAGTTAGTTGTAGTAGATTTCCCACTATGAAACCCGTGTTGATTATCATTAATGATTGCTGAACAAGTGAAATCTAGTTGGTCACAGATAAAACTGTCAAATAATTTAGACATAGCTGATTGATTACATATGCTCCTATAGTTCTTTACATTACTTGTATCACCTGATTTGAACACAGGTACAATGAAGCTCTCTTTCCAACTATCAGAATAGGTTCCACAATCCACAGACAGCTTAAAGATTACAAATAGTGGTTCGATAATAGTACATATACAGTTTTTAAGAAGAATGTTTGGGATGCCATCAGGACCTGCTATTAATTTATTTGGTAAAGTAGATATTTTGTTATATATAATAGCCTTAATAATTTGAGGAAAGGATATATATCACATTGAGCTATGTTGTTTGGTGTGCTCGTATCTAATGAATGTTCTTCTTGAGAGTACATAGTTGAGAAGTAATCACAGGGTAAGTTTGCAATATCTTCACCCTGAGTTTTTTTGTTGGTCTTCAAGAAACATACTATGCGGTAATCCATATAAAGAATTTTTGTTTTTCAGAAATGCACAAAAGCCTCTAGGATCAGTAGTTAATTTGTCATTAATATCATTAATATAATTCGCATAACCAGTTTTTGCAAGTATTTTATATTGTGTTCTTAGAGAAGCAAATATAGCAACATTTGGATATTGCTTATATGCTACATGTGCAGCTTTCTTTTGATAGATGAGATTCTTTAGATCTACTGTAAACCACTTAGGAAAGCTTGATGTAGTATAACGTCTTCGAGGTACATATAGTGTTATGCCGGTGCATAACGCGTGAAATTTAGAAATCGCTTCATTTACATCTGGAATATTTAAGAGAGTTGGCCAATTTATTGAGGCAAGATAGAGATTCAAAGCTTTGTAATCAGCGTTTTTAAAATCGTAAGAGGGGTTCAGTATATTGTAGCTTAATATTAGTAGTAGGAAAACAAGATACCGCAAATGAGTACGTGTCATGATGTATAGATTTAGGAAGTAATAGATCTATTGCAGACTCAATAGCTAAATCATATTTATTTGAAAATATTAGATCTAAATAAACATTCCCATTTGGGATGTAACAATTTTGGGTAAAATTTAGAAATGAGTATCCTTGAGTGAGAACTATGGCCTTAGGGTCTTGTGAACAACTAACTATCACACCTGGTCCTGAATTAAACCATTTTACATTGGGCAAATTGAAGTCACCGAACACATAAAAGGTATGATTATTAAATTTCGAAACTAAGTCATCCATTACATCAATATGGCATACATACTTTTCAATAGGACTGGCTGGAGAAATATATACACCACCGACAATGAAATTCACATTATTGACTGAACATAATAAATAAAGTTGTTCTACTGATTGTTGTATAAGTTCAAGTTGTTTCACTTTTATGCGCTCTTTTATGGCAATTAGAACACCTCCACCCCATGATTTGTCACTAGTTTTATCAGAACGGTCACATTTGTAGACCTTAAATGATTTGAATTACACTTCTAACTCAAGGATGTCGCTTGAGAGCCAGCTCTCCACGAGAATAATTATATCATAGTTTGATAAAGCAATTGCATTAGATAATCCAACACATTTTGTACGCAATCCTCCTATGACAATAAACTTATAATTGGGATGGACATACAATCGATTGCTTACGCTTATTTAGTTTTTTGTATCAGTGCGCTGAATAATAATTGACACGCCCTGTTTGTAAATGATAGCTAAATTATTTTCCCCATTAGCTTCTCTTGTTTTCAATTGATCAAAAACTACCTTATATTGTTGTTGTTGCAGTTTAGTTCTATCCGGGCCAATCATTATGTTTTTTGAGATAAGCTTACATTTCAATTTCAGAGTATGTAACACAGTGGAATTATTTGAGAGTATTAGCTTAACCGAACGTGTCTTGTTATTAATCACACGACCAACTCTAATTACCTTTATTATATCGTTAAAGCTAATACCCACTTCATTAAGCATCGAGCTAAGAGCT
This sequence comes from Platerodrilus igneus, assembly GCA_036346225.1. Taxonomy (NCBI): domain Eukaryota; kingdom Metazoa; phylum Arthropoda; class Insecta; order Coleoptera; family Lycidae; genus Platerodrilus; species Platerodrilus igneus. The sequence goes on from JARFIW010001121.1 coordinate 640,114, forward strand.
TTTTTTTATCATCATCAACTTTTTGCTCCAAAATGTTTGACGTTGATTCCCGCAAATTATAAACCATCAGATTGCTTGCTCTAACTGTGTTCTCATGTATCTCGCCACATATATTGTCAATGGAAGTTTTAGATTCATCAGACTTCAATTTCATTATTTCCCCTTATAATTTAGTAATTTCACTCTGTAAAAAGTCAATTTTACATAATAAATTTGGTGTTTGTTTGAAGGCAGATTTACACTCATCACAGAAATATATTAAAGCCCTTTTTGATAATTCAATTACCCTTTTTTCGGTAGAGCTAAGACTGCTACAATTTTTATCAATGTGAAAACAGATTCCACAACTATCACATAAAATTGTTTCATCATCTTCTCTAATAATTGAATTACAATGCGAGCACTTATCCATACTGCTGAATCCAATCCTACACAATAGCATAAAACAAACCTAGTAATAAATGATATGCTTAGATTTGCAGATGATATAGCAGTATTAGCATCTAGCAAGGAAGAATTAGAAGCTGCTCTTAATGAAATGGAAACCGTTCCAACAGACAGATATGGTATAAAAATTAACAAAACAAAAACTAAAGTACTAGTATGCAAAGGAGGCGAAAATAAATCAAAAACAAGAATACAAATATGTAACACGAACTTACAAGAGGTTAAGGATTTTTGCTACCTAGGAAGCCAAATAACGCAAGATGGCAAAAGCACAAAAGATATAAAACAAAGATTAGCACAAGGTCGTGCTACATTTAACAAGAAAAAGCAACTACTGTGCTCAAAGACCACAAACATAGAAACAAGGAAAAGATTGCTTAAATTAAAACATATGTGTGGAGCACAGCACTGTATGGCTGTGAAGCCTGGACGGTAGGAGAAGCGGATAAGAAAAAGGTAGAAGCCTTTGAAATGTGGTGCTACAGACGTATGATGAAGATATCATGAACAGACAAAGTTAAGAACGAAGAGATACTAAAAATGGTAAGGGTAGAAAGAAATATGTGGAAACGTTAAAAAATAGGAGAGATAGGATGATAGGCCACATACTATGGCATGAGGGAATAGTGCAGAATATATTAAAAACAGAGATAGGAAAAAGGGAAGTAGAGGTATATATAGGTTAGACTACTGCACACAAATAGTGAAAGATGTAGGCTGTAGGAGTTTCAGGGAAATGTGTAGGCTAGCTCAGAATAGAAATCAATATTGGTGTGCATCCAACCAGTCCCAAGATGGATAAATTTATGTCGAAAAAAGTAACTGTACTTATACATGATGGTTATTATAACCAACTACAAGTATAGGTTGGGCAATATTCTCAAATTATGTTAATCATGCGAAAGGATTTACTGGAAAACTATTAATTCGGCAAATGTCTAAGTGTTGGGGATCTTGGCAGCCACAGGCTGCTTAATCCCCTTCACTGAATCTCGGTGAAGTAGGGTATAAAATTAGAAAACAATAGAAGGGGAATCAAGCTGTATACAGGCTGTGTGAGAATTTCAGGGAACTGAGTAGGCTAGCTCAGAATATAAATAAGTGCAGGTACGTGTCCAACCAGTTTTGAGACGGAAAACCTAATGACGAAAAAATAAGCGCTAATAAATGTGATGACTAGTATAAACGACTAGTTTGTTGTGAAATATCTGCAACCAATGTTGACTGTGCGAAAAGATATATTGGACAAAATATTAAATAAGTAAATGTTCAAGTGCAGGGGAACTTGGCAGCCACAGGCTGCTTACCCCCCTTCACAACCACTGAATGTTGGAGAAATAGGGTATATAATTGTAAAACAATAGAAGGGGATCGAAATGCATCTAACAACAAAGAACAGCTCCTATGATGAAAAACAACAAACATAGAATCAAGAAGAAAATTGTTAAAAGCATGTGTGGTGCACAGCACAGTATGCCTATGAAATACGAGTAGTAGGAAAATCAGACAGAAAAACGGTAGCAGTCTTTTGGAATGTTGTGCTTCAGATGTATGAGGATATAGCATAGGCAGACAAAGTTAATAACAAATTGGTTATAGAAATAGTAGGGGAACAAGGATATCTGTGGGAAAAAAATAAGAGAAATAGAAGGGCAGAATACGTTCTAAGGCATTTTTGGGGAATAGTATGGCATAAATTACAAGCAGAGAAAGGAAAAAGGAGGTGGATGTAGACCTAGATCAGATAGTGATAGATGCAGACTGTGCAAATTTCAGGGAAATGTGTAGGTTAGTTCAGAATAGGAAACAATGATCGTACGCGTCTAACCAGTTCCAGGACTGTAGATCTAATGATAATGAGAATTCAACTAAAGGCGGTGTAGATACCTTGAACGAATTATCTGCTAATTACAGCATGGCAAGAAACAGCCAACGTTGGCCTTCAACTATAGTTTTCTCATTTTTGAATACTGCTGGTGTAAAGGCTCAAGTTATATTTTAAGTAAATACAAAAACTTTCACTTTGAAACGGAACAAGTTTTTGAAACAAACTTGGTCTGCAGCTATTAGCAGCATTTTGCAATGAATGAAATCAAAATCCTCGATTGTGCAGAGAGTTGCACCAAAACCAAACACCAACAAGCCAAAAACCACAAGTCAAGTACTCGATGTTCTGTTTGTTCATGAAGCAAGGACCGAAAAAAAACTTATTATTGTTGTATGCAATGCAGTGCTCCCATTTTTTAGAACTCGCTTTTTTGAGATTGTACAAGTTTTGAAGTGGCATAACTTTTTTATGTTTTACAATAATATGATAGGTCTTTTCTCAAATTGTGGGTTAGCAATTTGATTTAAAAAGCTTTTTTAGTTTTAGCTATAAATATGAATTAATATTATTTTTGGTTCAGAATATAACTTCGTATTTTTTCGAAAGTTTAATATGCAATGAACTAAACTAGAGTTAATATTTTTCTACTAAAAAATTTTATATCGAATGTTGTATTTTATGTAGGTTAAACAATTAAATTTTTAAGTTTTTTAACAAAAAAGCTATTATTTGATTGAGGTACCACATACCTAATATCACTATACGTCCCGCTTTGGGAGGGACAGTCCCACTTTCACACTGTCTGTCCCGCTGTTCCCAGTAAGAGCAAAAATGCCCCGCTTTAGCTTTAGGCTAAATGAATGCATGCTATAAGTATGTTAAATTTGAAAATAGCACGAGCGACAATGCACGGCTTGGTACGAGCGGGTGGTGTGGAGAGAGCGAATGGAATGAATAATGCGAGAGCGGGATGGATGATTGGTTGCCGCTCCATCTCTACTCAGCGAACAATCATAACAATGTTTGTTTTGGTTAGAGTCCGTGTTTGAAGCTCACTATCACATTTTTGTAGTTGTAACCGTTGTAACATTACAAAAATGCCTAAATGCAAGTGTACCTTTAATACTACTTTGCAAAATAAGTATCCATTTATAAAGCAAAGGAGTGGTGCAACAGATGTTAGGTGTGACAATTGTCGCACTGATTTAAGTGTTGGACATGGTGGTGCCAGCGATATTGAAAAACATTTGAAATCTGAAAAACACAGGCTATCCTATCAAGCTGCTGCTTCAGGCACGTCTTTATGTAATTTAAAAAAAAAAAACGATTGCCGACTTCCAAAGATTTGGATATAGCTACAGCGGAGGGTGCATGGGCGTATCACACGGTGCAAGAAAATCACAGCTTTCGTTCGAATGACTGTGCTTCTAATTTAATACAAACATGTTTTGGGCAGAAATTTATATGTGCTCGTACAAAATCTCAAGCTATTGTTCTTCTTAATCTTCTTTGGGAATTAAACCACTCATCCTTTTTAAAATCATCTTTATTTATGTTTCGATCCATGACCTAGAATCGTTGTCAAAATAATAAAAACTTCAAGTTTGACATTTATGACATAAATTGAAGGTGACTTTGATTTATTGATGTTTGAAATATTTGGTTTGAGTACACTAAGCAAAAAGTAAATCTCGGTGAAATAAGACATAAAATTAGAAATCTCTCAATTGTATAAATAGAAACATGTTAAAAAATGTTTTCCAATTCCCAAGTTATTGAATTTATTTAAAATTCACCAATAAAAATTAATCAGCTGATTTCACGTTAAGCGTATTGGCTACCTTAGGAAAGTCGATCCCAGGTCGCAACACAAATTGAAGGCAATCATTCTTTTAAACTTTAAAAATTGTTGCTTAGTGTACTCAAACCAAATATTTCAAACATCAATAAATCAAAGTCACCTTCAATTTATGTCATAAATGTCAAACTTGAAGTTTTTATTATTTTGACAACGATCCTAGGTCATGGATCAAAACGTAAATAAAGATGATTTTAAAAACTATGAGTGGTTTAATTCCCAAAGAAGGTTAAGAAGAATGCTAAACAAACCACAACAAACATACAGGGAGTATTTACAAGCTATTGTTGTAAATGTCCTGGCACCTATGGCGACGGATGAATTGAAAGTGCATCTTCGCGAAGCCCACTGCATAACATTATTAACGGATGCTTCAAAGCATAGCGCGACACAATTATTCCCTGTTTTGATCCGCTATTTTTTACCATACGAAGGCGTGAACGTCAAAATTTTAGAGTTTCAAAACCAGCCAGGTAAAACATCCGACATAATTGTCGAACTTAAAGGAAGTATTATCATGCAATGATCTGAATGAGAAAATTGTGGCATTTTGTGAAGATAGTACGAACTGCAATTTTGGAGGAAAAATAATGTATACGCAAAATTAAACCTATCTCTCGGAAGACAGCTTATTGGAATTGGATATGGGGCGTACATAGTTCACAACACGATCAAAACAGCCGCAGATTGCCTTCATGTATCATTGTCAAAATTTATTAATTTTTCTACATCTACAGCGTTCGGGTAAATGCTTTGAAAGAGATATGTAATTCCACTGACACAGAATATAACAAACTCTTGGGCTACAAACTAGGTGACTTGCGTTAGTGCTGGCACTTAAGAGAGTTTTGAAAATGTTTGAGCCTTTGAAAGCTTATTCCTGGACATAAAAAATGTTCAAATATTTTAAGAGCATTCTTCGAAAATCCCAGTTCTGAGTTGTGTTTATATTTTATGCATGCACAAGCAGCGACTTTTTATCAAGTCGTGTTGAAAGTCTGTTACATGCCGAAAATCGGCTATGTATCATATTTAGATTAAGTATAAATATGTGACTAAATTTCCGCCAGTATTTCAAATACACTTGTTCATTTCCGTCATTTCGGAGAGTTGCGTTTGCGCAAAAGGAATGCGTAGACGCGGAGTCATGGCGCAAGTGCGCGGTGTGTGACACGATATGATTAGCCAACGAGACGTCGAACGATGACGTTTGCCTATGCGTTCTTTTGTCTTTTCTCTTTCAGAATGTAGCTTTCCTCTTTATCTTGCTTTATCGTTCCTTACCTGGTTGTTCCTTCGTCCTACCTACGAACAAAGAAGAGGGAAGACGTTAAATCTGGTTTCAACGAGGGCATGACGTAACCCACACCAAACAACTCCCAACAGACGAGATACCCGGAAGTTAGCATGGCCCCTGCGCAAGGATGACCCGCAAAATCTTAAAGAGTTCCACATTTTTAAGTGAGTACTTTTTATCTTTTTAAGGTGCAACTTGTATCATTGTAAATGTATTTGGTACGTGATACAATTTGATACGCAATTATGTCATAATATCTTTGTTGTGCAATAATGTGAACGTGGATAGTATCAGTGTTGCCAACTGTGGTCATGGCTCTGAACACGCGACGCGGGGTTATAACAAGTCGAGGGTCAAAAGGTTTCTGCAATAGAGACTTCGAAGGAAATTAATCGTCTACGACATAACTTGGCACTTAAAGAAAATTTATATTTTTTTCCTCACACTGTCCATAATCTACTGGTAAAATTATAGGAAAGTGATCAGGAGAATGTGAAAACTGTGGCGGCTGAATTTTATAAAACAAGTAAGGAATACTTGGAGCAATGGTGTCAGTTCAATGCAGAACTAGAGGTATTTGAATGGACAAATTTGACAAAAATTCCTACTTGGGAATAAATTCAGAATTTGACGGATTTGCTAATTTCGCAAGGATTTCTTAGCTGCGGCCAAGATACGGAAGTGTTTGACGAGTTTTCGCTTATTTGCAATTATGCCACAGATGCAAAAATAACAAGCTGGAATGGTGAGAATGTTGCTGCTGAAGACCGTTGGGTGGAGTTATTCGCTCACTTCCGTGCTAACAATCTCCAATGAACGAGCTTTCTTATAATTATTGAGTACGTTTTATGTTTGCCTGGAAGTAACGCACCTGTCGAAATAATTTTTTCTCTAATGGACAAGTGAAAAAACACAATTGAGTATTGCAGTTTTGAAACCATATTGATCACCAAGACAAACATCAACAAATCATGTAATCAGCTCCATTCTTACTTGAAAACGAGACTTGATATGTTGAAACAGATTTGCTTCGCCGATAAATATAAAACAAGTCTCTAGAGACGTTATATTATTCATTCACTTTTTTATTATAAATAAATAAAAAGCAGTTAAAACAGCAATTAGTTTTTGTTTTGTTAAAAATTCTGCAGGTGTCCTGCTCTGACGAAAAATATAAATGGTCACGTTACACATACCCCACAACACCAACTGTGTAACTTTTTCTCATTGCACCGATGCCAGATTAAATAACAAAAGGTACACATATATTTAGTTTATTGCTATAAACTTGATTAGTTTTAGAAAATTTATTTCCATCAGAAGCTAAAATTATACACAACCAGTTAAAAGAAAAACAAACATTATATAAAGTTGTAACTTACTCTAGTAGCCCCGTAAAAATACTTTTAACACAAACCAGCATAGTGTACTCAAACATATTACTAACAATTCTTCCAGATATTTACTAAAAGATTACATTAATTTTAATAGAAATAATTTTTTGTCGCATTTTAAGACCTTTTTTTTAGTATGTGGCAACCACAATGTCCAATGTCCACTGTAAATGAGTAAATATATACTTGAAATTTCATCTGCTTTCAAATTCGCCACTTCTTTACATAGTAAAAAATCCACTCAAGGTGTACTTATGTAATATTGGTAAAGCAAAGAATGCATATAGCTAGGTTATCAATATCTGTCTGGAAATTAAGACTATTTTCTGTTTTATGAATATAAGATTCCAAGAATAGCCTCTTTTTATAATTTGACTCGATTTCTAGAATTTTTACTTCTTCAAATTTGGGCAAATGTCCTGTTAAGTGTGTTATGTGCCAATAAATTGGCACTAAACATTCCCTAGTTTTAGTTTTGATGTGCGGAAGTTTTCGCGCCTTAAAATTCAAAAGACTCGGTGCGCGTATTTCCGTCACGTCAAAAGTGGGTTGGGCGAATAATTTCGCGCCGACGCGTGAAAGGACAAAAAAGTGGGGTTTTTCCGATGGGCTCTGTAACATGGATTTTTTCCTAGGACCTTCGTGAAGAGCGGTTTGGTCAGGTATCGTATCGTGCCTTATCTTTATTTATGTAGATATCCTTGCCTGATTATCTTTGTTTGTCGCCCTTATACCTGTTCCTGTCTTTCCCTACATAGGTAGAGGTAATTTGTAGCCGTTGGCTGAACCGCATTCCACGCCGGAGCACCATCTTTAAACACTCCGGAGTGGAGCCCTGAGATCGAGTCGAAGCTATTTGGATGGACGTAGGCGTACCCTCTGTTAATTGCCTTAAAAGGGGCCATCAGTAGTCCTGATGGACTTCAACAGACAACTTTAACAGGGACATATTCATGTGAGTATTTCGCTGTTATAAACTATTGTCTTAAATTTATATTTTCCGATAATTGCGTATTAAATTTGTGCATTGGTGACGTCATTGACAGATGGGCGCGCCGAAATCTGTACAAAGATTAGCGTTACCAACCGCCCGTGGCGTCGTTTTTTCCGCGCTTGCGCGATTGCTATTATAAACTTTTAAATTGTGCAATTATGATTTAAACTGTAATAATTTGGCGCCCCACGTTGGGCGCCAAATTCTTACATTTTAAGAGGTTCATAATTCTTACAGTTTAAAAATTGTAAATACATCGCGCAAGCGCGGAATAAGCGACGCCACGGGCGGTTGGTAACGCTAATCTTTGTACAGATTTCGGCGCGCCCATCTGACAATGACGTCACCAATGCACAAATTTAATACGCAATTATCGGAAAATATAAATTTAAGACAATAGTTTATACAGCGAAATATCAGACTATGCCCTTTAAATTAACGGAGTCCTAAATGGCTAGACTGGATCTCAGGGCTCCACTTTTAGATAGTTAAAGATGGTGACTGCTCCGGTTAGCTGTTAGCGGAGCATGGACATCCGGCTCGTTCTAGGGTCGTGGGTTACTCCAGGGTCGTATCAGATTCCTATATGTAGCGGAACGATAAGGAATAGGTTAATTAGGTAAAGATAAACAAAGATAAGCAAGGGAAATCTACATAATAAAAATAAAGATACGATACCAGACACGACCGCCCTTCTCGATGTTCAAAGGCAAAAAAAAAAACCGACACGACCGCCCTTCTCGATGTTCAAAGGCAAACGGCTACGTTATAGCGTCTCACGGAAACACTTCCCCCACTTTTTCTCCGCCACTCGCGTTGCGCGATCTGGCGCAAACGCACTCTGACGTGACGGAAATATATGCCAAGTCTTTTGAATTTTAAGGCGCAAAAACTTCCGCACATCAAAGCTAAAACTAGGGAATGTTTAGTGCCACTTTGGCACGTAACAAGTGTATATGTGATAATAATTTGCATCACTCTTATGTTGTATAATTCTTCTGTAGATTATGTATTGTCTGGATTGCCCCACGTCGGTCTTTTTATATGAACATTCACTTCTATACACTGCATACCTCAATATTACTTTTGAAGTCTTGTTTTTTAACTTGGTGAATAAATCACCTACAGATTTTGCATATTGAAAAGCTATCCTGATATTTTCTTTTTTAATAGTGTTCCTAAGTTTAGTAGATAATTTCTGTATGAACGAAATTGGCCAGTATATGATCGATTATAAAACATTATCTTAACGGGTTTTTGGTATGTACAGTAGAGCGTCGTTTTTCCGCATTAATTAGGACGGAGGGTTGTGCGGATAACGATTTTTGCAGATTATCGAACATACATTTATTTAATGTAGGAAAATATGTATAGTACAAAGTTTTTTTTATTTTTTCATCACTACCAAATTCAGGCTTAAACAATACTGTAATACATATTCATTACAATACAGTATGTATGTAACTCTACCATATCTAAACAGAAAAATAATCAGAAATTTTCTTTTGTACTACAGTTGAGTATCCTTTTTTAGCCGCTATGCCTCTCATCGTCTTTAAGAGAAAAAGTTGTGTCGTGCAACCTTCCGCCTGGTTTTCGTACCACAATAGTGCAGTTTCTAGTACAGTGAAGGCCTCTCCATGACTTGGTTTTCTTTCTTCTTCATCGTCTGAGTCTTCATTTTCTTCATCCACACTCTTTTCCTGCACCGCAAAAGCAATTTCATCATCAACCTGGAAGCCAGGGTCATTTTAACTTTCCAACCAAGCTTCAGCATCTTCTCTGTCACAATCGGAAAATCCAGGAAATTGAGAAAATAATTCATCTGTAGCAGTATCCAAATCACACTCGGAGTCTTCTCTTCCCACCAATTTATTCCAAGCGTTTCGAAGATTCTGAGGTGATAAAGAGTTCTAAGCATTCGCTATCATATAGCAGCAATCCTTTTGGTTAAGTTTCTTTGAAAAAGAAATCACACTTTCATCATCTGTAGCCATTAGTAAACTGCACAATACGTCTTTCTTGTACATGCGCTTTACTTTCTCTATCACCTCTTGATCCATTGGCTGAATGAGAGCGGTAACATTTGGGGGCAAATACCTTACTTCAAAATCTTTATCAACAGCATTTAAGAGTTCCAGTTGCGGATGGGACGGTGCATTATTAAATAAGAGGACCACCTTTCCAGTTTTTTCTCCTCCTTTCTAAATTTCTTTGTTTCTGGGATAAAACATTTCAATACGTCATAAAATAACTCTGTAATCAGCCACGCATTGACTTGAGACTTGTAGCACACAGAAAGGGTCTTCACATCTTTAAAACATCTTGTTTTTTTATTTCCCGATCATGAGTAGAGGCAGACGATGTATACCACTCGCATTCGTACAAACCATAACTGTCACTCGTTCCTTACCAACTTTGAAACCAGGCACAATCATTTCTCGCTTTGATGCGAGTGACTTGCGAGATAAAGACCTCCAATTCAAACCTTTCTCGTCAGCATTGTAGACATCTTTGAGAGATACATTTTCTTCCTTTAAATAATCCAAGAAACTGATTTTGAATTTTTCAGCAGCAGTTGAATTATTAGACAAGCGTTCCACTTAAACATTCAACTCACGAATACTGTTGCGGAATTTCAAATTCTTCAACCAACCAGTACTAACCTTGAAGTCAGGAGAACCACCCAGTTTCTCATTAAGTAGCGACGGTTCTTACATAACAAAGGCCCAGAAATAGGGTCTCCCTTACTTGTTTTTTGGATGAACCACAGATACACTGCTTCCTCTAACTTCTCATTCTGCACTGATCTCATAGTTTTCTCCTTTTTGAACCTTCCTCACTGTCCAACTTCGATGCATAATATAGAATTCCTTCTCTTCGGTTTTTAGTATAATTAATGGTTCTTTTTCCAATCTTATAACATGCGACTAAAGCTTCAACACTTTCACCTTTGTCGAGTCTGTTAATAATCTCCATCTTTTCTCAGTTGATAGAACATTACGATTTCGTTTAACTTGCTTATTACTTGTAGAGACCATTGCTACTAAAAAACTAAAATCAACCAAAAAACAACACAAAACTTAATTCACTACAAGACACTAATTTACTGTACAGTCAAGTCCGCTTATAAGAGCGCAGTCGGGAAAAGTGACAATCCAAATGAGGCTCTTATATCCGGATCGTTCTTTTATCCGGGCTGCATGTAAAACACTACACAGATTGGTTTCGTACATGTACATATGTATATCATAAGAGTACATGTATCATCGTAATTCATAGAATGTACATAAATTTACTTAAAGAAATTCGTGATTTTACTTTGAGTATGATTAATTTAAGCATTTTTATGATTATGTCATCGATGTCATAATATGAATTACATATATGTACCAATTAAACCTTTGGAATTACGTGTTGAAACAATTCATGGAAATGTAATGTGCTTTGCTAGGTCAAGGTGAACGCATACGCAGTTAAAGTCATTCCAAGAATCAACGTGTAAACATTGTAAGATGTATAAGTGTATAGCTTTGATGTGAGAGCTGTGATCTAGTTTCTTACTATTCATTGGAATTGCGGATAATTGACGTTGCGAATAATTGACGTGCAGATAAACGACATTTTACTGTACTTCCTTTTTGTGGAGAAAAAGTTTAATTGCTTTATAATGTTTTTTGATTATTGCGATTTTTATATGATATTAAAACAAAAGTTTATTAATCATCAGTTTTGGAAAACCATTACCGACGAAATTTTTTGTAACTGTAATAAATTCTTTGAAGAAACTGTGATTGTGAATTTCGACGTATCCTGTTTTTCATAGTCAGAATAGCATTAATTTTATGACTAAACGAGTGGTTCGAGTAATAATTAATATGACCCGAATTCGAAGGTTTTTAGTATACTAATCAAACATAATGTAGCTGTCCTCATCTCTGATAACTAGGGTGTGAATTTCAGATATGAATTATATTGGTCAAATGTATCCAAAGTAGCGTGAATCATATCATGAGGAATACAACACAAAATGTCATCCACATACTTAACGATGAAACGCAAACGACAAATTAAGTGAAACTTTGCTAATAAGATCATCGATAACGATTTGTGTGGTATGGGTGAACCCATCGGATTACCAAACATTTGGAGATAAAAACTATTTTGAAACGAGAAGTATGTATTGTTGAAGATCAAGGTTACTGATGTGCAAAACATTTCCATATTTAAGTTGCAGTGTTGCTGTATATTCTGCCAATTTTGTTTGATAATTTCAATTAAGTTTAACAAAATATTAGTAAATAAAGATATGACATCAAGTGAGATCAAAATATGATTGTATGGAATCTTGAATTTATTATACTTTTCTATTAACTGCAAAGTATCCTTTATGCCACGTCCTTCTTTCATAGGAGAAGATTTACTTAAAATGTACGATAAACATTTTGCAATAAGATATGCGAGTGTATTAATTGTGAAAGGATTACACCAAAAATAGGATGTAAATAAAAATTCGGAAGCCACCGAATCTTGCTGGTTTACACCTATATTAATAAACAAGTATTACAGCAGCATACAATGTTTATATGTGTTAACGTTAAGGAAAAACTAGTTACGGTTCTTAAAATAAAATTGTGGTCATTAGCACACTACTCTCTTTTTTTAAAAATTAACTGTTAGAAAAGAATGCAAACTCTGCGCAACCAGTATCAACATACTCATTGTGCATCCTAGTCTTACAAATGCAAGGCTAACTATATCGCCGTCACATTATTACGCAAATATAACCGCACTTGCAGCTTGTATATCTAACAAATTGTTACCCAGAAATCACCAATCCAAATAGTTTTAGTTTTATGAAAGAATTAGGAATAACAAAAGAAACCTATCAATTTATTTATTATAAACAGTGTTTCTAAAAATACAAAAGCATGCAGAAATTTCAAATTGTCAAAATAAAAATAGGCATCACTTCTATCTTGGTATATTTATTAGCTACAGCCTGGACTACTTTCAATTACATAATTTCGGTGTCAACTTAATAGCTGCAGTCAATCAGTCTGTATGTAGAATTTTTCTTTTATCAGAAATTCTTAAATGCACAAAACAATTACCATTGTTAAGCATGTTAAAAGGAAAATAAGCATTATAAGATGTCTCTCAAATATAGATACTAAAACCTTAAAAATACAAATGTCTGCGTGAAAAGTATCAAACAAACCCACTTCCAGGGCACGTTGCCTTTTCAATAACCTCTGGATTTTGAATGTGTTGCATTTGAACATCGTGTCGTGGCTTATAAAATGTGAACATAGAGAATTTTATATATGTTTTAATGATATGTGTAAAAGTTTTGTTTCCTGAATGTGTTCCTTCATAGCATTTTCTCTTTGGTATTTGAGGATTTCTAAAAATGGTTATTATTATTATTATTATTATTATTATTATTATTATTATCTAATCATTCTCATAACTACATGTAGCTATGGTAAACTTAATTAGTGGAAGGATAATTTAACCCGGCCCACTAATCTAAGAACTTTGCGTACGATGTTGCATGTTTGAAGTATCGTACCCTTTTGGCAAACAGTATGTAACTCAGAAAGTAGTGAAAGGTTAAGTAAGTATTTTTTTATTTTTTTGCTGGTTACTTCATCGACAGCAATTACTAGAGGGCTTATTTTAACTGAATTTAAATTCCATAAGCGTTTCACTTCTATGGCCAAGTCTGTGTATTTTTCAATGTTATGTTTTTCGGTTTTTATAACATTATGTGGTAAAGGGATTGCAATATCAATTATGTGACCTGTTCTTTTTAGTTTATCAATATATAGTATGTCAGGTCTATTAAAAGCAATTGTATGGTCTGTAAGTCGATCCCAGTATAACAATGTCTTTTCATCTTCAAGAACTTATTATTATTATTATTATTATTGTTTATTAACGGTATGCAACAAAGTTACAGTTACCATAAACAAATGCATAAAAAAATATGTCTTAACTAATTAGATTTACAAAAGAATACTACATATTGGAAAACAAATGACGTTTAACTGAATTTTTGGAGTATAGTGTTCCAAGAAAAAAGTCAGTTTCACTCAAAAAGTTGGCATTTTTACATCTTTCTAAAGGTCTTTGCATTTCATAATTGGTTTGATGTAAACAGGCATTAAAAAATGTAGAGAACCGAGTATTTCTCGGTGGCACATGGAACTGAACCCTGTGTAACAAATCTGAACAATCTATCAGCCCATTAACAATTTTAAAGAGCATTAAAATGTCTAAATAATTACAACGAATTTCTAATGTTGGGAGATCCAAGTAGCGTAAAATATGAATGTATTTAATTTTCCCATAAGGGATGCCTAACTTATAAGCAATACACGAATAAACTTTTTCTGACATTTTTTCAGGCGTTTTATGTGAATAGAGTAAAAAGGTAACCAGACAATACTTGCATATTCTAGTAAAGAGCGTACTAAGGAATAATAAACCCCAGAAAAACTCTGTATATTACTAAAGTCTGAGAGACTTTTATTCATAAATCTAAGAAGCTTGAATGCTCTATGCGTTCAGACGTTCAGAAAAATTTAGCTTACGATCAAGAAGTATACCCAGGTCCTTAAATGTAGTAACACATTGTATAACTTCAGAGTTGATGTTGTAATTGAACGAAACAGGATTTCTGATTCTATAATAGCGCATCACTTTGCATTTACTAATATTTAGGGATAGTCCATATGACTTACACCATAAGGCGAATCGATTAATATCATCTTGAATAAGTGTGCAGTCACTCACACATGTTACCATCTTAAATATTTTTAAATCGTCTGCATAAAGCAGGAATTTACAATGATGAAAATAACAAGCAATGCCATTAATGAAGCAATTGAACAATACAGTCAAGAGATGACCACCCTGAGGTACTCCAGAAGATACATTAATTTCCGAAGAAAGTACGTTGTTTATTTTAACAAATTGTTTCAACGAGAGAGATAGCTATCTAACCAGGTAAGCAAGTTACCATGAACACCCAATTTCAACAGTTTGAATAATATTTACTATGAGTCAAACGCCTTAGAAAAGTCAGTGTAAATCACGTCAACTTGGTATCGCTTTTCCTCAAAAACAAATTCTTTGAAAACCAAAAGATTTGTAACTGTCTACCTGCTTGGAAAATATCCGTGTTGTTCAGGAATAATAACTTTATTAAGAACAGGAGAAATCTGAGAACTAACAATGATTTCAAAATTTTTTCTGAAAACTGATATTATCGAAATAGGTCGATAGTTTTCCACTTTCTCTCTATCGCCATTTTTAAAGATTGATATAACATAACTATGTTTCCACTTCTCCGGAAAGACCCCCATCAAATAATGTTTTCTTAAAAATTTTATGCAGTACTGTAGATAACATAAATCTACACTGAAAAACAAAGTATGGAGATATTTCATCAGGCCGATGCCCTGAACGTAATTTAAGTTTAGTTATTTGCAATAGAATCTCAGTAGGTGAAAAATAACAATTTTTAATGGATATAGCATCGTTAATGACTATGTTAGGAACAGTGATGTCAGATGAGTTATAAACTGAACCAAAATGATCCGCAAATTGATTGACAATTTGTGTAGGATTATCAGATATTGTATCTTTAAAACATGGTATTGGGTAATAAATAATTATTTCTTCTAGAATTGATGAAATTCCAGAAAGTTTTTTTACAATTCACTGAGCTTTGTAGGTCTAGTAAATACTTTTGTGAGTAGTTTTGTATAGAAGCTTGCAATTCCTAGGTAAGTTTGAAAATACTATATAATCTTCAATTCGTTTTGACTGCTTAAAAGTTTTGTGAGTGCGTTTTTTGTACACAATTGCTTATTTTAATTCAAAAGTGAACCATTTTGGAAATTTAACATTCTTACTTCTTGATCTAGGTACAAATTGATCGATGCAAGCATGCAGATAATTATAAAAAACATTTACTATATGGTAAATATCATTACCTACTAGTGCTAAACAGTAAAGACCAGTTAATATTTCCAAGATATTCGTTAATTAATTGATAATTAGTGGATTTAAAATATCTAAAGTAGAAATCATATTGTAATTTGTCAAAATCCTTTGATATAGAAATGTTAAATTCTAGCGCCGGATGATGTAGATCACAAGTTAACAATGGATCGTTTACCTTATTGACAACAGCATTGCAGATGGAAAAAATTAAATCTAAGAAGTATCTATTACAGTTTGTTATCTTATTAACCTGAAAAAGATTATGAAATGCTAGACCATTGGCAATACAAATAACCTTGTCATCGATTAGTCCTGAAACACTAGAACCCAACTCTGCATCTTCCCAATAGATGTTAGAAAGATTAAAATCACCATATAAATATACTGAAGAAAATTTAATGTTTCCTAAGATTTCATTAACTGAGTGAATGTACACACATCCTATAATGATCCTATTATTATTAAGTGTTACCTGGACAAATATATTGTCACCGCTGATGGTAAACCAGAAATAGAACGATAGGTAATTGGTCCCTGTTGTAACGATGGCAGAAGGGAAGGGTGGCTTGCTCAGCCAGGAGGTCGTGGGCTGACGGCTTCGACTAAGGACCAGAATGGCGAAGCTCGAAGAGTAAGGGCGCCAGAGTCTTGCCACAAAGAAAATATAGAACCGTGACTCAAAGGTTCCAACTCATACACAAGTTTCCAAATACCCTATCCAAGCAGCACAAAGCGGCACAATCGTCACGCGCTAACTCAAAACAATAATAAAAATAATAATCAAGGAACACGTATAATATTTACTTGGCACAAATACAGGTGACACAATGCACAAAAAAAAATATATATAAAGTACGGTATACAAAAGGGGGGTGAATATTGATCAAAACTGGTGAAAATGATGCTTATCTTAAAACAAGAATATTGTGTAAATAATGTACCTAAGGTGGTGCAGTACTAACAGAAAAACAAGAGAAAATAAAGTGGTGCGTGGAGACCCACGAACGGTTCGGTACATACACGGGGTACCGCAAAATAGGCGAATGAATAAGTTGTAACTAACGCAAGTTAAAACGCGACGAAAGGCATGCCATGCCGCTCATCCGTTATATAAAGGCGCGGAGATAAATAATCTCTAACATTTATAAATATATCGCGTTCGTTGGTGGATCTTTTACAAAACAAAATATCGTAGCATAAAAATAAACCTGGAAAATAAGACAAAATACATAGCATATAAATCTGGTGAAATTAATAATAAAGCAGATCACAAAAAAAGTATAAACACACTGTAGGTCACAATTGTTACTACAAAACTTCAGTATCTAAAGAAAAAGTACACACAATAGTTCGCCTGAATAGTGATTAAACATGTAAACACCGAGGGGAAAGCAAAAGAATTTATCAAAGGTTACTTCTAATTTTCAAAAATGTAAAAATATAACTTTCGTTGTGATAAAACGGGATTTTGTAATAATTAAAGAGTAAATAAATTTAGCTGATAACGTAGTTTAAATTGGTTGTTGAGGCGATACAAAAACAACAGGTATTAAAATAAAAATGTATACGACCTTCGAGATCCAGGTGTCCTGAGTACTCTTAGTAGCAGCAACACAGGTTTAGGCTCGATAATCGGCGGGGCGACTATTGCTTCCTTCCAGAACAGCCAATTTAAATTTGTAAACAAAAGCAATGAACAAGCAGGAACGGTGATGGAAGGCGAAAACTAAAGATACTACTAAAAGTAGTACCGACGGCAGTCTAAAGCAGGTAGTACTAAAAGATGGTATAAAAAAAAGAAGAAGGAAGGAAGGCCACTAAAATAAGAGAAAAATAATTAGAATACCAATACTGTACCTAAATAATTACGTACGTTGGTCGGCCTTATCGCAAAAGCGAAGAGTCGGAGACGCAAATAAATTCCACAAACGGAAGTGGACAAACGCCACTAACTTCTGTTGTATAATTACAGATCCTCCCCAAGGAGATGCTAAAACAAATGCTCAATACGCACTAATAAAATTACACAATAAAACCAAGAGCGTTCACTTTACTCTTTTACAAGCTTCAAACAAACAATGAATATCGACTTCATGCATACTACACCTGCTAGATAAGATAATCGACCCATTCAGAAATAGAAATAGACAAAGAATTAAAACGAGTTGGAAATTAACCTCGAGAACCGGATAAGATTTTATAGAAAACACAGAATAACTTGAAAACTGGAAAGCTACACGTAACAATATTTTCAGTATTATAAAATGATGAGTGAAGTTTTATTGAAGGAATGTATTTCTTCAATGCAATTAAAAACCCCCTTAGCGCTCATGTAAGCTTGCTTGAGGTGATCTATCAACTTGATAAATTACATAATTAAATAAATCCAACTCATTGTCATTTATATCACTACAAGGTGATGTTTCAGTAAACAAAATCACATCATAATCACAAACATTTATAGTAGCTGAAAATATTTGTAACTTAGTGCGCAAGCCTCTAATGTTCTGATAGTAAACATGAAAAGTTTTTGCTTTCTTACTACAACATTGAGGACTTTTATTGCTGCCTAACGCATAAGTTCCATTGTGTGGTAGAACAATATGTTTGGTTGGCTTTGGTTTACCCCTAAAAAAGGTGCGGAATTAGGCGTTTGAGGAGCTGGTGCGATAGTAACAGGTTTAAAGTTTTGTGGTTTGAAATCAAAATCACGAATATAGACATTGCTTGGCCAATATAATGGTTCCATAAAATAATTTCTAACGTGTGCGGGGCACCCAATTTGAATGAGCTGAACATATTGTTACTGCTTATTCGAAAACAAATTGCATTAAATGCATCAGTTTTTAAATAGCTGATAATATCCTGGGCAGTACGTGCCTCTTCATTCTGATTATGAGCAATTCGACTTAAGTGCAACCACACACGTTTGCCTACACCAAGTCATCAAAATTATCCAGGACCGGTGCTGCAGAGCCCATGATAACAATCTTTTTGGGTTTTTTTTTTGCGTGACAGTGATCCATTTTGAGCTATTTTCAATGGATGTTAGCATATTAGTGCTCTTAATAACATTTATATCAGTCTGTACATGTGAATTAGAACCACCAAGATTTTGGTAATTTGTAATATTTGTCTTATCTTTATTCGTTACGTCCAGATCCACAGTTTTATGATGTGGCAAATTTGCTTTATCAATTAAGTGTTTATTTACAACATGCTTATCACTAGGGCTGGGTCGGCGTATCGATATATCGATACGTATCGATACGACCCCCGTATCGACCCCCCCGATACAGCGAAAAATAAATATCGATATATCGATACTCGATATGTATCGATACGTATCGATACGTATCGATATTCGATATAGAATATGTATCGATATTCGATACGCAAAATTCTTTATCGGCCACCCCTATACATATATATATATATATATATATATATATATATATATATATATTTATGTCACAAATATTAAACTTGAAACTTTAATTATTTTGATAACAAACAATCTTAAGTGAAAGATCGAATTGTTAGTAAATACATTATTTTAAAACGATTTTATTCTCAAAGAAAGAGTAGATAAATTATCGATGCGTATCGATTTGTACCGATACGTATCGCTAAGTCTCGATATGTATACTTAATCTACACATCTAAACGTTCCAATACGAATATATATATATATATATATATATATATATCCATACGTATCGATACTTATAGATGGGTATCGATACGAATCGATACGTAGCGATACGTATCGATACGCACCGATACGCATCGATACGCATCGATACGTATCGATATGTATCGATACGCACCGATACACATCGATACATATCGATACGCATCGATACGTATCGATACGCATCGATATGTATCGATACGTATCGATATATATCGATATTCGATATATCGATACATATCGATATAGAATATGTATCGATATTCGATACGCAAAATCCCGTATCGCCCAGCCCTATATATATATATATATCTATACGTACCGCTACGTATCGATATGCATCGATACGAGTCGATACGTATCGATACGTATCGATACGCACCGATACGCATCGATACGAATCGATATGTATCGATACGCACCGATACGCATCAATACATATCGATACGCATCGATACGTATCGATACGCATCGATACGTATCGATACGTATCGATATATATCGATATTCGATATATCGATACATATCGATATAGAATATGTATCGATATTCGATACGCAAAATTCCGTATCGCCCACCCCTACTTATCACCTTTGTTCCTAATTGGAGCAACCATTACATCTGTTGTGTCACAAGAATTTACAAAATCAATCCTATCATTAGCTATTATGTTAGGAGAAGCTAAAGAATAATTAGAGTGATGTGATCTGCTATTTAGCAGTTTGATCAGATCTATATTGGACTCCTTGAGGTTATTTATTTCTAATTGTAAGTCATCTAATTTATGCATTAAAACCATGGTTTCGCTTTTCACCACTATGAAAAAAGTTCAATAGCATAGTGTTATTGTTATCTAAACGTAACTCAGCCTTATCAATAATATCATGACTTGAAATTTTGACATTATGGATACAATTTTTGCAAACCAATACTGTAGACCCATCTGCAAGTTGTTGAATACTGCAAACTCTATCACTACAGGAAGGATGCACCCTTACCCTACACTTACTACACTCTGAATATTTGTTTAAATCGGTATTTCTACAATACAAACATGATTTTTGCGAGGCTAATTCGGAGACTGCTTCATTTTCGACCATCTTGAAACCAAACTTTACAGATCAATTTTTCTTCGGTGTCAACTACATTATAGTCTATTTCACGAAACAGTGTAGTGAGACTGTATAAACCACCGGCTGCCATACATTGCATATAATATCATTTCTTTAGACTGTTCGTCTAAAGCCTCAGACGTATTGTTCACAATTGATCCTGAATAACAATACAAAAAGCGAAATTTGTTCTGAAGAGAACAGTTTTAATACAAAATAAACAAAAAAATTGCTAAAACAACAATTCGCAAATGACAGCCAACTGATGCAAAATGAACAAAAATTTAACACAGTACTAACGATGACAGCACAAAGTGATGCCAATCGGTAGTATTTATTTTCTCCTAAATATTACACGTACTTGTTCTGAATGGACATGCACTTTGAAGAAGTTCTAGAATACTACAATGGGTAGAACAGCTTGTGTGTTTCAGTGAGTTAAAGTGCCAAACTATTGGTTTAATCAAATTAGTGGGGTTTTTAGTGAGAAACCAGACTAAGACCAGTTGCCAAAAGTGGCAGTGACTCTTTCGGTACTTAGAGTGGTAGAGATCATAGGGGTTGCTATGGCAAGCTCGAGAATTTGAAAATTGAAATGAATAGGCTAGCATTAAATATGGTAGGGATTAGTAAAGTTCAGGGGCCAGAGGTAAGAAATGTTTGGAGCAGAGACCTTATGATAATTCATACAGGATCAGAGGAAGAAAATTTTAGTGTGGGGATCGTTATGCGGAAAAAGACACTTGTAGAAAACTATTTACAGAAGAACGAAAAAGTACTCATGGTTAGACTACAATCTAAACCCGTAATTACATAAATAATACAAGTATACATGCCCAAATGTTCGAAATATTCAAAAAGATAGACGGATAGTACATGGCTTATACAAAGAGAAAACAGCTGTAATAGAATTAAAGCAGTAAATATTAGGAAAAGGGTGAGACAGGGAAGTGCCCTATCCCCATTGATTTTTAACTTGTACATAGAAGAGACAATGAATACTGTCAAATGCAGGAAGACATTTGGAATTACTATTCAGGAACAAAAGATTGATATGCTTAGATTTGCAGATGATATAGCGGTATTAGCATCTAGCAAGGAAGAGTTAGAAGCTGCTCTTAATGAAATGGAAACGGCTCTAACAGAGAGTTGGTATGAAAATTAACAAAAATAAAACTAAAGTACTAGTATGCAAAGGAGGGAAAAATAAATCAAAAACAAGAATACAAATAGGTAACGAGAACTTACAAGAGGTTAATGATTTCTGCTATCTAGGAAGCCAAATAACGCAAGATGGGAAAAGCACAAAAGATATAAAACAAAAATTAGCACAGAGTCATGCTACATTTAACAATAAAAAGCAACCACTGTGTTCAAAGACAACAAACCTAGAAACAAGGAAAAGATTGCTTAAAACATATGTGTGGAGCACAGCACTGTACGGCTGTGAAGCCTGGACAGTAGGAGAAGCGGACAAGAAAAAGGTAGAACTGTGGTGTTACAGACGTATGATGAAGATATCATGGACAAACAAAGTTAAGAACGAAAAGGTACTAGAAATGGTAGGGAAAGAAAGAAATAGGTGGAATACAGTAAAAATAGGAGAGATAGGATGATAGGTCACATACTAAAACATGAGGGAGTAGTGCGGAACATATTAGAATCAGAGATAGGAAAAAAAGAAGCAGATGTATACTTAGGTTAGACTATTGCACACAGATAGTGAAAGATGTAGGATGTGGGAACTTCAGGGAAATGTGTAGGCTAGCTCAGAATAGAAATCGATGGAAGTACGCATACAACCAGTCCCAAGATGGAAAAACTAATGACGAAAAAAATAAATGTACTTAAATCTGATGATTATTATAAACAACTACAGGTGTCGGTTGTGAAATATTTTCAACTAATGTTGATTGTGCGAAATGATATATTGGAAAAACTATTAATTCGACAAATGTTCAAGTGCTGGGGGGAACTTGGTAGCCACAGGCTGCTTACCCCCTTCACACACCACTGAATATCGAGGAAATAGGGTATATAACTGTAAAATAATAGAAGGTTACCGAACTGCATCTAACAAGAAAGACCAGCGGATATGTTTAAAGACAACAAACAGAGACAAAAAGAAAATTGTTCAAAGCATACGTGTGGAGCACAGCACAGTAGGTCTATGAAATAGGGGCAGTAAGAAAAGCAGACAGAAAGAGATAGAACCCTTCGGAATGTTGTGCTTCAGATGTATAAGGATGATAGCATTAACAGACAAGGTTAATAATAAATAGGTTATAGAAATAGTAGAAGAATAAAGATATACGTGGAAAACAAACAAAAAAAAATTGAAAAATAGAAGGGCAGGATATGTTCTAAGGCATTTTTGGGGAATAGTATGGGATATATTATAAGCAGAGATAGGAAAAAGGAAGTAGAGGTTGATCGAGATCAGACTTTTGCACTCAGATAGTGATAGATTCAGACTGTGCAAATTTCAGAGAAATATGTAGGTTAGTTCGGAATAGGAAACAATGAGGGTACACGTCTAACCAGTTCCAAGACTGAAGTCTTAATGATGATGATGACATGACCATCTTTAGCTACAGCAAGGTAAAGGTAGAAGCGATCTACAAAGATGACATTACGATTTGTAAAAAGACTTGAAAATTAAATGATTATGAGTGACTTTCATGTAGTGGTAGGTGAGGCTAGGGAAGAAGCGGTAGTAGGTTCATTTAGTTTAAGCATGAGAAACATCTGGGGAAATAGACTGGTCGAATTTTGCGTCAAAAAACAATTTAACCATCACAAACACATTATTTCAACATCATGGTATATGGCGAAACGCATAGTGGATGTCAGGAGACAAAGGAAGATATCAAATATATTGCATTCTTGTTAGACAACGATTTAGAAATCAAGTAAAGGACTATGGAAGCTATCCAGAAGCAAATATAAACACTGACCACAAAATCGTAATTATGAAGGCCGCGCTTGAATTTAAAAATTTGACTATGTTCCTTCTCTACTGCTAGACAAATCAATTATCACCATTTCTTCTAGCGTTAAAGATCTTGCAATCTTTTTAGATTCTAATTTAAACTGGAGTGCTCAAATATCTGACGTCTGCAAAAAAGTTTTTTTAACTCTTCACACACATAAGCGACTAAAGCGTTTTTTACCACTAAAACTCAAACAGATGCTAGTTCAAGCTATTATACTACCTCATTTCGATTATTGTGACTAATCTATACAAATTTATGTTCAGACCTTCGTATTCGTTACAGCGCGTACAAAATACACGCATTCGTTATATTTTTGATTTAAAATATTATGCCAGAGTTAGCATTTTCTACTCTCAATTCGTGGTATTTGGTCAAATCGGTGATTTACATATAGAACCATTGAAAATATGCACGAAATTAACTATTTAGGTATTATAATTGACGGTAAGCTGAAATTTACTAATCATGCGAGGTACTTATAAGTAAACAGTTATCAATGAAAGTGTACTTATTAGGCAAGATTGGCAAATATTTGGGGACACGTGCAAACCTAATAATTTGTAAGACAATATGTAATGTTTGGGTGTTATAAGAAATAAACATTGGATGAGAAAGGGTAAAGTAATTTAAAACGTACAACTTATTATTGAAGTGCCCTGTGTAATTTTGATTTAATAAGCTATTGCCCATTCTGAACGGACCTGCACCTTGACGAGGTTCTAAAATACTAGAACAGGTAGAATGGCTTGCGCGTTTCAAGGAGCCGAACTATAGGTTTAACCAAATTAGTGGGATCTTTAGTGAGGAACCAGACTAAGCTAGGTCTCTGAAAGAATGAGAGATTTTACACAATGGAGTTATTGATGGAGAAAAATAGTAATTACATCTGAACGTTTATTTATATTTAATTATTAACAGCAAGTATTATATGCTTGTAACATTATACGACCATTACATACATTGACAATGACGAGAAACCACCACATTACCTAAGTACACTGCATACAGAAATTGTTAGTACACATGATGACATCCTCTGGGGTAAAAATACCGGAGGTAAAATAGTCCCCATTCGGATCTCCGGGAGGGGACTACTTCGGGGGATGCGATATGAAAGTATAAAAAAAGATCTGTGAACATTCTGCGAGTCGGAGCGTGGAATGTCAGAAGCATGAAACAAGTTGGTAAGCTAAAGAACCTAAAACTCGAAATGGATAGGTTAGTAGGAATCAGCGAAGTCTGCTGGCCAGAGGCGGGGGATTTTTGGAGTACAGACTTCAGGATAATTCATAGAGGATCAGAGGAAGGACATTCGGGTGTGGGGATAGTTATGCAAAAAAAGACAGTACAACATGTAGAAAACTACTTACAAAAGAACAAAAGAGTACTCATGGTTAGATTTGAATCTAAACCAGTAAATGCAGTAATAATACAAATATACATGCCCACTTCTAGCGACAGTGAGGAAGAGGTAGAGGCGATCTACAAAGATATCGAAGACATATTAAGATACATAAAAGAACATGAAAATTTAATAATTACGGGGATTTTAATGCAGTGGTAGGTGAGGGTAGGGAAGGAGCGATAGTAAGTTTATTTGGGTTAGGCACGAGAAATGACATGGGAAATAGGCTGGTAGAATTTTGCGACAAGAACAACTTAACCTTCACAAATACATTATTTCAACATCATGCTAGAAGACGATACACGTGGAAGATGCCAGGAGATAAAGGAAGATATCAAATAGATTACATTCTTGTTAGACAACGGTTTAGGAATCAAGTAAAAGACTGTAGAAGCTACCCAGAAGCAGATATAGACACTGACCACAACATCATAATTTAAGGCTGCACTTAAATTTAAAAATTTGAAAAAGAAATGGAAAAATGCACTTGGACTTAGAGAAACTAAAAGATAAAGATATCCATGTAAGATTTGAAAAAAGTCAAATGAATTGCGGAAAGATATCAGGAAAATTTCTGATACTAAGGAAGTATAAACAGAATGGAATAATATTAAATCCAGCTTAGACATGGTGGTAAGAGATATTCTGGGGTATATACAAAAAGAAAATAAGAAACCATGGACAACAAAGGATATCCTGAATTTAATAGAAGAAAGACAAAAATACAAATATAGATCAGACGAAACAGGAAAACAGAGATACAAAGCTATAAAATGGGAATTATTCGCAAATGCAGGAAAGCTAGAGAACAATGGATTGATGAAAAAGCAAAGAGGTACAAACTAAGATGGAAATACGAAACACATACGAAGCATACAAATTAATTAGAATGAATTTTATGGATATAAAACCATATAGAAAAAATATAATGGACATGGGAGGAAACGCCATTATAGATGGCAGGAATATATAAAAAATTTATATTCAGGAGAGGAACTAACAGCAATAGAACAGGAATCAGACATTGAAAATGATGACTTGGGATATCCTATACTTAGAGATGAGTTTGAATGACATTAAAGAGTCTGAAAAATGGTAAGGTGCCGGGTACAAATTAGGTGCAAGCAGAAACTCTAAAAGCCGCTGAACAAGCAGAAACAGAACGCCTCTTCCAACTTGTAAGCTATATGTATGAAACAGGCGAGATACCCAAAGATTTCAAAAGTAACATCATAGTAACTATACCAAAAAAGAAA
Source organism: Platerodrilus igneus (assembly GCA_036346225.1). Lineage (NCBI taxonomy): Eukaryota > Metazoa > Arthropoda > Insecta > Coleoptera > Lycidae > Platerodrilus > Platerodrilus igneus. The sequence goes on from JARFIW010001121.1 coordinate 666,411, forward strand.
TGCGCGGACAGATGAGAAAATTTTCGAACAATTAGTTTGACAGCACACGTTTCAAAAATATTAACTAGAATTGAACAAAGACGAATGGAAAAACGATCTGAAGAAATACTAGGAGAAGATCAATTTGGGTTTAGGCAAAACAGGGGAACACGGGAGGCTATTTTAGCTCTGAGGATGATAATGGAGAAAACAATAGAGATGGGGAAAGTGTATGTATAGGGTTTGTAGATCTGGAAAGAGCATTCGACAATGTAAAATGGAAAAAAATGTTCAAAATATTCAATTAGATTGAAATGAGTTTTAGGGATAGATGAATAGTACATTGCTTATACAAAGAGCAAACAGCGGCAATAGAATTAGAGCAAGAAAGTAGAGAAGTAAATATTAGAAAAGGGGTGAGACAAGGATGTGTCTTATCCCCATATATTTTAACTTGTATATAGAAGAGGCAACGAATACTGTCTAATGCAGGAAGACATTTGGAATTAATATGCAGGGACAAAAGATTGACATGTTTAGATTTGCAGATGATATAGCGGTATTAGCATCTAGTAAAGAAGAGTTAGAAGCTCTTTTAATGAAATGGAAACAGTTCTAACGAAGAGATATGGTATGAAAATTAACAAAAATAAAACTAAAGTTCTAGTATGCAAAAGAGGGGAAAATAAATCAAAAACAAGAATACAAATAGATAACGAGAAATTACAAGACGTTAAAGATTTCTGCTACCTAGGAAGTCAAATAAGGTAAGATGGGAAAAGCACAAAAGATATAAAACAAAGATTTGCACAAGGTTGTGCTACATTTAACAACAAAAAACAACTACTTTGCTCAAAGACCACAAACATAGAAACAAGGAAAAGATTGCTTAAAACATATGTGTGGAGCACAGCACTGTATGACAGTGAAGCCTGGACAGTAGGAGAAGCAGACAAGAAAAAGGTAGAAGCCTTTGAAATGTGGTGCTTCAGACGTATGATGAAGATATCATGGACAGACAAAGTTAAGATCAAAGAGGTACTAGAAATGGTAGGGGAAGAAAGAAATATGTGGAAAACAGTAAAAAATAGGAAAGATAGGATGATAGGCCACATAGTAAGATATGAGGAAATAGTGCAGAATATATTAGAAGCAGAGACAGGAAAAAAAAGAAGTAGAGGTAGATCTAGGTTAGACTACTGCACACAGCTAGTGAAAGAGGTAGGCTGTGAGAATTTCAGGGAAATGTGTAGACTAGCTCAGAATAGAAAACAATGGAGGTACGCTTCCAACCAGTTGCAAGATGGAAAACTAATGACAAAAAATAATAACTATATTTAAACATGGTGATTATTATAAACTACTACAGATATTGGTTATGCAATACTTTCAACTAATGTTGATTGTGCGAAAGGATTTACTGGAAAACAATTAATACGGCAAATGTCTCAGTGTTGGGGATCCTTGGCAGCCACAGCCTGCTTAACCCCCTTCACACACCACTGAATGTCGATGAAATAGGACATATAATTAGAAAACAATAGAAGGGAATCGAGCTGTATATAGGCTGTTGTGAGAATTGCAGGGAACTGTGTAGGCTAGCTCAGAACATAAATAAGCTGAGGTACAAGTACAACCAGTTTCAAGACGTAAAACCCAATGAGGAAAAAATAAGTGCTCTTAAATCTGATGATTATTATAAACAACTACAGGTGTTGCTTGTGAAATATTTTCAACTAATGTTAATTGTGTGAAAGGATAAATTGGAAAACTATTAATTCGACAAAGGTTCAAGGGCTGGGGGAACTTGGCAGCCAAAGGCTGTTTAGCCCCCTTCACATACCACTGAATATCGGAGAAATAGGGTATATAACTGTAAAACAATATAAGGTGACCGAACTACATCAAACAAGAAACAACAGCAGCTATGTTCAAAGACAACGAACATAGATACAAGAAGAAAATTGTTCAAAGTATAGTGTGGGGTACCTCACAGTACATCTATGAAATAGGGGCAGTAGGAAAAGCAGACAGAAAGAGATAGAAGCCTTCTGAAATGTTGCGTTTCAGATGTATGAGGATGGTAGCATGGACAGACAAAGTTAATAACAAATAGGTTGTAGAAATAGTAGAGGAATAGAGATATCTGTGGAAAACGAAAAAAATAGGAGAAATAGAAGGACAGAATACGTTCTAAGGCATTTTTGGGGAATAGTACACGATATATTACAAGCAGAGATAGGAAAAGATAGATAGAGGTAGACCGAGATCAGACTTTAGCACACAGATAGTGATAGATGCAGACTGTGCAAATTTCAGGGAAATATGTAGGTTGGTTTAGACTAGAAAACAATGAAGGTACGCATCCCACTAGTTTTAGGACTGAAGACCTAATGATGAAGCTATTGTAATAAATAAGAGTTCTATAATCATAAATTTAAAAATCACAAAAGCATCATTTTATTTGTATGCAATACATTTGAAATGAAATTCAATTCTCTAATTATTTTAAAAGCCACAAAAAATAAAAAGTACAGTTCTCATAGAATATTAAGGAAGCTTTTGCACATTAAAAATATTCCATTTAATAATACATCTACATAATTACAGATAGTTACAATGTTTGCAAAACGCAATAAAAAACAAGTTTTACAAAATTACACAAAGAAAAAACCTTGCGTTCATAAACCCCACAGAGATTAGATTACACTCTCAGACATCATTATACAGGACATTGTATTCATTTATGTCTACATTTATATCACAGTTAGGCGTGGTTATCAAAAGGAACCACCTTATACATGTTAGATATATATTAATAGCATACTCTTCTGAGGTAGAAAAAATGAGGATAGTGTCGCAAGACAGCTACTTGAACAAAGGAATTCAATTACTTCAAAGTCATCTACATGAACAAATGTGGAGTTAGAAAAAAAGTAAAGGTTTGGTTTGTTGTAAACACGCTATTAATTATGGAATAATAAATGAGGATCCACGTATTTGAGCACGGATTTTCGACGTAACCTACAAACCAAAGGAGATTGGGACGATTTGTTTCTCAGCAGAATGTTTTGAAATTCAAGGCCTCAAAGGATGGAATTTCAGGACCTGAAAGATAAAATTGTTATAGACGCGTGTAATTTAAATTGTATGGGCGATGGCGTCTATAAAGTATTGTAAATGTACGGTGTTACGTTTTTCGTAATATAAAGCTTGGACATTGTGAGCTTAGTGATATGATATTTAACCATAAAGAAATTTATCAACTTTTGATTAATGCATGTATCTTGTTATAGGAATATTTGTAGGTTACTAACTCGACTATTAATGTAAGTACATTAAAAATTGTTTTATGGTTATTTATTCACAGAAATGTTAATATAATGTTATTGGGGTACGGCGGCTTCCTTGATTGGTAGAAATTAAAGCGGTTTAATGGTGGAATGTTCCCAATCGTGGCGTGATTGTTGGTGTCACGTACTGTAAGAGGTGATCCTAATGCAATAATGAGTTCGGAGGTAGATCGGCTCAAGTTATGACGCGATCGTGTTCGTGGTGTTGTGAGAGTTCACTTCATTTTATTCCATTACATTTGGTGGTCGCAATGAGATAATCGGAAGGAAAACCATTAATGCACGGGGTAACTTCCGTTTTGCATACTTCTTAAGTTTTCTTCAAGAAGTTTGTTGGTTTTCTTAAGAAGAGAACAAGAAGAAGCGATTGGCTCTAGCGTTTAAAGTTCCTTATATATTGATGCGTTTAAGTTGTATACCCGAACGATTGTATTTTGTATTTCGAAGTGTGTCGGATAAGTTCATTATAGATTGAAGGGTGTTTCATATTTGCTGCTGCGTGTTTATTACCGAGTTAGTTAGGAGTATGATTGGTTGCATACTCCTACAGTTTAAACATAAATTAGAGAAAATAGTGACAAATCTTTGCATTCATTTCCAGGTTATGTAAGGGACTGCATTTTGAAGACACCTGACATTAAAAAAATGTATAGTCAGTCAGTCTTGTCTGACTATTAATAGACATTCGCCAAATTGAATTTAATTCGGTTCCAAGCCGTTTCTTTTTTGAATTGATAGTTTCAATTGCTTTGCTCGTTATGGAAATGCTATCCTAACTTTGCGAATATTGCCCGAACATGCCTTGTATGTAAATTATGTAATTTACAACGTACGACCAAAGTACATACAGGCATGTGAAGCAGACACACATACAACTACTGAATTGGACTGTGAAAATCAAATTTCGAATCGATTTGCATTTATATAACTGTAAAGTTATTAGGGTAGTTACGAGAAACGCTTCTACGTAACCCATATACAGATATTTACGGGGATCTTTCCTTTGAAAGAGTTAGTTGTATCGTGGTAGTTTCTGAACGATTGATTGCTTCAAATTTTTATAGTAGGAAACGTGGCCTTTTATATTTATGAGAAACTGAGAACGCAGGTAAACTGACAATGCTTTTATTTACTTGGAAGCAATAAGAGTTGTTATAGCCTTTCGGTCTATTCGAGTAGAATATTACTCTTTTCCTTTTAAATAAAATAAAAACATTAAAGGTCTTTGATTGGTGAGGAACGTTGAATTTAAAACGTTTCTTAGTGTTTACGACAATCGCGTTAAGCCAGGACCGAACTGTAGATTTTCTACATAAGGTGCATGTCTTCAAAATGCCACGTCTTAAATGTTTTTCTTTAAAGTAACCTTCGATTGCGATTTTTAAAAAACCGCATAAAATATACTAATACTTTTTTATTTTGAAAATATAAACTACTTTAGAATAATAACATCAACTATAACAGTCTACTACAATTGTTTTATCCTTTTAACTTTAACCATGGCAAATTTGTCTATTATGAATGAGTACTCAGGGCGGAGATTAATGTAGATTTAATAGAAATTAATGACACGTAGAAACTCAAATCTAAATTTAACAATCCATTTCGTCGATTATTTCAGTTGGTAGAACATAAAAAGACTTCTGCTCGAATTGATTAGAATATTAACCTTTACTAAAATTTTTATAGTGATTATATGCAGATAATAATAATATAGAAAATTAATGAAAATTAGTGCAGTATAAATCACATAAAAATACAAAAAATAACCAAAGTTTTAACTTACAGAACTTCCAGTGTCAGGGTACTCTTGCTACCGAGCTTACAGATTAAAATATACCTTTTATCAAAGATACGTGTAAATCGCCGTTGGTTGTAAAGAACTTGCTAAATGAATCTTTGAATTAATTAAACTTTAAAGTTACAACTTCTTACAAGAAAATTATTAAATACAAAATGCGCATTTAAATATTTTCATCGAGTGCTTTGCAGAAAACCACAAATCTTCGAAGCTAATCTGACATTTAAACTCAGCAGCCTTGAATTAATTCCAGGCCCAACAGTTTCTTAATGTTTTAAACTTTGAAAACAAACTTCTTGCACCTGAATAAAATTATACAAGATCTTCACTAGGTTTAAGTAAAAAAAACTAATTTGCAACGAATTCAATCTCAGTAGAATTAAATCAAATAGATTTTAACGGAGTTTGAAATAGTATTTGAGCAGAACTAATATTTGAAGAAATATTTGAAATACTGTTAGAAGTAATAATTGAAGGCCTAAATTAATTTAAAATATGCAGGTCTATTTACGATTTCGTAAAATCGGCTAAAAAAAACAAACCAACTACAAACACTTTTAATTACAATTTTATACTTGCACTAAATTTTATTGGGTACAGTATTTTAAATTGCTTTACTAGTTCGCAGAACAACAGGAATAATCCATTTAAAATAATTGTAGTCCTATATATATATATATATATATATATATATATATATATTATAGTGGTTTTAAAAGATTAAAAATAAATATAAAAGAAACAATTTCAAAACACCCTGTATAAAGGAACAACCAGAAATTACTTGCGAAAGTTATATTAGTTAGTTCATTTTTAAATAACGGGTATTAATCAAATTGTACAAATAATGATAAATATTTAGTAGGTTTGCAAAGAAATTAAATTGCAGAAGCCAATGCCAGTAATTTATTAATTTAATTGAATTTAATTGAACTATTATTGATGTATAATATGCATAAAAGCGTGTAAAAACCCAATAATACCAAGGTGAAAAGCGTTGCTAACAAACAAATATATCGGTGGGGTAGAAATACGCCGAACTCCAACTCGTGGAAGTGTTGTGGTAAAACGTCAGTTAATTAAACACCTGCGTATTTTCTAAATATTAAGTTCTACTTAATTTTTATAGATAGCAAATGGTTACAAAGAATATCGGTAAACCGTCGCCTGTGTTCGTAGTAAATACTAACGAGGGGTGATTTAAATCACGTAAGAAGTCCGCGTGGGTTTAAAGAGCATATGGTCTGGAATATCGATTTTCTACCACTCAAACCAGGTTAGAAAGAGACGTAGAAAAGCAAGAGACAACGATAGTATAGGAGAGACTTGTAGGACGTCAGTAAATATACAATTGGTCGATATAGTTAGTTGAACGCAAGACATATACAAGCATAGTGTATATTAATTTTCAGAAAAAAGCATAACGACGTGCTGAAATTCGCGGTATTAAATATCGGTTGAGTGCAAAATTGGAAGAATGTGTTGTTGTAGATGGGGATTTAGGATGAAAAGGCGGCCAGGAGGTGGCAGCTTAAGTGTATAAATGTTTTTGGACAACGTGGTGAAGGCCCTTAATATTTTGATCGTTCCAAACGACGTATGAAAGTATCACGAGTTGTAAGTATTATAAAATCATTTAAATTATAGTGCATGGTGGTAGCCTCTTAATTAGTACTCGGTTAGTGTGCCGAGATTACATTTTTTAATTGAGGTATCACCTATAATTTTCAACCAAATCGTGTCGGGACGTTAAGTAACGTAGAGCACGGTCAATAATTGTGAAAGACGTATGTTTAAATTGGATTTGGAATTGGATTACTCCGTGGAGGCGGCGTTGGCGGATCGGCTTAGATGGAGTTGGTCTAGTAACAGCTAGAAACGGCCTGCAGAACAGATAAAAGAAATACATGGCATCGTCCACAGAGCAGAGATCTCCTAGAAATTTCCAGGTAACGATTTGAAATTGTGATTCTTATAAACTGTGAATATTGGGTGATGTATGAGAGTGATTTTCAAGGTAGTGTGATTTATTTACTTATTGAACATAATACGTGTAAATAACTTTAATATAGTGTTTAACTAGAAATTTGAAGGTGTCTATAAAGCTTTTTAACGTTCCATCAGAACGTGAAATTTTTGTGAAGAGTACATGGCTTTGTTTTTTTATTTGTTGTAAGAGTATTTCAAAGTAGAAGGGCATACATTATGCATAATTAGCTGGGTTATCATGAGCTTACCCTACCCCAGAGTTTACTTAGATTAAAAACAAAATAAATTATAAAGAAGGAATTTTAGAGAAGGTATTATTCAAGGTCCATTTACTCCGGGTACATTTTGTGTTTGATGATTTTAAAATAAAATACAGGACATTACAAAATAAGATATACTGAAGTGTAACGTGATCAATGAAATATGGACAATATTGAATTTCATTTGTAAATAGTAATAAATAAAAGATTGTATGTTGGTTGTATTTTGTGCTTTTATTGCGAGTGTGTGTGTACGATTGAGAATATGCGAGTGAATCTAGATACCCAAGAGGAGGTCCAAATGAGCTAACCGGAAGCAGGTGCAGAAAATTGGCAATTCAACCGTGGAAGAGGAAAACGGGTAAGAAATATTTTTTTTGACTTATTTAAATTTTTGGAAATTTTTCTATTTTCGAATTTGAAAATTTAATAAAATTTTCGAAAATATTTTTGTTGGTGAGGATTTTACCCGAGTTCCACGGCATAATTTTGGCGACCCAAAAGTGAGGCTCGAATTCCAAGTAAAATTTTAGTAATCTTACTCCAGGAAACTGGCGATCTGAGAGAGAGAGTTGTGTTTGTTATAAATTTAAGAGTATTTTTAGTGTGTGTGAGAGTGATTTGAACGTATGCAGAGAAAGGAGTGGTTAAGAAGTCAAGGAGTGGAAATTGGAAGTGACGATAGGTAGTAGGGATCAGTCGAAGACGGAATCGGGAGAAGCTGGAAATGAACTAATTTTGAGAATGCCAGAGAGGATGAATGAAGAATCTAACAGAACATTAGAGGAAATGAGATTAAGTAGGGAAGAAACAAACAAGAAATTTGATCAGATGAGTGAGACGTTAAGCGGGGTTAGAGACGAATCATACAAAAAATTTGAAGAGATTAGAGAAATGAGTGCGGAATCGAGCAAAAAGTTTGAGCAAATTAGTCTGAAAATCGATAATGTCGTAATGTCCCTTGAATTTTCGTATTGTCTCTTAGAATTTTTGTAATATTACTTAGAATTTTGTACTGTCTTCTTAGACTTAGATTTCGTACTGTCACTTAGACTTAGATTTAGATTTCGTAATGTGCCTTAGAGCCCTAAATTATAAATATATAACCTAAACTAATTAATAAATTTCTACTCACGTTTTCCAGCAGGCTAAACTTATCTTATATATTTTCACTATAATTTATTTAAAATATTTTCACAAAATTTTTACTGTTTAATTTGAATATTTAGTCGACACGTAAATTCTTGAGAGCCAGTGGTGCAGCTTGTACTTGGTTCAAACTAAGACTGTCTGCTTATCAAACTCGCGCGTTTTATAGTTTACACCCCTTCTAAAAATTCATTGACTTATCTGAGCTCTTGTTCAAAGTTTACGGCCAACCATCGATTGTATTGGATATTTTTGGGCTTTTACAGGTTTATCCCTAATAATACCTTGTCGAAACGATTCCTTGATCACGTGGGTACCAGTGTATTTCTAGTTTGTATTTATTTTATACCGTCTGTTTTGATGTTGTTACAGGAATTTCTAATTCGCCTTGGCACATAATTTCACTTTGGTTTTGTTTGTCAAGATAATACTTTGGGATTTGTATTAACTTCATGTAGAAAATAACGTAGCCAAAGTGACGTAAATTAACATATTTGTGTTTACATTTTTGCGTTTCCGAAGCGTATTTATTTCAAAGGATGCGTTTCTTATCAGGACACTATGCTATCTAGTTTCACTATCTCATGTTTAATGTGAATTGTATTATGATTTTCTAGGTTTTTACTGCATTTAAAGCATATTGATTTACAATTTATGAATACTCTTGGTTTAAGATAAGTTTGATTGCGTGTAGTTATTTCTTTTGCTGAATGCGTGTTTATTGTTGAGTGATATGCTTCTCGGCATTAATTAAAGTCAACTGCGATCCTTATACAGGGTGTTAAATGATTGCTCTTTGCATAATATACAAGTAACGTATTTTCATGCTAAATGAATGTGGTTTTCTAGCTCCTACTACTTTTTACATGTATTGTGTAACCATTATGACTCAGTATACCCCTAAATAACCCCTTATCATAGCAATATATATATATATATATATATATATAATGCTTAATTCCGATTATAAATAAAAATATTGTTCAGGAAACTTCATTCTATCAAAGTATTAAAAGCTGCGAAGAAACACGTACTCAAACCAATCAGAATTTCAGTTCATAACAGACGTTTAATTCGACGAGCGCTCTGATTAATTCAAGATTGACTTCATTTGCGATACGTAAATTCCTTCTTTTAATTTCTAATCGCACCGAATGTCTTCCTTTATAAATAGCAAATTTGTTTCGATATCAAATGTTGGCTTTTACTCAATGAATTAACTTGCGCGTAGTGACTATTTTCTCATAGTTTTTACAATCAGAATCGATGAAAGTTTTTAGTTTTCTTATAAAGAAATTTTTGCCTAGAAACTAGATGAAATATATTCGTAAACAAAGCCTGGCACTTCGAGCATTCTTAATAAAAGTTTGCACTTGTATAATTAATCATTACGAATGGGGATTTTGCCCTATTGACCAAAATAGGGCCTTTGTCTCAGCAATATATTGCTATGGATGCTGCGAAGTAGTATATGTAAACCCTTGCGTTGGGCATTGTGATGCTAGCTTAAACTGCCCAAACGTTTAGTGCCAATAAATTATTGCTGTTAGTATTAGGGTACAGCCGCCCTGACCAATAAAGTTGCAATGACTATTAATTGAAAAAATAAAAATGATATATGTGAATTCTTACCTGAATATGCCCGTATTCTTTTGCCAGCTCAGAGATAAATATACTGTGGACTTTACGAAAATGAAATGAAACAAAGAAACCTCAACATTAAAGTTGTAATTACAAAAAATTTTTTATGAACAATCCTCGATACATTCAAAAACATCTTCTACACACATTATCCAAAAAATTTACTTAAACACACAGGTATAAAGAAAGTTTATAAATGCAATTTACAACTTAAGTTTAGAAACAAACAGCATTTTATCAAAACTATACATTAATACACTCTTCACCTAATTCTTGTTAATCTTTTTTTTCAATTTAATGTTTACAATTCTATAGCATGTACACTAGAAACTACTACAAGTCGTGTTTTCCCCTACTAATTCTTAATTCTATCAACTAATACCTGGCTTTGGATGCCTTACATTTTCTTAAACTTAACTTATATACTACCCTACCTAAAACTATTTCCCATCTTTCTCTTCTCTAAAACTATAACCTTATCCTACTTGGTGACTTCCGTTTTGCACTCTTTTAATTTTCCTTCAAGAAGTTTGGTGGTTTCCTTAAGAAGAGAACAAGAAGAAGCGATTTGCTCTTGCGTTTAAAGTTCCTTTTATATTGCAGTGTGTTTAAATTGTATACTCGAACGATTCTATTTTTATTTGGAGGAGTGTCGGACGAGTTCATTATAGGTCGAACGGTGTTTCATATTTGCATGCTGCGTGTTTATTGCCGAGTTAGAAGGAGTATGATTGGTTGCATACTCCTACAGTTTAAGCATAAATTAAAAAAAATAATGACACATCTAAAATTTCCAACATAAGGTTATTTAAGGGACTGCATTTCGAAGACACCTGACACTAAAGGGCCCGACCACCGGCAGCCGGAAATCAGGGACGCTGTTTGCAGCTTCAATCTACTGGGCATGTTCCCGGACGCCGGCAGCCAAAAACCGGGAGTGCACGTTCAGACTCTACCTATTTCTACTTCACTAACTACCTTATGTATCTAGTTGCCCTACCTTTAACCTAATGCTAATCCTGGCGCTGCTGTCAGGAATCCCCGACCATCCGCAGTCGGAAATCAGAGTTCCTGGCAGCAGCTTTGTTTCAGCTAGTTGCAATTTATTTGTCCTGGTAGTGTTGCCGCTTTTCGTGTTTCACTTATGTTTTACAATTTTTGGTTTGTCGTTGTTATATTCGTTTGGTGGTTGATATTTTAGTCTTACATCTACACTTATTGAATATCCTATTCTTTTAAATCTATTCACATACCGCCACCTATGTTTGAAACCTAATTCTGAAGTTTGTGATTTATCATACAGTCGTGGTTTGTATACTCCTGGCTTCAGTGAACGTCTTTAGAATTTCCAGGAGTTTCGCAATTGTACCTGTTGGTGTTGGTTTCTTGTTTTAATTGTTCTTCATTTTTCTTCTCTTAATGTTGCAATATAATTCTTCTTGGCTATGTGTGTAAATTTTTTGTGATAAATAGTTTAAGATGTTTCTCGTGTTCCTCGTGCTTTAGAAATAGATTCGTTTCCTTGTCTTAATTCGTATGTTCCTTTCTCATAGATCGAGCATTCCATGAGTGCCAGTGACGCCTTACTCGCACACGTCGCTGTCGATCAGGTTTCTTTTGTATCGATATGTGCCGTAGGGCCCGTGGCCTGTTTGAATTGCATTAACCCTTCAGAAGGGTGTAGATGTTTCATCTCTAATCTTTCCAGGATATCAGGCAGAAGCTCGTGTGCTCTTCTTCCAGTGACGGAAGTATCTCATTTGTGTTGCCATTTCTGTATTACACTATTTCGTATGTCCTTGTTTTTCGTGATGTTCCCTGTTATCAAACGTCGTATCTCGTTTTGATTGTTGTTTTTTAGCCAGTACCCGAAGCTTTTTGTTTTGTTTGAAGGTTTAATGGTATTATCCCTAGTGCAACTGCAAGAGCGTCCACGGGGATAGTTCTGTAGGCTTCCGTCATCCGTATCAAGATAGTGCGTGTGTTTGATTTATTTTGTTGCAAAGCCTGACCAAATTTAATCTGCGCTCAGATACTAACAGCGTCAGATGTTATAGCTGCGAGTATCTTTCCGTGTATATTCTGATGTTTCTTGCACAAGTAGTGTCGTTTTTGAGTGATATTGGTTATCGTATACATAGTTTTTATTGCTTTTCCGCTGACCTCTTCGATGTGGCTTTGGTAGTTTTGTTTCTTATCTAGGGTTATACCCAAGTGTGTTGTCTTCACTTTTCTTTTGATGGACTTGTTTTTAGTTTTATTATTGGTTATGGTGTTCGTTTTCCTTTTAAAGGCATATATGTTGTTTTCTTGTTTTCCTCGCACCAATTTTGCATAATGTTCATGACAATATTTGCTTGTGTCTGCAAGTGTATCCTGGAGCGGCCTTGGACGACGACGGCAATATCGTCCGTATACGCAACAATGAACCACAGATCGACCGCCGCTGCAAGTCTCCCCAGAATTTCATCGGCGATGATGTCCCAGAATATCAGTCGGCAGACCGACCCTTGGGGACATCCCTTGGTAACCTTTTTCATGACGATTTCGTTGTCACTTTTAATTTGTACATGTCTGTCCTAGCAGTAGCTTCGTATTGTCTTATATAATCCTTTAAGGCATTGTATTTCCTGTAGTCTTCTATATAATGTAGGCCACCACAGGTTATTAAATGCGCCATATGTGTCAAAGAACATTGTTATTACATGTTTTTGCTGAGTTCCCTGGGTTGCTTGAATAAGTTCATTTGTGGCTTCTTCGGTGGATCTCCCACTTCTACAGCTGTATTGATGCTCGTTCCCCCCTCATGTTTTGTTAGTGTGTTTTTAGTCTTTTAGTGAATAGTCGATCATATACCTTTGATAGGCTGTACAACAGGCAGATTGGTCTGTATGAGTCAGTCTTGGTTGGGTCTTTCTCCTTTCTTTTATTTATAATGGTTAGATTTCCGGGTTTCCAGATGTTCGGAACTTTCCCGGAGTTCAAATATTCGTTGAACGGTTCCGTCAATGGTATTGTTATTTGTTCTATTAATGCGTTTAGTACTTTACTTTGGATGTTCTCTGGTACTGATGTTTTTTCTTTTTTCTTTGCCGTATAGCTTCATCGGTATATTCTTCGATTTCATATTGAGTCTCATAGTTGGTGCCTATTATTGCTCTTATCGCTTTTTGCTCTTATGTATCTTGATCTGGGTTATCGTCGGGTAATAGTTCTTGCATGATACTGTCTATCGTTTCCTTTTATGATTTGGTTGATATTGTTTCCTCATTTTCAGTTGTTTGTAGTGTTGAGTAAGTTGTGGATGGTCGTATTTTATGCCTTACAATTTTATATGGCATTTCCCATAGATCTAGTTCAAGTGGGTCTAGGGAAAGTTGATCCACCTTATTGTCTCTCTTGTATTATGTGTCTTGTACTTATTTTTCTCTGATCTATACTTATTTAAGTTGCACAGTTCTTCTGCCTCAGTTTAGGATTTTTGGTACCTCTTCCTTAGCCTTCGCACGCTTGTTTTTAGGTTTTGTAATTTGAATGTCCAGTTTATTGTTTGAGTTTTTTGCGATTGTCTAACATGCGGAATCGAAGCGTTCATCGCACATTATATATTTTTGGTTAGTTTTGTAGCCTTTTGGTGTACATTATCTGTTGGTAGTATATTGTATTTATATGTTTATTATGTGTTTAAATCTTTCCCAATTTGCTTTTCGTAGATTGTATTTGATTCACTGTTCCTGGTGCTCCTTCAATTCCTGTGGGAACCGTTCCAAGTTGAAGATAATTGCATTATGGTCACAAAGTGTTATATGCTCGTGTATTTCCGGTTCCTTACCCTGTCCCGTGCTTTGTTATTAATCAGTGTAATAACAGTGTTTGTTTCTGCCCCTGCTCTTCTGCTATGTGGGAGAGTTGTTCAGTTCGTTGGCCACTGTTAGTTGAAGCTCATTGATTAAGTCTTCAAGTCGTGTTCCTTTTTTGTTAGATTGGTTGTTATGTCACAGCTCAGATTTAACATTTGCGTCTGCGGTGTACACTGTGGGTGTTTGTTAATATTCGTCGTGGATGTTGTTGATCATCTGTATCTATCAGTAGTACAAATATAGAGGACCCAGAACCGCTTTTCCTTCAGCATCCACATTTCATCCTCATCTGGACCAAATACTTTTCTTCAACTAGCCATTTTATCTTTCGAGATAAACATACCTTGTTTGGTATCAATTAATATCAGATTTTTTTAGCTCCACGAATTTGTAGGAATTTATGAGATAGCATAATCCCCCAGAGAGCTACCCTCATTTTAAGATTTTTACCAGCAGCGATTTCTGACCATCCTTATAAATTTTTTAACTATGCAACACATCAAGTTAGTCTAGAATTTTACGCAGAATCCAAATCTGCAAACAGGTTTAAAATCGGGGCATCTCCTTACCGTTTTATACACATGCCCTCTAGCGAACATATAAAAAATTATTTTTCGTTTCTTTTAAGATAAATATATCTTGTTTGGTATCAATTAATATTAGATTTTTCTAAGGAGTCCAAATCTGTAAATATATTTTAAATAGGGTCACACTTAACAAAGTTTGCTCATCTATATTTAACTCCATTTTTAAAACCTTTTTTTTCGCTATCCAAGACATATGCTTTAACCAAACACTTAGAGGTATTAACACAAAGAAATTAACCACACAAAAGTTTAATAATTTATTTTATCCGATTTACAGTTTAATAAACTAATAGATTACACTTTTTACATTGCAAAGTATAACATTATTTTATTTTCTTCGTGTAGCCGAATCCAAGCAGGTGAAAGTAACCTGTAACAAAAAAAACATTAATGTGTTGTTTAAAAAGGAGAGGAAACGTGTTTTCGGTCAATAAGACATATTGTCGTTAATCTAACAATATGTTTTACCGTCCAGCGACACCGCGTGGAGGTAAACACATGTCGCCGGTGTTTTTAAGTATCTATATTGTGAATTAGGTTTTTTCATATCGGTAACATTGCAGGTGGTATTTTAAACCAATCTATCTAGCAATGATAAAGTTATGAGGTTCGAGGACTGACTGACTAGAATAGCTTCTTACATTTTCGAAGCACTCTCGTATATACAACACAAGATGGTGTTAACATCTAGCCGCACTTCCATTGAAAGGACAATAATTGAATATTTTTTCGCATCCTCTGGTCCAATCAAATCGTCGTAGTTCCCAAATTCGTGGTAACCAATATCTGTATTAATTTCTAGGAATTTTTCAGATTGTATCATCCCCCAGGGAGGTAAACTCATTTCCCATTTTATAATGAAATTCCCTTGTAGCAAAAGTTATGGTTTGTAGTTAAATAATTACACATCTCCATCTTGCTAAATATGCCAGCAAAATCTTGGGTTACATACATGTCAAAAAGATAGTAATAATCTATTTTGAGTCCGTCTAATATATTTGGCAGTTTTCCCAATAAAGTTTCCAACTTAACATCTGCTAGTCCCACTTTGTACGGAACACATATAAGATTTTGGAATTTTATTATTAATGCATTCGAGGTCTTCTTTTCCGATAACTTCTTTTACGCCCTATCCCATCTTGTTAGTGCTTTCCAGAGAAAACGAAGGAAAATTGATAGGTTAGGTCAGCGCCTTCTATCTAACCTAAGTCCACACAAGTCCAACTAACCTAACCTAACTCCACACAACACTAGCTAACCTAACTCCTGACAAGTGCAACTAACCTAATTTAACTCCAGGCAACACCGACTAACGTAACTCCAAACAACGTAAACTAACATAAACCCTCTCCTCACCCTACTTTGTCCTTCTCTCTCCTCTCGCATACGTATGACATACATCCGACATACATTTAAATTATATCCGACATACATCCGACATATGTCCAGTATACATCCTACATATATCCGACATATGTTCAACATATGTTCAACCTGTATCCAACATATGTCAGCCGTGTCCGCCATATGTCTGACATATGTCCAACACTCGGAATAAATTCGACCTAGGTCGGGGGGCAATTTCACCCTATGAGGCAATTTCACCCTATAAGGCAATTTCACTCTAACCTAACATCCTACATATATCCGACATATATCCGGACATATGTCGATACGCACCCCTGCCCAATTCGACTTAGGTCGGATTAAATCCGACCTAGGACGGATAACAAAACTGTTCCTAAACAAGAGGATGTAAGAGATATGGCGGAAAAGGATGTTTATCCTAAAAAGAAATTTGTGGTGAATTTAACAGCTATCTACGAGGAAAGTTCGACCGATTTGTTTCCGCTAGGTATGGTATTAAAGCTAAGCCTCCGTTTTCTATGGAAAGCACTAACAAGATGGGGTAGGGCGTAAAAGAAATTATCGGAAACGAAGACCTCGAAAGCATTCATAATGAAATTTCAAAATCGTATATGTGTTCCGTTCAAAGTGGAACTAGCAGATGTTAAGTTGGAAACTTTACTAGAAGAGCTACCAGATATATTAGACGGACTCAAAATAGATTATTACTATCTTTTTGACATGGACGTAACCTAAGATTTTGCTGACATATTTAGCAAGATGGAGATGTGTAATTATTTAACTACAAACCATAACATTTGCTACAAGGAAATTTCATCATAAAATGGGAGATGAGGGTTACTCCCTGGGGGATGATACAATCTGAAAAATTCCTAGAAATTAATACAGATATTGGATACCACGAATTTGGGAACTACGACGATTTGATTGGGCCAGAGCATGCAAAAGAAGATTCAATTATTGTCTTTTCAGTGAAAGTGCGGCTAGATGTTAACACCATCCTGTGTTGTATATACGAGGGTGCTTTGAAAATGTAAGAAGCTCTTCTAGTCAGTCAGTCTTCGAACTTCATAACTTTATCATTGTGAGGTAGATTGGTTTAAAATACCACCTGCAATATTACCGATATGATAAAACCTAAATCACAATATAGATACTTAAAAACACTGGCAACATGTGTTTACCTCCACGCGGTGTCGCTGGACGGTAAAACATATTGTTAGATTAATGACAGTGTGTCTCATTGACCGAAGACACGTTTCCTCTCCTTTTTAAACAACACATTAATGTTTTTTTGTTACAGGTTACTTTCACCTGCTTGGATTCGGCTACACAAAGAAAATAAAATAATGTTATACTTTGCAATGTAAAAATTGTATTCTATTAGTCTATTAAACTGTAAATCGGATAAAATAAATTATTAAACTTTTGTGTGCTTAATTCCTTTGTGTTAATACCTCTAAGTGTTTGGTTAAAGCATATGTCTTGGGTAACAAAAAAAAATTTTTTTAAAATAGAGTTAAATATAGATGAGCAAAAATGTAGAGGCTTGAAGCCTTTACAAATGTAACTTTGTAAGGGGTGACCCTATTTAAAATCTATTTACAGATTTGGACTCTTTAGAAAAATCTAATATTAACTGATACCAAAGAAGATATATTTATCTTAAAAGAAACGAAAAATAATCTTTTACATGTTCGCTAGAGGGTATGTGTGTAAAACGGTAAGGGGTTGCCCTGATTTTAAATCTGTTTGCAGACTCGGATTCTGCGTAAAATTGTAGACTAAGTTGATGTGTCGCATGGATAAAAAATTTATAAGGATGGTCAGAAATCGCTGCTGGTAAAAAATCTTAAAATAAGGGTAGCTCCCTGGGGGATGATACTTTCTGAAAAATTCCTAGAAATTCAGGTATGGCTATGATCCATGTTTCTGTGTATCGGGAGCTGACCTGTATGTGTCTTTATGTATTGTAGTAATTGTAAGATTTTTGTTAAGTACGATGATTGCTGTTTTGTTGTTCTCTGGATTTTATATTATTCTTGCTGTGACAGACATTCCTCTAATTTGTTGTTTGTGGGTGTGCGGTTCTTGTATACACAGTATGTCGATGGCCATTTCTTTAGCGATTTTTCTGAGTTCAAGTGTAACTGTTTTATTATTACTGGCGTTTAGCTGTGGTATTTTAATTTTATTCTGCATTTGGATGTTTGGTATGAATGATTGATTGTGGTCACACCTTTTGATGGTTGTATGCAAATTTTCCGTGTGTCATTACAAGGTGTTTGTACATCTCGTCAAGGTCAAAGATTTCGTCCTTTCGTTTGTATATTTGTTGGATTAATTTATTAAGTTCTGTTGCATTCGTTGGTATTGAAAGCTTCTTTAGTTGTACTCTGTCGACTGCTTCAATTACTAGAAATGTAATTCTTCAACCGTTGGAGTGGGCTGTTCTTGTGAAATTTCTGCGGGCTGTTGTTAACAAGGTTAGTTCTTCTAACGTTGATAATTGCATGTTGTTTTCAATATTTTCGTATAGATCATACAGGTGTGGTTCGTCGGGTTCAGGTTTTGGGTTTGTTAGACATTCTCAATTAAGTTTTAATTTGTAAGAATTTCGCGCCATAAATTTAAAAGGACGTGTGCGTATTTCCGTCACTTCAGATAGTGCGTTGCGCAAGATTTGCGCCGACGCAGTGGGGGAGGAAGGCAAGTGGTGGATTTCCGGATACGGGTCTGGACTGGCCTCCGAGACGTGAACAAGGGTAGTTGTCTGGTATCTTATCGTGTCTTTTTCTGATATGTAGGTTTCCTGTGATTCCAAATTATCGTATCCCTTCCTGTCTCCCTTACCTTATTTTTGTCTACATATAGGAAGAAGACAAATCGAATTTGGTTTCAACCGGGTTCAGCAAAATTCCCACTCCCGAAAGATCAGCGAAGCAGCCAACGCCCGAAAGATCAGCGAAGCAGCCGACGCCCGAAAGACTAGCGAAGCCACCGCCGACATTATGGAGTAATTTTGCAAGAAGCCCTACATGTTCACGTGAGTACCCCGTTGGGGTTTTCTTTAAAAATTGTATAATTTTTAATTGTGTTGCAATAATTCGCATATTATGTGACGTCATCTATAATTTGCGCGTCAATTTTTACATTATCCAACATTGCTACCAACGTAGTGGCTCGCGTACCGGCGCGGAGGGGTTATAATAGGTTGTGGTTGTTTTTTGTTTATTGTTTACCATAGTGTTTTGGGTACTTAGTGATATTGGTGTTGGTATTCCGCTTCGGGTGTTTTTGGGTTGGTAGTTGTCGTTTTCCTTTTCGTGTATATCGTTTACTGTTCAATGGTGTTTTGGTGGTATAATCTGTTAGATCTGTTTAACTATTTTACTTTGTTTTAACCGGGTTAGTATTTTACTTTTATGTTCTCCTTTATGTTTGGGCTGTGTCTGTTCTGCAAAGTTGCTTTGTTGTTGTAGATCGTCTTTATTTTGTGGTCGGTCTATTTTGTTTTTTATTTCGTTTTTATGCTCTAGTTCGTTTTTTTTGTGTACTTTTGTCCGTGGTGTGTTGTTTTCTTTTGTCTAGTCTGTGTTGTGTAGCTTGTAATTGGTTTCGTTTAATTTGAGATAGTGGTTTCTTTTTAGCTACTTGCTGGTGACCTAGTGTTATTGTGTTTGATAGTGGTTTCTGTATTTCGCGTTTCGTCTCTTGTTTAGTGCGTTCTTCCAGAGTCGGTTTTCTGTATTAGGCGTTCTAGTAGTGTCTTGTGTGCAATGCATGTGTTTAGTTCCCCTGTACATTTTTTGTATCGTCTTGTGCATGGTATGCACACCTTTTGTTTATTGCTGTTTGAGCAGTTGTCTTTTGTGATTGTCGTCCTCCTCAATGTCGGTTCCACAATGTACGCAAGTCTCCTTCTCTTTGGGGCAGTTCTTAGATACATGTCCTAGCTCCTGATATCTTATACATTTTAGTACGATTAAATAATCTTTTATGGTCGGCGCTCGAAATCCTAAATATATTTATTCTTGTCGAAGTAACCATTGCTTTAGTTCTGGTTCTACTTCTGCCACGTGGTGTTGTACAGTTTTATCTTGGGGTTCTTTTCGAATTTTAACGTAAAGTATCGATTGAATTTTTCGGGTGTTATGCATTGGTCTAAGTTTAGTTTATAAATCATGTCTTTGATTTCATTCTCTTTTAGGTTTGCGGGTACATCGTAGATAATCATTAGTAATAGTCCTTTTTTAGGGGTTCGCATCGTAGTGTTGGTGGTAAGTTCTCGTTTGTGATTATTTTCCCTAAATCGTTTTAAGTTTCAGTTTCTACAATAAGTACTTTGGTCGTAGTTCTCTTACTTTTTATTTTAGTTTTCTGTTAGTTTGATTACTTTTGTAAATGTCATTTGCACTATTTTTCCATCGTTTCCTACGCTGGATGTTATAATCAGGGTGTTGTTGTTTATGTTGCTCGCTCTTTCTATTACTTCGTATTTAGGTCCGAGATTTGGAGTAACTGTTTTGGCTGCAGTTGTGTAAGTCATCATTAGAGTCGGTGCTAAATTTATTTTGGATTTCAGTTCGTTGATTTCCCGTTTGTATGCGCTATTTTGTCTTTCTATCATGTCGTTTTGCCTTATAAGTTTGGCCATTTGAAAGATCAATCCTTGTTAATAATTAGAAAACCCCAAAACTTTTCACATGTAGGTGACAACATTTTCTTTAAAACGAAGATGAATAATTTAAATATTCTCATATTACTCCGCCTCAGTGTGGCTGTTCAGCAACCTTGAGTAGATCTTTTGTAGGGATACAACCACCTAGAGATCTGACCTCAAAATTACTAAAAAAAATTATGCACTCACAAGCAATTTTCTATACGCAAAAATCTTATAACAACTTAATCTACTTAATGATATCACAAATTGTCTAAGAGTTTAAAACAAAGTTATACTTGCGTTTTGGTTCGTCAAATTTTTGCTGGTATTTATATTTCCATTACAACATGTATTTGATTATAATTGCTATCTAAAGATCGTTTTCATTTAGAATGAATTGCGTCGAAAAATTTGTGGTTCCATTTTTTAGATTTTATTTTAAATAAGTCTGTTAGTTTTCAAAAATACTTTTATTTTTAAT
Source organism: Platerodrilus igneus (assembly GCA_036346225.1). Classification (NCBI taxonomy): domain Eukaryota; kingdom Metazoa; phylum Arthropoda; class Insecta; order Coleoptera; family Lycidae; genus Platerodrilus; species Platerodrilus igneus. Next base: position 687,542 of record JARFIW010001121.1, read on the forward strand.
ATATTAAAATATCAGGTGACCTTGCACCAAGATAACTTATCATTTATATTGGAGCAATAAGTATATCGTTGGTGCGCTCCATGAAAAGCGGTTCAGTATCTATCAATAAATGACCGAATATTGAATGAATCCTCCTCATTATATATTGGGTTTATATAATAAAATTCTAACTACGTCATCGTTCTCGAACGTTCCTTTTACATTCTAGGAGGCCTGACTCATCCCACGATGTAATAATTAACTGTAATTTGGTGTGTTCATATCTTTAATGGCCTGTCAGTTTAAAATGTATTGCAATTCTAAAATTTTACTATCTTTTATTAATGAATGGAACAAATGGTTAGCGTTTCCCCTTCTATTATAATTTTATAAATTTCTGTTATAATTTATAGCCATTAAAAACGTGTTATCTTATCTTATTTATAGTCCTTTCCGGTGTTATCGCGTTCCGCGAACTTAATTAATTGATATGTATTCATTCACGTAAGATAATTCGTTGTCCTTTACAAATTGATTTATAGTTTTCGAAGAATCTGGAAATATTTGAGTTTCTTTCAGGGTCTGTAAATAAATGCAGTGTATTACGTTTTGGATTAAATAACGTTTATTAAATAATATTTTTAAAGAGAATAACTTGACACTGAAGTTATTTAGTATTCTTAAAATGTATGAATGTTAACTAACATACAGATTTTTCAATCAAGGGATGCTTTTATATTTTCGCCGGCTAGAACATGTTTTAAGTGATATTTTTAAAGAAAATATTTACACATTAGTTATAACATGGGTTTGACTTGTGTACTAGCAAATGTTATAATTAGCTTATCTTACTAGAAATATTCTACAGGGTAAGAATTAAATATGGCCGATTACCTACTTATTTATTTATTTTTCATCTTGTCTTTTGACTAGTTTTAAAATTTTGTCTGACAATGCCATCTATACTATAATGTCGGGGATTGTTTACATTCGAATATAACGGACGCATGAGTTACATTTTGTACATATTAATATACCATGATTTGTGTACAATTTCAAGATCATCGTTGGTTGTTTAGTAGAGAGAAATTGTCCAATCTGACGAGTTGCAATAACAGCGAAACCGGTCATTGGAATTGTCTCTTTTCAAAATAACCAACAATTTATATTAATTGTCGTTCACTATGCTCGAATTACTTTCCTAATGCCTGACAAAATTATTTATTATTATGTAGCTGGTAACGCATTAGTTTAGGTTGGTCAACTTCATCAATTAGCATTGGGTGTAGTATTTTCTTAGAAGGTCCGCCAGTGTTAAGTAGGTAACATGTCATTTGTTTATTTCCATGATTATAATCATAGTTTATTCTTGTATTCGTAAATCTCACCAATAGGGTTCGTTACTTCTTTTAAGAAATACAATTATGGTTTACATGCATTGTTGGTCTAAGGCAGGATTATTTTAGTTTACATTAATCTTATATAGTTCATATCAATGGTTGTCAAATTAATTATGGTGGTTGTAAGGTTAGAAATAATATCCTCGTTACTTTGTATTCTAAATTATTGTAGTTTTATGATTCATTTGTTTTGATTAATAATGTATAACGTTGGCACCTATCATATTGTTATGGGACGGATAATGTTCATACGCAAAATTGTGCCGATTCCGAAAATGATAAAGCTCGTTTTTTAGTACTGGTTAATGTTTCATGAAGATAATTTTACATATGTTATATAGAGATAAACAACAAAAGTAATTTCACTCCTGCATCAATATAGTTAGTCGGTACATCTTTAGTTTGTTATGGGATTTTCACCTCTTCCTGGCATTTTAAAATTTAATAATCTACCGATTTCTTCATGAGTAACAAACATTAATCATGACTGTGGTTGTAAAAACCTCTTACAATACTTAGTTCTAGATTGATCTAAGTTTTCTTATTAATTCCTATTTTGTAAAACCAAACAGATAACTAAAAGTTTTTTCCAACCTTATTTATTTTGAAGCATGTGTATGGTTTCCAATTTCCCCTAGTACTTATCCTAATATAGTAAATCAAAAATGTGTCACGCACCTATAAAGTTATAAGACCTATAATTTTATTACAATTATTTTGCATGTTGCTTTTACGACCATTTCATTTTTGTATATCAAATACCTTTAAATTGCGTCGATTCAGATCAATATAGTTGGAAATATAGGGCTATAAAATATTTTATTTCTAAGGGATAATTGAGTTTTACCTTTCTTCCAACCTTTTGTTTTTATTGTTTTACTGATATAAATACACCAGAATTCTTTTCAGTCACAAAAATTGCTTTAATCTATTGCATGTTGCTGTACCTGGATGCAGTCGAGTTGTTTGTAAGGGCATTAATTTGAATGCACACGAGAACTGAACAAATGGAGAGATACTTCAAACCAGTAAACTAATTGCATACACTGCAATTATTATAATGCATTTTCATGAACCACAAATTTATGTATTTCCCAGTAAATTGGAAGCTATAGCTCGAATTTTCCTAAATATAAATAAACCCAAGTAGTCAGATAAACAAATTTTGTTGTTGAGTCACGTATTGAAAAGAGCGGATGTGTCAAATGCTGGATATTATTTAATTTAATTTAATTATGTAGTCCTAGAGCTGCTTAGAAATTATAATGCGAATATCTAGCGGTTCCAATGTAATCACGATGACGAGATAGGAATCATATTGAAACTTTGACATTGACTGCGGACGGTAATACTGTAAATTTTGATAACGAGCGGTTACATCGGAATAAGCTATAGCACTTCTAATGTACAAAAGTATCTATCTAGCTAAAAGTAACTATTTCTAATATGCCTTACCGTTGATTGTAGAGCTAGGAAGGATTTGGATAGTCTTGACTCAATTGACGATTATATATATATATATATATATATATATATATATATATTGCTATGATAATAGGGGTCATTTAAGGGTATATAGGATCACTAGGATAGTGCGCTTTATGTAAACATCATGACAATCCAGAAAACTAGACATTTTACAAAGAAAATGCGAAATTCGACGATTAGTCGAGAAAGCAAATGCCAACGCCCTGTATATAAACTATAATTATAATTAGACTCAAAGAAAGAAAGAGTCTTCCAAAAGATTCAATTACAAGTCATAAACGAAGTGGACAGAAGCTGCAACACAATACGCGTGAGTAGTGCATCATTATTATACAAGGAATCCCATTCAAGCAGGTTTGTAAATGGGTAAAACAGAATTACGCATATGATTTCATACATCTATAAATATAAAGCTACGTGACCAAGAAAGTATAAAATTCAACATCTTGATGGATAGGAAATAATTACTGCTTGGTGATAAAGCAAAGTTCAACTAATTTACTGCACAAACAAGACATTCGCGATTTGAAACACAATGGAAGATTTGAAAATCCAACGAATCTATACAAATAACGTGAAATCCTGCGTGCAAGGACAAGCGTCTCGACTTTGTTGTACATGCAAATTTTGTAGAAATACCCAAGCCTGCACGAGAAGATTAAAGTACAAGGTTGTAATTATTGGACTATGCGCTTGACCGACCAATTGTAAACAGATAGGCGTTCTCCTTAAATACAACAGGATTTTGTAAACAAATCAGTTTCAATTAAATGAAGGCATGATTCACATTACCTGAAACAAGATATCTACGTAAAAGAATTACAATTGATTTTATAATAAATATTAATGTGGTGATAGTGCATAATTGTTATAAGATTCGTCGTTTAATCCTCAAAAACGTAAGTAATAAAAGGTTGCTTTTAATAGATTTTAAGATTTATATTAACAAAAGGACTCCAAATAATTCCTGGATCCTACCTGGATGTCCAAACAATCTCTGGATCAACCAGGAGAAATGAAACAATCAAAACAATTTCTGGACCTACCTGGAAAAATTATATAGGAATATGCAAGCAATATCTAGACAATTTCTAGATACAATCCGGAGAGGTTAAATAAGTATATCTGGATCCAACCTGGAGTATTTAAATGAATAAGCTGAAGCTGAAACGACGAACAGTTGGAGCAGAAACTGGTCTGAATTGGGGGAACGAGACACGCTGAAAAGAGACAACAGGTTAGCCATTCTAAATATTTTTGTTGCATTTTATTGCTGAATATTTTTAAACATTGCATTCCTGAAAATTTTATATGTGGGTTATCAAAAATCGTTTTAGCACACGTTATAATTTACGTAAAGAATCAAGGAAGACTGATCAACGTTCATAGGGCTTCACATAATAATAATAAGGGTGATTTTTGCTGGATTTTGTTCGTTTAAAGGGAATTATAATTATTGAAGAAACTAATTCAGTTATTTAAAAGGGGTTTTATTTAAAGACATTATAAACGCTTTGTAGATATTGAGAATATTACAGTAATTGCGGTTAATTGTGTTTTGCTTAAAAGGCATAGGAAGTAGGCAAAAAGGAAAAATTTTAAATTGTTTGTTGTCGTATTGTCGCAAGGCTCCGTGCGTGGTTAAAACTGAGATAGCCGAGGTATTAAAATTAAAATTAAAGTTGACAAAAAGCAAATTTTTAACCTTTTTATTTCACAAAAAGGGGGCACCGGGTTATTGCGACGATATCACAGCAATATTATATATATATATATATATATATTGACGTGATAAGGGGTCATGAGAGGTCATTGAAACCCCAATTCTACAAATAAATCCCACCAAAATATAAAAGAAACCTGAAAAATACAAATTTTCGTAAATTGATGGTTACGCCCTGTATAATACAAGCGTACTTTATTCAGTGATGTACAAGCGAAGAATATAATTGCCCGTGTATAAATAATCACTCTGCACGATACAAGCGTATTGTAAATAAATAGTAAGTAACGTAAGTTGTATATGTAAAAATAATTAATTGTAAGATACCGTAAAACGCTTTCAATGTGAACGCAAATCGATCATTTTAAGATAAATACAAAGTCATTTATCTTCACTTATTAATTATTAATACATTTTAATAAAAATGGTTTTCATTTGCTGTAAATAGTATAGAATAGAATCAGCTTTACGCATTTGGATAAAAATAAGTAATTTCGTGTATTTGAAGCCCCAATTCCAATCTTAATAAGTGTATTAATAACATGTTTTGATGTTAAAAGCAATTATTTTCTATAAAATGTAACCCCTTTTGCATTAAAAAGCAATAAAGTTTAAGTCAATTACCCAGTGGATAACAGAAATTTATTTTAAATAAAAAATTCTCTAGAATATTAGTTATACGTATTCAGAATTACGTAAATAAATTAATTAATAAATGAAATATTTATTCCAAAAAGCGGCAGGAAACACTAAAAACCCAGAAAATGTTATAGAAATTGATAAGAAATATTTATGATCTTTGTATTCACTGTTGGAGAGAAGCGATACGCAACAATAATCGTATATGTGTTAAACAAGGACAAACAGCGCGCGTCACGAATAAGTGGAACAGGATTACAAGGTAATAAACGCCGCGATTTTAGACTCTAATGAGTTTTTCTGTGAAACTTTGCATCATAATGTTCCATACTATTCTATAACCTTCTAGAAATAGATAATTGGAATACATAAGGAAGCATTTTTTAAAAACGGGGATTCATTTGATTCTTAAATTCGATCGCGAAATTTATTTTGTTTTAAGTTGCGAGCTGTTGCTTTGCGAAGATGATATTTGAAGTATACAGTAAGTATACTGTAATTGAATAATTACTGTGGTACAATGAATACAGAAGTGATGTTATAAATGCAACTTACATTAAAAATGGAATTTATTAATTACAGTCAAGAAGGAAAATTCTTCAAGATAACGCTATTTTAAAAATTTTATTAAATAATTGAAAGGAAGATTTAAGCATAATGTACTTTGGTAACGCTGTTTGAAAAGAGGATTTTAAATAGGGAAAATCTTGTAAGTTGATTTGAGGTCAATTTAAAATAAGAATATATTTGAATACGAGGAGCGTTTTTGTGGATTCTGCAAGTATTACTTTTAGATTTATTTTTAACTGATATTGGAGTATTTGTATTTAATTTAAGGTAGAATAATGAGTGTTAATCATATAATAATTTGTTTTGTAAAGGATTTTTACCAGGAAAGTTTGTGTTTAGAGTTCGAAACACTTTGACCTTTAATAGATTATCTGTCAAGGATTTTGGGCCAAACAAACCTTACAAGCGTGGCAATAAACAAAACCAGGTAAACCATCCCTAAAAGAAGAAATTTAATTTTGTAAATTTAAAATAAGGTAAGGAACAATTTTTTTATAACCAGTACTTCTTAGAAATTATTTTGTTTGAAAGAAACGATGTTGTAAATGCTTTTGTATGAGATAAAATATTTCATACTCTATAAATACTTTGTGATATTGCTGTGTTTTATTTCAATTTGAAAACTATGTTAATTCTGTTGAGCTAGCCAGGCTAAATTAGAAAGGAAGGTAGGTGAACAATTTCAAGTTTTACAAATTGCTGTATCAGTATTACAGCACTCTTTCAGTGACGCCCCTAACGCGACGTTGTCACAGAACTCTTAGTGACGCTCACAACGCGGGCCGTATCATATCACTCTTTAGTGACACCTCAACGCGGGTCTTACCACAGCACTCTTTCAGTGGCGCCACAACGTGCCGTCATTTTCATATCACTCTTTTAGCGGCGACCCAACCTATGGTTCGATTAATTCGTCTGTAAATTAAAGTTTCTTGTCTCGTGGGAGTTGTTTTAAGATGTTTTTTTCCTTTTTGTAATATCCGATTAAGTTTCCAGTATGACTGATAGAATGAAACAAGTTCGTAAAATTTTGAGAGCTGAGGTAGTGGAAATTGGTTCACAGGAAAGCGTTTACGTGGAAGAAGCGAAAGCGGAGTATCCAGAGACCAAGAGTGTTGGAGAATTTCAGGTATCAAAAATAATGGCTTTCTTATTATCTAAATCAAAATAAAAAAAAAATGAGTGCAAAGAATAAGAAAAGCACGAAAAAATTAGTGACAGGAATAAGAAAGGCATGAAAGAAATTAGTGAAAAGAATAAGAAAGGTATGCAAGAAATAAAAGAGAATATAAAGGACATGAAAGGGAGTATAAAAGAAATAAGTGAGAAATCTGATGGAAATACTCAGGAGTTACGAGCAGAATTTGGAGAGAACATAGCAAAATTGGGTGAAAGTTTAAAATTAGAAATTGAAAAGAATGAAAGGAAATTTAAAGAAATTAGTGAAAGATTAACTTTGGGTTTAGAGGTAACTAACAAAACCATTGAAGAAATGAAATTTGAAGTTGGAGGAAAAGTAGCACAAATTTCAGAGGATATGAATGATGTTAAAGAACAAATTGTTCAAATAAAGTCAAATCAGGAAGCATGTGAAAGAGAAACTAATAGGAAAATTAAAACTTTAGATAAAAAAGTAAATGAAACAACAGAGGGAAGCTTCAAGCGGGTTTTGAAACATTTAGATATGATTTGGAAAATCTTAAAACAGAGTTAAGGAATAAGTTTGAGAATCTAGAAGATAAAGATAAAAATATTCATGTTGAGAAATCAATGAGATGGAGTACAACCAGTGTTCCGTTAGAACAACACTCAACATTTTATGGGGATAATAAACTTAACCCTAAAATATTTTTAAATAACTTAAAAACTTTAATACAAGGTAGCTGGGATGAGCAAACAAAGTTAAATGTTGGAAGGTTGAAAAGTAGTGTCAAAATTTGGTTTGAACTGAGTGAAAGTGAGTTGAATTCGTTAAAGACTTCGAAATTAAATTTTTAAACCATTTCTGGAGAGACAACCAGCAATTTAGAGTCAGAGATAATATATTAATTGGCAAATATAGTAGCGATTCGGGCATGACAAGGGAGTCGTATGCGATAAAGAAATTTAGCGTTGCCAAACAACTTGATCCTCCTTTAGAGGACAAGCAGATTATAAAATATTTAGCAGGTCACTTCGAAACGGAAGTAAGGCGATGCATAGCCTTACAAAATATTGTTGATAAAGATGTGTTTATAGAATATATTCAACGTTACGAAAATATGGGTCAACCAAGAGAAGGATGGAGACCAGGCCAAGGAGCTAACTCATAAATACATATAGTTTCCAGAGGAATAATGGGGAAATATGCAAAGAGATAATTGGAATAGAGGAAATGCCATTAGTAGACTCGGGGAAGGGAGAATAATGAATCTCGTACTATTGAGAATAGAACCGTTACCCAAGGAAGGGAAAATATGGCAAATGCTCAGAGAAATGGCATAAATAGTTGCAACGAAAATAGAATAACATACGCAGAAATAGTTAATCAGCCTAGAACATCAAGTAGGCAAGATTTTTATACGCAGACAAATCAAGCGACGAAAATATAGAAATTAATAAACATGAACATGCGCGTGAATTTATAAAATTTGAGTTGGAAAATGATGAAGAAGTTAATGAAAGAAATGATTTACCACCTGTAATAAAATTGCAAGTAGAGGGAAAAGAGTTAAAATTACTGGTAGATACAGGAGTTGAAGCAACGTTAGTAAGTGAAGGTTTTATTAAAGATAATTCAGAAGAGTTAATGCAGAAAGTTATCCCTATTTGAAGAAATAATTTAGTATCGCCGAATAATAAGAAGTTTGCAGTTATCAAGAGTATCATAATTCCGAAAGTTAAGTTGAGAAAGATGGAAGTTGAGCAACAGTTTTTGATAGTGCCAGGATTAAAAGTTGATGCCATTCTGGGAATGGATTTTATAAGTAAGCTGAAAGGTATAATAGATACCGAGAATAAGGTGATAATTATGGAAAATGAGAGGATTTAACGTCTATTTATACCTTGTTCAATTGTACTAGTTATTTTTAGAACATGCCAGAAGTTATGCAAATAACATTTCAAATGTACCTATTGTTTACTTAATAACTTTTAAATGCAAACTCTTGTACCTGTCAATCAAGTCCATCTGAATAATGCGGTGCCGCAGGGGTTCATTAATCATCTCTTGTGTACACACTTTATTTACTTTCTAATGTAGTTATTCTGATTATCGACTAAATGGCACTACAATATATTCGAAAGCAAAAGAATTAACGCTTTTAAAATATCCAATTGACTCAATTATTGCGATTTACATTTGTTCTAAATTTTGATACTTAATTTTGCATATTAGAACTAGTTATCTTTCTAGATAGATAATTTTTGTACATTAAGTGAACTGCAGCTAGTAAAAGCCATATTTTCTGCCGGAGCTTTTCCTGTTGTCTTGGCCATTAATTTCCCCTAATCTAGGGCTTCATTTCATGGAAATTTTCTAGAGGAAAAGCAATTTAAACATTCCGCCCACTATACGCTCACAAAAAAATTGCCCTCAAAGTCTAGAAATGAACAATGTTCATGATCTGTGACGTGATCGACAATTCAAATCATCAAAAATAGCAGCGATAGTGGGAAATCCAAAGAAACTAGTGCTTTATATTTTACCTAAGAATTTATCACGAAAAAGCTCTTGGCAAGATGGGTGTCGCGATTATTGCCGATAGAGCAAAAACGTATTTCTTCTTAAATATCGATGAAACATTTAGATCCTTGTAGACTTTGACACAGATTTTTTGGGCCGAATTTTAACTAATGATAAAATAGGTTTTTTATTATACATGTGGATCAAATGTGGAAAATCAACTCGACGAAAACTAAGACAGTTTTATTAGTTGGAAAGGTTATGGAATTTGTTTTTTGGGTTTTGAAAGAAATACGCTTTAGAGATCGGCTTTAAATGGGCATGCCAATTAACGTCGACGTTTCGTCCACTTTTGTAAGGGACTTCATCAGGACATCCGAAAATATGCCAATTAACGATTTATATATATATATATATATATATATATATATATATATTGCCGTGGAAGTCGGGACAGTCTCTGGATTACTAGCTTCTTAACCTAAAAATCATTTGAGCCCCACGAATTGGGCGTCATAAAATTGCCGTGAAACCTCAGTAAAATTCGTGCCCCTCCTTGGGCCAACATAAAACTTTCAAAAAAATTTTTTAAAAATTCCTTACCCTTTTATTAAGGCCGCCTTCAAATTTCTTCTGCTTCCCTGGTTAGCTCAGCAATCGGCCTCTTCTTGAATACCTAATTTTACATTCATACTTATTTCCCACTCACACACCATTAAATAAAATCACCAAAATAATACGACAATCATACAACCTTTTATTTACACCTATTAACAGATAAAATATATTTACACATGTTTCCAAACAGTTAGCTACAATAATTATCAGCTCAATCTTGTATGTTTCAAAGTCCTTGGGTTTTATAATGATTTTCAACAAATTTGATTAAATATGAGTAGATAGGCCCCACATAAATCCCTAAATTGACTTCACACTGGAGTATCGTGAGCTCATTATAGCCCAGTTTTGTTTGTATATGCTTTTCAAAACCTTGCATTAATTAAAATAAATTTACAGACCCGTTTACCCTTTACAATTCAATTTATATCCTGAATAAAATTTTGATATGTTCTAAATACACCCTTTTTCAATATTCCACATCAGTAAAGTGTCCAGTACATGTATCTTTTACAATAAGTTTCTACAACCATAACTATGCCAACAAAAGTAACCCACACAACACAAAATTCCACAAATGTTTATAAAACAACAGAAATTTCAAATAAATTACTTAGAGGATTCTTCAGTCTTCATTCCCGTCGGAGATGATTACCAGAAAACCCCTCGGCGTTGTTTCCATTTACTGTGCTGCTCAGCGGATCCACAGGCCTCCACCATCTGATATCTCTGCAAGCTATGCGCCTCGTCTCACAGTACCATTCCATATATCATGCATGTAAACTTGATTATCAGTTCTGCTTACCCCCATATATCATGCATCTATTTAATAATTTTTGTTGTAGTAGCCGGACCTTTTTATTTAATACGCACTACTCGTACTTCACGTTAATAATTAGAGGTCCGCTACTACTGTTTTATACTTTCAACTACTATATTTACGGTAACATACACAAAATACTCACAAAAAGCTTTATTATTACCGTAGTCAGAATCAGTATTCAGCACTTGATCGAAGTGAAAGAGAAGAAAGCCTTAATAACCTAGCTTGGGTATTTATATTATTTTTCAAACCCCCTTCTGGACGCGTTTCCTTCGAAAAGCCTATTTTCGAAACGAATTCTACAAATTTTGAACGTAACCGTCTCTAAATTCGTAAAATTTCTCCCGTCCTACGTGCTGTATACCTCGAATTCGCTTTCAACCTTCGCGTGTGTGTTCGTTTCTAACACTGTTGGCTTTCGACTAATGACAGAGTTTTCTGTCGTCACCAAACTCCTCCTATGCGCTATGCATCTCAGTCTTATCCATGTTTGTAGTCTCGTTTCAAACACCACTTGAGTTACAGAAAATCGATATCGTCAACGTCTTACCTCAACTCCACGTGTATGTCTTACGCGACTTTCAATCCCAACGCTTTTATATTTGTCTCGCTGTCTGTTGTATATTACCAATCGTTCATTTCACGCTCTCCTTAAGATGTTTGTTACCCTAGCTGTTTGTACAAACTGACGGCTGAAAACAATTTCTATTAAATCTTATCTTAACGTTCATAAAAATTCTCTGTACGTAACCTTTAACAAGCAGGTGTTCCTGTTAATTATCGACCGTTTCAAAATAACAATTCCTCGACTTTCTGGTTCTTCGTATCTAGTAAAACTTACGTAGGCTTTTAAAACGAATACACTTGCCTTGAGAATTATTGATTTTCTTACGCAAGCACGCTCCCTTATGCGTATATGTGTTTGATTAAAATAAATTATGGTTAATTATGCGTATTCTTGAACTTCTATTTGCTTTAAAGCTTTCTTCCTTCATGTAATCCAAACATTCCAATTATTAAATACTAATACTAATACTCGTCCGTTTTCACTGAATGAATTAAATTAATTTTGCGCGTAAATAATTTGCTCTTTTCTATATACATGGTTGCCGAAATTTTATTGTATATACCTATTTACCCCTTTAAACCCACAACAATATATATATATATATATATATATATATATATTTAATTCTATAATTGTAGGGTTAATTTAGAGGTAGGTTAAATCATAGGGGTCGTAGAATAAACAAAAAAACTTCCAAATAACAAAAGCACATAATTACAGATATTATAAGGGTAAATAGGTCACTATGCATATTGTTAGTTGAGCGCACACTGTATATAACAGTACAATAGATTAAACGCCTATCAGAGAGTAGTTACGAGCAAAGATAAGATTTAAAAATGTATCAAAATGCATCAAAATTAAATCAACGGAAAACCTATATGAATTGACTAGATAAATATACAACAAGTGCGTTAAATATATCATCATTTACGCAGGCAAAAACTATGCATTGTTTGAATAAATTGTACGTGACATAAGGTATTACATTTGTTCAAAAATCCAATTTAACTAGGAAATAAACAAACACCAAATTTATTTCTGTTTAGATTAAAATAAGCAAATAACAATGATACGTGATTTAATGAACGAAAATTCCTGGGGTTTCTAAACTAAATGCAATGTTATATAAATGAATACGTGACAACTTGAGCGTTCTTCCAAGTATTTGAACTACACGATTGATAAAATTTCCGGAGTACACAAGAGATAAGGCAAATGGTGTCGCCCAACACGTGAAAACAACGAATAGCAAACAAAGGGGCAAGGCCTATAAATACGATAATAATTGAGCAACAAGTTAGTATACATTTGAAACTGGGCAGTCACGATACTCAAAAGTGCTAAATTATTCATGTAACCAGTTAAACGAAAGTAAAGTGAAAAGCATTTTATAAAAGTGTAAAAATTGTGTAAGTAAGCCGATCTGTTATAGACGTAAGCAAACCAGATTTAGTAAAATTATACCATTTCTAAAATAAATAAAACAGGGCTCTGGAGACGACTCTGGAGATTACCTCCTCTTAAATTAATTTTGGTAATCACTGACATGATAAATGTTCTATTACTGTTTTGTTAATTACGGAGACGGAAAACCTTTTATTGGATTAACTTAAGGGATTTTGAATAACGATTTGGATAGTATTTTGGTTTGATGTCGACTTCCAAATTCGACTCTAAACATTCAGACTGGATACGAAAACTCTTGGGGATGCAGAGAAACTGTACCACCCCAGGTTAGATATATTGATATGATTTATTTCTGTAAACTGTTTAATTCAATAATGTAAGATCCAACAAAACCTGGGTTTTTTTGATAAATTTATGAAAAGCAATAGGCATCTTGAAACGTTTCAAAAGGTCTCTAAATATAACAAAAAGCTCGTTTTGCTGGCTGCAATTTCTTAAATCTGGTATATGTAAATATTCTGAAAAAGGAAAAGATTTTAAAAAGGTTGTAAATATTTAATCATTATATTGTGTGTTGTGGAATTGCTTTATTTAATTGAATCAGCTAGTTGAAGCAAAGAGAATCTATAACTTAACATTTTACAAGCGCTTGATTAATAAAAAGGGGTTAACACATCATTTTATGACATGCGCAAGTCGTAGGGCTAAATATAAGAAAATAATCACAGCATTTTATTGCGCCCAATTCGTGGGGCGAGAATAACAAAGGTTTTTTATTTTTCCTACAGGAAGATAACACAGCATTTTATGACATGCCCAACCGTGGGGCGAAAATAACACAGCAATATATATATATATATATATATATATATATATATATATGTATATATTGCGTCTTCTGGGTCGCATGAAGACAACTGTCGTAATAAACATCCGGGAATGGTTAAAAAGAAGGTACTCTTTTCATCATATAGTGCTCCTATTCATTCAAGTTCGGTAGTTCAAGAAATTGCAAAATTTAGGTTCGTGTAAAACCGTAATCCTTCTATTCACCAGTCATAGCACCCCCTACATTTCATTTGCCAATGTTCCACCCCCAAGGTACTACATTGGTCAGAAAGCGATTTTTTTAACCTGGAAATTTTGAATTTTGCGTAACCTTTGCTGTTCCAAGCAAGGTAGAAATTTTAAGCTCGCGTGACAACACTCATACACGGGACCTACATTTTATCTCTCATCCGAACGAGGGCGTATTTTCGTGAAAAATGCTCGCCTAACATTTTTCAAGCAGTCCGCGTTAGGACTCGAACGCGGGACCTTGGACTTAGTAGTCACACGCGAACTAACTAAGCCATGGAGCCGCCATACAATCCTGGTACCACTGATATTTATCTATTCCCTGAATTAAAACTTCTCGGCGATAAAAGGTTCTATGCACATGAAGCGTTTGCTTTATTTTCACGAGAAACAGAAATTTAAATAACGTACGGAGCAAATGTATTGAGTTAAGAGCAGACTATGTAAAAAAATTAAATTTGTAAGATAAAACTATCGAATTCTTAATCTGCGATCGAACGGATTTCTCCACTTGTCTACGTATTGAAAATAAAGATTGCAGCAAAGGAAGTCTGACCTTCAACTTTTAAGACAATTACTTATTTTTATGTTAATGTGCAAATGCACACAATAGGCCTATTGAAAATAATCGACTTAATACGGCAAAATTGAATGTATAATAGGCAAAATGCATATTAGTAGCCACGTTAAAACACTCCAGCATCCTGCAATTCTTGGAGGAGGTCAACACAAACATAGTAAACACATCAGATCACTACCACTGTAAAAATATTTACATACATAATGAAAGTTCATTATATTCACAATCAAATAAATAAAAAATTTAAATCATGACATTGTCCTTCAAAAACTTGTTAAACGTAAGCAAAACTGGTGCAAAATCCCTTTCAGAATGTATTAACCCAAGAAATATTGTATCACTGTTATACAAAAAGGTGGGGTCATAATTGCTAAATTAATAATTTATAAAACAACAGAAAATATATTTCTTCTTTGTCGGATAATCACACCTAGGAATGTTCCGCCCATCTTAAAAAATTTAATAAAGGCTTGTGCAAAACTTAAAGATCTATAAAACCAAGGCTGGTATCTATCTTGTTGTCCAAGCCATAAAATTATACAGAATGCCCGCCCGAATTACCATAACAGAGAAAGAAAAGAAAGAAAATGAATGTCACGCTAACATAGTCAGAGATTGGGGGAACAAAAAATACACCACCCAAATCGCTCTGAAAAAAAGATTAGTAGATACTACGTATTGTAGCGCCGTATAGTTTACTTCTGATTAGAATAATCACATTGGAATATAAGCAAGGCGTTTGTACACGAAAAATGACTGACATCCATGCAGGCGACAGACTTGATTGGCAAGTGCAAGAGCTTATTTAAGAGTTATTTAGATTGTAATGTGTACATTTGAAATGTTATTTGCATAATTTCTGGTACGTTCTCGAAATAAATAGTGCAATTAAATAATGTATATAAATTACCGTCATGAATATTGGAGTTTGATTATAATATGTCCTACTTTAAAGTTTTGAAAGTTGTGATATGAAATAAATTAGTGGTGCATTTAAATTGCTCTAAGTGATACAAATTTTTCAAGTTACTGATATAAATTATTGTAGTATTAATATAAATTAATAGTTAATGCTTTAATATTAAGTTAATTAAAAAGGTATCGTCGTAATGTTAAGAGGTTAGTAATTGTTCTGTTAGCGATTGACTGGAAGTAAGTTGTGAGTACTTTTAGAAAGTTTCATTGTAGCTACAAGTTGTTGAAAAGGCTTGTATAATCAGTTTGATAATAAAACACTGTTGGTGTGTAAATAGAGATTTCGTTACATTGATGTCAGCAGTGGGACTGTAGCAGTAGAGGATGACACCGGTTCTGGGACAGAGCCTCTTTATGAGATTCTCACATCGAATCCTCCTTATGAGGATTCCTATAGCGGATCCTCTGTATGGACTTCTTATATCGGATCCTCCTTATAGAGGCTTCTTTTCATAAAGGTTTTCTTCGAACAACCATTTTGTGTTATGATTTTTCAAAACGGAATTAAAAAATAACCCTTTACCAAACCATACAGTGTTCATCTTTAATCTATTTCTGAACAGCATTGCTATGTCACAATTTGAGGTTTAACTTTCTTTTAATTACCCTAACCCCCATGGATTTAATTAATGGTATCGTTTTTCTGTCAGTGGAACTACCACCTTAAACCTGAGAATAAAAAAACAACATAACTTAATACATTTATTTATGGTGTTGACATTTACAAATAAGTAAAATAAACTTTATCACAAAATATTATACTTTTATTAAAATATATACATTTATTGATAACATCTATAAACCGCTGTGGTAACCTGAGTCTGGTGAATCTGGGATAGCCAAACCTCTAAACAATTGCGTTAGCGATCGCCCTACAGTCGCATCTTCTAAGTACTGAAGGAGTGATATTTAATAATTTTCAACTCTGCCAAGTAGTTTATATTGCCGCAATCATTAAACAAAGAATTGCCCGCATGGGCCTCTCCTTGTAATAACGTTTGGACCCTTTCTTAGTCCACTGTTATCCACTTACGTTTTTTGTATCATCTACAAATTTTTTGTAAAATCGTGGAAAGTTTCTACACCTCAACTCCTCCATTTTACAACCTATTAATTCTCGCAAATTTAATAGCTTGAAGCACGCGTACTCAGGTAGTCAGGTAGTACAACAACCTTTCGGTTTTTTTGTGATTTCCACATTATATGTATTCTCTTCTTGAAATTTATTCGCCACCCATATACTTCTATCAGTTGTTTCGGTAATCAGTTTGAATTTGAATTCACGATCCAGTTGTAGTTCTAAAACACCCCCACTGGATAAGCCATTCAATCTTACGTTTGCTGGTTTTGGGTAAATTGTATGATTTTAAATTCCAATTGAAAATTGCAAATCTCCCTCCATTCAAAGTAGTCCATTTTTATAGGATAATTTTGGCACATTCTACTATTGCAAATAATTTGTATGACTGGTTGAAGACCACCGTATAAATCAAAACCAACTTCCACGTTATGGTGGTGAAAATTTGATGTAGAATCACCTAGCGTATAGGTGGCCTTACCCACAAGTTTGTTGCGGTCTTAATGGGGTACTTGTATATCACCCGTACCGTCAATACCAGAAAAATCCATCTTCAACTTGTAGTTTTGATCAACTCGCCGGCACTTTGAAAACTAATGGTCTGAAACATGGTTCCCTCGTCTTTTATGCTGGCGGTCAAGGGCACGCATATCCTTACTGTATTAAATGGTGTCATATGCAAGTCTTGACAGGAAAAGTGACTCTTATAGGTCTCGGGTTCGATGCCCGATGCGGATCGCTTGAAAATATTGGGCGAGCATTTTTCATAAAAATACCCCCCGTTAGGATGAGAGGTAAAATATAGGTCACGTATGTGAATGTTGTTACGCACGTTAAAGATCCATACCTCGCTTGGAACAGCAATTCGACAAAATTCAAAATTTGGAGATAAAAAACGAGCTTCCTAGCTATTGTAGTACCTTCGGGTGGGGCATTGGAAAATCAAGTGTAGTGAGTACCAACGGTCTAAGTCGGATCTAAATTTCAACGATGCCGAGTCTACCATCAATTTGGCGTTCAATGGTTATCTGCCCAAGATACCGTTGCCTTTAGCGTCCAACCCTGCGACTACCCTATTTCCAAACGAGTTTTGCTTTCTATGGCAGGCATTTATGAATCGTTAGCTTTTCTTACTCCAGCTAGCTTAATTATTTTATTTATTGTTTGTTTATTTTATTTTCTTTGTATATCTGTTCTTTAATGTCGGGTTGTAGGTTCATCTGCGGCGTTTTGATTGATCCTTTCCACTATTTTCGACTATGTCAGCACGGTTTCCTCTTTTGTTGCAGTAATTTGGGCGAGTTGTTCTTTACTGAACCTCGAACTTTTTTTCTGGTCGCCTCGTTTAACAAAGTTACTTGATGTTAATGGAAAAAAGATCAAAGTATCAAGTGTTTCTAACCACGCCATTTTCTTATTTCGAAAATTATCGACTCTTGGGATTTATATTTTGTAAATATACAAAATACAAAAATGTGACTTACTGTGATTTTTTAAAATGTTTTAATTTAGACATGAAACAAATTATTTGACATTGATGAAAAAATAAGATCAAAGTATCAATTGTCTGAACACGCAATTCGAAAATTATCGACCTTTGAGCTTTATATGTTGAAAATATATAGAATATAACATCTAGAGAATAATGAACAATTACCCTTTTTAGATACATTAGTAATTAGAAATGGTAATAAACTGGAATTTGACATTTATAGAAAGGAAACCAATGTAAATCGCTTTATTTTTGTCTTCCTCCAATCATAGCATACAACATAAATTGGCTTCATTTAAATTTTTAATTAATAGATTATTGAATTTCCCTTTAAATAAAGACAGATTTAATAAGGAATTTGCTCTAATTAAACAAATAGCGAATTACAATCGTTTCTCTTCTGATATTATAGATAATATTTTAGAAAATGTAAAAATAGATTTAACATCCGTAAATCAACGACTTTGCAATCGACCACCTCTAACGATAGTGTTAAATATGTTCAACTTCCATTTCACAAAACCACAAAGGGTCTTGATAAAATATTCAAACAGTGTAATTTCAAAATTGCTTTCACTAATACTAATAAAATTAAAGAATTGCTAGGTAATCCAAAAGACAAGCTGGAAAAATTGCAAAAGTCGGGGATTTATGAAATTAGTTGTGCAGGGCCAGGGTGTTTTCAAAAATATATTGGTCAGACCAAGAGGAATATAACAACAAGATTTAAAGAGCACATTGCTCACTTCAAAAATGGTAAATACGAAAGGTCTCAGGTCGCCAAACATATTTTTGAAACCAGCCACCCCGTTAAACTAGAAAATGTTAAATTGTTAAACGCGGTACCAACGTTTTCCTTCTTAAATGCCTATGAATCAATTAAAATTGTTAAACATAAAGGACCCCTCTTAAACACCGATAATGGGCCCACAGAGCCATCTGCCTTGCTTTCTCTATTGGTCAACAACCAATGAGAAAGCAAGATTAATTTGGTTCCGCTTTAGCAGATTTAGAATTAGTATAAATTAAGTAGATTTTAGTTATAACATCACAATTCACTTGTTTGTGGTGGAAAACACCGGCCTGTGGGTGAGGAGAATATCCTCGATAGTGTTTAAAGCAACATTCTAGTAAATTGTATGGTGGGAAGGTTCACTTCAGCCTAAGTGGTGAGGAGAATATCCTCTGAAGTGTTCCGGAACAACAGCTAATTACTATTTAAAAATTCCTACTGATGATGACCACATAGTGGTCAAAATACGTATCTAGTATTTTAAATATTTTTTGTGGTTAAGGGTTTTTATTCATTTTTATTTTATGATAAATACATTAATTAACATTTCATTAAAAAAAGTGTATTTGGAACACATATGAATGATTATTGTATAGAATAAGTTTTGGTTGGTGTAAATATTATTGTTTTAATAAATATAGTAATAAACACACCACACACACACATACACACACATACATACACACACATACCATACACACACCACACACACATACACATACCACATACACACACACACATCACACACACACACACACACACACACACACACACACACACACACACACACACACACACACACACACACCACACATACACACACATACACATACCACACACACACACAACACACACACACACACACACACACACACACATACACACACACACACACACACACACACATCATGCACACACATACAAACTTAATAAAGATTTGTTGGTCAAATAAAACAAGAATCTTTAAACAATCATAAAATTTCGTATTTTAATCAAAGTATTTACACGTAGACAGCTAGTTTTGACACACATCACTTTGCTACGTACATAGACATAGCCGGAAAAAAGTAAATATCAGGCTAACCATCAAACGCGGAGAGGGGAAGATTCAGTTAAATACCAAAAAAACAAAAAAAAAACAAAGTACATCGCCCACGATTATCTATTAACACATAAAAATAATTGAAGGATTCTGTACAAACAAGCGGAAGAAATAAATTCAAAGTTACTATTTTACAGCAAACAATTATATTATATGGACAATTTAGGAATCTAGATACCAAGTCCGCATCACGTATTTCACACAAAATAAAATTAATCAGTAGTAAATCAATATGTGAGAGCTTTTGTCAAGCGTTTTTAAAATTTCACTTAATAATTTTTGTAAAATAACTAATTAGTAAAGCGAATAAACGTGTGCGTTCTTTTGACACGCATGTTTAAAAATAGTACATCGCACCTGTAGAGCGATGATATCGATTAGTGGCCTCAAACAATAGTTCTACAATGTCACGTTTCTTATCACGTAACTACACTAAAAGCTGATACGGAATATGCCATTGACACACACAAAAGAAAACGAGTTGCATACCTGTAGGTGTCCGAATACTTATCTTGCAAACCACCGGGGTGAGTCAGCACAGAAACGCCATGGTCGTCAGGATCTATTTACCCTGTTACCATAACTACAGCAGCGATCCATAGACTAAAACAGTTGGTCTACAGGCAAAAGCAGTTGGTCTACGTAAAGAAAGAACCCAATTGGCCTCCAGCTAAGAAAAGCTAAAAAAGGGAATCTGATTAGAATGGGTACGCGCGGGAAAACTCACCAATACACGCAAGACACCTCCTAGTTGTCGAACAAACAAAAACAAACGTGCTTTGCTTTTGAAATACGGTGACGAATAATGTAGAAAATATTTCGACGAACAAGCTGCAGATTCAAATTGAACATTCGTTCAAATGACACGAATTCGATCTGCAAATCCTCGCTTTATCGAAGCACGATTAAAACTGGAAAACACGGTTTTATCGGATAGTTCAATACACTATTTAGACGAGGGTTTAGATAGAAAACACATAAGAAGCAATTATAAGTTATCGGAATGTTTAACACACTAACGGATACCTAAAACAGGATATAAACTATTTAATTATCGAACAAATTTTCGTTTTAAGAATTTTGTGGTTGGTAATGTGACCAAGAATTGAGCAGAGGGTTGTTAAATAAATCCAGTTAAGGATTCAGCAAAAGTAATATACTCATCCTTAATTACTAGTTGCCGACTGCTACCCTTGCGTTGGCTATTATTTGGTTTCAGCTCATCTCTTATGGTTCAATTGATCTCTGGAACTAACTGACCGGCGAGTTTTTCTTTGATCTAAAGGTTTATGTTCACCTGAAGTTGTTTTTACTATTGGCCTGAAGATTTTTGCGCTGAAACGAATATAAATTAACGCACTTGACTTTTTACTACTAATTCTCGCCATCAACAACACCCATCCCGCTTGGCTCAAAGTTTAATGGAGAAGTGAGTAGAACTGGAAAATAACTTATGAAGACAATTTGCTCTGAGAAATTCTTATCTCCTGAAATTTTATGCCAATCATCATTTGGTCTTCAGTTCTGGAACTGATTAGACGCGTACCCTCATTGTTTCCTATTCTGTTCTAACCTACGCATTTCCCTGAAATTTTTACAGTGTGTATTTTTCATTATTGGTGCACAATAGTCTGATCGAGGTCTACCTCTACCTCTTTTTTCCAATCTTTGCTTGTAATATATCCTACACTATTCCCCAAAAATGCATTAGAACGTATCCTGCCCTTCTATTTAGCCTATTTTTTTTTGTTTTACACAAATATCTTTATTCCCCTACTATTTATATAACCTATTGGTTATTAACTTTGTCTGTCCATTCATCCTCATACATCTGAAGCACAACCTTCAAAAAGCTTCTACCGTTTTTCTGTCTGTTTCTCCTACTGCTACTATTTCATAAACGTACTGTGCTGTGCTCCACAAATATGCTTTCAAAATTTTTCTTCTTATTTCTATGTTTGTTGTCTTCGAACATAGCCGCTGCTGTTTCTTGTTAGTTGCAGTTCGGTTCCCCTTCTATTATTTACAAATATATACCCCATATCCCTGATATTCAGTAGTATGTGAAGGGGGTTAAGCAGCCTAGCAAGATTCCCCAACACTTGAACATTTGCCGAATAAATAGTTTTCCAATATATTTTTTCGCACAATCAACAATAGTTGAAAATATTTCAAAATCAAGGTGTAAGTGTTTATAATAATCATCTGATTTAAGTGCAATTATTTTTTTCGTCATTAGATTTTCCATCTTGAAACTGGTTGGATGCGTACCTTCACTTATTTCTATTATGAGCTAGCTTATACCGTTCTCTGAAATTCTCACAGCCTAAATGCAGCTCTGTTCCTCTTCTGTTGTTTCCTAGTTATATGCCCTATTTCACCAAGATTCAGTGGTATGTATTTTCAGAACTAATAGTTTTCCATTAAATCCTTTAGCACAATTAACATTAGTTGAGAGTATTTACAAAACCAAAACCTGTAGTTGCTTATACTAATCACAGGCTTAGTGTACAGTTATTTTTTTCGTTATTAGGCTTTCCATCTTGGAATTGGTTGGACGCGTACCTCCATTGATTTCTATTCTGAGATAGCCTGCAGATTTCCCTGAAAATTCCACATCCTACATCTTTAACTATCTGTGTGCAATAATCTAATCTAGGTCTATCTCCACTTCTCTTTGTTCCTATCTTTGCTTCTAATATAATCCGCATTATTCCCTCGTGTCCTAGTATGTGGCCTATCATCCTATCTCTCCTATTTTTACTGTTTTCTACATACTTCTTTCTTCCCCTACCATTTCTAGTACCTCTTTGTTCTTAACTTTTTCTGTTTATGATATCTTCATCATTCGTCTGTAGCACCACATTTCAAATGCTTCTACCGTTTTTCTGCCTGTTTCTCCTACTGCTCCTATTTCATATAATTTATATTCGACATTTAGATATAGACTAACTCTGTAATTCATCAGCGGTCTTGTATATATCCTGAATTAAATAAATGATTCATACTCCGGTATATGCTGGAAAGTTCGAAACTTCTGTAGAATATACATCGGTTACGCCGCTTGTGTGTTTGACGGGTTTGCCTGATAGTAGTATGTATCACCGCCACCTCTTTAAAACCGTTATGTCTCGTAACTGTAAATACATTTTGACGCCAATTCGATGACTGATGACGGAATCGGCAGCTATCTCTTTTGGTCCACGTCGTTGGAAATAACAGTAAACAGTCTTTTCTTGGACTAGGTAGCCAACTGATTGATAGCAACAAACAAGGACCTGGACGTTGGTTCTCTGGAAAATTACTTCTAGCATATTTCGGACTATTCTTTAATCTAAGCGATCTAGTCCACAGCCTAGCTTAGGCACCGATAGTCTCGTTACTCTATTTTCCATCATCTGAGTCTTAAGATTCAGCAAAGCCTCGCATAGATGTCCACAACTAGGTCTCTGCCATGAAGAATTTTTGGTGACCAGATAGTAAACATAACGATTTCCATCCTGAAGAACCAAGCTTTTCCTTTTGTTGGCTGCTGTTGTACTAATTTATTCACACATCTAAACTTTTTCTTGAAAATAACAGCCTCTTGACATTTCCAGATCTTGAGCTACGCAATGTGCAAGGGAATACTCTTCTGGTGCTCTAAACAGATCTTGCTGTTTTTCATCAGCAACGCCAAATCTTGCCTTAGCAGAACCACCATACACCGCCATAAAACTCTCAAAATCTACATTTGGCTCATGATTAATACCTCTTCGAACACCATTTACATTACTCGAGTCTTCCTGGTTGTTTCCAGCATAGGATGTTAAACGGTCAAAGTGTACCACTTTTGGTTTACCATGGGGAGATCTTTTGATCCGGTACACTACATCATTAATTCTTTTTAACACTTTGTACGAGCCTTCCCATTATCTTTGTAATTTTGGCGACAATCCACGCTTTCTTTGTGGATTGTACAACCATACTAAATCTCCAGGGTGGTAACCACCTTCTTGTGCTTTCGTCTTATATTGTGATTTCATTCGATCGCTTGCGGCCTGGATATTCTTTCAGACGTTTTCGTGAATGCTATTTGATCTTTCACGAAGCTTACTAACGTAATCTTCACCTGCGACCTCTTCTCCAGGTTTAAATCCAAACAGAAGATCACATGGTAGCCGTAATTCACGCAAGCGGGAGAGTATCCTGTGCTGTCATGTACCGAAGCTCGGTACGCCAGCAGGAACAAATGTAAATATTGGTCTCAGTCTCGTTGATGTTCAGAGGCAACTTTGGTTAGGTACTTTCCTAACGTACAGTTCATTCTTTCAACTATTCCATCCGATTGAGGATAAAGTGGCGTGGTTCTAGTTTTCCTGATTCCAAAATGCTTGCAGACGTGTTGAAACAACGCTGATTCGAAGTTCCGACCCTGGTCGGAGTATAATTCCAACGGAACTCCAAAGCGACAAAACAACTCCCTCACTAGTACATCTGCAACCGTCTCGGCTTCT
Organism: Platerodrilus igneus; assembly: GCA_036346225.1. Classification (NCBI taxonomy): domain Eukaryota; kingdom Metazoa; phylum Arthropoda; class Insecta; order Coleoptera; family Lycidae; genus Platerodrilus; species Platerodrilus igneus. The sequence continues at coordinate 712,017 of JARFIW010001121.1, forward strand.
TGGTTAGGTATAGCATACTTCTTCGGCCATTTGGTAAAATAATCCATTGCAACCAAGATGTATTTATTTCCTTTCTCTGAAAACGGACCAGCTATATCATTGGCCACCCTCTCAAAAGGATTTCCCACGTTATACTGTCTCATTGGAGCTTTTAGTTTTGTAACCGAGCCATTTCCAGAGCCACACAACTCACATTTCCGGCACCACTCCTTCACAACTTCTTTGCAGTTCACTTCAATAGAATCTTTCTCTCACTCTTTAGAGAACTCTTTTCACGCCAAAGTGCCCTCGGGAAATACCATCGTGCAAGTGCTGCAACACTTCCGGAACTCTGCTTCTCGGCATTTTCACTTGAAGTTGTCTCTCAGTGCCATCTTCACATTCCAGGCGTCGTTTCAAGATTCTATTTTTAATCACCAAGGAGTCCCACTGTGCCCAGTATGCCTTCAGGCTCCTACTTAAGATACTAATTTCTTACCAAGCTGGTCGTTGTCCTCTACTTTTCCACTCAATAATACATCCCAATTTGGCGTCATTCTCCTGATCTTCTCGTATTATTTGGGTTGCCAAGTATCATCGGTTACCGTCATTCTATGAATGACACTTGTTTTCTCCTCCACTTTGGGGCAATGATTGCAGTCCACCGGACAAGGTTTCCTTGACAGAGCGTCTGCATTCCGATGGCTAGTTCCTACACGATGTTCTGTGTCAAAGTCATATTCCTGCAGCCGTTCTATTCACCTTGCAACTTGTCCTTCAGTAACCATTTTAGTGCAGCATGGTCTGTTCTTAACAGGAATTTACGGCCGTATAAGTACTTATAAAAGTGCTCTACGGATTTGACGACGGCCAACAGCTCCTTTCTTGCCACACAATAGTTTTGTCAGGGTCAGTTCTTATTCCGGTCTACGAAACGACATGTCCTAGGTATTTCACCTCTTTTCCAAATAGGTGACATTTCCTAGAGCTTAATGTAAGGTTTGCCCCGCGTAATCTTTGGAATATCTTCTCTAGGTTCTTAAGGTGTTCTTCAAAAGACCCGCCTAACACTATCATGTCGTCTAGGTACACCAGACATGTTTTCCAGGACAGTCCACGCAGTATCGACTCCATCTAACGTTCAAAAGTAGCAGGGGCATTGCATAATTCAAAGGGCATGACCTTGAGCTGCCATAATCCAGTTCCAATTGCAAACGCAGATTTCTCTTTATCGTTTGGCTCCAAGCCTTCCTGCCAGTATCAGCTTTTCAAGTCCAAGGTCGAAAACTATTTAGATCCGAATAGAGTATCCAAGGTGTCATCAATTCTGGGCAAAGGATAGCTGTCTTTCTTTGTCACATTGTTTAGCCGCCGGTAGTCTACACAAAACCTTGTCGACCTATCTTTTTTCTTGACAAGCACTACCGGGGATGCCCATGGACTATTCGAGGGTTCAATCGCTCTCTGTTCTTCCATGTCTGTAATAATTTGCTTGGCTTCCTTACGTGTTGCCAAAGAAAGCAGCCTGGGATGTTGTTTTATCGGTTGCGCATCTCCAGTATTGATCTTGTGTTGCACAACATTCCTCTTTCTTTTCTCATTATCATCCAGTGCAAACACACCTCGATATCGTCCGACCAGTTTCTTTACTTTACTCAGTTGGTCGCCGTTTAATCCTTGACACGAAGGCTGGTTTATCTCTTGTGTCGTCCACACAACGTTTAATATGGCATACTGGAATGCAACTTCTCACAATCATGTTTTTCTTCAGGGTCACCGTATGCGGATTAATGTTTAGCATCCTTACTGGTTTCATATTTCGAAACATTACAAGTGTTCATCCAATCAGTAATTCCTTTTGAGCCATTCCCGATTCAGTTGCTTCCATCATGCATACTTGTCCTTCCCGGAGCATACCATCGGGGCGTCCCATCGCGATCATTTCCGTCTTCTCGGATATTTTCATATTACAAATCATTCGAACTTGCATCGTCTAGTTACTTGTCCCTTGAAATGGAATCTCATCATCATCTATCCGAAGCACATTTTCTTTCATGTTCACATGAAACCCATATTCTCTCATGGGTTCCATTCCCAAAATAACTTCTTCTGTAATTTCAGCTACCAACACCCGATGATTAATTAGTTTGTCTCCAATTTCCACAACCAATCAAATCTGGTTTCACAATAGTGTATCCATGAGTAATCGGACAACCCTACCATGAATTCTACCATTAATGTATATGCTGTCCAGACTTCCCATCGACGATGCAGCACGGATGATAATCTCCGGGGCACTACGTTGTGCTGTCGACGTTCGCCCCTTTACGTCGACTTGCACTACTTTTCCTGCTGCTCAACCGGTTGTTTTCTTGTCGCCGTTTTTAACGCCATCCACAAATGTTTGAACAGCCAGTTGTTCGAGGAAGCAATCTGGTGTCGTTGGGTATGTCAATCTAACTAATCTGGCAATGTCAGCTTCGAATTCGTGCAGGCTTTCATTTGTCTTTTTCGAGCGGTTCTTAACCTGTGCATGGTAAACCTGTTGAAGGTGAGCGTCTCCATATCTCATTTCAAGCTTTGATATTAAGAGGCCGTAATCATTCTGCTGGTGATTAGGAATCGTTTGCAATATGTTAAGAGTTTCTCCCCGTAGGACCACTATTAAGGAGATAGCCTTCTCTTTGTTGCACCAACCATTGGCTATTGCAGCGGCTTCAAATTGTTTCAAATATGTGAGCCAAGGTGTTTTACCATCGAATGTGGGTGGTTTCACTTTAAATTTTGACGGGATTGACTCGCTTCCTTCCATTCTTCTTATATCTGAGATGTTCTGATTTACAACTTGGTTTGCTAGCACAAGTGGCCGCGTTGTTAGTGAAGTCATTTGTCCAACTTTTGCTCAACAGTTTTTACTTGTTCAGTGAAATCTCCTTTCAATGTTTTCATAACAACACTAACCATCTAACCATCTAAAATAAAAAATACAACTAACTAAAATAAACAAGAGAAAATACTAACCAAATCTGTAATTGCTTTAAGAAATCTAACCCTAGCTTCAGTAACGTAATGTTTATATTTCCAATGTTGTAGCGCAACTAAAAATTACTACAGGGGAAATATTCTGACGACATAATTACAACACATCGGCACGACAAAATACACACAAGCACGCACACGCACAAGCACACACACACACACACACACACAACAGAGACTGTACGTGACCTCCCTGGTTTCCGGCTGCCGATAGCAAGGACACGTACAGGAACGCGTACTTTTTGGTTTCTGATTTCCGGCTACCGGCGGTTGGAAACCGGGAGAGAGAAACAGTCCCAAGGACCTCACCACAGACCTAAGCACACGCACACACAAACATGAAAACAATAAACACACACACCATTATAGCACACTGGCACGACAAAACACACACAAACACGCACGTACACGTATCTGCACGCACACGCATACGACACAGATATATACGTACACATACACACCAGGGACTGTACGTGGTTCCCCTGGTTTCCGGCTGCCGACGGCCAGGACACGTACAGGAATGCGAACTTCTCGGTTTCTGATTTCCGGCTGCCGGCGGTCGGAAGCTGGGAAGGGCAGCAGTCCCAAGGACAACATCACAGACAGAAACACACATACGCACGCTCACGCGCGCACAGACCCAAACACACACACACGCACACATTCACATACACACCAGGGACTGTACGTGGTCCCCCTGGTTTCCGGCTGCCGACGGCCGACGGTCGGAAGCCGGGAAGAAAAGAAGTCCCAAGGACATTACCACAGACAGAAACACACACACACACACTCACGCACCCACACGCGCGCACAGACACAAACACACACACACACACACGAGTATTTCCAAACGCAAATAATATAAAACTAACTAATATAATTTAAGGTAGCAAATTATTCTGTTAGATTTCTTAGGAGTAACAGGTTTGCTGTAATTTTTAGGTAGCAGACTAATTGTAATATTAGAATAAATAAATAAAAAAAAAAAAAAATAAAACACTAACACTACTATAATTTATTTACTACACTTTTGTCTATTTATGTACAAGCTGTCGGTACAATATACACGTTCACATAACACAAATTTATATTTACTATCGGACTTTCAAAAGCTTAACTAATTAACTTTACACGATATAATTCATATTCGACATTTAGATATAGACTATCTCTGTACTTCATCAACGGTCTTATATATACTCAGAATTAAATAGATGACTCATACTCCGATATATGCTGGAAAGTTCGAGACTTCTGTAGCATATACACCGGTTACGCCGCTTGTGTGTTTGACGGGTTGCTGAATAGTAGATCGTATCATATGTTTTAGGCAATCTTTTCCTAGTTTCTGTTTGTTGTCTTTGAACACATTAGTTGCTTTTTCTTGTTAAATGTAGCACGACCTTGTGCTAATCTTTGTTTTATATCTTTTGCACTCTTCCCATATTGCGTTATTTGGTGTCCTAGGTAGCAGAAGTCTTTAACCTCTTATAAGTTCTTGTTACCTATTTGTATTCTTTGTTTTTAATTTATTTTCTTCTCCTTTGCATGCTATTACTTTAGTTTCATTTTGTTAGTTTTCATTCCGTATCTCTCTGTTAGAACTGTTTCCATTTGATTAAGAGCTGCTTCTAATACTTCTTTGCTAGATGCTAATACCGCTATATTATCTACAAATCTAAGCATATCAATCTTTTGTTCTTGCATAGTAATTCCAAATGTCTTTCTACATTTGACAGTATTCATTGTCTCTTCTATGTAAAAGTTAAAAATTAATGGGGATAAGGCACATCGCTGTCTCACCCCTGTCCTAATATTTACTTCCTTACGTTCCTGCTCTAATTCTATTACAGCTGTTTGCTCTTTGTATAGGTTAAGGACTATGTACTAGGCCGCCCCTATAATAAGAGGGAGAAGCAGCCGTAAGGGTTAAGTTATTCCGATAGGTAGCGGAGAGTCGAGTTTAGGCGCGCTAGGGTGCGCGTCACGTTATCCTAGCAGGTGTCGAGTGTTTTAGAACTTAGTTTAATTGTGAATTTTGCGTTGAAATTAAATTATAAAGTGACCCGTAAGAGTGTGGCAAAGGATGCTAATGTTTGATGATCAGTTGGATTGTATTTTACAGATAAGTTATAGCGTAGTGTTTGTTCTTTGTTGTTTCTTTAACCGCAGTGTAATTACGGTATATGCTGCGAATTTCTATTTAGTTGTGTTTGTTTTCTATGTAATAATATTGGTTACAAGTCATTAAACTACGTAAATCCATCTACGAGTTATTATTAAATATTCACAGGTTGTAACAGGTAAAACTAAAAAGAATCACGACAATACCGCATGCGAGGGGTGCCGCTAGCCAGGGCCGACATCAAGGGCATCCACTCGTGTCCACGCCTCCGGGAAGGTCTGACCTTTCTGTAGGAGCATAGTGCAACTATCCGTCTATCCCTATAATTCATTCCAATCTTTTTGAGAATTTTGAAGATATTTTTCCATTTTCCCTTTGTATATTTATTATCATTTTACTTTTTTCGAATGCTTTTTTCATATCTACAAACCTTAGATACACGCTTTCTTTTTTTTCTATTGTTTTCTCCATTATCACTCTCAGAGCTAAAATAGCCTACCGTGTTCCCCTGTTTCGCCTAAACCCAAATTGGTCTTCTAGTATTTCTTCAGCTTGCTTTTTCATTCGCCTGTGTACAATTCTAGTTAATATTTTTGACACGTGTGCTGTCAAATTTATTGTTCGAAAGTTTTCACATCTATCCGCGCCTTTCTTTTTTGGTATAGTTACTATGATGCTACGTTTGAAATCTTTGGGTATCTCGCCTGTCTCGTACATATAGCTTACAAGTCGGAAGAGACGTTCTGTTACTGCTTGTCCAGCAGCTTTTAGAGTTTCTGCGCGCACCTTTTCTGTACCAGGCGCCTTTCTATTTTATACTAAAGAGAACAAATGTTTGGTGACCACGCGCAGTGTTTACAAAAAAAGTTGAAACTGTTGAGATACAATGACCAATGAGTTATTTACGCGGACTTAAAATGCTTTGAATGCTATTTAAAATGATTTAAGCAATTTAATTAAACTAGAAAATAACAGATCGTTTCTTGTTTCTATATTGGACGAAAGATTTACTAAAAATTCGAAAACTTATTTAGGTTTGTAAAGAATAAATTTTTAACGAATTTTTTAATTTTTTGCAACTGCCTTAACACGGCTTTTGTTACACACAAAAAATGTTGCAAATTATATACCAAAATGTTATGATTGTAACAAAAAATGACAAAACAGATATACTGATTCTAAGATGTTTAATCTGAATCGTGCCCAGAGTTCTTTCTTCATTTGATTTAAAGCGATGTATATTAAGTTAATGCTTATTTTATAGAAAAATATAATTCTGGATCAATTCGGTATATAGGTTTTCGACATATTAATTGTAATCACCCCAGGAACAAAAGATTAAAACTATTAGCAAAGCTTTCGTACATTTAAAATTGCGTCTAGTTTCAAAGTACTTCCGTATCCTGTAATATTTAGAAAGGTCAAAACAAACGTATAAACACATCAGACCATACACATTCATAAATACCGGCATTTATAATACACATAATGAAGGTTAATTATATCAACAATCAACTAAATAACAACAATTATACATCACGCCATTTATCTAGTTCCTAAAACTAAATAGTTCAAGCCCACCTGACGCACAATCCTTTCCGAATTCTATTAAATAAACAATTTTTTTATCGCTATTATACAATAAAGTGGCGTGATGTTTGCTAATTTGGTAATTTATAACTTAACGAGAATTTGTTTTCTCTTTGTTAGATAACTCCACGTTTGTTGTTAGACAAAGACAATGCGGTAGTACGTTGCAAGTTCGAATAGTAAAGGTGCGCTGGCGCGTACAACTATGTGTAAAAATCCCACCTATCAAACTCATTCCGGCGTTCTAGCCAACTTTGATGTCAGTATTTACCTTACGCGTCGTGAGTGTAGTTATTCGCTGTAGCGTTATCCAGTACATGTGCTTATCGTAAATACGCTTTTCAGGGAGAATTTTTTTCTTGAAAATCTACAAGTATAAGAAGCGTTCCCTGATTATGAATAACATAGTTAAACAAATAAAACGCAGTTTTACTGTAGTTACAGCTTTAATTATAACAGGTAAGTGCGGAATTTCTTTAATCAAGCAATTTTTTCCAATGCCATCTAAGACAACTGCTGTTTATATTTTTATTTCTGGTGGAACTTCTTGTGTGAAGCTGTTACTTACTTAGTTGTTTGTTTATTGCTAGCTTATATTACTACCATGTGTACAATACAGTCTTCAATTCGCAACCTTGATAATAATTTATTCTATTATAAAGGTTTGTTTATTTATTATTATGTTAGTTGAAAAAGTCGCTAATTGATAAAGATAATACAACCAATTAGCTCTGGCAATTTTGTAACACGAGGTTTAATATATTGCGCTTAGCAGAATGTCAGGTATGATTTCTGTAATTTGTGGAAACTTGAACATCTTGTTAAAGTTTTCGAAGTGAAAGGTAGAAAATATGCAAACTCTGCTAGACCAATAACCGATTTTCGTGCTATGCTAATATTTAAAATAAAATAGTGTTTACTTGGGTATTTTGCCCAACTATAAAAGTTGTATAACATGTACAGGAAGCAATCATAACCTTGCATAAATTTTCTTATTCACGTTTTAAGTCTCACAAATGAAATTTACGAAGACCGTACAGGTAGGTTGTTAAAGAGCGATGAGGGAGAGTGCGAGCGGAGAGGAATGTTGTGGAGAGAATTATCTAATATTTACATTTATAATCTATAGTGCCCTATAAAATGGGGCATTAAAAGCCTAAGTAAATACTACGATGTTTGATAACGTACGTCATTTCGAAGCGAAAAGAAATGCGTCTTTTTTTTAGGATTCGAACCCGCTTTCATCGTTATTCAAAGTTTCTTCCGGACAGTACATCTCGGTATGTTCTATCGAATTTCAAAATTAGTCGCTTTCACCGTAAACTGCGTAGCGTAAAACAGGATTCGTTTATTTACATTTAAAGTGAATTCTCTAAAAGAAAATTAATTTGCAGCTAGTAAATGTTTTGTTTTTGCGTTGAACACACATGAAGGAATGCTTGTTTAAACCAACGTTGTTGACACCTCATTTTTTAGCACCGCAAATTTTATCAATAGTTCTATTCGCACCCCCAAAAGTTCTACAGTTCCTGATAGTTCCGCCAAATTAGTTAAAAAAATGGCAAATTGAAAATATAAGGTGCTAGCTTCCCGTAGCACACCAACTTTTCAAAAAATGGTTTTCAAATACAAAATCTTATAGTTCCACAAGAGTTCTACAGTTCCTGATACATTTTACGAATATTTCTGACTTCTAACAATTTTAAAGAATTCCTTAAATTTAACGCCAGCACCGCACCGCACACAAGAGTAAAGTATCAGTTTGCCGCCAGTTCTAGCCAACTTTTTGGTGTTCTATAGTTCTACAATATTTCTAACGACTTATGTGGGTTTTGTCCAGACTTTCGGTCTATAGCTATTATTTACAAATTTTTAAACCTTAGCGCCAGCACCGCACACAAAAGTAAAGGATCAATTTGCCGGCAGTTTCAGGTAAATTTTAGGTGTTTTTTTATATTTCTACAATAGTTCTAACGACCTATGTGGGTTTCATCCAGAGTTTCGGTCTATAGCTATTTTTTTACACATTTTTGAAACTTAGCGCCAGCACCGCACACAAGAGGAAAGTATCAGTTTGCCGCCAGTTCCAGCCAACTTTTTGGTGTTTCTTTATAGTTCTACAACATTTCTAACGACTTATGTGGGTTTCGCCCAGAGTTTCGGTCTATAGCTATTTTTTACACTTTTTGAAACTTAGCTCTAGCACCGCACACAAGAGTAAAGAATTGGTTTGCGTGCAGTTCAAGCCAATTTAAGGTATTCTTTTATTGCTCAACAATAGTTCTAACGACTTATGTGGGTTTCGTCCAGAGTTTCGGTCTATAGCTATTTTTTACACTTTTTGAAACTTAGCGCCAGCACCGCACACAAGAGTAAAGTATCAGTTTGCTGGCAGTTCCAGCCAGCTTTTAGGTGTTCTTTTATAGTTCTACAATAGTTCTACGACCTATGTGGGTTTCATCCAGAGTTTCGGTTTATAGCTATTTTTTACATATTTTTGAAACTTAGCGCCAGCACCGCACACAAGAGTAGAGTATCAGTTTGCCGTCAGTTCCAGTCAACTTTTTGGTGTTCTTCTATAGTTCTACAATAGTTTCAACGATTTATGTGGGTTTCGTCGAGAGTTTCCGTCTATAGCTATTTTTACACATATTTGAAACAGCGCCAGCACCGCACACAATAATAAAGTATCAGTTTACCGGCAGTTCCAGATAACTTTTAGGTGTTCTTCTATAGTTCTACAATAGTTCTAACGATTTATGTGGACTTCGTTCAGAGCTTCCGTCTATAGCTATTTTTTACACATATTTGAAACTTAGCACCATCATCGCACACAAGAATAAAGTATCAGTTTGCCGGCAGTTCCGGCCAAGTTTTTGGTGTTCTTCTATAGTTCTACAATATTTCACGCGACTTATGTGTGTTTTGTCCAGAGTTTCGGTCTATGCTATTATTTACACATTTTTAAACCTTAGCGCCAGCACCGCACACAAAAGTAAAGGATCAATTTGCCGGCAGTTCCAGCCAACTTTTAGGTGTTGTTTTATAGTTCTGCAATAGTTCTAACGACCTATGTGGGTTTCATCCAGAGTTTCGGTCTATAGCTATTTTTTTATACATTTTTGAAACTTAGCGCCAGCACCGCACATAAGAGTAAAGAATCGGTTTGCGTGCAGTTCAATCGAACTTTTTGGTATTCTTATATAGCTAAACAATAGTTCTAGTTCTAGTTCTAGCTATTTTTTTACACATTTTTGTAACTTAGCGCCAGCACCGCACACAAGAGTAAAGTATCAGTTGACTAGAACTGCTGGCAAACTAATACTTTACTCTTGTGTGCGTTGCTGGTGCTGTTTCAAAGATGTGTAAAAAAATAGTGATAGACCGAAATTATGGACGAAACCCACATAAGTCGTTAGAACTATTGTAGAACTATAAAAGAACACCTAAAAGTTGGCTGGAACTGCCGACAAGTTGATCCTTTACTTTTGTGTGCGGTGCTGGTGCTAAGTTTCAAAAATGTGTAAATAATAGCTATAGACCGATACTCTGGACGAAACCCACATAAGAAGAACAGCAAAAAGTTGGTTGGAACTGGCGGCAAACTGATACTTTACTTTTGTGTACCTTGTTGGCGCTAAGTTTTAAAAAATGTGTAAAAAATAACTATAGACCGAAACTCTGGACAAAACCCACATAAGTCGTTACAACTATTGTAGAACTACAGAAAAACACCAAAAAGTTGATTGGAACTGGCGGCAAAGTAATACTTTACTCTTGTGTGCGGTGCTGGCGCTCAGTTTCAAAAATGTGTAAATAATAGCTATAGACCGAAACTCTGGATGAAACCCACATACATCGTTAGAAATATTGTAGAACTACAGAGGAACACCTAAAAGTTGGCTGGAACTGCCGGCAAATTGATCCTTTACTTTTGTGTGCGCTGCTGGCGCTTAGTTTCAAAATATTTGTAAATAATAGCTATAGACCGAAAATCTGGACGAAACCCATATAGGTCGATAGAACTATTGTAGAACTATAGAAAAACTTCTAAAAGTTGGCTGTAACTGCCGGCAAAACTGATACTTTACTCTTGTGTGCGGTGCGGTGCTGGCGTTAAGTTTAATGAATTTTTTAAAAATAGTTAGAAGTCAGAACTATTCCTAAAATGTATCAGTCACTGCAGAACTCTTCTGGAACTTTAAGATTTTGTATTTGAAAACTCTTTTTTGAAAAGTTGCGGTGCTACGGAAAGTTAGCACCTCATATTTTCAATTTGCCATTTTTTTAACTAATTTGGCGGAACTATTGATATAACTTATCAGGAACTGTAGAATTATTGGGGGGTGCAAATAGAACTACTGATAAAATTTGCGGTGCTAAAAAATGAGGTGCCAACTTCACACGCACTCACTAATGCAACCTGCTAAAACACATGTTATTAATGTGTAATCGTTCAGACACAGCTTGAAATATACAAGGTAGCCCATTAGTGCAAAGAAATCGAATATCTCACTTAAATAAAAATTTTAGGATGCGCCGCATTGCATACTTGTAAAATATTTTTAAACATACAGGGTACTTCGATTAATCGTGGCTCTGTACCGATCTGTTTTTAAATTGAACACACCACATTTTGTCACATTTCTTTTGCTTCCTGTAAATGCTCTATGAGAATATTTTTGTTTTTTGTTTTAATTGTAGCGTTGCAAAGTTATATTTTTTTATTAAACTTCGTGATAACATTGTCTGATTTAAAAATGTGTAGGCTTGTTCAGTTTTAAAAGTTTGTGTTAAAATGTGGTACGCAGATTAACAAAGGTCCTTCGTTGCTAAATATACAAATATTTGGTGATTTATTTATACGGGGTATTTGCAACCATGCGTAAACTTTTACAAATTTTGTATAGTGAAAACTTTATTTTAATGGTATACTCTGTATATTATTTTGCAGGTTGGTAAAGCTACCAAGTCTCTTCATTTCATAAGCATGTTACCGAATAAACCAGAATACCGGACGTTCCTGTAAGTACTATGCTAAACGTAATCTTTTGATTGCTAATACGAGTTTTGCAAATTTCCTAAGATAAAATGACTGCTTAATTCAGGAAATACTAGTTTTTAAGGTAACGAGTTTGGTGTTTCCACGAATATTTTGAACTAGAATTAAAAAAAAATTGGGCAAACTAAACTGCAGGACAATTGAAGTGATCCACATATTAACTTTGTTATAAAAACCATATATTGGTAAATTATTGAAGGATAACGTATGATTTATTATTAGTGGATCACTTGAATTGTCCTGCAGTTTAGTCTGCCCAATTTTTTTTAAATTCTAGTTCAAAGAATTCTTGGAAAAACTAGTATTTTCTGAATTAAGCAGTCATTTCGCATTTATCTCAGGAAACTTGCAAAACTTCTATCAGCAATCTGAAGTTTGAGATTGGCCTAGTCTTTACGAGAATGTCCAGAATTCGTGTTTGTCCGGTAACATCAATACCATTGACCTCTAAAACTGGTAGTTTTGAGAAATTGACAATTTTGTTGAAAAATTTGAGTTTTTCTTAAATAAGATGTAATTTTTATAAACATTATGTTATTATTTTTAAGTTTGCTAATGATACCAGTTCTAAACGGACCTGCTCCTTGTAGAAGTTCTAGAATACTAGAACGGGTAGTGGATGTATGGGATGAATGAGGTGATATAGATATGCTAATTATAGGGAAGGACCAATTGCTTTTTGTAGCAATACCGATGGCAGTGGAGCGGTTATGTAATAACTAAAACAACTACAACAAACTACTTAAAGAAGGGTATAAATACCTTAAAGCCTGTGCCGCTCGGGGCAATAAAAGTCACACACAAAAGGGTTAACGAACAACCAAGAACACGCACGTTCGGGTGATGGTGTCGCTTCCAAAAGCTCTCATACAACCCTCTTCGGTAACGGTTCGAGTACGACTGTCACTTCACGCACTGCCGGCATAAAATGTTTCACTAAAACTGTAGGGTACCCGCACTAATAGTATTTATTGTCACCAATACCAATAAATGTTCGATGATGACGTAACATACCGCCCACCAAATTCATAGAATTTTGAAAAGGAGGGAAGTAGGTTGGGTGAAGGAAATCACATGGGATTTGATCTTGCTAGGAAAACAGGTAACGAAAAATAGGGTGGTACACTACAGCGAGCGATATTACCAACTATGCTAAAATAAAAATATATATGTAAATAAGCAAATATTTAGAAATAATATACTACTATAACTGTAAGAAATGTGTATATACATCTAAACATAGAATAAAATTAAAATACCGGTAGCGGCGCTAGTTTGACCAAAGGTCGTTTTACTGTGCCATGTGCAGTTTTGATCTCCGCGACACGTATAATACCGTCCGCACCGGGAAAAGTATTAATAATACGACCAAACTTCCATTGAAGTGGAGAAAGCTGGTCGTCCTTGATGAGGACAATAGAGTCCTTTTCAACTTGTCGGACACCTACCTCAGAGTGCCATTTAACCTTCTGATTCAGAGTATGTAAGTACTCATGGCTCCAGCGAGCCCAAAAATCTTGATGGAGTTTTTGCAGGAGTTTCCACCTGCTCTTTAAGGATAAAACGTTGGTTGAATGGTCCTCATCTGGTGGTGCAGAAAGAGGTTCCATAGTTAGGAAATGACCTGGTGTTAAGCAACGCAAGTCATTTGGATCCGAACTCAAAGCGCAGAGTGGCCTTGAATTTAGAACAGATTCAATTTGAGTAAGAACTGTGTAAAGTTCCTCAAAGGTAAGTTTTTGTTCGCCGATTACGCGAACTAGGTGTGTCTTTACCGACTTAACACCGCTTTCCCACAAGCCACCGAAGTGAGGGGCGCTAGGTGGATTAAACGACCACTTTATCTTTTCTGAGGTTACTGCACTATGCAGATAACTCGTAAGCTGATGATAGGCACCTACAAAATTAGTTCCGCAGTCACTAAATATTTGAGAACAGCGTCCTCGACGTGCTATAAATCGTCGCAAACCGGCAAGAAACGCGTCTGCCGACAAATCCGAAACAAGTTCAATATGTGCTGCCTTAGTGGCAAAACAAACAAAAATGCAAATATAGGCCTTAAGAGTTTTAGAGCCTCGTAGGCGGCTAGCCTTTATAAAAAGAGGGCCAGCAAAATCAACACCAACAATACTGAACGGTTTGATTTGGGTAATACGTGCTGCCGGTAGGTCTCCCATAGGAGGAGTTACCAGGACCGGTTTGGTACGAAAACATCTATGACATGATGATAAATAATTTCTGATTGAATTTTTAATAGAAAGGATCCAGAAATTCTATTGGATAAGATACGCTGTGGTATTAACACCGGGATGGCAATACCTTTCATGAGTTGACCGAATGATAAGTTCGGTTAATCGGTGCCGCTGAGGCAATAACGCAGGAAACTTTTCGAAATAGGAAAGCGAAGAATGTGTCAAACGCCCACCTACTCTTAAGATATTTTCTGGATCAACAAATGGAGAAAGTTTTCGCAAGCTTTTAGGTAATTTACGGTTTGCCTTGATCGAAGATATTTTCTTTGAAAATGTAACATTTTGTACATGCCGAACGATAATCATGAGAGCATTGTGTAATTCAATGTCTGTTAAGGGACCCGTATGACGTTGAGCCATGGGTTTAGAAAATCTATAAATGTAAGCCACGATGCCTTGGATTTTATATAACGATGAAAAACGACTTAGTAAAATGTCAATGACGTTTGGATCTGTTTAAGCGACAAATGTTAGGATCTTCTTTCCGTAGTTACCTCAGCAATTGAGGTTGACAATGTTGGTTGAGGCGGCCACGAGTCACTAGGGTAGTGAAGCCATTCAGGCCCCGCCCACCATAGCGAACATGAAATAACCGCGCTTGGCATTAATCCCGAGATGCAGGATCAGCCTGATTATGCGAAGATTTAATATAAAACCATCGACTAGGTGCAATGATTTCTTGAATGTGGCTAACACGGTTTGCCACAAAAGTTTTCCAACGAAAAGGTGGAGAACGTATCCAAGTGAGAGCGACCGTAGAATCACTCCACGCTGAAACATCGGAGATGTCAATCAAGCCTTGATAAGACCGAATGGTAAAAGAAAGTAAATCGGTTAATAAAACGGCGGCACATAATTCCAAACGTGGAATTGAAATGCGCTTAATTGGAGCTACTTTTGTTTTAGCGGTTACAAATTGTACAGTTATTTCTCCAGTAGTTTGATTTATGAACTGGAAATACACTACCGCTGCATACCCTACCTCGCTAGCATCGCAAAACCCATGCAAATGACAAGTAAAAGGATCCGAAGGGGGTAACTTTAATGAGGATAATAACGGCAACTCTTCTTGATACTGCTGCCATTGAGACGAAATGTCTGCTGGTGGGATGTCATCCCAATTTAAACCTAACATCCACAGATGCTGGATTAGGCGTTTCGCAAAAAGTGTTAGTGGGGCTAAAAATCCTAATGGATCATATATTCTGGCAACTTGCGCAAGTATGTTTCGCTTTGTACATATTGGGTTTAATGGTTTAACCCGAAATGAGAAAATATCTTCTGTAGGTGACCATTGAAGACCTAATATTTTTATTGATTCGTCAGAATCGAAATCGAGAGAAGTATATTGGCAAAAATCTGACAGAATGCCTTCCAAAATAGAAACTGAATTAGAACTCCATTTTCGAAGTTCAAAACCAGCCAAATGTAAAAGTTGGATAAGTTGATCTTTAATTTCTCGGGCCGATTGTATAGAATCTCCACCAGCGACGAAATCGTCAATATATAGATTTGACCGTATAGCCTCAGCGGCTAACGGAAACCTTTTGCCTTCGTCAATGGCTAATTGCTGAAGGGTTTTTTAATGAAAGATAAGGCGATGATTTAATACCATAGGTCACTGTATTAAGCTGATAAGTCTGAATGGGTTCTTCTGCGGAGAACCGCCACACAATTAATTGAAACCTTCGATGTTCTTCGGTAACCAAAATTTGTCGATACATTTGGCGAACATCACAAGTAAAAACGAAACGATGAGAGCGAAATTTAAGTAAAATTGACGAAATGTCATTTTGGAGACTAGGTCCAGCCAATTGAGTGTCATTAAGTGACACGTTGCTTTTAGCCTTTGCAGAGGCGTCAAAAACCACACGAATTTTAGAAGTATGACCTTCCTCTTTAAACACAGGGTGATGGGGTAAAAAATAATTATTGTTCCCAACGGGCGGAGAATCGAGTAATGCCATATGACCCGCATCAAGATAGTCCTGCATGAAATTGTTGTATTGGGCGTGTAGCTCCGGTTGAGCATGCAATTTGCGCTCCAACGAAAATAGTCTTTTTAGCCATCTCAAAGCAATTATCAAAAACGGGCAAAGTATCGTTGAACGGTAACGCAACAATAAAACGACCGCTAGGGTCACGAGAAAACGTGTTTTCAAAATCAAATCTGCCTTTTCTTCTTCTGGAGAAGTATAAGGCTTGATGGCAACTCTTCTATCTCCCAAAACCGCCTTAGGGTCTGGTCGATAGGATCTTCTACAGAAATAAAAATGCTTGGACAGTATCAGACTGCAAGCTTTTGTGGGACCAATAATAGTCCAACCAAAATTGTATTTATGGCGGCAGGCTGAAGAAATTTGCCATGTATAACACCGCCATTGATGATGAACGGATAAACATCTCCTCCAAGGAGCATGTCAATAGTTCCTGGAGAGTTCCAGGTCGGGTCTGCAAAGTGCAGGCCGCATAAGTGTTCCCAATTATTAGGAACTTCAACGCTGGGTAATTTGCCAGATATTGACGAAAGCACAAAAGTTGTGACTTCTAGAGATTTTTCAGAGTCTAACATAGAGCGAATGGTGCAGCTGACGGCACCCCTATTGACTGCTGAAGTTGTCTGTCCAAGTCCATAAATCGGAACTTGAGAACGTATGCGTGGAAGCCAAAGTTTGCTCACGCAATCGTCTCGAATAATGCTAGCTTGAGAGCCAGGCTCTAAGAGTACCCTGATCGGTTTGTATCTACCAGACCGGTCTTGAATTTCCACAACAGCAGTGGAGAGTAAGACAGTAACCCCATGATTTGAATTCGTCTGTGAAGACAAAACATTTGCCGGAATAGGAGAGGCTGACTGCGTCCTATTGGCATTTTTATGCATGTGTGTAGCAGTCGGTTCAGCTAAACGGCTAGAAGCAGGTTGCGCTTCAAAATGTAGCAAGGTATGATGCGGCTTGGCGCAAGTTCGACAGGAATTATATGATTTGCATTGCATGGACGCACGGTCTGTTCGTAAGCAATTTAAACAAAGGCGTAAGCGTTTGACAATGTCGAAACGTTCCGTCGGAGTTTTCTTTAGAAACGATTGACATCTGTAAATTAAGTGATTGCCCTTGCAAGAAGGACAAAGGTGCGAAAATGAATTCTTTGAGTCACTGGAGCTACTTGGTGTATCCAGTGAAACTAGGTTAGAAGAAACTTTTGGTTTAAATTGAAACGCTGAGGATTTCTTAGGCACTGATGTGTGAGATGTATGGGCAGTCGTCGAATAAGAAACAGGTGCGGTTGAAGAAAAGGTTTCCAACGCTGCACATTGTTGAGTTAAAAAATATCTCAACTCATCGAAATTAGGTATTTGCTTCGGATCCGATTGGAGTTCAAAGCGTTTTCTAGTAAACGGATCAAGTTTTTCTAAAAGAAAATCGACTAGAATAAAGTTCCAATGTTCAGTGGGAAACTTTAAGTTAGTTAGAACAGCAAGGTTCTCTGAAAAACAATCAATAAGTGCCCTAAGTTTCTTAGGGTCTTCTGATTTTAAAGGTGGAAAGTCTTTCATAGCCTTCCAATGCAAAGTTGCTAATAAACGCGGATTGCTAAATCGCTCACGCAAGGCATTATATGAAATGATAAAATTATCTCCCGAAATGGGTACCGATTTAATGATTTTCAAAGACTCCCCGCTACAGCAATTGATAAGGTAATTTAATTTTTCGATATTGGACAGCGACGCATTATTATAAACCAGACTGTCAAATAAATCGATAAAAGATGAGAATTCCGTTACCTCATTATTAAAATGTGGGAACTTTAACGGTAACAATTTTGATCCCGTGCTGCTTGGAGCATTTTCCGTAATTTGTGCCCGCATTTCTTGCATCGTTTCAAGATGCAGCAGTATGCAATAATAAGCGGAATTCACTTCCTTCCGTAAAGCGTTGTAATTCAATAATTCTACCTCGTCACAGGACGCTAAGACATCAACTAAAACCCTGTTAAAATTGGAGTAAATGTCATTGACTCCCCTTGTTTGAATATGGAACAACGTTTTTAAACTTGAATTACTTTGTATAGCGTTGCCAAGTTCCAACATTTCCATAATGCGTATTTTCAGTAATTCGAGCTATGCTACATGTGTTTTCTTCGGAGCCATAGTGACTGTTATTCTGAAAGACCTACAATAAATGCTGTAAAACGGTAACTGCTCAGATGTGCGCTGAGAAATATTAAAATATTATGAGTTGTTCAAGGCACGAAAAATGTAAAATAGCGCGTAAATCGATAAATCACGTTTATGACTATTAGCCTGCAATGGGTCTTAAGCAAAAACGTGGAAAACCTAACGGGTTGTTAAACAAAGCGTTACGATAAAATTTACAGTTTACGGTTACGGTAGGCCTTTACATCAAAGCTCACAGGAACATGATGCAGCTTTACAACTTTATTACCCTGCAAATGTGTTCAATATTTTACTGCATACCGACTGAAGGGTTGTATGTGATACAAAACGTGCAATGGCTTTTACACAAAGCAAATCCCTTATTTGAGAAGTATAAAGCGAATTATAATTTTCAGGTTGCTGTGTGTTTTATATCCCGCTAAAATAAATTTAAGACTGAAAACTAACAAATTTGATGCTAAAGTATTTGTTTGTAACTAAACGCTTGTAGGTTTAATTACAGCGAAGTCGCTTATTTTAGTTTAAAGACAGTATAAATAATATTTACACATTTTAACCCGCTACATATGGGCTTTAAGCACAAATTTAAAAGCTAAAATAATTAATTAAAAAGCTCGCTGGAATGCAAAGTTTAGGACATGTGTATAAACCATAGAACTAGAGAAATTCGGATCGAATTAGGACCAATGGATGTATGGGATGAATGAGGTGATATAGATATGCTAATTATAGGGAAGGACCAATTGCTTTTTGTAGCAATACCGATGGCAGTGGAGCGCTTATGTAATAACTAAAACAACTACAACAAACTACTTAAGGAAGGGTATAAATACCTTAAAGCCTGTGCCGCTGTGGGCAATAAAAGTCACATACAAAAGGGTTTAACGGACAACCAAGAACACGCACGTTCGGGTGATGGTGTCGCTTCAAAAAGCTCTCATACCACTGTCTTCTGCAACGGTTCGAGTACGACTCACTTTACGCACTCCCACTGTCGGCATAAATGTTTCACTAAAACTGTAGGATACCCGCACTAATAGTATTTATTGTCACCAATACCAATAAATGTTCGATGATGACGTAACAGGTAGAAAGACTTGCGTGTTTTAGTGAGCTAAAGAGCCAAATTATATGTTTAACCAAATTAGTGGGTTCTTTAGTGAGGAGCCGAACTAAGACAGGTCGCCGGAAAAGGACAACAGCTCATTTGGTACTTAGAGTAGCAGACACCTTGAGGGTCGGTATGGCATTCTACTGCGATGTAGAAGGCAACGAGAAACCACCACATCACCTCTCAAGTACACGTCGTATTTCTTTTAATGATGGTATTCTCTAGGATAAAAGATTCCGGAGTTAAAATAGTCCCCCATTCAAATTTTCGGGAGGAAACTACTCCGGAGGATGTGATTGGCAAGTTTAAAAGAAGAACCGGAAATATTTTGCGAATCGGAGCGTGGAATGTTAGAGGAATCAAGCAAGTAGGTACGCTAGAGAATTTGAAAATTTAATCGGATAGAATAGACATAGTAGAATTAGCGAGATGTGGGAGATTTTTGAAACAGAGACTTTAGGGTAATTCAGACAGGATCGGAGGAAGAAACTGCCGGGGTGGGGTAGTTAATGCGGTAGGTAGGACAATGTGTGGAAATCTACTTACAAGAAAACGAATAAATACTTACTCCTACTTAGACTAGAATCTAAACCGGTAAATACGGTAATAATATCAGCTTACATGCTAATCTCTAGCTACAGTGATGAAGGGATAGAAGCGATCTTCAAAGATATCGAAGACACTAAGATTCGTAGAAGGGCATGGACATTTAATAATTTCAGTAGATTTTAATGTAGTGGTAGGTGGAGGGTAGGGAAGAAGCGGTAGTAGGTTTATTTGACTGAGAAACGAGAAATGCAAAAGAAAATAAGCTTGTATAATTTTGCGACAAAGACAATTTAACCATCACAAATACATTTTTCAAAATCATGCTAGAAGACGATACACGTGAAGATGCAAGGAGACATATGGAGAAGGTACTACATTGGCCAGGAAATGATGTTTGTTTTTACCTGGAAATTTTGAATTTTGTCTAACCGTTACTGTTCCAAGCACGGTAGGGATCTTTAACGTGCGTGACTACACAAACACACATACACGCGCGCACACACACACACACACACACACACACACACACACATACACATGCACACACACGCACGGGATCTACATTTTACATCTCATTCAAACGACGATATGATTTTGGGAAAAAGCCCGCCTAACATTTTTCAAGCGAAGCGTGTCGGGAATCGAACCCGAGACCTTGAACTTAGTAGCCACACGCATACCAACTAAGCTTGAGCCGTCAATTGTTGAAAGACAACGGAAACATTTATGACACTAAGGAATTAGACGCAGATTGGAATAACATTACATCCAGCTTAGAGATGGCGGCCAGAGATATTCTGGGGAATAAACAAAAAGAAATAGGAAACCATAGGTGGCAAAGTATATTCTGATTTTAACAGAAGATAAACAAAAATATAGAAACAGACCAAACGAAGCATGGAAGTAAAAATACAAAGCCATAGAATGGAAAAGTATTCGCAAATGCAAGAAAGTTAAAGAACAATAGATTAATGAAAAATGCAAAGAAGGAGACAGATGAAGCACATAAACTGTTTAGAATGAATTGTAGAGATATAAAAAGGTAAAGCAAAAACATAGAGGATTATGAGGAGACGTCGTTATAGAAAATGTAGAGGAAGTGGATAGATACAGAAAACCCTTTCGTAGTTGATGATTCTGATTTTTTCTAGTTAAATTCTTGGATAATTGATCACACCTTTTTAACATCGAAAAAATTACCAGAATGATAATGCATCTGTTCCAAAACAAATTATTTTAATCAAATAAAAAAGAACAAAATCTCGCTACATAATAGTGATGTTTTTGAATGATTGTCAGATCTGGTAGTCACGTACACATTTAATAAAGAACTGAAATTTTAAGTAATCCTAATGTAATTCTTATTTCATCACTAGTAAAGCATAATCTTGTATACACTTTTCGTAAGCTTCAAATATAACAAAATTTAAAGAATGAGTTTTCGTTTACAAAAATATATATAGTCATGAAAAATTAATAAAATTAAGCGAAATTACGATATTCTACTAAAAAATCTTATGCACTGAAACTATAAGAATTTTGTGGTTGGTAATTTGACTAAGTGTGGAGAAGAGAGTTGTTAAATAAATCCAGTTGGATACAGTAAAAGTAATAGACTCGTCCTTAACTACTGATCGCCGACTGCTGCCCTTGCGTTGGTTGTGATCTGGTTTCAGCTCGTCTCCTGTGGTTCAATTGCAGATATAAAATTCAACGAACCCGAGATTGACTTCTGGAACTTATTGACCGGAGAGTATTTTTCGATCTGAAGGTCTTTGTTGACCTGAAGGTATTTTCATTATTGGTCTGTAGGTTTTTGCGCTAAAACGAATATAAAGCCATAGAATGGAAAATTATTCGCAAATGCAAGAAAGTTAAAGAACAATATATTTATGAAAAATGGAAAGAAGGAGACAGATGAAGCACACAAACTGTTTAGAATGAATTATAGAGATATAAAAAGCTAAAGCAAAAGTATAAGAGGAATACGAGGAGACATCATTATAGAAAATGTAGAGAAATTGGATAGATAGTAAGAATATATAAGGGGTTTATATTCAGGACCGGCACTAGAAGCACTAAAACAGGAAACAGACATTGATAAGGATGACTTCGGATACCCTATACTTAAAGTCGAGTTTGAAGTAACTTTCAAGAGCCTGGCGGGTACCGATGAAGTGAAGCAGAAATAGTAAAAGCTGGTGGACAAATAGTAACAGAACGTCTTTTCCAACTTGTCAGCTATATGTATGAGACAGGCGAGATACTCAAAGATTTCAAACGTAACACTATACTCACTATACCAAAAAAGATAGGTGCGGATAGTTGTGAAAATTTTCGAACAATAAGTATTGTAGTCAGTACACATCACATCATCATCATTAGATCTTTTGTCCTAGTGCTGGTTAGGCGCGTATCTCCATTGCTTTCTATTCTGAGCTTACATATACATTTCCCTGAAATTCGCACTGCTTACATCTTTCACTATGTGTGTCCAAGAATCTAATGTAGGTCTACATTTACCTCTCTTTTTTACTTTTTCTGCTTCTAATATATCTCGCACTATTCTCCCATGCCTTAGAACGTGTCCAATAATTCTATGTTCCTACTTTTTCAACAGATATCTTTCATCCACCACTATTTTTAGAACCTTGTTGTTCTTAACTTTGGCTGTCCATAATATCATCATGGTGCATCTGTAGTATCACATTTCAAAGGCTCCTATTTTTTATCTTTTTCTTGTCTGTGTCTCGTACTGTCATGTTTCACGGTCGTAGTGCTGTACTCCACACATGTGCATTCTACAATTTTCGAAACACTCGAAAAGATTGAAATGAGTTATAGGCATAGCAGGATAGTACATAGCTTATACAAAGAGCAAACAGCTGTAATAGAATTAGAGAAGGAACGTAGAGAAGTAAATATTAGAAAAGGACGAAACAAGGATGTGCGATTTCCCCATTAATCTTTAACTTGTATATCGAAGAGGCAATGAATACTGTCAAAAGCAGAAAGACATTTGGAATTATTATGCAGGGACAAAGGATTAATATGCTCAGATTCGTAGACGATACAACGGTACTAGCATCTACCAAAGATGAATTAGAAGCAGCTCTTATTGAAATGGAAACAGTACTAACAGAGAGATACGGTATGAAAATGAACAAAAATAAAACTAAAGTACTAGTATGTAAAGAAGTAGAAAATAAGTCAAAAGCAAGAATACAAATAGGAAAACCAAAATTTACAAGAGGTTAAAGATCTCTTCTGGCTAGGATGTTAAATAGCGCAATATGGGAAAAGTGAAAAAGATATAAAACACAGTTTAGCACAAGACTGTGCTGAATTGAACAAGAAAAAGAAACTACTCTGTTCGAAAACAACAAACATGGAAACAAGGAAAAGACTATTGAAAGTATGTGTATGGGGTTCAGCACTGTACGGCTGTGAAACATGGATAGTAGGAGAAGCGGACAAGAAAAAGATTGAAGGCTTTGAAATGTGGTGCTATAGACATATGATGAAGATATCATGAACAAACAAAGTTAAGAACAAAGAGGTATTGGAAATGGTAGGGGAAGAAAGAAATATGTGACAAGCAGTAAAAAATAAGAGAGATAGAATGAAAGGCCACATACTAGGTAGAGCATGAGGGAATAGTGCGAATATATTAGAAGCAGAGATAGGAAAAAAGAGAAGTAGACACAGTTAGTAATAGATGTAGGCTGTGGGAGTTTTAGGGAAATATGTAGGTTAGCTTAGAAAGGGGAAACAATGGAGGAATGTTTCTAACCAGTTCCAAGTCTGAAAACCTAATAAAGATGCCATGCCAATGATATAGTATCACATTTGAAATTGAACCAGAAAAGAAAACAAGTTTTATAAAAAAATTAACAAATTGAAATAATTTTAAATAAATGAATACAATAAAGCTGTATGCAAAAAATAGGAAATAGGAATTTTATCAAATGTTCAAACTGAACACCATTTACTTATAAGCAGTAATACACGCGATAATGGAATGGTCTGCAAACATTTCTCAACATATTCACGTCGACATTTTGGAAAACGTCTGCTAATCATTGCTTCATATCTTCTTTCATCGCTGCAGGTGTTTTGTATACTTGATTTTTAACATAACTCCATAAGAAGTAGTCAACTTTTGATAACTCTGGGGAATGGGGTGACCATTTCACAGGTCCTCTTCTACCTATTCATTTCTCAGGAAATTAATTATTTAATAATGTATTTACCTGCAAGACGTTATGAACTGGCGCTCCGTCGTGTAGTTACCATATTTTCTGTTTGATTGAAGTATTTTGTTTCGCAGAAAATTCAAATAAATTATTCTAGCTACAATGCCATCAAAGAAATACAACCCTATAATATAATTTTTATTAAACCGCCCCGAACATTTAAAAACCACTTTCTCTGATTAAACGTTCATACATAATGTGATAGGTGGGTACTATAATAATGAGGCGGCTCCGTGGATCACATAGGTTCGCGTATGACTGCTGGTCCCAAGGTCCTAGATTCGATTCCCGATACGAACCTCTCGAACAATGTTAGGCTAACATTTTTTACAAAAATACGCCTTCGTTCGGATGAGGTAAAATGTAGGTCCCATGGATGTGTTGTCGCGCACGTTAAAGATCTCTACCTTGCCTCGAACAGCAAGAGCTTGGCAAAATAAAAAGTTTTCCAGGTAAAAAACCCGCTTTCTGGCCAATGTAGTATCTTCGGGTAAAGCATTAGAAAGTCAAATGTAGTGATTACTTGGGAGGTAATATGATTTTTCTGTTGCCTTCCACATCGCAGTAGTGCGTCTTAAAATGCCACACCGACCCTTATGGTCTCTGCCAGTCTAAGTTTCGAAAGAGCCTGCCTTATTCAGGTTCCTCGCTAAAGAGCTCACTAATTTGGCACTTTAGCTCACTGAAATACGCAAACCATTCTACCCGTTCTATTATTCTACAACTTCTTCAAGGTGCAGGTCCGTTTAGAATGGAACACTGCACGTACCGTACTGAAACTTTGGATTTAAATTAACTAAAGATGGAAGTTAATTTTTAGTACTGACATTTGATTAGTGGCGTCCTCTATATCCCAGTATGCAAAACATAAAAGACATCCTTCGTATCTAGTGCTACCCTATCCAGCTCTTATAGATCTATTGTCAATTACTTTTGTTGTTTGTCATCATCATTAGGTCTTCATTCTTTCCTATTCTGAACTAACCTATACATTTCCCTGAAATTTGCACAGTCTGCATCTACCACTATCTGATCTAGGTCTACATCTACCTTCTTTTTCCTATCTCTGCTTATAATATATCTTGTACTATTCCCCAAAAATGCCTTAGAACGTATTCTGCCCTTCTATTTCTCCTATTTTTTTCACAGATACCTTTATTCCCCTACTATTTCTATAACCTATTTGTTATTAACTTTGTCTGTTCATGCTATCATCCTCATACATCGGAAGCACAGCATTCCAAAAGGTTGCTACTGTTTTTCTGTCTGCTTTTCCTACTGCCCGTATTTCATAGGCATACTGTGCTGTGCTCCACACATATGCTGTCAACAATTTTCTTCTTGTTTCTGTTTGTTGTCTTTGATCATAAACGCTGTTCTTTCTTGTTAGATGCAGTTCGGTCCCTTTCTATTGTTTTACAATTATATACCCTATTTCTCCGACATTCAGTGGTTGGGGGAGGGGGGGAATCTGTGACTACTATGCCCAAGGTTCCGGACGGTCCGCTTGAAAAATGTTAGATCATTTTTCACAAAAATACGCCCTCATTCGGATGAGAGGTAAAATGGAGGTCCCGGGTGTGAGTGTTGTCGTGCACGTTAAAGGTCCTTACCTTGCTTGGAACAGCAAGGGTTCGGTAAAATTCCAAATTTTCCAGGTAAAAAAACAACTTGCTTCCTGGCCAATGTAGTACCTTCGGGTGGAACATTGGAAAATCAAATGTAAGGTTGTGGGGGGGTAAGCAGCATGTGGTTGCCAAGTTCCCCCAGCGCTTGCTGTTGTATGTCAAAATTATTTGTGATTACGATTGCCTATTCCCAAAAATTGCATGCTATTTGTTCTTCCACAAATAATCTTATTTATTAGAAAAAATATTTATTCCACTACTACCAAAGGATAGAAGATTATCCTGCGCTAAAAATATGATGATTTGTATAGTACGTAGAATACTAACTTTGTCTAAAGAACATACTACAACCTAACCTTAAAAATAAAAAAAAAAGCCGGTTATGTGGCAGTTCTGTAACATATTGTTAATAAATAGCTTTCAGGAAATAAAATTTAATAAATTTTATGTAAAGGTTTGTGACTGGGACGTTTTAAAGTGAAAGTTTGTAGATAACATGCAAATTTTTTTAGACCTGTAACCAATTCTCAGGCAATACTAATATCTATAATATAAACAATTTTTGTTTCGTGGCAAATTGGATTATTTAGTGACTTTAAAAATATTACGCACATACGGCATGAAACAGCCCTTGATTATACGACCTTGCATAAATCTTCAAACAAACATCGTTTACAAACAATTTCCGATAACCGAAATTTACAAGGACCAAACAGATAACATGTGAAAGAGAGAGAAATCCGTATCAAAATTATCTAATGTTTACTATTATAATCTACACTACGCTAAAAATTGAGCAATAAAAAGATAATTAAATACTAGAACGTTTGACGTACCTTTATCTAGTCTACGTAGGTCATTTGGAAATGAAGATGGTTTTCAGATTCCAACTCGCTTTTGTAGGTTAATTCAATTTTCTTTGGTTGGTTTGATAAAATTGCTCTTTTATTTCAAAACGAGTATCGTGTACTGGGGTTAGTTTGAGCAATTTTATTTACGTAATAAGGAAAACTTTGGAAAACAAAATTAATTTAGAGCTGGTAAATATTTCATTATTACGTTGAAAATACATGAAGGAATGAATATGCGTGGTGTACTATTGTTTAAACGAGTGTTTAACAACCCTTTTCTAGATCATTGCCCTATTTCCATATAAATTCGTCCTTTCAATAAAATAACGTTAAAACACACGTTACTAACGTTTAATCAGTTGTTCGTGGGGGTTCTATTTTTGCTGATTAAAAATGCTTTATTAGAATTTTAAGACTTCCGAAAATAAATATAAATCAAGTTTATTTTTAAATAAAAGTGAAGGGAATTGTTTCGACAAATATATCCTCATTAAGAATTAAATATTTAAGAGCAATATTAATCTACATAACGCCTTGGCTTAAGTTAGATAGAAACCGGATGTATAAAGAGGAAAATTAATCTTAAACGGACAAATATGTTTAATTCTGATATGCACGATATTTCAATAAATTTTTAGTTTTGTTAAAGAAAATTCAGGTCGTATGTTTAAGAACTACAAAATCATAGTTTTATTTCTGCATAATACATATTGGAACGTAACTAGGGTGTATAAATTTGTTCAAAACCACAAAATCGTAAACAAAATATCTATTATAGTAAAGTTTCATAGCAGGGTCATGTCATTTTAAGGAAGCTTTTGAAATAAAGAAGCAAAAACCATGGAATTATTAATAGACATGTTCCATACCATAAGTATCCCAAATATAGAACAGCCGTTTTTAAATTTTAGTAACACGAAATATATTTAATATTACATAGTTACAATACCATGTAAACTTCAGACAATTTCATAAGTGGATATTGCTAAAAAACCCAGATGCTTAGTTAGTGAAAATCGTGAATATCCAGTTACAGATAATTGTTTTTAATGTATTTATTCAGATTAATGAGAAAATGAAATAGTCATGGGCACGTGATCTTTGCATGGGGCGCCTAATTCATGTGGGATAGGAATGCTATACAATGATTAACCCCCAGGAAACGTATTAATAGCAGAAAAGAAATGACAGATGCTAGACCGTCGACGGAAAACCATGAATTAAAAAATTATTTGCAAACGACATACAAAAAAAGCCCATGTGAGGTTTATTGTTAAACGTTTGTCGAATACGCCCTTCAATAGGAATTACTTACTACACTAGTATATTTGGACGGTTTCGTTCCAAGCAATAACAATGTGGAGATAAGCACCCGATGCAAACTAATTTACTCTTGGCTCCGTGGAACTCTTCAGCCACCTGAAGGCGTAACGGTGTCGTAGCTTTGTAGAAATTGTGGTTTATTGTTTTTGTTGACGAAATGATGCCGTACTAAAATAAATTTAGGCGATACAATAAACTGAAATATGTTGTTTTTGTGTACACATATAGTGTATTTTTGTAAAAAGAACTCCATTTCACTGGAAGTTAACGTACTTAGAATTCTCAGGAATACTCGTTATTTAGGGGATTCTCACTAAACTACACTAGACTAGAAGAGTTGGCGCTCATTAACTTGACAGTGTCCAAAGCTTTGCTAGGTAAGTGTTATTGGTAACATAGTTCAAAATTGCACCTAGATAATTATTACTGTTTTCAGTTTCTGTTCAATTTTTTTTGTTGTCTTTCTATAGGTACCCACTTCCACCCCACTGCAGTTTACCAGTGCGCCCTTATTTTGTTACGGAATTTGATTTTTCAATGCTCCACTCGAAGGTACTAAATTAGTCAGGCAGCCAGCTTCTTTTACGTGGAATTTTGAGTTTTTTAAACCCCTGCTGTTCCAAGGGAGGTTGGGATCTTTAACGTGCGTGACAACACACACACACACACACACACACACACACACACACACACGGGACCTACATTGTACCGCCCATCTGAACGAGGCTGTATTTTTGTGAAAAATGCTCGCCTAACATTTTTAAAACGGTCCGTGTTGAGAATCGAATTTGGGACCTTGGGATTAGTAGTCACATGCGAATCTATCTAACCTACGGAGCCGCATAACCTACTACTAACCGCTTCCTTAGAGAACACATCACCTACATTTTTCAAAGTCTCCCGACAATACTAACCTATCTTACCTTGATTGTTCATCCTTGGTCCTCCCCTGAAAAGGATGGTTTTTAACCGACGTTTGTTGGTCACTTGAGGGACTAGATAGGTTTTTTTTTCTATTTCGTGACAACATTTATCTCTTCAACATAATTTTTCACTTCCAAAACATTTTTCTTCAACTTCTTAAGTTTCAATTTCACCGTGTCCTTCCCCAGATAAATTTTAGTGTTTGACATTGGGATCGGGATCCATCGAAGGTCATGGTAGTAGTTCGGCTTATCGCCATTGCAACAGTTCTTCCTGTTAGAGGTACCGGGGGTACTTAATGCTAAATCTGTCAGTAGGATTTTAATTGGGGAGGGAATTTTTTATTACGATCGGGAAGATATAGAAAGAACGAGATAGAGGAGTAGGGACTGGGGTCGATTTACGAATGTACTTTCTATACGGTTGTGTAATCGTAAATTAAGCCCAGACTGTTAGGATATTACTTGACTGGGGATGAATGTTCCATTTCTCAGGTAGTAGTACTCGAGCAGTTTGAATGAAGCGCCTGACCACCGCGATTATTCTATTCCCTTGAGGAATAGAGAAGTCTGCTTCATGACCTTTCACCTTCAGCGGCACTTGCAGTGTTTTCCTTAAGTCTAAGAACTAAGGTTTCCTTTCTTTTTACTTTTTTACTTTTGACGAAGGACCATTGATGTAGGAAAGAGGCTAAACTAACATCAGGTATGTTAGGGTAGTAGATATTTGGAAAACATCTCCTGTCTAAGGGGGTATAACGCCTTGGCGTTACGTTAAATAGGAATCGGATCCAAAAAAGGAAATTTATCCTAAATTGACAAATTAATATTGGTTAAACTAACGTCAGGGAGGTTAGGTAGTAGATTTTTAGAAAAAATATTTTTTGTAAGGAAGGTGTAACACCTTGGCGTTGCGTTAAATACAAACCGGCTGCATAAAGAGGAAAATTAATCTTAAACGGACAAATTAATATCGATGTACCCTGTATAATTTTGATTTCATAAATATTAGTGTTCATAATGCATAACATTTCAATGAAGTTTTAGTTCTATTAAAAGAAATTCAGGTCATAAATTAAAAATCCTGAAACCATAGTTTTATTTCTGTGTAATACATATTGGAACCTAGCTCGGGTGTATGAATTATTTTAAAACCACAAAAGGTCGAACAAAACGTTTATAATAGTAAATTTTTATAGCGGGGTCATTTCACTTTAAGGAAGGTTTTAAAAAAAAGAGAAAGGACCGTAGAATTAGTAATAGGCATGTTCCATACCATAATTAACGCAAATATAAGACAACTTTTAACAAAGTTTGGAAACATGAAATAAAAAAATGTTATATATTTACAAAAGTAAACCTCAGCCCATATAAAGTATATTCATACAATGTAGTCATTACTTAAAAAACTCTGACGCTTAGTTAGTGGAACTCACCAATATCAAGTTACAGATAATTAATTATATTTTTTATTACAAACTAAAAATTATTTCAATGTATATTCAGTTTAATGAGAAAATGAAATGGTCATGGACACGTGATTTTGGCATGGGATCATATGAGTTCACGTCTATTTCACGTGGGATAGGAATGCTATACAATGGCATAACTCACACCAACGAAGAGTAGAAAAGAAATGACTGACGCTAGACCGTGGTTGGAAAAACATGAATTAATTATTTATTTCTGAGGGTGATCGTGAAAGGAGCGTCGAGTACACCCCTTTGATTAGTAATTAACAAACTGGTGTTAACGTTGTGAGATGCCGCGGATTTTTTACAGAGGTGGCTCCCTGGCTTAATTGGTTTGCGTGTTGACTACTAAGCTCAAGTTTCCGGGTTAGATTTCTGACACGAACTGCTTGAAAAATGTTAGGAAGCATTTTCACAAAAATCCGCCCTCGTTCGGTTGAGAGGTAAAATATAGGTTTCGTGTGTGGGTGTTATCACGCATGTTAGATTCTTCCCTTGTTTGAAACAGCAAAGATTCGGCAAGATTCAAAGATTCCAGGTTAATAAAGAACTCGCTTCTTGGCCAATGTAGTGCATTCGGGTGGAGTATTAGAAAATCAAATGTATGGAATTTTCCACAAAAACCATAACACTAATATATTTGGACGGTTTAGTTCCAAGCAATAACAATGTGGAGACGAGCTCGCGATGGCATAGTAATTTACCCTTGGCTCCATGGAATTCTGTAGCTGCCCGAAGGCGTTACTATAAGTCATAGCTCATTAGAAATGCGTGCGTTTATTTTTTTTTTGTTAATGATGTTTATGCATGACGGTTCATTAATAATATTGATAAAGTGCCCGGATTGAGTTCACAATAGGAATGGAACTTTAATTTTCATATTTTGGGATTCCGCCTTGCTGGGTCTGAAACTTATTTTTAGTTTACTTTCGATTTGTTAAAATCAAGTAGGCTTTTACAGATGAGCAAAAATCCGTTCTTTGTCAATTTCGTTTCAGGTAAAGTATCTTTTCCGTTCATAGAACGCCGAAGTGTCACTAAGAAAAGTTGTTCAGAATGAAAAGTTATGGCGTTATGCAAATTTTAAGAATGATCGGTAGAGATTGATAATAGAAGTAGAAAATAGGAGAAACATATTTTTTTATTATTTACGATTACATTATATAAATCTTAGATGAGAAAACAGGGTGATTACTAACTGCAATTACTCTATTTGGCTTCCTTCAAGATCGGCACATTTTTCTATCCTAACTCTAAAATTGTCGTATACTTTCGTTATGGTCATTGGGTTAATTTCATCTATAGCGTTACTAATTTTTTGTTTTAATAATTTACCAGTCTCAAATTTTCAATTAAAACTTGCACTGTCCAATTTTATATCAATAACAACTGAACACTACTCTTTAACTAATGGTGGACATGGTATAACTTTATCAATATTAATTAATCAAGCGCCATGCATAAACATCATTAACAAAAAAAAGTAAACATACGTATTTCTAATGAGCTATGACTTATAGTAACGCCTTCAGGTGGCTAAAGAGTTCCATGGAGCCAAGAGTAAATTAGTGTGCCATCGGGTGCTTGTCCCCAAATTGCTTGGAACCAAACCGTCCAAATACATTAGTGTTGCAGTTTTTGTCAAAAATTCCCTTCATTTGGTTTTCTAATGCTCCACCCGAATGTAATACATTGGCCAAGAAGCGAGTTCTTTATTAACCTGGAAATTTCGAATCTTGCTGAATCTTTGCTGTTTCAAGCAAGGTAGGAATCTAACATGCGTGACAACATCCACACACGGAACCTATATTTTACCTCTCATCCAAACGAGGGTGTATTTTTGTGAAAAATGCTTGCCTAACATTTTTCAAGCAGTCTGTGTCAGGAATCTAACCCGGGACTTTGAGGTTAGTAGTCAACACGCGAACCAACTAAGCCACGGAGTCGGCTTTGTAGAAAATCCGCGGCATCTCACAACGTTAACACCAGTTTGTTAATTGCTAATCAAAGGGATGTACTCGACGCTCCTTTCACGATCACCCTCACATAGTCTTTTGTTTACAGCTCGCAAATAAATAATTAATTCATGTTTTTCTATCCACGGTCTAGCGTCAGTCATTTCTTTCCTACTCTTCATCGGTGGAAGTTATGCCATTGTATATCATTCCTATCCTACGTGAATCAGGCGTGAAATCATATGGTCCTATGTCAAAATTACGTGCCCATGACCATTTCATTTTTTCATTAAGCTGAATATATACATTGAAAACATTTTTACTTTGTAATAAATAATATAATTAATTATCTGTAACTTGATATTGGTGAGTTCCACTAACTAAGCGTTAGAGTTTTTTAAGTAATAACTGCGTTGCATGAATATACTTTATATGTTCTGACGTTTACTATTGTAACTATATAACATTTTTTATTTCATGTTCTTAAAATTTGTTAAAAGTTGTCCCGTCCCATATTTGAGTTAATTATGGTATGAAACATGTCTATTAGTAATTCTACGGTTCTTTCTCTTTTATTTTAAAACCTTCCTTAAAGTGACATGACCCCCGTTATAGAAATTTACTATTATAAACATTTTGTTCGCCCTTTTGTGGTTTTTAAATAATTTATGGAGCCGAGCTACGTTCCCATATGTATTACACAGGAATAAAACTATCATTATACCTATTGTGAATTCAATCAATATATATGTTACTCAGGTAACTGGACATGCATGTAGCGCACTAGTAATAGATATTAAAAAATATTAAAGGAGGATTAACAATCATTCATAGCCCCTTTTATAGTTAATCCTTCATTGTAACTTGGCTTTTAGAAGTTTGTTCATTTTTATTTTCTTTTTGTCGAAAAGAAACTAATCTGTTTGTTATATTTTTATTTGAAGGTTTTGTAATTATATTTTTATCTTGTTTCAATCTTTTGGCGGGTATTTCTATTTCCGTAGACAGTAAATCAATCGAATTAACTATAACTACACTTGCAAGTTTAGAGATTAGATTAACTTGCTCATAGGAATATCCTTTCTTACATTGGCAGCAGTTTTTAAAGTATTTAGTTCAATAAATACTCCCTGTATGTTTGTTGTGGTTTGTTTAGTATTCTTCTTAATCATCTTTGGGAATTAAACCACTCATGTTTTTTAAAATTATCTTTATTTACGTTTCGATCCATGACCTAGAATCGTTGTCAAAATTATTTTGTTTGTTTAATTCCCAAAGAAGATTAAGAAGAATATTTAGTTCAACTTCTTTTTTCAAATCAGATAATTTTTTGTTGTGAATTGTTTTTATTAATGTTTTAATGCTGTGGCTATTATTTTCTACAGTTCCTTTCTTACATCGGCAGCAATTTTTAAAGTATTTAGTTCAACTTCTTTTTTCAAATCAGATAATTTTCTTTTTGTCAATTGTTTTCATAAATGTTTTAATGTTGTGGCTAGTATCTTCTACAGTTTCATTATTTGGTCGAGGTAGATCTATTTTATTGTCACTGTTTATTATATAAAAATGATTATTTGCATAAAGTTGTTCGAATGTCAAAATCTATACAGGTACAGCTACAAGAATGTATGCAAATATTGCAGAGAGTACATTTTATTTGGCAGCATACTTTATGGTAAACGTTCCATTATTTGTTAAATTTTTAATAATGCTTTCAACAAATGCATCTAATTCTAATTTATAGTGAGTAGCATTTATAGCAGCCCGGTGTCTTGCTTGTATTTTATTATGATAATCTGTAGTTTTCCCTTTAGTAATTTTATTTAGTCGTTCTATCGTCTTATCCTTAATAAATTTTAATAACATATGTATGCTTTTGTCAAGCCTTTTCATTCTTTTACCATCGAAATGAAAATATTTTAACGACATATGCATACTTTCTAAATGCATGTTAGTTTTAATGCTGTACTGTTTTCGATCAGCCTAAGACATTGGATTTTAATATTAAAATAATTATTTATAAAGTAAGTTTTAAATTTAGTTAATGATGGATCATTTACATACTTTAAATATTTGTCAAACTCAGTTTCAAAATTATTTTTGTCTAATATATATTGAATGTATTTCAAAATTTTGTGAACCATTTGTCGTTGATTTTTGTTTGTTAGTTTTCCTAAATTGTTCCTTCAGCAACGGTCAACATACCACGCACAAAGAAGCTGATTTTGGACAGATTACATTATTTTGCACCAAGCATCGTAGAATGCAGGTGCAATGTCACCCACAAATACCCTCACTTTTATTTCTGTGGCCTTTTTTATCGTAGAAAAAGGATTTCGTAAATGTAGGTATCTTTATCATATTCATCATTAACCATAAATGTGGTCATCTCAAAATTAAGGGTTCAACCTATGTGTACTGTCTATACAAATGATATTATTTGAAAACATGCTCGTCTGTGTTTCTGTTATTAAAATAATACAGAAATCTTTTTTTCCAAATTATACTCAGCACACATTTCTCACCTTGTGTTTTATAAAACATAACAGAATTTAATTCACTCTTTGAACATTCTGATACAAAAAGTTGCATGGTCTTGATGTCTGCACCCTTCATTGATGTTAATGTTATACATTGCTTTTATATTATGTATATCTTTTCGCAGCAATAGATCG
Organism: Platerodrilus igneus; assembly: GCA_036346225.1. Classification (NCBI taxonomy): domain Eukaryota; kingdom Metazoa; phylum Arthropoda; class Insecta; order Coleoptera; family Lycidae; genus Platerodrilus; species Platerodrilus igneus. The sequence continues at coordinate 746,984 of JARFIW010001121.1, forward strand.
ACTATTTAATTTGTCCTCGACTATTGAGGTGTTCAATATACTATTATTTCAAAAAAATAATATAAAGTAGCAGAAATATAAAGTAAGGTATCTTACTTGGAAACAGATACTCCTGAAATCAATTTAGATGCTATAGATTCTCGATCAAGTTTGTGGATCGAAGATGTTGCACGTCTATTGCATGTCTATAAAGCTGACAAAAATAACGTACCCTGCAATTGTTAATTTGCATTCCTCTTAACTATTATTTGACTAGTGCAAAATTAATTTTATACTACCCTGGCTCTTGCTACTTGTTTTTGTAATTGACTTTCGCGTGGGTACTTTCCCTACAAAAAACCTGATCAGTGTAATATATAAATAAGCCAGAAGTAGGGTTATATGGCTTAATAGAAAAAGAGCACAATTCTAAGTGAATAGTGGCTTTTTAAACACTACAAGCAAAATAAAAAATAATTGCATTAATGTATATTAACGCAATCAAGAGCTTGAAGTGAAATATTAATGCCATCTTCATAAATTTTTAGTTTTTAAATAAAAATTTCCAATATCAAGACCAAAAGAACGATCGCCAACAAGCAAAGTAAATTGCATCTATTGAATACGTAACCAAAAATAGAAATATGTATTTTTTATGGTTTTTATGAAAATCTGTTTAAGTTACCGACTAGTATTATAGGTTGTTTAAAACCAGTAAAATCTGTGTACCAACTTACGTGAAAGTTTGCTCTAAGACTAAACATTTCTGAAACTTACCAAAATCTATTGCAATAGAAGTACAAAGTTTGTACGTCAACCTTTGTCAACGTCGATTTTAAATAATAATTAATGTCAGTGTTGCTCTGTTCCTCTTTAAACCATATCTGAAATTCTATAAAATAATATTATTATATATTAAATGTCGTATATACATACTGTACATACCTTTCATAGATGAAAATTCTATTTCCTGTGCTGAAGACATCTGGGCACTATGAATTTCACAAAGATGTTCCCTTAAGGGCTGGCTATCAGCAAAGGAACTGTCACAATTCTATTCTTCATCAATAAAATTTTTATGATATTTTCAGGTTCGTTATTGTATCCTGTAATACTACTTTTTAAATTATGTACTTCACGTCGGTGTCTATTCAAAACACTTTGCGTTGTAAAAATTTTCTCACATAAAACATAATGTTATCCGGCTAGGTTCTACGCGACTAAATATTGTGGAAGTTTTTAGGAAAACAATTAGGTTTGATTTTTATTCGTCAGTTTCGGATGCATTAGAACATATATACAGCAATTACAATCTAAGAAATAACATATATACAAGGGTGAAATATATACAAAGGTCTACAAGGTGTTGTTCGTTTTGCGTCGGTCCGCGGCGTCTCGATACGCCTTCCTCACAGAGAACCTCCTGGGGGGTCTCCCGGGTGGACGAGTGTTGGTTCTACGCTGTTGTACGGGATCCTGTCTATGTCCAAAAAGATGGCTTGCCATTCCACGGGTGATGGCGGTAGCAGTGACACTGCTCGTGCTGGGAAAGGCGGTCGCTGTAGGAACTGGCGGAGTAGGTGTCGGTTTCGTAATCGCTGTCGTCGTTGTTCGTTCCCTCTTTGCTGTTGCTGCAGGTGCTGCTCTCCGCGTCGTTGGTGTCCTCCTCTGTTCTTCTCTATCGTGGCATCGCCCATGAAGCGCCGTGGCGTCGGTGTCGGACGACTTTGGGCTAGGGAATGCGCCAAAGCGTCGGCGCCGTCCGGTTGCCTCAGGCTTAGAGAAGAGCCGAGGTCTTCTTTGATGATACCCCAGGCTAGGAAAAGCGCCAGGGTCTTCTGCTGGTTCCGAAGGCTAGGAGAAGCGCTAAGGTCTCGACGGTTTCTCCAATAGGCTAGGAGAAGCGCTATATGATTGAGCCCGATGAGAGTCTGGTCAAAATGCAGCTTGTTTTATACTTATTCTTCAGGAGTCGGGGCGACCTGCAGCCAATCAGGGTGCTCGATTTTGTATTGGGGTTGTGGTCATCGCAAAAGGGGCGAGCCGTGTTAAGGTATATTTGCAGGAGTTGTGACCGCGCGCCTCTCTGATAAAGATGTACATTGTCACGAATGAAGGTCGGTGACATCCCTCCCCCATCCTCGAAGGGTATCTTATGGGAGATGGAGTGTATATGCTGTTGGCAGCTGGCGGTGGTCGCTGTGGGGTTAGTCGAAGGTCGTCTATATGAATTTTGGTTTTTATTCCTCCTTCAATCTGCACCCAATAGTTTGCGGGGCCGGCTTATCTGAGGATGGTGGGCGGGCCTGTTCATTTTTCTTCGAACCTGGATCTAGTGGTTGGGTGTGCTGTGGTCTTTACTTGATCGCCGACTGTTAGTTGAATTGACTCTGCTTCTCCGTCGGTGTATTTCTTTTTAAATCTTAGCTCTTTAGCGTGTTTTCTGCGAATGCGTTGCTGGCGAGCTTTCCCTTGGTTATTTGCTGGAGCTCCGGTCCCAGTCTCCGGGTCTTGACATCTCGTAACTCAAGAGAGCTTGGCTCGGCGTGGTCCCCGTGGCGGCGTTTTTGCGTATCCTTAAGGCGAACAGGATGTCTGGAATGGCGGTGTTCCATAACTCGGGTGGGCGACATGTAGCGAAACTCTTAACATCTTTTTTAGTTCTTGATTCCGTCTATTGATGGGATTGGCTCGGGTGTGCCATATCGATGTGGTCCAGTGATGAACGTTTCAATGACGTAATGCCCTGTCAAATTGGTTTGAATGGCCTCCCGTTGTCGGACAGTACGGCCTTTGGGTAACCAAATCGTTGGAACACTTCCTTCTCTAGGCATTCGATGATCGTGGCAGCGGTAGTTTCGATTACTGGGAAAGCTTCCATCCATCGACTGAAAAGATCTGTGGCGACTACGATCGCTCTGCAGTCTTGCCTGGTTGGTACATAGGGGTCCATGACGTCGATCGAGATCACTTCCCATGGATTGGCGGGCTTGTGTCGCCGTAGGGGAGCTTGATGTTGCAACGCCCCTCTTTTTGTAGCAGAGCAGACCCAGCATTGTCGCACGTAAGCCCTAACTGCGCCGCCTACCTTGGGCCAGAAGTATCGTTCCCTCACTGCCCCGTAAGTTTCGTCGCCGCCGGGGTGTCCAGCAAGTGTGGGGTCGTGGAATGCGTAGAGGACGTCATTTTGTATTGCGGGTGGTGCTAATAGGCGATTTCGGATGGTTCCTCTTCGGTATAGGTATCCGTCTTCTACGATGTAGTCGCGTAGAATTTCTTCTTCTCGTGGTGTTTGGGGTCCGTTGGCGTTGTTTCCCACGTATTGATCAACCGGCCAATGGCAGCGTTGTCTCTTTGGGTGGTTTTCACTTGGTCGGCGAGTTCGGCAAGTTGTATGTTATCTACTTGTATTCCACTGGTGTGTTCGGGCGGTAGCATACGGTTCTTGTCGGTGGAGTCCTCGGGAATTTTGTTATTGTTGGATGGCGTGAAAGGTGATCAGGCAGCTCGTTACGTGTTCCCGGACAGTGTTCAATATCGAAGTTAAATTCTTGTAGCAGCAGAGCCCATCGGGTAAACTTGGATTTAGCATCCTTGGTGCGATCTAGCCATAGTAGTGCTCGACTGTCGGTACGGAGAATAAAGCGTTGAACTTCCACGTACGGGCGGTATTTCTTAATAGCCCATATGACGGCTAGGCATTCCTGCTCGTTGATGTGGTTGGTCTCGGTTTCGTTGAGCTTAGCGCTCGCGTAGCCAATGATGTGCTTGTTACCATCGACCTCTTGATATAGAACGGCGGCGACACCAAGGCTGCTGGCGTGTGTTTGCAAGACAAACTGCTTGTTAAAATCGGGTCGGTGGAGTTGCAAGTCCTGTTGGATGGCAGTTTGTATGTTTTGGAATGCGGTTTCGGCTTCGTTGGTCCACTGGTAGCGTCGTGTAATGTGTAGCAGGCCTGTGAGAGGAGCTTGGACCTCGGCATAGCGTGGAATGTAGTTCCTTAACCAGTTGCACAGTCCAAGAGAGGAACGTAGCTGACGGCGGGTTTTTGGTCGTTCGGCTTCCTTGATTTTTTCGATATGTCGTGGTAGAGGACGATTGCCTTCAGTGGAGATTATGTGGCCCAAGTATTCTAGAGTGTTGACTCCGAAGGTGCACTTGTCGAGGGCTAGGTGTAGCATGTGTTACTGAAGTCTCTCGAATATCAGACGTATGTGCATTAGGTGCTCTTCCCAATTGCGTGATCCTCCAGGTAAACGATAACGTTTTTTCAGAGATATCCAGGTAGCACCTCTTGGGTCATTAGTTTTTGGAAGCTGGTTAGCGCGTTTTTGAGACCAAACGGCATTACTTTAAATTGGTAACAGGCGCCATCTGGAGTGGTGTAGGCGGTGTAGTGTTTGGCGGTCCTTTCCATAGGTATTTGCCAGATTTCAAGTCGATGGTAGAGAATACTGATGCTGCTCTCAGATCTTGTAGGGTTTCATGTATGACTGGTAGAAGCGAGCTCTCATCTTTGGTGACCGCATTAAACTTGCGATTGTCCACGCAGAACCTGGCTCGTCCATCTTTCTTCTCGATTATAACTATTGGGGAACTGTAGCTGGATGTGCTGGGTTCGATGATTTCCTGTGCCAGCATATGCTCTACTTCGATTACGATGAATTCCTTCTTGGCAAGAGAATATCTATACGGCGGTGTGCGGAAGGGAGTGTGGGTTGTGGTTCGGATAGTGTGTTGGGGACTGGCGGTGGTGGTATTGTGACTGCGTTCGCTAAGGATGGTTTGGAATTCTTGCAGGATGTCTTGGAATTCGGGTTTTAGGGGTGGTGGAAATTGATGTTTTGGTGTGGCGATTGGATGGTAGTGGGTGATGTCGTTATTTATTCGTTTCCAGTGCATCGTGCGTCGTTGGTGGATCTCAAAATGGATACATCCTCGTGTTTTGGAATTCGGGTTTTAGGGGTGGTGGGAATTGATGTTTTCGTGTGGTGATTGGTTGGTTGTGGGTGATGTCGTTATTTACTCGTTCCCAGTGCATCGTGCGTCGTTGGTGGATCTCAAAATGGATACATCCTCGATCATAATCCAACATGGCCTTGTGCCTTGCGAGCCATGGCTGTCCCAGAATGACTTCTTCTACGAGGTCGGCCACTACCATGAATTTCTCGGTGTTGGTGGTTTGCCCAATGTGAAATGGAATGACTACAATGCGTAGCACGTCCATCTGTTGTCCGTTCCCTGCTAGTTGTGCGGCTGTTTGGATTTTCTGGATTAAGTCCCTTTGGACACTTGATCCCTCCTGATCAGGCAGCAGGAGGCCCTGGTGTCGAGCAATGCTTGTGGTGATTTCTTGTCTACCTGTAGCTGAATACTGGGCATTTAGACCCTGGCGTATGTTGCGTTTATTATGTTTGTTGCGGCCGAACGGTGTGGTGGAGTGGTTTGGCCGCTGGTCCGTTTCCCGACCTCCTGGCGGGGCAATTTCGGTGCCAGTGTCGTTGGGGACAGAAGTGGCATCGTGGAAGTTGATCTTCGGTCCTCCGGTCGTTCGGCAGTCTAGGATTTGTTGGTCTGTTGGTGACTGCTGTGCGTGGCATCTCTTGGTGCTCAAGAACGCCGCGACTGCCTGTGTGGTTGTTTGTTTTATGCCGAACTATTCGGCGGTTAGTTTGGCCTTGATGACTGGGCTGTCGTACTCGTCTAGGAACAGCTTCCTAAACTGGTGGTAATCAGGATGAAACGCTTCGTAAGTGGCCCACCATGTAGCTGCAGATTCCCGTAGCTGCGCTGTCGTGGTAGATAGGTCGGCCTTTCTTTCCATCTTCTGGAGGAACCCGGGCGGGCCCTCTAGTGGTGTGCTCAAGAAAGTTGGTCTCTCAGCGTCCGCTGTCGTGATGCGATATTGATATGTATTGTCTGACGTTTTAGAAAGGAAGATTATAATTGTGAAGATTTTAATTGTAATATAAATCAGTTAGGGAGTGACAGAGAAAACTAAGGATGGATTTAGGCTAAAGATAAAATAAATTACTTAGACCAGGGAAGACGAATTTATTGAGCAGGCAAAATAGCTGGATTTACTATTAAAATATTTGGCGAATGCTTAGAAACTTGAATCTATTTTAAAATTAGTTAGCTAGCTTTGATAGTTTTAGGTCGACCCTTCAGGTCGCACCGGTAAGCAGAGCTGGCGGCTGCTATCCGGTATTACGGATCCCCCCCTTTCACTTTTGCTTGTGTCTTGTTGATCGGGCGCGCTCCAAAATCAACGCTAGGGATACCATCATTTAAACCCTATTTCTAGTTTTTGTTTCAGTTTGTTAGATGTTTATTTAGGATGAATTAATTTTGAAGCTAGATTTAATTTGAAGCACGTTTATATGTTTCGCGTTTAAACCCAATATAGTACCTTCGGGTGGAGCATTGGGGACGTGGGCGCAAGTATAGTGGCCCTTATTCACATTATAATGTCTGTGGTGATGCAATGTAGGTCCTCCACTAGCATCTTAACGGAGGTCGTTAGTTGATAGGAAGCTCCGTGGCGTTGTTGGTATGTGTGTGACTACTACGGCCAAGGTCCCGGATTCGAATCCTGACACGGTCCGCTTGAAAATGTTAGGCGAGCATTTTTCACAATAATACACCCTCGCTCGGATGAGAGGTAAAATGGAGGTCCCGTGTGTGAGTGTTGTCACGCACGTTAAAGATCCCTACCTTGCTTGGAACAGCAAGGGTTTGGCAAAATTCCTAATTTTTCAGGTAAAAAAACTCGCTTCCTGGCCAATGTAGTACCTTCGGGTGGAGCATTGGAAAATCACATGTAAGGTCGTTATTTGAGGTTGGGCGCCACTAGATTGTTTCAGTTCGAGAACTATTGGTGGTCTTGTGCCGATCCCTTGATCTGGTGGATGTTGTTCGGTGACGTGTTGCATCTCGGCAGGCTGGTTTGTGTTATTGGTCTGGCTCCGTATCTCGGGCATGTTGTCCTGGGTCCGTTACTGGCTCTTGCCCTTAATTGTCTTCTTCTGAAGGCTCCTGACGTTGGGCGACACTTGTTATCCGGCTGGGTTTTCCGCGATTAAATATTGTGCAACAGTTTTTTAGTAAAACAATTAGGTTTGATTTTTATTCGTCAGTTTCGGATGCATTAGAACATATATACAGCAATTACAATCTAAGAAATAACATATATACAAGGGTGAAATATATACAAAGGTCTACAAGGTGTTGTTCGTTTTGCGTCGGTCTGCAGAGTCCTCACAGCGAACCTCCTGGGGGTCGTCCGGGTGGACGAGCGTTGGTTCTACGCTGTTGTACGGGATCCTGTCGATGTTCAAAAGGATGGCTTGCCACTCCATAGGTGATGGCGGTAGCGGTGACACTGGTCGTGGTGGGAAAGGCGGTCGCTGTAGGAACTGGCGAAGTAGGTGTCGGTCTCGTAATCGCTGTCGTTGTTGTTCGTTCCCTCCTTGCTGTTGCCGCAGGTGCTGCTCTCGGCGACGTTGGTATTGTCCTCTGTTCTTCTCTGTAGTAGCGCCGCCATGAAGCTCCGTGGCGTCGGTGTCGAACGGATTTGGACTAGGGAAAGCGCCAAGGCGTTGGCGCCGTCGATCTGCCTCGGGCTCAGAGAAGAGCCGAGGTTTTCTTCGATGATGCCCCGGATTAGGAGAAGCGCCAGGGTTTTCTGGTGGTTCCTCAGGCTAGGAGATTCGCTAAGGTCTCGACTGTTTCTCCACTAGGCTAGGAGAAGCGCTAGATGATTGAGTCTAGTGACGGTCTGGTCGAAATGCAGCTTGTTTTAGGCTTAATTCTTGAGGATGGTGGTGCGACCTGCAGCCAATCAGCGCGCTCGATTTTGTGTTGGGGTTGTGGTCGTCGCAAAAAGTGCGAACCGTGTTAAGGTATATACACAGGTGTTGTGACCGCGCACCCCCCTTATAAAGATGTACATTGTCACGAGACAAGATCGGTGACAATAATAAACTGCCATTGATTAGCAATATGTAATACACAGACTACATAAGCTAATGTAATAACAAAGCGAATACTTAATAAATAAAACATACATAACCTCACTTTTTAACTATTTGGCAAATAGCAACGTTGGCACTTGTTAGGATATCTAGTCGCTTCTATTAAAATTTCGTGGTTGCGAGCCTGGAAAAGCCATAATTGTTGATGCAGCGGAAGTCCGATCACTGTTACGGACGATAACCATCGCCAACTTGTCGACGATTTCATTCAAAATAACGGGCGAATAACTCAAGGACGTATCGCGAAACGCGGATCAGAGAGGAATATCCAGGGAACGTGTCGGCATAATTATGGAATAATTACGAGACCGTAAAATCTGTGCACGCTAAGTATCACGCCTTCTCACAGACGAGAACAAACAGCGTCGATTGGAATGCTATGAGCAACTTTTGCAGCGCTACCGTGACGAAGTAGACGACTTCCTATTGAATATTCTAACGGGGGACGAGTCAAGGGCCCATCTTTACTACATGAAAGAGTGCTGAATATCGACATCCGGAATCTTCTCGGACGAAAAAGTTCAAAACACAACCATCCGCAAAAAACCTCTTTTAACTACGTTTTGGAATGCTCACCGAGTTTATTTAACCGATTATCTGGAATAAGGAGTAACGGTAAATTCTTTTAAGTACATAGAAATTCTAAACCATCTCCGACGTCGACGTCGGGTTAGATGCAGGTTGTGGCTTGCAACATGACAACGCTCGTCAACACATCTTGCGCGCAACCGAAGAAGCACTGCGAAACCTGAAGTTTGAACCGATTCCTCACCCTCCTTATTCCCCGATCTCGCGGCTGGCGATTTAATTTTTTTCCTCTCATCAAGAGAGAACGCAAGGGTAATCATTACACTTCGCCGTTATCGCGTCTGAATTCGAGAGACGGCAGAAGAATTCTTCAGTTACGCGTTGAAAAAAATGTGTTAGACTTAACGGTGACTAAGTTGAAAAATAAATATATGATTTTGACCCTAAAGAATTGTACTTGGATTTAGTTTTTGCTCGATTTTGCTATTTGTTTTTGTTCGTGTTCTACAAGTATACGTGCGTCACTTTTCAGCATACTCTCGTAAATTTAATTATTTATATGAGTTCTCGAAAATCTGTTGTTGAACAATGAATCGATCGAGATTTACTTGTTTTTTTCCAAAAATATCGGGGTACAAATTCTCTCAATTTAGTAAATTATTTCATAAGCCTGAAAAGGTACAACAAATAATTTTAAAAACAATTTGAGTTTCTTTGGGTGATCAATTTTTATTCAATTAAGTTTTTCATGCTGCTTTTATTTACGTTTGATTAAATTATAATTCCAATAGAAAACGTATTGCGGCGCTAATGTAAACAGTAACGATAGTATTGAATGCCGACAAAAACTGTTTTTATTTGCATTTTTTCTACATAAAATGAAAGTTCGTAAAGAAACGTTATCCACCAATAACGCAATAGCGACATTTTAAAAAATTACTCGTAACCCAATTCTATATCATTTTAATACTGCCTTTTCCTGATAGAAATTTCAATTTCCACAATTTTCACCCTACGTTTAACCTCAACAAGGTCTCTAGATTAACTTGAGCTTTCGGCAACTTCAATAGCAAAATGTACATCAATTTCTACCGTGTATAGCACACTCAAGCTGCCCCAAGGGCTTTCGTTGTTGCTCTATAATATTAGAGTTCGTTAAGGGAGAAATACATTATCAAATTTATGAGCCGCGGTACTACTGTATACCTATTCTATTATTAAATCCGCATAAGCTTCCTATAATATTATTAAAACGACCTTAAAGGTTCGATATAGGCAAATGCATGCAGAGATTGCATAAACGAAACATTGCGTGACCGCTGTACTCAAATATGTATTACATCAAAATTGTGTTAGTTAATTTGGAAGTCATTGTGTGCACCAATTTAGCTAAAATGGAAGTTCTTGGTTCTTATACAAATTTAATAAGCTATAAAGGTTTGGGATAGTTCGGGGAAGACCTTAATACGTTTGTCGAGTTATTATTAGTTAACTATAATAATAAATAAAAAATGAGTTTAAGAAGATAAACCCTACTACGCATTAACAATTTAGAAACAACATTACGTTACAACACTTTGCATTCTGCAGGTGCCATTACGTATGAGAAAATAGAAGCGTTACTTAGTTACGATTTGTCAGATTTGCGAGCATTACAATACCGCTAAACTTTAAGAAGGAGCGTGGCGAAAGCGAATAGATTTAAATATAGTTTGCAAAGTATCGCCAGTTAAAAGATGCATTTAAAATTGTATATTATAAAATTATCACAATAACAAAGTATATAAAGGTTGCTCAAATACCTGGAAATAAGGTAAGTACTTACAAGAAGTCGAAATACTAGTTCATGGATGTACTGAAAGAAACCAAGGCAGACAGGGCGTCAATGTCTGCGATTGTAAACAATTTTTATTGCACACAGTAACTGCTTCCTGTCTCGGCTGTATGCACTTAGTCACTCTTTGATATAGATTTATCCAAACACATACGCCCCACTAATTTTTGTTCGTAATGACAGAAAATACCGCCCACTAAATTCATAGAACTTTGAAAAATGAGAATATTATTCGGGATTTCACCTTGCAATAAAAATACGAGCATCGAAGTAGAGAGGCAAAATACAATAAGCCGATTTATAAAATACAACACAAATGTTAATGATATAATTTTTTATTAACTTTATTAACTTTTATTAACTTTTTATTAACGGTATAATTATTCAACAACAAATCACTTAAACTATAACCTTAATCTATATCTAAACCTAACAACTCTGTCTTCAGAAAATTGGCGTTTTTTTTTGACTCGGTGGTGCTTCGTGCACTTGTACCACCTCGATCTTGTCAGTGTCCTTTATCGCAGCGCTGGTCGTTATATGTTGGACGTTTATGTCCCTGTCAGTCCGGCTGTATCCGTCTCGCGTTCCGCCTCCAGTAGTACGGCCGTCATACGCGTTATCGCCGTGCTGGTACCTATTTTGTTCCTTGTACTCGTTTCCCCGGTATTCTCTGTTGACATGCTGTCGTCTATTTCCGTCGTGTCCCCAATGATTACGATGTCCGTTGTTGAATCCTTCCTGTCTGTAGCTTGATCTGTGCTCGTTGTGGTATGCATGTCGTCGGTGTTCGTCATTATACCCCCGATTCTGTTCCCAGTAAGCTCCACGCGTCTTTGTCTCTAGCGCCGTCGCCAAGTCAAAATTCCTCATTACCCCTAGAAATTCTAGTAGGGTTTTTATATTTTGTACCACAACCACCTTTGTCCCCTCTGGTTCCATATGTCCCGCAAGTAGTAATACTATGTCGTCCTCTCTCAATTTCGGTGTCAGATGTTGTGCCTGGTTATACTTGTCTATAGCGTATTCTTCGCGTGACCCGTTTATTTTGCTGTAATGTCCTGTGATTAAGTTCGTCCTTATGTTCGTTTGGTGCGTGTTACTCCAAAATTGTTCAATGAACAGTCGTCTGAATTCCGCGTATGTGTCGTACTGTTTTCGTATGATGTTGTGCCATTTTTCCGCGTTGCCCGTCAAAGTCGCCCCAACTATTTGTAACTTCGTCCGTTCGTTTTCTGTCTCCACAATTTTGTCTAATCTGTCCAAAAACCCCATCGGTTGTTCTGTCCGTCGTCCTTCAAATTTCGGTAGCGCGTCTCGGTTTAGTTTAATTTGCTGTCCGTAGTCTAGTCCTCCGCGTCTCCTTTCTAGGTCGTCTAACTTGTCTTGTATCTGTCTAACTTCGTCGCCGACCCTGTTCTCTAATATTGTCACGTTGTCTTTAAGTTTTGCGTCCAGTTGTGTCCTAGCGTTAACATTTTCGTGTTGTAGTGTTTCCAGCGTCTGTCCTAAATTCCTGTAGTTGGTCGTATGCTTCTTGTCACATGTTTGTATCTCACCGTTCAAATTTGTAAATCCGCTGATCATGGTCTCCTCAACTGCTTCCACCCGTGTCTTAACTTCTGCTCGTATGTCCGTCCTTGTTGCGTTCAACTCTCCCTGAAATTGTACCCGTGTATTTTCAATTTTGTCGTCTACGCGGTCTACCTTTTCTTGTAACTCAGTCTTGAGTTCGTCCCTTACCTCTTGTATCGATGCCAGTAAGTACGCATGAGCGTTGTCTATTTTTGCTGTCATTTTGGCTTGTGACTCCTCAATTTTATTCGTTAAATCAATTTTCAGTTCCGTCTTCGACTCGGCAATTTTGTTTGTTAAATCCGTTTTTAGTTACGTGTGTGATGTCTAAAATCTGTCTGTGCCTCGGCAATTTTGTTAGTTAAATCAGTTTTTAGTTCCGTGTGTGACGTTTTAAAATCGTCTCTTAAACTCATCAGGAATCGCATAATCTCTTGATTTCCAGCCGTTTCTGCCACGTTGACCTCCTGTACCGTCGCCTTGTCCGCTTCTATATTTATTACCTCCGGATCTACCTGCCTCGCCTCAGTTTCCTGGACATCTCCCCCTGCATCTAGCTCCTCGTCTTGTGCTATAAATTCCGCGTCAATTCCGTACATCCTTCCTGACCTCGTTGTCCGTCTGGTGTCCGCGTCCGTCATCTCTGCTGCCTTTTTCGAACTCTTCTTTCCTGAATTTTTTTTTTAACTACGGGCCCCACCTAACCTCGGTGTCCCTTATTCTACTACTGCTTCTGTCTAGCCCCACGTTGGGTTCTCCACCTTCTTATGCTCTCCCTCCCTCCCTTTTTAATATGATATTTACTTTAACTGTGGTTTATTTATTTACAATTTTTATATACTTGACAGTGTGAAACTTTTGACTCTTATATTTCGTGCTTTAACTAAGTTTGGTCGGTCTACAAAACAAAACTATATGAATATGCCTCGACTATTGAAACTCGCCTTCTCAGGGTATCCACACCTACCTACCGTGGGTTCAGTGATAGGTAGATGGTCACTACACCAACCAAACTGCACTACCTTTATTTTAGTACATGTAACCTTATATTTGTATATGCCAAATTTTTAATAAGCAGATCCACGTAGCCTTGTACCAAATCAATTACTCTTACCAAATTGACTTTGACGTATCAAAAACACAGTACTCACCCGATTTACGCGTCGCTGTAGGACTCTCTGAACTCTGGCTCAAAATCTCAATCACCGGATGGGTCTTCACACTGCGTTGCACTATCACTATGGCTCCTCTGCTTTCCAGACACCAGGTTTTGCTATACTTAATTTTGATATCCACTCAAATCTATAAATAATGACCAAATTTAGAATTTTGAATACCTTGCAATTTTACTTCCCCCCGCGCTAATTTTCCTATAGTTATGCCTTCTTTCCGTATAATACTCCTGCTAATCCAACGCTATCCTTTCTTTAATCTGCTCGTTCCAATTCTATGCTCCTTTCTAGTTTCCACTCAATTCCAATCTATCCGCAATGCAATTTCCAAATCATTCCAAGTAGTTTCTCCTTCAGTCTAATAAATCCAATCCAATTCCTTTCTGCCTTAATCCAACTCGTTCCAAACATTCATTATTAATTACGCCTGTTTCAATGTCGCTCCAATCCACTCTTACAACTTTCCACCCGTCTTTACTATTATTAATATTCCACTCACTTATCTATACTCTTCTTTGTTTCAATTAAAGACTTGAACTTTTCAAAATAATTTATTTAGTCTTTTTAATATTCAAATTAGCGCAGTATACAAAAAACACGTCTTGTTACAAAAATATTTTAATCGAATTCCGTTATTTATGTTTACCTAGGTGATACCACCTTTTAAATTATGCCTACTCTTCATACATTTAACAAATCCCCCATCCAATTAAATCGTCCCAACTAGTTTGTGTCACTAATACCTATAATTCATCTTTTACACTTTACAGTTTTATACTTAAATGTTCAATCATTGGTTCATAAGACCGCGTCACCCTTCAATCAGCTTTGACAATATTTTCACTTATAATTTTGATACTACAAGTTTGTCCAAAGGTTGATTCTACTAAATAAATGCCGAAATGTTTCACATATAAACCTGGCTCTGTGTGGTGAATAGTGGAACTTCTACAGACGTATCCGGTTTTTCGATCAGCAAATGTACATTCTTTGGCTTATTAACGTACAACTTAGTATAAATCCTTGAATACTGTGCTTTCTCACGTCATCAAGTCATTGTTTTACGTCTTGGCACTTCTACTTTGACTAATATACTTCAAATACTTTACCATTTGTAAAGTACGGCAAACACAAAATTTTCAGTTACGTGATCTGATATTTGGCTTTATTTGGCATATACACAACCTTCAAACAAAATAATCTTTATACCCTTTTAGCTATTACTAACACTTCAATATATATATATATATATATATATATATATATTGTTATGGATTCAAAGGGTTAAATTTGGGGTAAGCAATGCAATTTCAAACACCCTGTATAGAGAAACGAACATATTATTTACGCGCAAAATTTATTAAATTTATTTAATTTAAACGGACAAGTATTGACGTATTTTTATAATTGATGATTGAAAAGTTAGAAGTACATAAAGAAAACCAGTTTTAAAAACAAATAGAAACGCATAATTAATTTAATTTATTTTAATTCAACGGGTAAAAGCATTGGAAAACACACCAGGGTAAAAAAAATCGATAATCCCAAGGCAAAAGGTTTCTTGGTAACAAACAAGGACGCCAGTTTTATCGGATACCGTGAAATATAGACTCCAAGAATTGTTGTTTTAAACGTTCTTTAATTAAGAACACCTGCATGTTTAAAAGGTTACCTTCTTCGAAAGTATCGGCATAATAAAGCGGGCTTCATAGAAAATAGTGTTCAACCGTCAGTGGCTTCGAATAAACAAGCTAACAAAGTTTCTTAAAGAGTAGGTGAGATGCACGATCAGTAATATGCTACAGATAGAGACGGATATAAAAGCATTGGTTTCAAAACGCACGTACTTAATCCACGTGGAGTGATGAGACGCGGTCAGCAAAACTCAAGTGGGGTTTGAAATGCGACATCAAATATTCATAAGACAGAGATAAAAATATCACAGGCGGAGTTTCATGACGACCCAGAACAGAATCATTGGTTGAAACGGATAGTTGGCAAACGGACGAACATGCGACAGGTGGAAGCGAGTTTCGGATTATACGGCGCGTACACGAGGTGAATTTCTAGAAGCTTTAAGTCAGTTATATCAAAATTTGCAGAAGTGTTATTTTAAAATGGGTTTTTTCGCGTGAAGTGTGGCCTAGAGGTGGCATTGTAAAGATATAAATACTATGAGAGAATTGGGAGCTTTCGCTTTATATTATCATCGCTTTTAACTACTTACAACGATAGACCGACGTTATTGTAGAGTTTTTGTGAGTATTAAATATATTCGCTATACCGTAAATTTACTGCTAGCACTTATAAATGGGTAGTTATGACCTTCTAGTTATTAACGTAAAGATACGAGTAGTGTAGTGAAAATGAAATTAACAGAGGTCCAATTACTACCATAACAGGCTAGTTAATCAATAAATAGACGCATAATATACGTGAGTTTGTATGCTGTTATGTAATGGTATTTTGAAGCAATGCTTGGTGATATTGGGGTTTTCATCTATGAATATGTGGAGGAGCAGAGCGCATAATCACGAAGCCGAGGGGTTCTGGAAATCATCGTCTGAAGGGATAGAGGCTTGAAGCATTCACCGGGTAACTTATTTGAATTTTCTGTTATCTGATAAACTTTTGGTATTATTTTGGTGATGTGTGAGTGAATATTGGAGTTATTTATAGTTATTAACGCAAGATACGTATACTGGAGAATTATTGGGGTTTTTAAATTATTGAAAAAGGGTGTACTGAAAACTTAATGAATTTTGTTATGAATATATATTGGATTGTTAGGGGTACATGGGTTTATTAGCTTTGTAGTAATTTTATGCAAGATAAAAGGAATACATTAATAAACTGGGTTATTATGAGCTCACCATACTCCAGTGTGAAATAAACATAGGGTATTATTTGGGGCCCATCTACTTATATTGTATTAAATGTGTTTGCAAATAATAATTTAAAACAAGGACTTTGAAACATATCACTTATTGAGTTGTAATTAGAGTACCAAACTGTTTACACCTGAGAATAATTTGTTTGTAAATAGCGGTAAATAAAAAATTGTATGATTGTTGTATTATTTGGTTTTATTGAATGGTGTGCGAGTGGGAAGGAAGAGTGATTGTAAATTTAGGTATCCGAGAAGAGGCACAGCTGAGCTAGCCAGAGAAGCTGCTGAAGATATTTTGAAGCAGAAATCAGGGTAAGAAATTTTTTTTGTGAAATCTTTATTTTTGAAAAGTATTACGTTAATCCCCGGAACCACTGCAATATATATATATATATATATATATATATATATATATATATATTGCTATGATACCGCCGCACACTGATGTGATTAACGTTCAGTTTCCTGCTAAACGCCGCCGCTCTGTATCTCTAAATAACCTCAAATTTAAATTTTAAATATACCTCTTTTTATATGTTTCGAGTAGTTCAGTTTAATCCACACATAGTATACGACGACACAATAAAAAAGAAAGTTTAACCCCCCTTTTACTCTAGCTCCTTTCTATTTGACCGATATAAACGAAACAAACCAAAATTTGTATAATGACCAAGAATATATACACTTTATAGTTTAATAACTTTGATAATTTGATTTGCTATTCATAAATTAGCCCATCTAAATAATAATATCAATCTGATTATACCCAAATTATAACTCCCTTAAAGCCAGCAAAAATAACACTATACTAATGGAAGTACTTTTTGAACGTTCAAACGATCTTCTTTCTCGCTACGTAAAGTTTTAAAAGATTTTTGATGACCTTTCACAAATTAAATACTTCAATATATGAAAAAATGTAAGTGTTAAAAATTGAAATAAAGCCGTATGCTAATAAAGAATATTTTTATTTCTGACCTGCGTTTTCCTTGCTTGTTTCCAATTCTTAGAACTGCCTTTGCATGTGATTGACCAGCACCCCTGGATTGTTTCCACTTAAGCTCTCTTGTTTATTGCGTAGTACAGCTCGCCCAGTCTAACTCTTAGTTGATTAAGTTCTCTCTTCGATGCTCATGTGCTTATGTAGACTAATATTTAGATGGTTCTTTATGCTGCTTAATTATATATCTTCGCTAGAGCAATTATTTAAATCCGTTTCTTAAATTAGTTCAATAGAGTACGTTATTTAGATTCGTTCACCAGAGTGGTTAGTTAGATTTAGTAGATTTACTTAGAGCCCTGAATTATTAAATATTAAAATTAGGTTTAATTAATAATTCTAACTTACATTTTTCAAAGTTAACGGCAACTCTATCGTATATATTGGCACTAGAATTATTCTTTTTAAAATTTTTCTATCATGACTTTCATTAAATAATTATTTAATTTTACTGTTTTCACTCCACGTGATATTCGGCTTTGAACTGTTATGGATTATGCCTTGGTCGAAGAAAGACTGATTGTTTACCAAGTCCGTGTTTTATATAAAGGCTTATCCTTTCACCTGTACTATTGGTTTTCCGAGCGCACTTTGTTAATTGAGGCGTTGTACTTTGCCTTTATCTTGCAGCCTTCGGATTTTCTACAAAGTCACCATCAAAACTCATGTCGAAGTGATGCATTTCCTCACGTAGGCATTCAATTTGTATAGTGTATTCCTTTGAATATCAAACTTTGAACTTTCTTAAAGTCACGTCCGCTTGTTTATATTAGCATTTAAATTAAATTTGCCCGTTTAATTTATCACGTAATCAAACGTCTGTTTTGTTGTTTAATATTCCAAAATCGGTTGGATTTTATATGAATTTACGATGTACAGATCGCGTAATCAAATTTATATGATGACGTACTTGAATGCGTTGATTTATTTTATGCGTTAATGTTTTGAATGGGATTCTTTTATAGTTAGTATACCAGGTTATTTCTTTTCACTAGTTGCGTATTTATTTCAATAAAGCTCATTGCGTTTAAAATGTTACTCCTGCGTATTTAGTTTCAATTGTATGCTTGTATATTTAATTTAAAAATGCATTATATGACGTTCAAGTTATTTATCTTACTAAATATAATTTGATTTTTGAAGAATGAGCTTTCTTTCATAAATTAAAGTTAGTTGTGTGCTCGATATTAACTTTTTGCATAATTGTCGAGTTTTTCTATTTTATGATGAAATTGTTTAGTTTTCTAAACTTTGGTGATATTCACATATAGCGTACGACCATTATGACTCATTATATCCATAAATTACCCTATATATATATATATATATATATATATATATATATATATATATATATAGTTATGATAAGTGGGTTATTTAGGGGTATATTGAGTCATAATGGTCACACAATACATGTAAATAGAAAACTACATTTATTTATCATGAAAAATATGTAATTTGCATATTATGCAAAGAGCAAACATTTAACACCCTGTATAAGGATTGCAATTGACTTTAATCAATGCCGGGAAGCATATCCTTCAACAATGAACACGCATTCAGCAAAATAAATAACTTTACACGCAATCAAACTTGTCTTAAACCAAAAAGCATTCATAAATTGTAAATAGATACGCAGTAAATGTAGTAAAAGCTAGGAAATCATGATACAATTTTCATTAAAATTAAACATGCGATAGTGAAAGGAGATGGCAAGGCGTTCTGATAATAAACGCATCTTTCAAAATAAATACGTTTTGGAATCGCAAGGTGTAAACAGAAATATGTTAATTTACGTCATTTCTCTTACGTGATTTCTACATGGGGTTAATACAAAACTCAGAGTATTATCTAGACAAACAAAAGCCATGAGTTAAATTACGTGCCAAGGCGAATTAGAAATTCCTGTAACTACAACAAAACAGATGGTCTAAAATAAATACACAATAGAAATCCACTGGTATCCTACGTGACTAGGAACATCGTTCCGGCGAATTATTATCAGACGGATACCTGTAAAAGCCCAAAGTATTCAAAATATTCTTTGGCTGGTCGTAAACTTTGAACAAACAACGCCGATTACCAATGAATTTTAGTTAGGGCGTTGCTTATATAACATGCGAATTTGATAAGCAGAGAGTCTTCATTTAAACTGAGCATAATCCACATCACTTATAGTCAAGAATTTACGCAACGAATGAATATTAAAATTAAAATAATTAAATATTTGTGAAAGTGGTGTTAGAAAACTTTAAAGTAAATAATAATGAGCAATAAATGAGACAAGTTTCGCTGTTTGCTGTAAAACGTGAGTAAAAGTTTATTAATTAATTAATTAATTTTAAATATTTATAATTTAGGGCTCTAAGTGAGACTACGAAAATCTAAGTAAATCTAAGAAAAACTGGGTAATACTAAGTAAACTAAGAAAATACTAGATTATTGATTAAACGGGGTAAAATTTGGAAACTAAATAAATTGATAGTACTGGAAGAAATCTGAATAAAAATATTTGTTTAAATCTACGCAAAGGAGCACAAAACAGAGGATTGTTTTAAGCATTGAATGGAGCAACTCAACTGAAAGTAATCCTAGGGTACTAATCCACAGCACGCAGTAGCAGATCTAGGGAGAACAAAGAAAGACGCACTAGGAAAACTACAGGTCAGAACTATCTACCATAAGGCATTATTTTCTTTTTATTTTGAACATTGACTATATTTATTATACCTGAGTATTTTATGTAAAGAATCAACAAGAATCATTTTTTATACGTGAAAAAACTCCCTGACCAATACATATAAGGATTTAATAGATACTTGCTTAATAGAAAGTGTGTTACCGTGCCCGTTTTCCTTTTTTGCTAGCTCAGCGACAAATATGCTGTCAATTTTACAAAAATAAAATGGAACAAAGGAACCTCAAGAAATATTTATTAACAATCTTCTTTACATTCAAAAACTCTTTCTTTTACACACATTATATAAGTAATCTACTTACATACACAGATATAAATAACGCTTATAAATGCAATTTAGAGCTTTAGTTTAGAAAGAAACGGTATTTTATTACTACTTACGTATTAATACCATTTTCACCTAATCCTTGTTATATTAGAAAACTCCATGTTTTATATGTAAGTCACAAAATATTCTTTAAAATTTTCATGGATAATTTAAATATTCGTGTATTACCCCCTGTCAATGTAGTTGAACAATGACGTTTTGTAAGGATCAATATGCCTCGAACTCTGACCTCAAAATTGCTAAGATCAGAGTATTCTTTTACAAATAATTTTTATACGCAAAATAAAAACTTATCCTACTCCAGTCTACTTAATAATACACAAATGTCTTTTTACGTTACAAAACAAAGTTATACTTGCTCTTTGGATCACCAATTTCTTGCTGGTATTATTATTTCGATCGCTATCTAAAATTGTTTCCATTATAATTAACTGCATCGAGAAATTCCTGGTTCCATTTTAGATTTCCATTTTTAATCAATCTTCAGCCGTAGAAGCATCAGTTTACAAAGCACATGTATTTTTAATAGATTAAAGTTAGCGTGTGATCTTATAACAAGATTATATTGGAGTAATAAACTAATCGTCGTTGCACTCCATTTAGTAATTATTTAGCAACTATTTAATGTCAAAGAACATACAATCAAATCTTGACTGTCAAATACTGAATGCCGAATCTTGAATGAATCGCTCCTCGTTACTTCCGCCTTTTATATAATAAAATAATCTTAATACGTCATTGCCCTCTAACTTTCAGATTACATTCTGGAAGTTTTAGTCATCCGCCTGATGTAACAATCACCCACAATTTCGCATTCTTATCTCTTTAATGAGCTGTTAGTCTTAGAGTTTTAGAGTCTTTCTCAGTGTTATCGCTTTCCACGAATAATTAGTCGTTCTTGGATTATGTATAGCTCTGAGAACACTCTCGAAGGCGTGCCGTAGATTCGTTTCGTTAACATAAATATAATTTATTGTAGAACCAACCCGAAATTGACTCTTTTGAAAAAAGTACTTTGCATTAATACTCGCACGTGTGTTATAATGGTTTGAATAAATAACGTTTATTGTGGCATTCCTAAAGAGAATTGAACGTGGTACTCAATGACCTCTTGTGACCTCATTATCACATCAATTATTTGGAATAGATATTTTAGGAGTAGATATTTTGGAAGTAGATATTTTGGAAGTAGATGTTTTGGAAGTAGATATTTTGGATTATAAATTTGGAGTATAGGTTTAGATTAATCTCTTGGATTAATCTTTTGAAATAAAATGTATTTGGGAAGCAAATTATGTGGAGTAGATATTTTGGACCCTGCAAAAATCAATTGTGTTACCAATTTATAAAACACATGGTTCGATAAAACACGTGAAAAATTAATCTATTTTTATCTTGCCATCTTTAACCTAAAAGAACGGTCAAAATAGGCAAATTTTCATCTTACATGTAGGGTACGACATCTGTAAGATTACTTTTATTTAAATCTTACGCATTTAGGTAGAATTGACCATTTATAGATAAGACAATATGGTTGATGTCCACACTTGTAGACAGTGAGTTAATAAAGACGAACTTTATACGAATCTCTCTAATAACCACAAATCCAAGGAAGGAGAAATCATTAAAATGTAAAGGATGGAGAAGTAAATAGATAACATTCCTGACATGCGTTCAGATCCACATTAGTTGTATTTTGCAAGAAGAATCAACCAATCAGAAAATTACAGTAAACGTATTTATTTATTCAACGTAGATTAATAATAAAATCGTGAATAAATATAGTAATCTATGTATTTAGTTTTATCTTCTAGTACAAGAGTAAAAGTAAATATATATATATATATATATATATATATATATATATATTGCCGTGTTAGCGTATAAGAATCACGCCTCACGTTGGGCGTCATAAATTGCCGTGTAACCTCTATAAAGCCTCTCCAGAGTAAAAAAAACATTCGAAAATTTATTAATTTACCAAAAATCGAAAATTCCACAAAACAAAAAGGAGAATTTTCAAAAAAAATAATTTCTTACCACAGATTCTGCTTCCACCAACTTAATTACTTCAACAGCTCCCTGGCTAGCTCAGTTGGGCCTCCTCTTGGATACCTAGATTTACTATCATACTCTTTATCGTTCACGCACACTCGCAATAAAACCACAAAATAATACAATAACCATACAATATTTATTTACCACTATTTACAAATAATAATTCAAGATTATTTACATTTCGGTGCTCAAGTTACACCTCAATAGATTCTATCTTTGTAAAGTCCAGAATTTTAAATTGAAATATCAAACACATTGAATGTAACAGGAGTAAATGGGCCCTGAATAATACCTTATTTTTCTTTTTTATTTATAATTATTTCTAATTAGTACACTTTGGAGTATGGTGAGCTCATGATAACCCAGTTTAATTTAATAATGTATGCTTTTTACTTTGCATACTCTTACTACAAACACAAAAAACCCATGTACTCTTAACAATAAAATTTTAAATTTATGAGGAATGTTGATAAGCTTTATATACACCTTTAGATTTATATTCAAATACCATAATAAAAGTTAGTTATACGTATTCTTTTCAATACGCAAAATGACGAAAAATACCATCAAAGCTCACTCTCACACATCACAAATAATATCCACAGTTTAAAACAAACCAGTAAATTCTAATGCGAGTTATGTATCCCCCAATTACCTATATATATATTGATGTATTGAATCTAATATGAATTATTAGAAATTATTAAGTAAAAGTATAAGTTCAATGCAACATTGTAACACAAGGATAACCCAGAGAGGTTATCGACAGTTCATGAGAACGGAATGCAGCTTTGCATCCGTGAGGGCAGTGATACTGCAGGTGGCAGGTCACAGGCGGTCAACATACCGCAGTTACTTAGAATTAAGTTGTTACATTGTAATAAAGTGTACAATAAAGAGAAACGCAGACATGAGATCTGCAAGTTCTCACAGCCGTGTGAGGGGCAGGTTATTATAAAAGGCCCGGGAGCTCAATGCCCGGCAGTCAGTCTTCAAACTCCATACTTCGTTGTTTGAGCTACTCAACCGAGTCAGTCTTCGAACTCCATACTTCGTTGTTCAAGCTACTCACTAGTACAATAATTATTTTTAGTATTATGTACAAGTTATCAAAATTTTAACTTAATAAAAATTTGTTAAAGTCAAAGCGTTTTTAAAAAACCAGCTCCAAAGGCCCGAATTTTAACTGGCGCAGTCGTAACGGATGTCAAAAGGGCACTGAAAATCCAAAAATCGGAAGATTGGTGACCAAGAATTTTTATTCGAAATTTTGGCAGAACCCAAACCAAGTTGGAGGAAGAACAAGCATAGTCTGAATCCAGCAACAAACCAAGTTGGACAAGGAACAAGAATCGTCTAAGGCCAACAAACAAACCAAGGTGGACAAGATACAGAATCGATCGAACCCACCAAAGAAACAGATGAAATTAATGTAAGTTCATTTCCATAATTTTATTTCAAACCAAAAACTATAATTGATATATGCTAGTATTATAACTATTGAGTACCATTTATTATTACTGTTTATGAATTGTATTTTTATGAATATTTTCTTGAAAATAATTACAAAGTGAATTATTTTCAAAACGAGACTGTATGACATTTTATGAGACGAATGTTAAAAGAGATAAAAAAATTTTTTCTTTAAAAAGCAAATGAAACTTGAAGTTTAAAAGAAATTTTCTTTTAAAACAAATGAGAATTAATATTAAAAGATTCTTACCATAATTAATAGAACAAACTCAAAATAATCCAAAAATAAACGGGCGCACATTCACTAAACACCAAAACAAGAAACATTAACAAGCGCGATTCAAAAAACGTTTTCAATCCGATAAAATAAAGAAACACAGAACGCAATTTAATCCTTTAAGCAATCACGGAACAATTATTAAACCATTGACCTCTATAATACTGAATAAATCACAGCAAGAACTCTGCAGTAACCTAAAACCGCTGTAATCTAAAACGCCATCCGAAGAAAGCAAGAAGCACCTTTATTATACAATTAAAACTCAGAGAAAATCGTTTTCAGAATCCTTGCACAGTACTAAAGAAATAGCTTTCAGGAACTTTCAGTACTAAAGCAATTCGCATTATAAGTATTAATCTATCACGGAATTATAGAAGCGCATGAAAATTACACCACAACACTATATAAATAAAGTGCAGTAAAACGGTCATCATAAGAAGCTTTAATTAAAACGCTGAAAACCTACATTACGGAGAGATTCAATTACCAACAAGCATTATAATACCAAGAGATCTAAAAATAAATAGACGTAACATTTTATACAAAGTACGGAAAGTAATTCCTATAATTTCTATTAACACCTGTAAGTGCAATTACCTCAACGTACGTGACAAAGATTACATCCTTTAGTATTCAATTTCAACAGTAAAGTACAAAAGTAAGTAACCTCAGGTCATAACTACGCAACTCAGTAAAACCCACGGAAGAGTATTAATTACGAGTTAACCGAACGGAAATAAAACAACGCTAAACGAGAATAAATCCATCCATTTAAGATTCCTTAAGAAGCAAAAACTCAAGATAAATTAAAAGTTGCATAAAAACAATTAATCCAAGACTACGGTAATAAATTCAACGTTATTGAAGATAAATCTCACAATTACATCACCACACTGTGTAATTAAAAATAAATAACAGCAACTACGATTAAAAAAATAACCAGACCAGTCTGAACTTAAAATTAATAAATCAAAACCGAAAATTAACAAATCCTAACTAAAAAATAACGCCGAAAAATAACGAAATAAACCTCAACCTTTACCAAATTTTATCCACCCAATCCAAACTGAAAATTAACAAACCAAAACCAAAGTTAACGTCACAAAAAGCAAAACCAACCCCAATTTTTACAAAATTCGAAATTATTTCATCCAAAAGAAAACTAATACATCCAAAGCATAATTAACGTTACAAATAGAAAATTAACCCCAATTTTACAAAATTTGAAATTTCACAACCCAAACGGAAAATTAATAAATCCGAAGCAAAAGTAACCATACAAATAGCGAAATAAAGCTTAATTCAAAAAAAAAAAAAATTTTTTTTTTTAAATTATCCAAAAATCGAAAACAACCCTTAACCAACATGAGTAACACAGACTTACGTCTCTATTTAGAGACAATACAGACGTTTGATGGCACGCAGGCCCATCTCTCGAATTTCATTGGAGCATGTGAAATGTTCCTAAAAACCTTTTACAAACCCGGAGATGACGCAAGAAATTCATTGCTTATACGCTTAGTAATAAGTAAACTAGCCGGAAGGGCACTAACCTTAATCGCCAGTAGGGACGACTTATCGGAATGGGACCAGTTTAAACAGCTACTAATTGCATATTTCGGAGACCAACGTAATATAAAATGCCTGGTACGAGACCTAATAAACCTTAGAATGGAACACAATCAATCCCCTTACCAATTCGGAATGAAATGCCAAGACGTGAGAAGTTTAATTTTAACAAAATTAAAAATCGAAGAACTCGATCAAAACGTTAGACATTTAAAACAAAATGTATGACGAAATGGCACTAGACACATATATAAACGCTTTACCAGAACGACTATCGGATAAAATCAGATTCCAACGACCCCAAAATCTAGAAGAAGCTATGAGCCTAGTAATAGAAGAAGAAAATGTAATGTATTACCGCAACAGACTATACAATCCCAACGCAAATAAAAGTTATTCACCAACAAAAACTATACAAGCTACAAGACAAACAATCCCTCAACAAAAATTCACACCCTTTAACCCACAAACAAATCAACCGCGAAGTAACAACCCAAGTTTTAACAATACTAATTTTAATAATCAATATAAACATTTTTCAAGACCAACATTCAACCCAACTTTTACGAAACCCGCATTCCAACCGAGATTCAATCAAAACCTAAACCAACAAAGACCAGCATTCAATGCAAACCCTAATAGAAATACACCAATGACTAATACTCATAACAACCCTAACAATTACTACAAACCAACACCAATGGACACCTCATCTGGTAACACCAGACAAAACACAAAATAACACATATCCGACCAAACCCTCATCAGAAACGTAATTTTACATCGGAAGAATTATTTCATCAAGAAATAGAAAAATTTGACACTGACCAGAATAATGACATTGAGACACCTACGAACAATGAAACAAACCATGCAGAAACTTACGAACGTGACGAACAATACGAAACTTACGAGGAGTACGACGAAGAAAACTCAAACTCAAATTTTCAAATGGACCAATTCATAACCGACCAAACTTAATAAACTTAAATAATATAAATCACTTAGTATTACCATACATAGAAATACCCCACGCCAAATTCAAACTATTAATTGACACCGGATCATCAAAAACATTAATTAGCCCCAGAACCGTACAAAAACATTATTTAGATTATGTAGAAAGAGAACCATTCAAAATCAAAACAGCTCATCAAACAACACTACACCAATTCGTAGCCAATATACCCTTACCGAGAACATTTAATGTTAAAATGAAACATAAATTTTGTGTATTCGAATTTAACGACAAATATGACGGATTAATCGGAATGGACCTTCTAAGAAAATTAGGAGCCAACATTGACATTAAAAATCGCTTATTAAGGACAAAATACGGAAAAATCCCAATTAAATTTCAAAACACACAAGTTGAACAAAAATACACTATAGAACCCCGAACGGAAAGAAAAATAAAAATCCCAGTAAAATCTAACAAAATTTAGGAATAATAAATCATATGACATTTCAACAAGGAGTAGAAACCCCAACTGCCTTAGTACAAATAAAAGATAACTTTGCAACCACAACAATATTAAATTCAAACGACTATCCCGTAGAATTATCATTGACAGACCCAATTAACGTAGAAGAACTAAATTTTAACGAAATGGAAATAGACGAGAATTTAGAAAATAACTACAACCCAATAGAACATGACGAAATGTTAAGAGAAAATTTAACTAACATCCGCTTCAATACCGACATCAATCAAGGAGAAGAAAGAGCAATTAAGAACTTATGTTTCGAATACCGAGACATATTCCATTGTGAAGGAATACCATTAACATTCACCAACACAGTAAAACATAATATCGAGTTAACAGACAATAAACCAATTTTTACAAAAGCATACAGACTACCTCATGCAAGCCAAGAAGAAGCTGACAGACAAGTAACAGACTTATTAGACCAAGACATAATCCAGCACTCCAATTCACCATGGAGCAGCCCCGTGTTAATAGTACCTAAGAAATTAGACGCAACCGGAAAGAGAAAGTACAGAATGGTAATAGATTATAGAAAGTTAAATGAAAAACGGTAGATGACAAATATCCACTACCAAATATTACCGAAATTTTAGACAAATTAGGCAAATGCCAATATTTTACAACATTAGACCTAGCATCAGGATACCATCAGGTAGAGATGGAAGAAAAGACATATCAAAACAGCCTTCAGCACACCTAGAGGACATTACGAGTACAAACGAATGCCATTTGGACTAAAGAACGCACCCGCTACTTTCCAGAGAGTCATGGACAATATACTACGAGGAATACACAATGAGAAATGCCTTGTATACCTTGACGACATCATAGTTTATTCTACATCATTGGTAGAACACATAGAAAGATTGAAAGAAGTATTCGAAAGACTTAGACAAGCACATTTTAAAGTACAATTAGACAAAAGTGAATTCTTACAAAAAGAAGTATCATTTTTAGGACATGTAATAACACCCCAAGGAGTAATGCCAAATCCAGACAAAACAAATGCAGTTCTAAATTACCCATTACCAAAAACAAACAAAGAAATTAAAGGATTTCTAGGACTTAGTGGTTACTACCGCAAATTCATTAAAGGTTACGCTCAGATAACCAAACCCTGACAAACTGTTTAAAAAGGGAAACAAAATTGAACACACCCCAGAATTTATTAAAGCTGTAGACAAAATTAAAACATATTAACGAATCACCCTGTATTAGAATACCCAGACTTTACAAAACCATTTATACTGACGACAGACGCATCAAATGTAGCATTAGGCGCAGTATTGAGCCAAGGAAAAGTAGGTAGCGATAAACCCATCAGCTACGCATCCAGAACCCTAAATGAAACCGAACAAAAATATAGCACTATAGAAAAAGAATTATTAGCCATAGTTTGGGCAACAAAATATTTTAGACCTTACTTATACGGAAGAAAATTTTACATATACACCGATCATAGACCACTAGTATGGCTATGCAAACTGAAAGAACCGAATTCAAAATTACAAAGATGGAGAATCAGACTCGAAGAGTATGATTACGAAATTATATACAAAAAAGGAATCTATAACAACAACGCCGACGCTTTAAGCCGAATCCAACTCAATGCATTAGAAACGGAATCCATTATAGGAAACGTAGACGAAGCAGAAATAAGGGAAGATCCAGACGAGATCGACACAATACATTCGACACAAAACGAAGAACCAAAAAACGCGATTAAAATTTTAAACGAAGCAATCGATATGAAACCCAACCAGTTTATAATAACCGAAGTTTTAAATGACCCCAACCCAGTAAAATATACAAAAGTAGACAATAAAAAAATATACCACATTCAAATAACTAAAGACGACAACGAGGAACAAATAATTAAAATTCTAAAAGAATACACCCCCGAGAAAAAACGATTTTATTTTTATTTCAATACCGAACATTTATACCAAAGATTTTCAGAATTATACATTGAACTATTCAATAACTCTGGACCTGAACTCATCAGATGTACTAGAAAATTAATAACACTAGACGACCCTGACGAAATAAACGATGTAATTAGAAATCAACACGAAGGAAAAACCAACCATCGTGGAATTAACGAAACAATAAAACAACTTGTAAGACGTTATTATTTTAAAGACATGAAGGACTTGATCACAGATTTTATTAACCAATGCGAACTATGTGACAGAGCAAAATACGATAGGAAACCCCCAAAGATACCCTTAATGTTAACCAAAACACCCGACAAACCATTTCAAAAACTTCATGCCGATACTCTAGTAGTAGAAGCGCAAAACTATCTAACAATTATAGACGCATTCACAAAAATAGGCCAAGCAATACCAATCACATCCAAAAATAGCATTGACGTGACCCAAGAATTTTTACAATATTTCACATTTTACGGAACACCCGAATCAATCACTTTAGACAATGGTAGCGAATTTAAAAACGAGACAATACAAAACACTTTAGAACTTCACAAAATAAAAATTCATTTCATAACGGAAAACCACCCTGAATCAAACGGACTAATCGAACGATTACATTTAACCCTGTTAGAACAAATTAGATTATTAAGAATAAATTATAAAAAGGAACATATAACCAATTTAATGTCATACGCACTAATCGCCTATAATAACACAATTCACTCATCAACAAATTTTACACCCTTAGAATTAACATTAGGACATTCAGATTCACGAAATCCCTATGACATACACTACAATAAAGAAGTATATCAACAATATGCGAAAGATCACAAACAAAAATTAAAAATAACTTACGATAAGGTAAAAGATAAACTAGAGAACGATAAAGAACGTATCACCACAACCCGAAATAAAAATACCGACTCAAATAAATTTTCAATAGGACAAACCGTATATGAGAAAAACTTTCAAAGCAAGCGACATAAAACAGCACCCAGAAATTTAGGACCATTCAAAATTAAGAAAATATCAGATAAAAATATAGCAGTAGTAGACAACGGTAAAATAACGAAATACATTCATTTAAAAAACCTAAGACACCCTGTAATTTCAGATGGACAATCATCACCCTTACCGTCAACCTCCACCCAGGTAGAACGGACAACCAAGTAATAATAGAAGACATAAAAAACAATCCCGGTATACTACCAATTAAATTAGGCAGTATGCAAAACACGATCGACTATTGGACATTCGCACAAAAATTAACAGTAAATTACCTTTTGATGTAACAGAATCGAACATTCTAATATTTGAAAAGATAGCTATAGTAAAAGGCAACATTAAGAATAACGAAATAATATTTTTAATAGAAATCCCGATAGTAGAAAGTAACAATTATCATTATTATCACTTATTTGCTTTTCCAACAAAGGTTACTAGCACATACCAAGTAATCAAACCCAAAACCAAATTCCTATCCCTAAATGAACTAAGATATGGTTATACAAACGAAAAATGTACTGAAGTAACACCAAATCAATATTTATGTCAATCGATGACGATAACAACCATTCAAGAAGACAGCCCTTGTGAAGTACAACTATTAAAATTCTCAAATCATTACGAAAACTGTGAAACCAAACAAGTGCAAATAACTAATATGAAAATTCAAAAAGTTACAGATAACAAATGGATAGCAATTTTCCCAACAGAAGTAATAGCAACCATCCACTGCAACCAAGATGAAAATAACCAAGCATTAATCGGAAGCAAACTAATTACCCTCAAAGAAGATTGTTATGTGAAATTGAAAGATGAAGTTATCAGAGTTTATCAAGATACCGTAGCAACAAAGAAACTTGCAAACCTACCGGAACTACAATTCAAGATACAACAAGAAGACGAAGAAATAATTAAGAAACCCATGAAGCTAGAGCATCTAGACTTAGACGATCTCAACCACGCCGTGAAATTAGTGGAAAGTTATAAAGAACAATTAAGTGAAATCAAAACGCCAAAGTTACATTATAATAATATAAGTGTTTGGACAATTGTATTAACCATTTTAATAATTTGTGTAATCATGTATGTATTATACAAAATGTACCTTAGATATAAGAATGAAGGAAACAGTTCTAGATATAAGGAAACAAAGAGAAAAAAGGAAACAATAAGTATACCCTTAGAAACAATGAATTTTAAATGAATTTAAATAATGTATTTTATGTATTTAAAAATTAAGAAAACCCTTAATTTTTCATTTACGGTGGGAGGAGTTATGTATCCCCCAATTACCTATATATATATATATTGATGTATTGAATCTAATATGAATTATTAGAAATTATTAAGTAAAAGTATAAGTTCAATGCAACATTGTAACACAAGGATAACCCAGAGAGGTTATCGACAGTTCATGAGAACGGAATGCAGCTTTGCATCCGTGAGGGCAGTGATACTGCAGGTGGCAGGTCACAGACGGTCAACATACCGCAGTTACTTAGAATTAAGTTGTTACATTGTAATAAAGTGTACAATAAAGAGAAACGCAGACATGAGATCTGCAAGTTCTCACAGCCGTGTGAGGGGCAGGTTATTATAAAAGGCCCGGGAGCTCAATGCCCGGCAGTCAGTCTTCAAACTCCATACTTCGTTGTTTGAGCTACTCAACCGAGTCAGTTTTCGAACTCCATACTTCGTTGTTCAAGCTACTCACTAGTACAATAATTATTTTTAGTATTATGTACAAGTTATCAAAATTTTAACTTAATAAAAATTTGTTAAAGTCAAAGTGTTTTTAAAAAACCAGCTCCAAAGGCCCGAACTTTAACTTGCGTTACTTGGAAATTTGAAGATTCCATCTCTGTTGACGATGTAGTTAAGTTCCTGCACCATCGGTCTCGTGGTTCTGCTCTGTTTGCCGCCTCCAGCTATTTATAGATGAACACCATCTAAGTTGTGCTGCATACTATTCATTCAAGATCCATCCAAATCCAAATCCAAGTACATTACACTTTTTTATTATTGCAGAATTTAATTTACGTTACTTTACTTCACTTTACGAGCTTGTTAAAATATCTGTTGCACCTCCTGTTAAAATTAAACTCGACACTTTCCGTGTTTCAAACTATGAGGCCAACACTGTACTATTTAATTTAAATTTTAAATACTTACAAGCTCGTGGTAGATTTCTGTACGTAGTAAGCAATGCAAATCAACGAAGCCAAAGAGCGAAGTCAAAGAGCGCGATCAGAATACCAAAGAGAGCGATGCTAATTCTCTTAGAATATTTATACAATTTAAAATGCCACCTCTAGGCCACTCTTTACGCGAAATCCTTAATTTAAAATAATACTTTTTCAAATTTTGGTACAACCGTTTTCAAAATCTTCGAAATTTAGCTCGTTGATACGATATTTTCCGAAAAAGCCGCATTCAATTTTTCCCGTGCTCGTCTGTTGTACAACTAACTATTTAGATCAATGATATATTCAGTGACGTCTTAAAAACTCCGCCTATATTAACTCTATTCTTCTTCCTTCTAACCTTGTTTGAGTGGTAGAAAATCGATATTACTGTCCGCGTTTCAAACTAACCCACGTGGACTGAATACGTGCGTTTTGAAGTGAAATGCTATTATGCCTGTCTCATTCCGAAGCATATCATTGATTGTCCATTCCTTCTGCGCTTTAAGGAAACTTTTGGTTAGCGTTCCTGCGAACAATATACCTCGAATCTTGTCTTTTATCTACACAAATAAGGGGAACTTGACCTTTCCAAAACATGCAGGTGTTTAATTAACGATCGTTTTAAAATAACATTTCTAGGAGTTTGCGTTTCAAGGTATTTCATATATTCGACGTGTTTGTTTGTTAGTAAAGCGTTTCGCCTTGGTATTATCGATTTTTCGTGCTCTTATGCGTATTAGAAGTTATATCCCTTTGAATTAAACTCAATTAAATTAACTAATAATTTGCATTGGCTTATACAATTTATTTTCTTTACGAACCTAACTAAATTTTAATCACTAATTGAAAAAATTTTGGTAATACTTGTTACTTTAAATTAACTAAATGCAATAAATTTCGCACGTAAATTTTGGTTGTTTCCTCTATACAGGGTGTTTGAAATTGCATTGTTTATACCTAAATATAACCCTTTAAATCCACTACAATATATATATATATATATATATATATATTTGGAATCAAAGTTAATTCCGAGAAATAGTAAAATGTGTTTTTGGAGTAAGGTAAACACAAGTATTTTGTAAAGTGCGAAATACGTTATAACATCTAGACCTCGGCCAATTGGCATGGTACGGGGTTGCCACAAACACCCACCGGATGCTCAACAATCACACCCAACGCTCACACAAACTCAACGTCTCGGGAGGCATAATAAATGATCGTGTAAAGGGACCTATCGTTTGAATTATTCTATTGAGCAAAGATACTTCAAACTTTTCACACGTGAGGATATTTTATATCTGGATTTAGAAGATCTAAAGTATCCTAATGACACCAACTTGTTTCAACAGATTGATGAAATAATCAATCCTAAGATGGATCGGAAGACGAGAGTTTCTGGAATGACCATCTAGATAGCCTTCGATATTTTATGAAGCTATAAGGTTGTTTATATCACATATAATGGAAAGCGTGTCAATAAAATATTAAATGATCAACTATAACATGGGTATTTTCAAAATGATGATGCTGCAGCACAATATGACCGAACTTTTTTTGATGATTGTAACAAAGAATTGTGAAACATTGTGTTCACTTACAAGGGTAAGGTGAAAAGTTTTCGGCCTGACACAGAGGTGACGTTCCAATCAGCAAAAATTTGTGATTCCCGCCTGCGTGCGCATGTCATTAGTTCGTATGACAAGTTTCAGTTTGCTATCTCAAGTAGTTTGTTTACACGAATTTTTTCAAGCAGACGTCTTATGCGTGTTTCCTTAAGATGGATAAACTTGAATATCGTGCGGTCATAAAATTCTTCGTTTTGGACGGATTAACCCCTCGGGAAACTCATCCGAAGTTGACAAACGTTTACGGAAACTCTGCCCCTTCCCTGTCAACCGTTAAAAAGTGTGCAGCTGAATTTAAACGTAGTCGCACGCCTCTCGAAGATGACCTGCGTGAAGGACGACCAAAAACCGCAACCACACCGGAAACGAAAAAGTGCACGATATCGTGTTGGGCGATAGGCGAGTGAAAGTGAAGGAGATAGCTGAGGCTGTAGGGATATCGGACGAAAGGGTGCGAAGCATCTTACACAAAGAGTTAGGGAAGCGAAAGCTCTGCGCAAGATGGGTGCCGCATTTGCTGAATGCCGATCAAAAGCAAATGCGAAAACGAGTTGGCCCGGTTCAATAAGGATTCGAGCGATTTTTGCGGCGATTTGTCACTATGGATGAGACATGGGTCTACCATTACACGCCAGAAACGAAACAGGAGTCGAAACAGTGGGCGGAAGTCGGTTGTTCAGCGCTAAAGAAAGCAAAGTCGATCGCATCTGCCGGAAAGGTGATAGCCAACGTGTTTTGGGATGCGAAAGGGATCCTGTTAATAGATTACCTTGAAAAAGACAGAACAATTACAGGCCAATATTACTCCACCCATCTTGACCAGCTGGATGCCAAAATTCGCGAGAAGAGGCCTGGCTTGAAGAAGACAAAAATCATCTTTCACCAAGACAACGCACCTGCACACAAGGGTGCGTTGGCGATGAGAAAATTGAGGGATTTGGTGTACGACTTGCTCGGCCATCTCCCTGTTCCCTTGATTTGGCGCTCTCAGACTTCTATCTGTTCCCAAACTTGAAGAAATTTGTTTCTGGGCAGCGCTTCATGTCCAACGAAGAAATTGAGAGGGCCATAGACGAATATTTTCACAGCCTTGCAGACTCACTTCCGGGAAGGAATACTGAAGTCGGAGAAACATTGGACCAAATGTGTTGCAAGTTAAGGGGCATTATGTCGAAAAATAAAATCTTTTTTTTACTGAAAATTGCAGTCTTTCATTCTATGCCGAGAACTTTTCACCCTACCCTCGTACATAAAAAAATGCTGCAAAATAATTTTAACAGCATGAGAAGTCGAAAACAAACTAAACTAACGTGCAGATGAAAATCTAAGTAATAGTCAAGAGAAAAATGGCAAACTGCAAAATGACGTAGCTGGTAGGAAAAATTTAAGCAAACTAAAAAAAATATGTATATCCTTCTAGTGTATTCCAGCAAAAATAGGCAGTGATAACCTGTATCGCATACAGTTAGATCGCAAGCTGAGTTCGACCTTGAAGTGAAACTAATAGAATTGTCAATCAGAATATCCTCGTGCTGGTTTATGCTATTACTTTGATTTGATGCACTCGATCTCTTTAATCGTCTCTGTGTTAATCTAAACAAAAAAAGTATAAACCAAAAATTACCATAATCGTTTGCAGACGTTTTCTCGCCTGCTACATACAGGTTCCATCTTTGAACAAACCCGCAACTGAACTACGTGGTCACGTATTCATTTTACTAAATTTTCTGCTTTAACACAAGATATTTCCCTAGATTTTATTTTCGGTTAAGTAAGATACAGAAGATATTCTACAAATTTGAACCGTTCCACTTATTATCATATATTTATTCAAGGTTTATATGGATATCATTTGTAGTGATTTAAACCTTGATAGGTCATTAAAATAGTATTTTGTTGTACAGTCAAATAAGAAAATTATATTAAGCTATTTAATTATAATTATAACCTTAAAAAATACCAAATTTAACATAAAGTACCGAAGTAAAAAATTTGCATACTAACAACGAACAATTAAGGACACAGAAAGTTAAGACAATACCGTATAATATTTTCTAAACATAAAATACAGAAATAGCTTGTAATACAGCAATTATTTTACTCACAATCGCAAACAATACAACAATGTAGTAAACCACCTATTATACGGAAAGGGTAATCTAAAACACGAGACCTACCAATGACGCCTGATATCGGTTTAGAGGTTATTAATTAGCAAGTAAAACTAGATGCAAACAACATACTCAACAAAATAAAAAAATCTGAATTTCCTTCATTTATATTAAAAACTTGCAATACTCGTGGTATATACATTGTTTTTAAAATGCCTCTTAATTAAAAATAAAACATTCATAAACTAAATAAACGCTTTCAATTTCTGATTAAAATATTAATATCCTTTTCGATACCAAACCAAATGATGTATACATTATTAAAACTCAAATAGAAAAAAACTTTCACAAAAAATGAATCATAAACGCCAATCTTTCAACATTTTCAGATACAAGTTAATAAGTTAACTTATTTGGCACTTCCTTAAGAGAAAAATCCAGAGTTATTGATTTAAATACAACAGACACATTTAAAGTTATCGATACCTGGAGAAGAATAAACAAAAAACTATTTGTAGCTTTAAAATTGTTAAACTTTTCCTTCATAAGAGCCGTTCACTATATACATATTATGCCACTATAAAACCCCAAAGAAAGTTATACCTTCAACATATATATATATATATATATATATATATATATATATATATATATATATATATATATATATGTTGCTGTGATATTGTTGCAATAACCCGGTGCCCTCTTTTCGTGAAATAAGTCTAAGGTATAAATTTGATTTAGGTGAAAGTTAACGAAATGAAAGTTAAAGGGGACATATATTTATTCAGAGAGGGTAACGTCACCAGAAAAATTTTGCTTAATTACGGATAGAGAAGGCAAGATATATTTACATAATTAAAAGTAAGAAGACAGGATGACTTACTTGTTAATCATTAGAAGTAAAAAGAAAAGATTATGAATCTTTTATTTGCCAGATTATTAAAATTTACAACTAAAATCGTGTAATTTATAAGTTATTGGAGGTACTATGTGATATAATTTACATAAAGTATAATTAGAAGTTAGTTTTTGAGGGGAGCTCTTAATTGTATTAGATAGGAAATTGTTTGGTTGTATTTTCAATTTTAAAATTGCGAAGGTAATTTTATCCAACTTTTACATGCACATGATTCATATTGGTATCGTAAACGTGAAAGGAAATTAAGTTAAAACTAGATACTGCAGTTAGTAAAGACAGTTAGCTATGTTGGTTAATTAACTGACCGAGATTAGAACAATTTTTTCTGCTTCTAAGACAAGGTTTTTAGTTAACTATTCATATAATTAAAACAGATCGATATTTTGAGTAGAAAAATATGAATACAACTTTAGAGGGAAAAATTACTAAAGGCAATTAGATAGATTTGGTATTATTTATAAATGCTTAGAATTTACGAGTTTTTATTTGCGACTTTACGATTAAAAATTATGAAAAGCTACGTTAATTAGTGAATACGTAAGCGAAATATCCGACAAAGAAATTTTTTCACAAGTTTATTATAATAAAAATTTTTGAACATTCAAACCGGAAAAATGTATTGGACGTCGAAATATTAAATAACCAAATAAAAATCACTACAATGTAACTATTTTAAAAGTTCTTACAAATTACGAAGATGTATCCTAATCAAGCTTACCTAAACGAAACTTGAATGTATAAAGAGGCATTTTTTTGGCAAAGACAAAT
The DNA here is from genome assembly GCA_036346225.1 of Platerodrilus igneus. Taxonomy (NCBI): domain Eukaryota; kingdom Metazoa; phylum Arthropoda; class Insecta; order Coleoptera; family Lycidae; genus Platerodrilus; species Platerodrilus igneus. The sequence goes on from JARFIW010001121.1 coordinate 784,457, forward strand.
TAGAGAAAAGTTTAAATCATTTATATTAAATTTTTCTTAAAGTAGGCGCAAAGTTCCTTAAATATTTACAAAACCAGAACTTTAATTAAACTTTATTAAAACCTTAATTATTAGTTATTGTTTTAAAAAGCGTGTTCAACAGAAGAAAACCGACTTTTTTGTATTATTTTAAGGTACTATGCAATAGGTTAGGTAAAGTGTACAAATAAGTCACTAGGCGTCGCCAGCAGTATATTCCAAGGTGTCAAAATCTACGAAGGTTTTACAAGGTACATATTATTTAAATACGAAATTGAAAGATGTCTTTTCGTCTAGTAGTAAAATTAATGTTTTTTGTTTAGATATTAATTTCACTAACAACAATGAAGGTTATGCTTCGTATTCAAATTAGTATAGATGCACATAGTGCAATCGGTAAAAAATCTTTTACTACAGAGAAAAGGAGACAACTTTTAACATTTAAATTACTAAACATTAAACAATTATTTCGTTATCTACTGGGCGTCAATTTTAATATTAACACCGTGCATAATTTATTACGGCACACATGTGGTTGCAAATTATTGTCATCAAGCGGTTACAGATTTACACGCAAAAAAGTAATTAAAAAATATGCAAAAGGCTTTTTGATTAATAGCTGTAGCCAAAGTATTTCTTCTTTCGTTGGTTTCGGTCGAAAATTACCTCTGACGTTTTTATGTAGATCAAGTTGCTGGGAGGTTCGTTTCTTATTTTTCTAGATTCTTGAAGTGAAGTGTGTTTAACCTACATTTTTAGGGAACAAATATTTCTGGTGGTAAAGAATTTCATAGGTACACTTTCTACAACTAACGTGCACTCGCGTTTAATATATCGATATCGTACGGAAGTTGACGGTAAACTTCCGTTTCAAACTTCTTTTTCACGAACTCGTCGTTGTCATCACCATAACGTTTCTCGCTTTCTAAGCGTGGTAACCACACATTCTTTCGGTCTGGAAAATGCGTGATTAAACGTATACATCGATAAATTATGGTCTTTTGGTTTCAGTTTGCCTGCACCTTAAAACTACAAACTTTACATGTAGTAACCTAATTAAATTAATGATGGGAAAAAGCTTTCCCTTTTTGGATTATAAAATTCCCTATTCATAATATTAAAACGAAACTTTGTGAAAGTAAAAGGCGTAACACAATTAAGACCGAAAGGTAGACCTGGTAGAAAGAAGCATTGAATATAGCAGATTTGCCATGATGTGGTTCCTACTGTCACAATCTAGAAAGGAAATAACTACACCAAGCTTTTAGATTTAACAAAGGCTTGGAGATTTGATGTGAGGATCAACGCTGGTGGAAAAAAAGTTAAAAATTATGCATTCGTCAGCATTAGGATTTCTAATAAAATAAGCTATAAACGAGTAATGTACGAAATGAGGCGTTGGTTTTATAATGTTTGTTAAGGGTTGTGGAAACTTAATAACCATGGTTAATTTGAAAAATGATGTTGTAGGGTATGGCAATATACGTGCGCCAAAAAAATTAATACGTGGGAATATTGAGTATATATAAAGTAAAATGGATAGAAAATATTTAGTCTCTTTTGTTTGGTGAATTTTTTATACTATAAAGGTGCGTAGTTTGTAAGCAATGCTCTTATCATATGCCTGAAATAAATAAACAAATGTATATGCAATATATTTATTTCTCTTATACTCATATAACGTCCATATAAAGATATCCTTGTGTATTTCGTATGGGAGTTTATATTTTCTCAGTGCCTCTGATATCTTATCATAGATAGATTTGTACTGTGAAAGACCATTTAGAAAAAGAAGTCTAAGATTGGAATCGGCATGCAATTGTTATCCGATGACTGATTCACTTGTCTAGTATGCTTTTAGCACTTTGAATTATGATTTGTAAAGGGACCAAGGAAATTTTGATTAATATCTATCGCTCGATATCCATTTACGTAAAAAGTTTTATTCATAACTTGATAATAATAAAGTTATATACAATAACTACTGTTCAATTTCGTGTATTAACATCCAATTGAAAGAATAAAACCTGCCGAGTTTCATTACGTCCTGAAACACAAACCACGTTTTTCATTTAAATTGCACCGCTTCTATTAACCCTTGGTTCCGTCTGTCATCCAAGTAAGCACAAATAGCAATCAGTTTAAACGTCTCTTTTCCTCTAATTGAAATGTAGGATTCCAAGCAGAGAAAAATAAAACTGTACAATATAAATGTGCAACTTATGCTATTTTCCAGGGAAATTTGTCTTCAATTATTTTCCAAGAGGAAACTTCACCTAGAACAATTATCAATTAGAGCAGTAAAGGAAAACGAATTTTTGAAACGTTGTTGCAGACTCGACGGAAGCGCATGTATTAATGGTTGGATTTTGCAGAATACCTTTTTTTTCTGGAAGCAACTTTTAACCGTAGGGAACAGAGATTTTTATTTTTAAGTGAAGCGCTTAACATGCAGATTCATTTATAACAGCTTGACAATTTTGAAACATTTAGCTCATTCCATTAAGGCAGATAATTTGCTTTTGACGTGAAATGGATTGCAAAAACTTAATGAAAGTTCTAGGAAACGTCGTTCAAGGCAATGATGCTATGCAGTGTTCAAGATATTTAGTATCTCTTCTGGAGAAGACGAAAAAGCATTTTGATACGTACATTTCTAATGTGTGATCATTTCGTAACCACTCGAAATAACCAAACAGTTCGCTATTAAGATGCAATGCTAGTATGTTACATGCTAATTACACCTTTTGCAACTCATCAAACGAAGGTTATTCTTCTGCTACAAATTATTAGCGATCTCAAACTTATAGCAAATATATGAAACATGATAATAGTATTGGCCAACAGCTAGAGTATCTTTAAATCAAATATAGAATTGGTTGTGTACACGTGAAAGATATAGAAAAAGTTTGTGAAGAATATATTGGTCAATGTGTAATCAAGTTTAAAAAACAGAGTACTTTCGAATATAGACTAATCATCTTCAGTGATGTTTTCCTACAAGAGCGTAAAAAAGCTAATATAAAATATTATTGTACAGTAAAATATAAAACTTACTTGTAGGAACGAAATCTATCATCAAAATAAATAAATTAAAACATGCATATTTCACCAATCAAACGTTCTTGCAAAATCTAAGGTCCCACAAATATCCCATTTACAATTGCTCCGTTCCCCACATATTGTCAGAAAATATGTATTAAAAATTTGAATACCGACTACAATGTGGATTTTCAACAGACCAAACGCGGATATTCTGAGAATTGTTAGTCCCATTTGTAGTAAATAACGTTTCGTTCATAACTTTCTGCTAAAATTAGGATCGTTCGCTTGTTGTAAGAAGCATTCACGGAATTGTAGTGCTTGGACGCACTGAGTATGAGAAAAGGATAAAATTAGTTCTCACCCAATGTTGTTCATACTTTCATGTGACCTACTCCGACCTGGCATGCAACTTTCTTAGTACTTGCTATTGGATTTTCTTCGATAATATTTAAAATATTTTTTTATTTTCTACATTTCCGTGTCACATTAGACACCCTGCGTGGTTACCACGATGTTCCCATAATGTACCAGTATTTTTTGCCCTCTGAATGAGATTAATAGACGACCGGGGTGTGGGACGTACTCTTAATGAAAAGCGATCCATGTATAACCGTGCTGCAGCATCTTTGCATTTTTGTCTACATTCCCCGTAAAGTAATATGATATTCACCAGTTACATACCTGTTTATCATTTTACTAATAACAACTTTAAAGCAAAATTCATGATAAAAATGAGTGATCACCAATTCAACATAAACTGCAAGATTGTATCTCTAACAGACGTGACCAATGGCATAACTAGAAAATGTGGGCTCTTACACAAAATGTTGTATGGGACAAATTTTTTGTACCTACAGTGGTTATTAGCAAACTAGCAGGTTGGTCTTTCTTAAATCGTTAGTAATCTCTCTGTTTATTATCTATTTATTTATTACTACTATAAATGTGTACTATAGTTCATCCAAACGTATTAAATAAAAAGTTTTACCAAGCAGAATCGTAGGTAGGTGAGGTTGTCAAAATTTGAACTTAAATTCCTGCCACTTTATAATTATAATTGTTAATTCTCATACTTAATTTATAAACAACTCAGCTTGATCGTAACTTTTTAACCTTTGGTTTTATTTTGTGAGTACACATTGTTCGTCGTACATATTTTCCATTTTATAGTCCATAGTTAATACAACAATGTTATATTATAAATTTCTAAAAACCCAGGTTAGAATTTTAATACTGTTACCTTATGCTCGTTAAGGCAGGTGGTCAAAATTCCGAGAACATTATGCCACAAATGCATGTACAAGTGCAATTCTTGTAGCTATTTGCTATCTTCCTTAGTTACATTGGTTAGACTATTGACATCACTTACCTGCGATTGTGAGGAATGGGGAAAAAAGAGGTGAATTGTTGGAGTTTTTAGTTAGTTAACGTTGGGTAGGTAGGTAGAATTCCCTATAATAGGGGACAAGGAATACTACTATAGTACGCCTGCTTATCGTAAAAGGCGATTAAAAGGCGCAGCAAGGGGCAGTAGCCTTGCTGGCTAAAAGTATTGGAGGAGAGTCGGTTTATCTCGGGCCATCCTCAATAATTTACACGGTTGTTGGGGGTTGGCCGTGACGAATATGGCTTTTTGCTAAAATCTTTAAAAACTGCGTTGTGGAAAGATATGGGAACCTACCACAATATTTCCCAGGTATGCGTGGGCTAAAACACGAACTATGTATGATGGAGAGCTTACAAGTAAAATTCTTTTCCGTAGGTGAAATACCCCTTCATTCGGATCTCCGGAAGTTGTATTTGGGATTCGTCATCGTAAAAATTTAAAACAACGGTTCGATTTAATGATAGGGACTTTGAATGTAAGGTCATTACTTAGAGTAGATAAGTTAACGAATTTATTAGTCGAAATGAGAAAAGGAAAGCTGGACATTTTAGGTGTTAGTGAGGTGAGATGGCCTGATAGTAATTACTTTTGGAAATATAATTATAGAATAATTACAACTTCTTCAACTAATGGACAGGCAGGGGTAGGAATAGAGTTAGGTAAAAAATTAGGACGTAAAGTTAAAGAGTACGTACAATTTAGTGATAGAATAATTATGGTTAGATTGAGTATGAAACCCACAGACACGGTTTTAGTACAGGTTTACATGCCAACAACTCAGTACAAGGATGAGGAAGTAGAAAAGGTATACGACGATATAAATTGTATAGCGAAAAAAGTAAAGGGAAATGAGAATTTAATAGTTATGGGCGATTTTAATGCGTCAATGGGAGAAGGTAGCTAGGGAAAAATGGTAGGAAGATTTGGGTATTGTAGACGAAAGGATAGGGGAGAAAGATTAATTGAGCTTTGCAAGGAAGATAGATTAGTAACTATGTAAACACCCTATTCGAACAACATGTTAAAAGAAAATATACCTGGAAAGCGTCAGGTGATAGGGCTAGATACCAAATAGATTGTTTTAGTTAAACAAAGATTTAGAAACCAAGTTAAAAACTGTCGTAGATATCCAGGGACTGACATAGACAGCGATCATAACTTAGTTAAAATGAAGTGTAAGCTAAAATTCAAAAAATTGAGAAAAGTTAAAAGAGAGGGATGGGATCTAGGTAAGCTTAATGATAGTGAGGTAAAAGAGGACTATAAACAAGTATTAGATAATAATAGGAGAGAACGTAGAAAATAGATGGAAAGAAATAAAACTGACTGTACATGATACAGCAACACAGACTATAGGTAAGAAAAACATAGAAGCGAGAAAACGCTGGGTAACAAAGGAGATATTAGATTTAATAGAGAATAGAAGAAAGCTTAAACCATTTAGAGAATTGGATAGTGAAATTAAGCAAAAATATAATAGAGTTAGAAATAAAATAGTACATGAGTGTAGAAAAGCTAGAAATAAATGGACTGAGGAGAATTGTAAGGGAATACAAGATGATTTGAGATTAGGTAAGACAGCCAGTGCTGACAGGGCAGTTAAAAAGTTTTTCGGGGAAGATAGGAAAAAACAGTGGTATTAAAGATGAGAATAATGAGCTTTTAATAAATATAGTTGAAGTAGCAGATAGATGGAAAAGATATTTAGAAGATTTATACAAGGGGGACGATGTGAATGAGTTAGAGAATGACCAATAAGAAGATGTAGAAATAGAGTTCTCAATATTAAGAGAGGAATTTGATAGAGCTGTTAGAGATCTTAAACTAAATAAAGCGCCGTGGATAGACGATATACCCGCAGAATTAATAAAATATGCAAGTCAGAAAACTTTAGACAGATTATATGAACTAGCAAAAGTAATATATGACACAAGTGAGGTCCCAATAGATTTTAAAAAAACTATTATTATTCCAATCCCAAAAAAGTCAGGATGTGATAGGTGTGAGAATTTTAGAACGTTTAGTTTAACTTTCCATGCTTCCAAAATACTAACAATAATAATTAAAAATAGAGTAGAAGCTTTGACAGAATTATTTAGGCGAATACCAATATGGTTTTCGTAAAGACAGAGAGACTAGAGAACCGAAACTAATGAATAGTGTAATTATGGAAAAAAGGTTACAAAAAAATAAAAAGACTCATTTCGTGTTTGTAGATTTATAAAAAGCATTTGATAGGGTTAATTGGATTGTTATGTTCAGGGTTTTGTGAAAAATAGGAATCTCTCATAGGGGTAGAAAAATTATTTACAGTCTATATAAAAACAAAAGCGTAGTAATTAGATTTGATGAAATAGAAAAGGAAGCTAAAATTAGAAATGGTCTTACATAGGACTGTATACTATCTCCCTTGATTTTTAATGTTTATATCGAGGAAGCTTTAAACTTAGCGCGAGAGAGAGAGAGAGAGAAGAGAGAGAAGAGATATGTATTAGTGTACAGGGACAGAAAATAGACATGTTAGGTTTTGCGGATGATATAGCCATTATAGCAGAGTCTAGAAAAGAGTTAGGAGAGTTTTTAACATTTTAGATGAGTTACTACAGAGTAACTATAGTATGAGAATTAACTCAGGAAAGACAAAGATAATGACAAGTGAGTTACAGCCCAGTTCTAAACCAAAATTAAAAATAGGTAATACCGAGTTAGAGGAGGTAGATGAATTTTGCTATTTAGATAGTATAATTACAAAGGACGGACGTAGCCGAAGGGATATAGTAGCTAGAATAGCTCAAGCTAAAAAAATGTTTTTAAAACGAAAGACTTACTAATAGCTAATAGTATGAGTTTAGATAATAGAAAAAGTTTCTTAAAGTCGTACGTATGGAGCGTTCTATTATACGGTAGTGAGACTTGGACAATTAAAGAAGTAGATAAGAAAAAGATAGAAGCTTTTGAAACTTGATGTTATAGGAGAATGTTAAAGATTAGTTGGACAGATAAAGTAACAAAAGAGGAAGTTTATAGAAGGACAGGTGAGGAACCCTGTATGTGGAAACAATTAATTGTCAGGAGAGATAGAATGATAGGGCACCTGTTAAGACATGAGGGACTATTTAGTAAGGTCTTAGATTATAGACTACCAAATAAAAATAGAGTAGGAAGACCTAGATAAAACTATATTAGTCAAATTATTAGAGATTTTGGTTGTGAAGGGTATGTAGACTTTTTTAGACTAGCTCAGAATAGAAAAGAATTTAGAACTGTGTCAAACCGATCTTAAGTAATTTCGAAAACAAAACAAAAAAAATAAATAAAAATCAGTTAGCTAAATGTCACCATGACATAACTCACAATTAGTAAGCGGTCTGGCATGTTGGCAGCGATTCACTGCTTAAGCCTTACCATAATAAATAACTTAATAAACGTCTCCATGATATAACTCACAATTAGTTAGCGAGGTCTGGCATATTGGCAGCGAATCGTTGCTTAAGCCTTACCATAACATATAATTTAACACTTTTGAAGAGGATAACCAGGTAATATTTCATTTCCTTAGAAGAGCATAGGAAGACCTAGACCAAACTATATTAGTCAAATTATTAGAAATGTAGGTTGTAAAGGGTAGGTAGAACTTTTTAGATTAGCACAGAATAGAAAAAAACATGATGATGATGATGATGCATCTTAAGATGGACATCGCACTATCACAAGCTGTACCGTATTAAAATATATGGTTCAATACAATGTAGTTAAGACTAAATCCACATTAAAAGTATGACGAGGAGATAACAAAACACAACAAGGAACTAGCTAACAAGTGTACTTCTAATGTAAGTGAAAGGTGCGAACCTTGAGTAAAATGATAAGGCCAAAGATTACTAAATTTGTAGGTTTTAAAGAAGAAACTAGCTTAATCTTGTATATATAGGTAAGGTTTATTTGAATTAGCTTTCGTATTTAGTCATACGGGATTATTTCTAGGTGTTCAATAAAATCCAATCTAGTAAAATATTTTGCTGTATTATGATGTAATATTTTGGTGTCCATGGAAGAACTGGACATGGGGTTATTAAATTTCAGATGTTGGCCGTATGCTGTTGATGTTTACGGCGATGTTTTAAAATTCTCATTTTTAGGGGTCTGCAAATTTTCCCACATAACCAGACTGGCAAGTACCACAAGACAATTTGTAGATGCCACTCTTTTGGAGCTTATCTATATGGTCCTTGTTATTGACAATGTGTTTGTAAAGAGTATTGTTGGCTGTATAAGCTAGAGTTTTACGTTACCGCATTTTGGTTTTTTTTAAAATTTTTTATTGATTAGATGCTGAATGCTGATTGACATAAGGTAAACGCATATATTTGTATTTGGACGTTATAGTATTCGTTAAAGGAATTGAGTTACGTAGTCTATTTCGTTTTATCTTTTTAATTAATTTATCCATCGTTTACGGCAATTTGTTTTATCGCGATTTCTTTTGTATATTAATTTTTATTTATGGGTAAATTTAATGCGCGCTTAACACAGCACCGGTAAGAGACCAGTTTGTGTTTCTAGGTGTGATTGGAAATGGCTGGGATAACTTGGATCGGGTTGTGTTGGATTTCTGTAAATTTTAAATATAGTTTATGATTAATCTTTTGTAGGGTAAGATCTAGAAAATTAATTTTGCTACTAGATTCGATTTTTAGGGTGAATTTAATGTTTTGGTGTAATGCTTTAATATTTCCCAGAATAGTTTTTGCTGTGTCATTAGCACCCTTTATGAAGACCATTTATCTACGTAACACAACCAATGCAAGATTTCATTCTTGTATTTTAAATTATGATAATTTTCCAAATTGTGTATAAAGATTTCGGCCGAAACTGATGACAAGCTAACGAATCAGTTTGGCGGTAGCAATTATTATTAAATGCAAAAAATTCTGTGAAAGACCAAGATTTAGTAAATTAACAAAGTCAATAACAAAGTCTGCACGAGCTTGTAATGTCTCAGAATGTTTACCTACTAATGAAAGACTTTGAGATATAGGTACTGATGTAACATCGAAAGAACTCATGATACAATCCTGTGGTAAGGTTAAGGAATGTAATTTGGTGACTAAATCGCCGGTATTCTAATAGAGGTGGAATCGCCGGTATTCTTTATACAGGTAGTGGGTTTGAAACTTGTCAATAACATAAATAAATTTAGTAGGAAAGAAGCTATAATTGATTCCAGAGTGTTGGTGAAACTGACCACTAATCTTATTGGGATTTTCGGTTTGTGGATTTTTGGAAGACCATATAAACGTGGCATCGTAGGGTTGCTGAAGATTAAAGTTTTGTAGCATTATTATTATTAAAAGTATTGAAATTTTTTAATTAATATTTTGGTTCGATTGATAACACTATTAACGGGATTTTTTCCAATTTAACAAAATTGTGTTGTTTAAGAAAAGTTTTAGCTTTTCCGATATAATCTGACTTCGTTTGAATAATCAAGCAATTCCCATTGTCAGCTTTTGAACAAATTAGATTTTTAGTCGTTATCTTATGTTTTACATTTTTGAGTGTGTTATGCAGGCTTTTGTGCCTCTTGTTGACTTTATTGTTTATTGCAAGTGAAAATTGAACAAAATAATTCGTTACGTAAATTTGACTTATCTGTTATTCCTGAAGGTAATTGTTCAATATTAACGTCTAGCTCAATAGCAAGAGATTTTATGTCAGCTTCATTGATGGGGTGAGAGAAATTAAATTTCATGCACAAACCTAGCAAATTTTATTCCTTCGGTGTTGTTCTAAATACCAAAGCTAATTAAAATAAACCTTACATTTATATATATATATATATATATATATATATATATATATATATTGCTATGATAACGCTGTACGCCGATGTAATTAACGTTCAGTTTCCTGTTGCCCGCCACCGCTCTGTGTCTCTAAATAACTTAAAGTTTAAATATGCCTCGGCTAGCACAGTCTAATCCACACAGAGTACACAACGTTACGATAACAAAGAATTAACCCCGCTTTTTATTTAATACTTTCCTACTTGAATGAGACAAACGAAATTGACCAAGATTTGTATAATGACAAAGAAAAAATATATACACTTTACAGCTTAATATGATTCACTATTCGACAAAATAAACCGCTGCTTCAAAATATAATAATATCAATTTGTTTATCCCCAAAATTATAGCTCCCTTTAGTTAGTTTAAAGCCAGCAAAAATGACACTGTACACTATTGGAAACACCCTTAAACGTTCAATGACTTTTCCCTTTTACGTAAATTTTCACGTATAAAAAAGATTTTTGATGACCCTTCACATAAATATTTTGTTATAATAAAAAAATATAGTAAATGTTCAATAAAAATGAAAATAATGCCTTATGCTATTTAGATAATGTTCTGACATGTAGTTTTCCTTGCGTGTCTTTTTGTTCTCCTATTCTTGGATCTACTATTGCTGTTGACCAGTACCCCTAAATTGCTTTCAGTTAGGTTCACTTGTCGATTTTATAGTACCGCTTGGCCAAACTCCATTCAATGCTTAGAGGAATACTCCGTTTTGTGCTCCGATGCGTAAATGCAAACCAATATTTTTATGCAATTTTAGATCGATTTAAATTCGGATTTATTTGCAAATCTCGAGTTTTCCAGAGATTTCTACTTAGATTTCAGATTATTACCTAGAATTTCTTAGAGTTTCCCAGAGTTTCCCAAAGTTTTACAAATTTTCCCAGATTTTTCCAGAGTTTCCCAGAGCCGTTACTCAGTTAACGGCAAAACTTCTCTCATATATTTTTCACTACCATTTTCAAAATTTTTCTATCACGACTTTCACGAAATATAATTATTTAATTTTTCTATATTCATTTTTACGTAAATTTTTAATTTGAACTGATGTGAAGCGTGCTCAGGTTGAAGGAAGACCGCTTGTTTATCAAATTTGAGTTATATATAAAGCAACGCCTCCATCTGACACCATTGGTTATCGGCGTCCTTCGATCAAAGTTTAAGGCATGCTATAGCATATTGTCAATACTCTGGGGTTTCTCAAGTATGAACTTGATAATAGCCCGGCGAAACAATGCTGTCGGTCACGTAGTATTCAAGTTTTATGTACTTTCACCCGTCTGTTTTGTTTTATTGTAGGAAATTTTATATCGACTTCTCACGTAGACAAACTTATGGCTTTATTTGTGTCAGGATAATGTTTTGGGCTTTGAATTTACTTCTTGTTAAAAATCATGTAGACAAAATTTCTATACTGACGTAAATTGAAATGCGCTTATTTACATCCTGCGTTTCTGAAACGTATTTGTTTTGAAAGGTGCGTTTATTACGAGAAAGAGTTGTAATTTCTTTGCACTATTGCGTATATAATTTTAATAGAACTTGTATCATGATTTTCTAGCTTTCGATGTTTTTAATGCATATTTATTTAGAATTTATGAATGTTTTTCTGGTTTAAAATAAGTTTGATTGCGTACAGAGTTATTTATCTTGCTGAATGTAGTTGTATTATTGAAGGATGAGCTTTCCTGCATTTATTAAAGTTAACTGCGATCCTTATACAATGTGTTAAATGTTTACTTTTTGCATAATGTGCGAATTACGTACTTTTCACGATACAATTGTTTAAGTTTCTAGCTTTTGGTACTATTTACAATTAGTGCGCGACCCTTATGACTATATATGCCCCTAAATAACCCCATTATCATAGCAATATATGTAAGATTACAATAGTTTCTTCTTTAAAACCTGAAAATTTGGTATTCTTTGGTACTATCATTTTACTCATGGTTCACACCTTTCACTTACATTAGAAGTACACTTGTTAACTTACTTTGCTTTGTTCTGTTTTGTTATCTCCTCGTCATACTTTTAATGTGGCTTTATACTTGATTACATTGTACAGTGTGTCCCAAATTGGATGTATTAAATGGGTAACTTAGTTGTTATTAAAGATACAATAAAACTGTGTGCGCAGTCATGTACTAACTTTTTGAGATCAATTCAATGGTGAAATCACAAATGAGCGATCTTCTTTTGTTTTCGAGTTATAGCCAAAAATCGATATTTTTAACAATTCTATTAATTCTCATAACTCGTTTGTTTGCAAAAATATCCAAAAATACTGTAATAGTTTTTTATACAGTTTTTTACGTAGAATACAGTGGCGTACCCAAATATTTAATATTTACAATACTTTTGAGGTTATAATATAAACTTGCCTTTTTTTAAATAGAAACCACAATTGGTTGTCACTTTATTTAAAAGCTCTTTTTAGCAGCTTTTCAAAAATATATAGTTTAATATAATTATCTTTTCAAATGGCCGAAATATTCCATGTTTTTGGTATAATAAAATAATTTATTATATTGGTAATAAATAGTTGGCCGAGAAACAAAAGGTACACAAAAAACGACAATTGTTTGTATAACAAACGTCAACGAGCTTCAATCATATCTATTGCACATGCAATAAATTGTATTGTTAGTTTGTAAGTGAAGCATCAGTCTGTTACTAAATGGCAAAATTTGAAAATTACGAAAAATACGATATGCTAGTTGCATTTATTGAGTCTGCGAGAATTCCTCTATCAGTAAAAACTTTATATTTTAACAGGTAATTGTGTAACTAATAGCAAATAATATTACTATGTCGTTTGTAAATAATACAGATACCCTGAAAGACAACAACCTAATATTAACATGTTTAAAAGGATAGATAGTAATTTACAACAGTTTGGTTGCTTTGAAAAACCTAGAACGAAACAGTATGCAGTTTTTAATTAAGAGCAAACTACTGTTTCAACCATAGCATGTGTGCAAACAAACCCAAGAACATCATGTAGAAAAATTGAAAGGGAAATGGGTGTTTCTAAATCAGCAGCTTCAAGAATATTGAAGCGTAATAAATATCGACCGTATAAAAATAAAATTATACATAGTTTGTTTCCCGACGATTTTCAAAAAAGAAGGCGATTTTGCCAACGGTATCTTCGTAAATGTGCTGCTACTAACAATTTTGGAAATAACATTATATGGTCCGATGAAGCACTTGCTGGTCAAATGAAAATACCTATCAAACATACGAAGCGTCAACAAAGTCGTTATGGTTTGAATATTTGTTGCTACATTGTTGGTGGCAAATTTCAATACCATATTTTTGAAAACAATCATTCAGCTTGTCGCTATATTGAAATTTTGTATACCAACTTGCACGAATTACTGGAGGACATGCCTCTCGAAAAAAGACAAAAAGTGTGGTTCCAACAAGATGGTGCACCCTCGCACAACGCTATAATTACTCGTGATTATTTAAATAGAGAATATCTCAATAAATGGATGGGTACGTTTGGACCTGTTCAGTGGCCGCCTAGATCTCCTGACTTGTCGATATTGGACTATTTCTTGTGGAATTTTTTGAAAGAGGAAATCTATAAAACCCAGAACCATAGTATTGAAGAGTTGCGGAATTCAATTGAAGCATTTCGTAAAGTTAAGACGGTTTATTTATGAAATTCTATTAAGTCTTTAATAAAACGATGCGAACTTTGTGTAAGAGAGAATGGAGGCCAGTTTGAACAATATCTCTGAATTATCAGTAAATAAAACTATTGTAGTATTCCCATCTGTGTTCTAGTGTTTTATATATACTATGTGTGAGGGTGTGTGTAGGTGAGGGTGTGTGTGGTTGTGTGCGCATGCGTGCGTGCATGCGTGGGCGCGTGCTTGTGTGTGTGTGTGTGTTTGTGAGGGTATGAGGTGTGTGAGTATGTGTGTGTTTGTGTATCCATATATGGATTATAGTCTGTTTAAATGTGGATAGGAAAGTATAATTTTCAATTTAAGATGTAGTTATATTAATTTTTGTAATATATGTAGTTATGATATTGTATTCTTCTAGCTTTCAAACTTTGTTGTTTAGAGTGGTGTGGTACAATAATAAACTCTTGTTTTGTGTTTACCTTTTGTTTCGCGGCCAACTATAAATTACCAATACAATAAATTATTTTATTATACCAAAAACATGGAATAAATCGGCCATTTGAAAAAATAATTATACTAAACTATATATTTTAGAAAAAGCTGTCAAAAAGAGCTTTTAAATAAAGCGACAAGCAATTGTGGTTTCCATTTAAAAAAATGCAAGTTTATATTATAACCTCAAAAGTATTACAAATATTAAATATTTGCGTACGCCACTGTATTCTACGTAAAAAACCGTATAAAAGACTTCTACAGTATTTTTGGATATTTTTGCAAACAAACGAGTTATGAGAATTAATAGAATTGTAAAAAATATCAATTTTTGGCTATAGCTCGAAAACAAAAGAAGATCGCTCATTTGTGATTTCACCATTGAAATGATCTCAAAAAGTTGGCACATGACTGCGCACACAGTTTTATTGTATCTTTAATAACAACTAAGTTACCCATTTAATACATCCAATTTGGGACACACTGTACTGTACCATACATTTTAATATCGCACAGCTTGTGGTAGTGCGATGACCATTTTAATATGCATGTTTTAATTTATTTATTTTAAATATTGTTGATGGTAGATTTCGTTCCTACAAGTAAGTTTTATACTTTACTGTACAAAAATATTTTATATTAGCTTTTTTACGCTATTGTAGGAAAACGTCATTGAAGATGACTAGTCTATATTCGAAAGTACTCTGTTTTTTAAACTTGATTACACATTTACCAATATATTCTTTTCAAACTTTTTCTACCTTTAATTGATTGTTTTACTTTTTTTTTTGGTGAATCCACAAACCAGAACTATCAAGGTCTACTGCAATCTTCTGTTTTCCTCTATAGAGAATCAGAAATCTTCCTATTCAGCCACGGTGATTCGCCCTTCTGCATTACTGCTTCAAGGCCCCTTACTGTAGGAAAGACTGTAATGTTTCCCTTACTTTAATATTTGTTTGCCTTGTTTGTACCGGTGACAAACACCACTTAAAACGGGTACCTACAGTTGAATATAAGCTAAGCTCTTGAGCCTTCTACTCTTTCTTTTATAACTTAATCCTGCAACAGAGTATTTCTAAAAGATGATCATTATCCCTTATTAAACGCGGTAGGGGATGCTTCTAACCCCTTACATTTTTCAGAATTTAAATTTTTAAAAAAGCTTTACCCTGACTTCCAGTACTTGATGGTGAGCCACTTACAAGCTTTTACCTAACTGTATTCAAAATTATTTAGAAAAAATAACACTTTACAAGCAACTTCTTTACTCTGATGTAAAAACAAAATACACAACGTATCTATTTCTATGAATACCTAATCTCCTTACTAAATACTCTTAACCTAGTTATCTTGTATACTACAGACAGGTATGTCATAAATCGCATTAAGGGTCAATTTAACATTAAAACTACTTACATTACGGGCGACGCTTTTCACCACCAGCGCTGCGTATAAGAACAGTTGCAAATTCTAGAGTCTGGGTCAGTGTTCTGGTTGACGTGATGGCCCCGTTGTTTGTAATATACTCGCAGTATTTGTGTAGCTTATGGTGCTCGCACGAAACACTTTCACTTACTATTCTAATAATGTGTATAGTGGCTATACCAACAACTACTTGCTAAAGGTCACACCGCAGGGTTGCTTTGTCGGACTAACGGTATTTATTTAAGTTTACAAATATTTTCACTTTCAGTATATTGACTTCGAACATGACGGGGTACCTGATGTTTTACAATACGTGCTCGCTCCCCCAATCTGATATAGTGAAATCAGTTTATCTGGACCGTTAATCGCACCCACAATTTATTTAATGAGTAACACTTTGGGTTGCTGAGTTACTATACGGTTTGGAATGATAAATCACTTAAAAATGGAACTGAACCGCTCTCGATGCGGTCAACGAAATATTAATCACCATTAGTATTTTCTCGAGGATCCCCTCGGGATAAAAGCTTCTTTAACTCTAATATTCTAATAAGCAACGATTAGCGAATAGTTTCTCATTACTCTATCTGAGACTCAAAATAATAATCATCCCTAAACTGAATACACGCGGGTATTTGTAAATTTGTGGTTCTTTATTATGCTTTCTGGAGCTTTAAAATGTTCATAAAGAACCTTGGGGTACTTTTAACCCATCAATTTCCTTTTGAAAGCGCCCTTATTGATGTGTTAAGGTCCAGTTTTCTACATAATATCCTAATATTATTTCTTTATTTACAAACTGCATGTAAATTTGACCCACTTAAACATGCTGGCAATAAATTTATAAAAATATTTATTACTATTAACTAACGTAATTTAACTCCCCCCACACGGACTTGTTATCAAATTACTTTAAGAATCGTGATTTACAAAACTTCCTGAATAGAATTTTGATTAGTTATTTAATTAAGCGGTAAAACCCTTATGTGTTGATAAAAAAGATGACGGGCTAGTCCAATCTGGCGATGCCTAGAATATTTATTGACGGTGACTATAAACCATAAGCGCCCACATTACCGTGCCGTGACTTTGGCCGGGCCACATCTCATTATAGTATTTACTTTTAATTTGAATTAAAAGGAGATGTTACAAGACATCTGTGGGGTGGATGGATAAAAATGCGGTAGGTAGTGTTGAATTCATGTAGGTCTTCAGTAGGGTTCGGCCAAGAAGGATATCGTAATCTTCTCCCTGAATGTCCTACTAAGATCGCACACTGACCAATTAAACCGTTTCGTCTTTTCTCGTTGGTAACAAGTAGCACTGGGACCACCGTTACCAGCTCATACGCGTAGGATCCAGTCCTAAAATAAGTTTCAATGCACTGGGTCAAGTGCCGAAACTTGTGACGTAATCTATACGGAATCTCTCTGTTCAGTCATTACCATCCTATCACTCATGCACGTTCGAACCATCTTTATTATGTACGCGCTGATTGTTGCGTTTTTAATGATTTAACAATGTTGTTCCACGGTACCAAATTGAAGGCATTTTCTATATCTATCGTTATCAAGATGCAGAATTGTCTATTTTATGCGATATTTTATTTATCTGATCTGGTATTTCGAAAAACTTCTTTCTTTTTTTGAGAATGAAACCACATAGGGTTTTTAATTGTATATTTACTTACGTTTCGATCCAATACCTAGAATCGTTGTCAAAATAATACAATTTTTATATTTGACATTTGTTACATAAATTGAAGGCAGTTTTGATTTATCAACGGTTGAAATATTTGATATGGATGATTTAATTTATTTTCAACCATTGATAAATAAAAGTTGATTTTAATTTATGTAACGAATGTCAAATATAAAAATGTTATTGTTTTGACAACGATCCAAGGTAAATAAATATACAACTAAAAACTCCATGTGGTTTCATTCCCTAAAAATAGAAAGAAGAATACATATCTAACTACAATAAACATGCAGGAAGTATTCAAGAAGATTGATTAGTACATCGATTGTTGACCTTCCGACTCTAAAGCCATACTGGTGTTGGTGTAGCACCTGTTTCTCAGAGATCTTCTCTTCTAGTCTGTTTTGATAAGTGATTTGTGGAATTTCCCTAGGACATCTATTAGGCATATAGATGTATACGTAGGCTTGGGTTTAGAGTTTCTATTTTGGTTTCCACGAAAAACTCTTGTTTTTTCAAGATCTTGGGTAACTCGCCCCTTACGATTGCAACTATTCATCACGTTTGTGATTATGATGGTATTATTCTGTATAATGACCTTGATAACCTCCAGGGGTAGTCCGTTCGTACTTTTGACTTTCTCTACAGCGTGCTCCACCTCTTTTTCCATAGGTATTGGAATATCTAGAATTGAACCATCTATATTTGGCTATTTCATTGCTTGATGTGCTGGAAAGAATTTAGATATTTGTTTCCCTGTTTCTTCTTTTAACAAGGTCAAACGTGTACGCAGTCTCAATTTTTCTGTAGCTATTTTATATCTAAGTCTCCACATATCCTGTTACAACTCAACACATATGCTCCACCACTTCTGTTTCTTTTGCCTTAATATGAAATTTTTTTAGGTTCTTCTTAGGTTGAGTCCATTTTATTTTGGTATGTTCGGCTTGCAGAGTATCTGCGCACCGGTCTGGTTATCTCGGATGTTCTGTAGTACACCGGTGTGTGGTTCCTTTTTGGTTTCTTTTTTGTAGAAAAGTTTTTGTCAACTAAGTTTGTTATAGTTTTTACCAGTTCTTCAGGTGTAATATTATCAGGCTATAAGCTTTCTACAAAAATTGACATACTCTTCTCCGCGAGGCTTTATCAGCGTTCTTTTGTAATATACCACCTTTTACGAACGGCGTTGTTCTTCATCTCTGATTTCAAATCATATTGTGTTATGGTCACTCATATTTTCATTATTTTGATCTGCGATCCATCTTTGTATTTGGGTGCAAATATTTTCAAAGGCTAGCGTGAAATCTATTATAATGAACATGTTTGTATTGGAAAATGTTGGAATATTTCTTTCGTTAATTACGAATAGACCATTAGCATCTTTCCAATCTTCCACAATTTTTCTTTTGTTATTTACTGTGGACATATAGTCGTTTTCCCGTAAGGTCCCCTCCAATAATTACCCTTTTAATAATCCCAATTAGACTTCTTAGTATATCGTGTAAAAGGATACTCCCTGTATGTTTGTTGTGGTTTGTTAACTATTCTTTTTAATCTTTCTTGGGAATAAAATCACTTATACTTGTTAAAATGATCTTTATTTATGTTTCGATTCATGACCTAGGATCGTTGTCAAAATAGTAAAAATTTTTGACAACGATCCTAGATCATGGATCGAAACGTAAATAAAGATCATTTTATCAAATATAAGTGGATTTATTCCCAAGAAAGATTAAAAAGTGTAAAATGATCTTAGAGTCTTCATTTGCACCATTTGGTGAAAAATAATACGAATAGACAACGATATTTGACAACTCAGCACATAGAATCCTTGTTTCTTGTTTTAGTCAAAAACTTCCGTGTGCTTTCTAATGCGTATGTGTGTCAGTGGTCTTTTTGGGTAAGCTTCTTATTCGGCTGTTGAACTATTACGTCCATGTTATCGCCATAAATCCTTTATTGTAGGATGCCGTGTGTTAATCTACTGCGATTTAGATTAAGCTGTAAAAATTGTATGTCTTGTTTTATCCGGAGAGGCCATGTCATGAGCCACTATACTTCTATTCATATTATAGCGCCGATTGGACTGCCTCCGACAAGAATAGATACAGTAGAACGTAAACGTAGCACCTATACACAAAAGATAATTGGTGGTTACTCTATGGCGTGATATATTCAAATGACAGGTACAAGGAGTTTTGAATCGGAGAGCTATTTAGATTACAACAGAAAATTTGGGGAATTTATTTAAATAATATCTGGCATGTTCTTGAACGATTGAAGTGCATATGAATTGTTGTGAAAATTGGAAGTCAGTTCTAATTGAAACTTTAATACGAATCCTGATTGATGCTTTGATTACAATATGTACTAGTTTAAAGCTTTGAAATATGATATAAATGACCATCGATATAAATTAGTCTATACGATATCTATTACTGTAATGAATATATAAATTAATAATTAGTGCTTGTATAGCTAATTATAGTACTTTATTAGTAAGTAGTTTAGAAGATAGCATCGTAGTGTTAACAAGATAATACTTGTACTGTAAGCGATTAGCTGAAAAAAAAATGGTTGGAAGAGTTTTTAGGAAATTCCATTGTAAGTACCAGTTCTTGAAGAGGTTTGTATAATCAGTTAGAAAATGAAGAATTGTTGTTTGTGTTTTCGTTACAGTACTAATTACAGAATTCTGGCTATTTCTTGTATGAGTTTTAATAGATTTCCCTGCTTGTTTGACCAGTCACAAGACTTTTCTACAGACCCTGCATTTGCCTCCTCCACTAACACGTCCTGGTTTTTCGCATAGAATACAAAATTCTACGTACTGCATAATTTTGCTTTATGCCCTCTCTAACCAAATCTGTCTCGAAGCATAGACCGGTCCGGCTCTTTGCTGTCTAGCTTCGTGATCATACTCCCAATATCTCAAACATCGTTTCATTTCGATCCTTTTTTTAACATAGCAAGCCACTAAGCCTATTTTTATTTTCTCTTTGGTCAACTTTTCTGGATCCAATTTTTTAAGTGTTACGGTGACGGCCATTGTAGACCCTCGCGTTATTTCTAATTTAGCTTAATTAAAATTTTCATTGCTTGGGGGATTTTCTACTTTTCTTTAATGGCGTCAACGATTTCTGTTTTTCGGTTGTCACCTTTGGACCCGTAATGTGGATTGCTTGTATATCCGGCTTATACTATGAACCGTTTGGATTTTTTGGTGGCTTCCACTCCTAATGCTTTTGATTCCAGTGATTGCAGTCACCGCCGTGCTGTTTTTCAGGTTAACTTTCTTTAAAAGGGATTTATAATATTTCCTTCTCTTCTTCGCCATTAGGGTATATATGTGTTTGTCGGCCGTTTGTTTTTGTGGTTGGTCGTGATTGATTATCAGGATATACATAGATGACCACCTTATCTATGTATCTCCTGATAATCAATCAAACATTGGTGTCAGAGTCCTACTTTATCATTTTCTTACGACCTTCCAAACTCACGCCATTTATTTGTGAAAGGCTACTCTTGAATCCTCCTTCATTTCCACTTTGATGCGCATTATTAGATCCAGTAACTTTTCATTGATTTCCTCGAGCATGGCTTTAATAATTTTTTTCTTTGTAATACCATCTGGATCTTTGGATTTTACCCTGATTGCGTTACAACAGTTTTGGAGGTCTTTCCCTATATTGGAGTCATCCAGCGCGACCATTACTACTTTCGTAGCACAATCTTTAGCTTCTAACGACTTTCCTCCTAAGAATTCGGCATTCTTATATTTCTTATCTTATATTCTCCTATTCGTCTAACTTGATGTTCTTAGGCATAATCTATAATATCTTTCAGATTGTACCGCTAACCTGTATCCCAAATCTTTCATCGGTCTGCGTGTTCGAACTTCAAACTTACTCTTTGAAGCTTGCTAAATAGTTCTCGTTCCGTGTTCCCAATAGGTCATAATTAGATCTTGGGAGGCAATTTTAATGTTTGATAAATAGTTCATGAAGGGCACGTGTACGTTATTATGTTGCTTCGCGAAACCCATTGTATCATTCATCAGTTTAATTAACTTTGTGTGGTACTTGCGTGCCAGATCAGAGGTGTCTTGTGGGTTATGTTTCCCCCCTGGTGGCTGCCCAATCGTTTTTCGTTTCTGTGTGATGGCCTCATCCCCACTTACAGAATGGCTCCTA
The DNA here is from genome assembly GCA_036346225.1 of Platerodrilus igneus. Classification (NCBI taxonomy): domain Eukaryota; kingdom Metazoa; phylum Arthropoda; class Insecta; order Coleoptera; family Lycidae; genus Platerodrilus; species Platerodrilus igneus. Next base: position 806,220 of record JARFIW010001121.1, read on the forward strand.
GAGGCCTAGATAGAGGTGTTCTAAATTCTACTAAAGCATGTTTTCTTCGCTCTGTATCGCGTCTTTTCGAATTTCGTCGCTGTCCAATAAGACGTGCGGATCTTCGATCCTAACTGCTGCCTGGGATTTTTGCATATCATTTTCGTCTACGTTCATGCATTGTGCATTTGAGTCTTTCCTACAATTTTCCAGCGTCATGCTTGTCCGAGGAGAGATTCCCTAAGTGGGGTACCCCCATGCAAACACCAGCGTGAACTCATGTTATACCGAGATATACCCGGATGGAAAAGGATTTGTCAACCTATGGGCGCTTTGACCTTTTACACGCTTTACGACTTTTGCAGGTTTTACGCCTCCGACGACGGGCATTCTCTTCAGCGCTTGTCATTTCAGGGGGCACACGCACGCTTTTTGCATGTGGCTACTGCAATAGATGACCAGTGGTGTACCTATGCTGCTCATCAAATGATTTCAGTTCTTTCTTAACAAATTCTCAGCAATTTTATCATTTTCTAGTGTCTCACATAGAAAAATGTTGTTAAGCGATCTTTGTTGTCAAATACAATAACATTAGTACCACTACACTTTACTCGGCTCGATTTCACTCGACCGCGTTCGATTTCGCACTAATTTTTTGTGCAAGTGCCGCGGAAATTTTTATCCAGGGATCAATTAATTACTTTAAAAACTTTTAGGAATCGTTTTTTATATAATACACAGATTCGAAAATAGTACCTTCCTTCTTAATCTTCTTTGGGGATTAAACCACTCATAGCTTTTAAAATTATCTTTATTAACGTTTCTATCCATGACCTAGGATCGTTTTCAAAATAATAAAAACTTCAAGTTTGACATTTATGACATAAATTGAAGGTGACTTTGATTTATTGATGTTTAAAATATTTGGTTTGAGTACACTAAACAAAAATTTTTAAAGTTTAAATGAATGATCGCCTTCATTTAAACTTTAAAAATTTTTGTTTAGTGTACTCAAACCAAATATTTTAAACATCAATAAATCAAAGTCACCTTCAATTTATGTCATAAATGTCAAACTTGAAGTTTTTATTATTTTGAAAACGATCCTAGGTCATGGATAGAAACGTTAATAAAGATAATTTTAAAAGCTATGAGTGGTTTAATCCCCAAAGAAGATTAAGAAGAATACTAAACAAACCACAACAAACATACAGGTAGTACCTTCCCATATGGTTGTACCATACTTTCTCTTCTGCGCTTGCCATCGTGGTGACCGTACGGGCGCTTTATGCATGTGTCTACGGCAATCTATCTTTACTACTCATGAAGTGATTTCAGTTCTTTCTTTACAAATAGAGCAATTGTATCATTGGACATTGTCTTCAAAAACATATATAAAAAAAATGCTGTTAAACGATCTGTATGTAAAATATAAAAACTTTGGTGCAACTATACAGCCTGTTTCAAATTAACTCGGCACCATTGCTAACTTTGTTATTATTGGAGCTACGAGGTTGGTTAAATGAGCAAAGAAGCTTAGTTTTTACAGCTGATTACCGTAGACAGCGCAAAAAAATAATTGAACATCGCTGTTTCGAGATATTGATCAAAACACTTACTTTTTAAATGGAACACCCTGTATATTTTTAATTTAAATGAAAGAAAAATAAATTCTTAACAAAAAGTCTTATACACTCTTATATCAAAATCCTTAAGATAAAGTAAATATTAACAAATTTGTAATTTAATTAAGATAGTCTTGACTTTTAAATAAACCATTTATTGAACACACTAAAATTACATAAAATGTTCAAAAATCCTCCATTTTCTTGAATGCACATTAAAGTTTGCCTAATAATATCCCCTGTAGCATTTGCAATACACCTACCGTCAATTGAATTAATACTTAATCGAATACTGTTTTCTAATTCTGTTACATTGGTATATCTTCTTTCGTAAACGTTATTTTTTACGTTGTCCTAAAAGAAAAAATTTAAAGGCGACAAGTCTGGTGAACGAGGTGGCCACTTTATAGGACCATTTGTTCCCATCCACCGGTCTTCAAAACGTCTTTGCATCATTGCGCCAACTTCGCGAAAATTATGTGCTGGAGCTCCATCTTGCTGGAAGTAAATGGTTTGGCGATCTTCTAGATTAATATCATACAGGTACTCTTCAAAAACTTCTTCCATAATGTTCATATATCTAGCTCCAGTAAGCGATCCGTAATAAAACAAAAAGCCCACTATTTTACTACCAATCAAACCACACCATACATTTAAACTAAACTTTGTTTGTGGATGGAATGGGAAAGTTAACAGTGGATTTTCGCGTGACCAGTAATGCATGTTTTTACTGTTAAACATTCCAGAATTCGAAAAATTTGATTCGTCGCTCTAAATTATATTTTTCACGAGGCCAGGATTTTCTGTACGCGAAACAACTAACCAACGACTTATTTTTTTGTCGATATTTATACGGAATAAATTTATGTTTTCTTAATATTCTATAAATGACTGTTAAAGAAAAGTTACTATTTTTGACCAAATCTCTAATAGAATCATTTAGAAATGCTTCAAATTAAGTTAATACATTTGTTTCAATGTTTTTACTAATTATAAATCTCTTTCTAGTGCTTTTCTTCAAAAACAAATTTTCGTTGTCTTTAAATTTTCTGTACAGAATTAGAAAATATCTTCGGTCTGGAGAATATTGATTAGGAAAGTTTTCGCAATAGCAATTTGATGCTCTGGTAGTATTTTTTCTATTTATTATAAAAGTTTCCAACATATCACACTTATCTTCAGGAGTAAAAGGCATTCTAACAATGTTATTAATACTTCTTAAAGTTAGCTGCTACAATTAAACACACGAAATGACAAACTTGTTAAACAAATGAATTCTGTTCAAACATCCGCGCTTACCTTGATTAAATTACAAATTTGTTAATATTTACTTTATCTTAAGGATTTTGATATAAGAGTGTATAAAACTTTTTGTTAAGAATTTATTTCTCTTTCATTTAAATTAAAAATATACAGGGTGTTCCATTTAAAAAGTAAGTGTTTTAATCAATATCTCGAAACAGCGATGTTCAATTACTTTTTCGCGCTGTCCACGGTAATCAGCTGTAAAAACTAAGCTTCTTTGCTCATTTAACCAACCTCGTAGCTCCAATAATAACAAAGTTAGCAATGGTGCCGAGTTAATTTGAAACAGGCTGTATATTGCTCGGCCCAATGCCCCTCGACTAGGTTCAATTCCACTTGAATTTTTTTGAGCAAGTGCGGCTGAAATTTTTATCTAGGGATCAACCCATCACTTAGAAAACCCGTTGACATTGTTTTCATATAGAATACAATGATTCTAACCTCGTACGGTTGTACTACAATTACTACCGTAAGATCATCTATCGAAGTACACTTCTCTTTGACTATTATTGGGATATCCTATAATTCACTCATTTGAGCTAGGATTCTCTCAAATTTGTTGTAACTAATAAGCAACTTTTAATTTCATCTTTTATTTACAAAATATGAAATACATTTCCACATACCAAAACTACCATTTCTCTACTTTTACTTCGCATTGTTCTTAACTAATCCAGTTCTATTCTTATTTTATAATTAAATCTAAATTTTGTTTTTGCAGTGCCTTTTCTAATCAGTTATTATAGACGTACTTTGTTTCTCAGCTCTGCTAATTTTAATAATAAAAAGTCGTATTCTTTATTTATTTTCAGTAGTCGATGACATTACTAACGTTTACTGTCATCTTACTTCATGCCTACGAAATTTGTTTATTTATTCTGCTCTTCGTATATAATGAATTCATTATCAATGTTTATTTTTTGCATCATCATCATTAGGTCTTCAGTCCTGGAATTGGTTAGACGCGCGTGCCCTCATTGTTTCCTTTTCTGAACTAATTTTTTGTATACTTTATAAAAACTCTAACTTTTCTATTTCTGAAAATATTTTACCAATGTTCTAAAGACATTTCTGTAGGCAAGTGTATGGCAACACGTATATGTTTTCTTAGTAAGTTCTTTCCTTACAATGTACATCTTAATAAACTGGGTATTTATAAAGCTTCTTTACAAAATTTACATTCCTACACCCACTGTTCTCCTCAAGAACTTCACCATAGGAATACATTCATTGTTATTAACGGTAAATACAGAGGCATTGCATACGCTATTTGTATCTAAATCCTTGTAGTAGGCTTTAAAATCATTTGTTAGCCTCTCCTTTAATTATGCCATCTTGCATTTCTTTCTACTAAATATATGTATACTCCTGCTTTAATGCGATAGTCATTTCTGAGAACTTTGCTTCAGATTTTTTAATTACATTTCTTCATATTCTAGTTTTTGTTTTTTAATCGACAACTATCTACATAGCTGACACATGCTTTACTTTTCTTGTGAAGTAGGCTAAAAGCCTTTTTAAGTATTAGTTTTTTTCTTAAAGCTTGGGGACAACATTACTAGCAGTGATCAGTTTCAGATTGCTGATGTGCACAGTTTACGGAATTGTTGAGAAATGTGCTCCAGACTTAGCAAAACGTGTATCCAGTTTCTACATAACATTTCTGTGTAGTTAATTCCCCGTTCTTGTTTGATCATACTTCTACAACTTCCATGCAAATAGTTAAAACTGAATACGGAAATTAGAACGCTATTATCGTGTTTCCGCGTTTAATATTGCTTGGAAACTAAAGCTGTTTTGGTTTTTCTGCATTCACAAAAAAAGTGCTGCAAAATGTCATTAAATACAGGATGGCGACTGTTTAGCAGATTTTGAAATCCTTTTTGTACATTTATGCAATCAATACATTTTTAAAGTATAATTTGCTGTTTTCCAGCAAAGTAGACAGTGCGGTATAGAATTATATGCAACACAATCATGTAATAATTTCCAACTATGTAGTTACATATTGTTTTTGTTAATCTGGTAGTAGTTTATTCTATAGTGCCTGTGATGATGCAGTATATCCAACAAACTTTCTAACTTAACAAGGACTTTGGGTTCACTATTTACCGCACACATCGCTGGGTTTATTGAAAGTAGTACTAGCCCAACCTAACCACCAAAATTTCTTCAGAATATGGAAACCCAAAATCGAACCAAACAACGAGTGCATTTAACGATATTTTATTCTACTATTAACCCTTCATCTCTTAGAATAATTCCGAGATGTTTACATTTAAATGTTTGTGAAGTATCATTTCTTAAAAATGAAGGAAACGTCTCTGCTGTTCAAAAACCAAAGTCTTAGGTTTAATTTCTGAGTGAAAAGTTCGTCAAATAGAACTAATTCTTATGTAGTTACGAATCTGATATGCCCAATATATCAACATTTAGTTTCTTGCATGAAATTTGAATGCTGTCTTGAGTTTGTATATTCCAGATACCTATTTGGACTCTTGTGTGTGCCCATTTTGTGTTTGAATTAATCTCCTGTAGAAGATTTGATTAGGAGGCTATATAAATTAGGTTTTTCGTTGCTTTCTCTCATTGCCATAGTCGGCCACCCACTGGGGGTCACATACCATTTTCAACCGCCAATCTGTGTCAGTCGCTGCTGTTGGGAATCGTTATAGTTACCTCGCTCCATCAAGACCAACATCAGTGGCCTTACTAGTAGTCTAGCCTCTGTCGGTATCGCTTCCTGAATTATGGAACCTACTGAGGCTTCCCACCAACGACAAGGTAACAATTCGCGAGAAACGCATGAAAGTTAGCTGTAACAAAACAAAGATTATTATGATGCCGTAAACAGAATAACCCTGGAAAAATGATGGTAACTCTAAGTTTGGAAGGGTTACAAGAAGATGAATTTTACTATGTAGTGAGTTGAAACACCAATGACAATAGAAGGAAAAGGCCACTAAAAGTTTTTAGAATATTTATAACAAAAAAGTTGAAAAAGAATAAATGGAAAAAGATTTAACAGCAAATAACAAAAAAGTTTAAAAAGAATAAACGGAAAAAGATTTAACAGCAAATATTTCGTAAACGGAAAGTGCGACAGTCTTGAACTTTTGAGCAAATTAAAGGTTTAGCAAAACACTATAGGTTTTCAATCTAAAAGTTTTTAGAATGTTTATAACAAAAAAGTTGAAAAAGAATAAATAGAAAAAGATTTAACAGCAAATATCTCGTACACGGAAAGTGCGACAGTCTTGGGCTTTTGTGCAAATTAAAGGTCTAGCAAAACACTATAAGTGCCCACTCTAAAAGTTTGTAGAATGTTTATAACAAATAAGTTGAAAATGAATAAAGGGAAAAAAATTTAACAGCAAGTATCTCGTAAACGGAAAGTGCGACAGTCTCGGGCTTTTGTGCAAATTAAAGGTCTAGCAAAACACTATAGGTTTTCAATCTAAAAGTTTTTAGAATATTTATAACAAAAAAGTTGAAAAAGAATAAATGGAAAAAGATTTAACAGCAAATATCTCCCAAACGGAAAGCTTGACAGTCTTGGACTTTTGTGCAAATTAAAGGTCTAACAAAACACTGTAAGTTCCCACTCTAAAAGTTTTTAGATTTTTTATAACAAAAAGTTGAAAAAAAATTAATGGAAAAAGATTTAACAGCAAATACCTTGTAAACGGAAAGTGAGACAGTCTTGGGCTTTTGTGAAAATTAAAGGTTTAGCAAAACACTATAAGTTTCCACTCTAAAGTTTATAGAATGTTTATAACAAAAAAGTTGAAAAAGAATATATGGCAAAAGATTTAACAGCAAATATCTCGTAAACGGAAAGTGTGACAGTTTTGTGCTTTTGCTACTGAGGCTTCTTACCAACGACAGGGTAACAATTCGCGAGAAAAGGATGAAGTTAGCTGTATCAAAATAAAGATTATTATGATGCCGTAAACAGAATAGCAGTAGAAAAACGATGGAAATCTAAGTTTGGAAGAATTAGAAGAAGAATAATTTTACTACGTACCGAGTTGAATCACCAATGACAATAGAAGGAAAACAAATGAAAAATATCGAAACCCCACGAAGCCTGTGAAGTCCAAAGCGCTGTATTCAAACTAGGCTTTGAGAGTTAGGAAAAGGTTGCTGATTTCTGATATTTGAAACGAAGTGCTATGTGCTGTGAAACGAGATCATTAGACAAAGACAACGCTGGAAGACTAGATGCCTTCGAGATGTGGAAGGATGCTAAGATTATCTGGATATACTGAGTTGGTAATGATAGCGTCATTCAAATGGTTCAGGAAACTCTAAACATTATTGAAGTTATTAAAAGAAATTGCGATTTTGGACATGTAGAAATAGTCGAGACAGTGATAGAGCACAGAGCAGACGGAGAGACTTGTAGAGGAACTGCAAAGACTTAAGCGTATAGGCGTTCTTACAGTTAGCACAGGAGAAGCAGTGAAAATGTGCGTCAAACCAATCTTGAGATTGAAACTAAGGGAGAGAGTGAAAAATAGCTTTACGTGCTAACCTATTATAATCAAATTGGCTACACAATGGTTAACGTTCAACTTCATATATTAGCTTGTAATTGAACGAACAGAAATTGTCTGAGTTTCATTACGTCCTGAAACACAAGCTATGTTTTTCATTTAAATACCAATGACCGCTTGTATTAACGTTTCATTCTGTTTGCTACTCAAGTAAATACAAATAGTAATCAGGTTCAACGTCTCTTTTCTCTGTAATTGAAATCTATGAATCTTTGTAGCAGAAATGGAACTGAAAACTGGGCTATCTAAATTTACATTTTACTCTGATTTGCAAGTTCTATTGCAAATTATTTTCTGCGAAAGAATTGTACTTAAAATAGCTATTAATTAAAATAGCAAAACAAAGTTATGAAATGCAATTGCTCGCTCAACATTGTGGTACTTTAAAAATTCTTTTGCCTTTCAATATCTTTCCAATTAACGTAAGCATAAATAACCCGAATTGTTATGGTAATCGTCTGAGAAGGTATTACATCAAACGGACTTTAATTTCCATGCCACTTAAAAGTTACACTTTTTTTTTGTTGTGTACATTCTTTGGGAAGCTAGTCTAAATTCTACGATAACTTTGGTTTCAAAGTGCAAATTCCAATTCAACTTTGATATTGAAGATGACTCTGCTAAAAAACTGAAATAAAAGTAGAAAGACATGGAAACTTGAACAAAAGGAAAAAGTATAAACAATATGAGAAGTAAAAGAGAAAAGCAAAAATGACATGGTAGTGATAGATAAACGACTGAGAGGGGAGTGAAAAATGTTACCCGAAAGAAAAAAGGGAAAAATTAATAAAGAACTAACGAGGGAAGTGTTTCACGCAACCCAAAATGAGATGGAGGAAAATATGATGAAATTGTAGAACGCAATCAAGTTAAAATGTCGTATATAAACAAACGAAGTTACTGACCTTACATGTGATTTTCCAATGCTCCACCCGAAGGTACTACATTGACCAGCAAGCGAATTTTTTTTTATCTGGAAAATTTGGAATTTTGCCGAACCCTTGCTGTTCCAAGCAAGGTATGAATCTTTAACGTGCCTGACAGCACTCACACACGGGACCTCCATTTTACCTGTCAACCGAACGAGGGTGTATTTTTGTGAAAAATGCTCACCTAACATTTTTCAAGCGGACCGTGTCGCGATTCGAACTCGGGACCTTAGACGGAAGTTACTGATCATTTGAAAAGGAAAAAATTAATACAAATAGCGAGTTTGAAGATTAATTACAGGCATGTAACTTTAAAAATATGTAGCATAAGTGAGGAATATAAATTTCTCTATATAAGTGACCGACATCTAAATAAAGACATGCGAAGATGGAGGCAGAAGTGGTTGATGGTATACTAAACAAACATTTAAAGAAGAATTTGTAAACAATTAAAACGAAGTGTGTGTAGCAGAACCTCAGGGAGCGACAAAATCTTAATTGAATTAAGGAGAGAGAAAGAAAAAATGTGTTTTGTAAGCTGAGTAGCGAAATGTTTGAAGTAGGACAGCCACTTGAAAAAATTTTTTCATTTCAGATAAGAAAAAGATTGCTAGGGTCCGTGAAATTAAATCTAATACATACGCGGTAATAATATATTACGAACAATAGATAGAATATTATACTAAAATGTGAAAGACATTTGTAGTTGAGGTAAAAAGAGAAACACGTGATCATATGAAACTGCTATTGCTAGTAGGAAACTGGAGAAAAACATTTGTGGTTATTGTAAACTCAAAGAAAGAATTTGCCAGAATCATCTAAGATATTCCAAGGAAGGTGTAGCAACAAAAATTAGTTTGTAATAAAATGAATAAAACTAATGCTCATAAATTAACAGATTTTAAAAGTAAAAGAGAGGAACACCGTACTGAGCATGTTAACCTAAGAAGAAGCCTAATGTAACGAGCTGCATCTCGTGACCCTCATTTACTATAATGTGAGTAAGGGCCGCTGCACTTGCGGCCACGTCCACAATACATCACCGGAAGGTACTACATTGGGTATGAATGCGAAAAATTTCGTACTTGGAATTAATTGTGCTCCAAAATTAATTAAACAGTAAATAAAAACTAGAAACAAGAAAATAAGGCTGGTTTTAATATTGTACCCATAAGTTTGACTTTGGAATGTGTCTGATCAACAAGACACTAGCAAAGAATAAAAGGGAAGGGATCCGTGATACTGTATAACTGCAGCCAGTTCTTCTTACCGGTGCGACCTGAAAGACCGACTTAAAACTATCCAGATCCAGATAAAATAGTATTTACTGATGGATTCGAATTTCTAAGCATATTCCAAATTTAATAATAGCGAATCCAGCTATTTCAACGTAATCTACAAATTCAACAATATCGTTCGCCTTAGTCTAAGTACTTTATTCTAACTTTATCTTAAATTCGTCCCTGACGTTCCCTATCGTTTCCTATCTGTCTTATTTTAATTCCAATCTTCCTTCCTGTAAATACTACGATCCAAATACACAAAACGCCAAACAAATGAATCAAACGACTGCAGGATTGACTTATGAATACAAGTCAATGCTTATGCAAGTACTGCCCCACAATATGTATAAATACCTCCAGTATAATATCCACAGGACCCGAAGATTTGTTAGTCCTCCAGTATCTATTAACACCTTTAACACCTTTTACTGCTGGTAAGATAGCACTCCGCTTGAAAAATGTTAGGCGAACGTTTTTCACAAAAATACACCCTCGTTCGGATGAGAAGGAAAATGAGGGCCCGTGTGTGAGTGTTGTCACGCACGTTAAAGATCCCTACCTTGCTTGGAACAGCAAGGGTTTGGCTAAATTCCAAATTTTCCAGGTAAATAAAAACTCGCTTCCTGACCAATGTAGTACCTTCGGGTGGAGCATTGGAAAATCACATGTAGTAGTAAGATAGCACGCACTGCTAAAGTCCTGGTGGGGATATGCACTAAATGTCTTACGGGATCACAGTCGCTGTCACTTTTGAGTCTTGGGGATGTGTGTGGTTTTGCTCTATTTTAGTTTTCTTGTTTAATAAGTTATTGATTTATAGTATTAGTTTAATTTAATTAGGATTTCTAATTTAGAATAGTTATTTACTACCCCAGATTAAAGTTTGAGTTCATTACAGATTTCGTTCCGCGCATTTAGGTAAGACAGTGTGAATTTCAACGTGCATATTTAGATATGTTGGTGTTTTATTTTTGTTTTTGGTTTTGTTCTTTTTCTTTTTATAAATTAACTTATATCATGCCACAAAATAAATTTACGTCGAGTCTAAACTACCTTCTACTCCAGCGCTTCCCTCCCCCATAAGTACTCACCGGCTTACGTCCTGTTCCCTGCGTGCAATCATAAAATTCTTCCCGTAAATTCTTTCAAGGCTCTTAGGCCATTCTAGTCTCGATCGGGCAGTCAAATAGCACGTGCGTGGCGTTCTCAACGCCCTTGCCGCATTCGCAGCAGTCGTTCTCCCTTAATCCGAATCTTCGCAGGTAGGTTTTCAAAGCTCCTTGCCCTGTTACTAGCTGCACCATCTTAGGATCTAACTTCACCTCCATATTATCTTTTACTTTATGTGTTAACCTGTCCGTGGCAGCGTTGTTCCACCTCTCTTCCCACTGTCGGATTGATCTTTCTCGTCGCTTTCTCTTAATTAATGACATTGGTATTGAGTACAATATCCGAGAATCACCTGTTGTGGCTTCTTTGGCCAATGCGTCTGCTGTGTAATTTCTTTAGTTGCCTTCATGCAATCTGACCAAGTAAAACTTTTAATCGCGAATCTCGAATACCATATACGCTAAACCTCAGACGTCCCCTTGAAGATCGCTCAAGGTGTTCATATTTCCCAGAGCAATCATGGCTGATCTGGCTATCGCTGATGATAGAGTACCCACTTGTACTCGAGTGGTTGATGAGGTACTTTACCATACATGTGATTTTCCAATGCTTCACCCCAAGGTACTACATTGGCCAGGAAGCGAGTTTTTTTTTACCAGGAAAATTTGGAATTTTGCCGAACCCTTGCTGTTCCAACAAGGTAGGGATCTTTAACGTGCGTGACAACACTCACACACGGGACTTCCATTTTACCACTCATCCGAACGAGGGTGTATTTTTGTTAAAAATGCTCGCCAAACATTTTTCAAGCGGACCGTGTCGGGATTCGAACCCGGGACCTTGAGCGTAGTAGTCACACACATACTACCACGCCACGGAGCCGCCTTGATGTACTCTACCGCTTCCCCTATAGCCACGAACTTTATTTAATATATACCTATAGGCTGGTTCCAACTGGAGTGTTGGAAAGAATGAATTGATGTTGACTGTTTTTGAGAGCCGATTTCCAGAAGTGGAGCAGTTTTTATTACGCAAATTACAGAAATGTTGGAAGCATTGCTCAGAAAAGTGTATTAATATCGATATCTTTGGGGACTGATTTGTAGAACTACAGCATCTACTTTTTGCAAAAGTTATTGCAAACTTTGAAAAGAGTATATTGATATCAATGGATGTCGGGAGATGATTTGCAAAAATGGAAAAATTCTTTTTTAGGAAACTATTGAAATGTTAGCGTTTGTTGAAAAATCGTATTGACCCTGAAAGTTCTAAAGGTTCATTGTAGACATGTAACAAATTTTTTACCACGGAAGCAATCGAAACGTCGGAATGTTGTTAATAAAAATTTATTGATATTGAGAGCTGATTTCTAAAAAGGGAATAATTTATTTTCTTCGTAGCATAAAAATGTAGGGGTACTATTGAGAAAAGTGCATAATGTTTGTTACATGTTGAATTGATGCTAATTACTTGAATAAAATTTACTCTTCCAAGGAAACGTAACAGTAAAATTGTGCACCTGCTAACTTTCAGTGGTGAAGGGTGGTTTTTATAAAAGCAAATTCAAATCTTTTTAAGGGTATACAGACTTTAACACTTACACCTGCATGGAAAGGTCTCTGAACCTTCTGCCTAATACAAGTCGTTGGGTGCCAACCCACCTGGATTTTGATGTCACTAGACGAGGGTGGTTTAAGATACGACTATATAGTTGTTTTTTTCTGCCACACAGGTTGATGGAGCCTTGGATACATTTTATTCTTACCTACTAATTTAAACTGAACACAAACAATAATAAAACTGCACGATATTCAGCTGACCTATATTAAAATATGAATATCACGGTGTTTAACAAATGCAACCAACACAAATATAGTTCACACGGTTTGTACGATTTGAACTTAAATTTGAGGTCGAGGGTGTTTTGATGTATGAGAATGATTATATGTCTTCCCATTGCTGCGTCATTGGTTGGACAGTACGCCTTAAATTTTATACTGGTTTATGGCGTTTTCCTGTTCGAGTAATTTACAATGATTTCGATTCTTTTCAATACATCTCATTTTAAGTAACTTAAATTAATAAATGCTTTTCTATCTGCAAATATGTGCTTAATTAATACTAGAGTTACACGTTGATTGAGTCATTTAAAACAATAGAAAATTAAAATGCTTTGCATCTTATTGTGGCGCTTAAAGACCAACTGTCTTGAAATTACTTTTGATCGCTAAATTATTGGACATTGGTTTAGAATTTTGCATAATCTTCCTACGGTCTATGGAAAACAAATTTTGTTAAAATTTAGGATAGATGTGACCTGCTTTTGAGTGTGAATTGAACGATTTATTTACTCTTGGTGGAGTTGTTGCAAAAATGGATTGATTATATGAATCTAAATTGTATAACTTTTACTCAGTTTTTGGTGTTTTTTTATTCTGACGTGATTATTGTCCGATATAGTTTGTGTTACAGTTGTGGAATATATTATTTAATTAATTTAATTCCGAATATGAAATTTATAACTGATTTTAATATCTATTAAATTTATATGAAACACTATCTTGTTTCATAGGGCTCGATTATCGATCATTTGTGCGGAAGCTGTGTGGCAATCGGTTGACCACATTGTTACCTTTTACAGTATACAATCAGACCTTTCCATTAATTATAACAAAGTTATTAATATTGACCGCGTTTATAATAATTAGGGCACGTACCTTTGCTTTATGATTGGCTATTTTTACAGATAATTTGCACATGCTTCACTATTGTGACGAAACTATTTATACATGAAAATATTGCTGATTCCAGAGGGCACCGAATATAAGAGAGGAAGAGAAGAAACATAATTGAAGATTGATTTAAAGCATCTTCATGATTCAAAAATTAGATCCTTTTGGTTTAAAATTTCTTCACTAAACTGAATTTTTTGGTAGCGTTGATTTGGTAAATTCATTACTCAATACAGACAAACCATACCCAAGAGGATTCAGACAACAATACAAGCGTGTTTCTAAGTGAATAGGACTTTTTCAAAATACCACATTCTAATAGCGTCACCTATTGACAACTGCCTAAGTTGAAAAACTACGTCCTTCGTTGACATTCTTACAAACGGCAAGCCAATCGGACGTGTAGAAGTCGAGTTATGGCGTTTTAAACGACGGTGTTTGTTGCATCAGTGCAAAAATGAATATCGAACCATGAACCAGCAATAGGTTCTGATTTAAACTTGTTAAAGCTTTCACCGAAATGCTTTAATTGAAACAAATTTATGATGATGAGTAGTTATACCTTAGCAGAGTACACGAGTGTTATACGTGCTTTGAGGATGGACGAAAATGATGACCAACATGCTCGGCTATCGAAATTTATAGTAGCCGAAGATGCCGTCAAAACTGTACGTGAATTCATCAAAGATCAGCAAAAATCTTCATTGAAATTAATGAAAATGCAATTGAATATCTTTAAAACACCAATTTATCGCACTTTGACCGAACATTTGGTCCTCCGAAAGGTGTCTTCATGCTTTGTTCCGTACAAGTTGACTAGTAACCAAAAATTAAGCAGAAAGAGTGTAACGGGCATTTTTGTAGTTTAACATTTTTCGCTTCCTTTCTGTTAACGTACTTAAAAATACATAGTTTCTTTGAGATCGCTGTTTGTATAAAGGAAATACTTCAGAATAATTCAGATTTGTATGCAATTTAACTCGTCGGTATTACTTTAAAAGTAGATAATTTGAAGATTGATTTTCATTAATAAATAAATTGCAAGGAAGAATTGTAAATTGGATTATTCGTAAATTGCTTTCCAACTTGTCGAAAAGATAAACAGCTCGTAATTAATTAGTAGATATGATGGCTGCATTCATTTTATTGGATGTCCCTTATTTTATTAACAAGTTTAGATAATAGTCGATAAGCGGTTGTAATAGCGACGAGTTCCTAGAAACAGATGAGGAGTTGTCGTTTGGTCTTCGTTCCTATATATTGTTTACGTTGATAATACTGTGTCCTGTTTGTTCTTGGTTCCGATACACTAAGTACGTTGAAAATACTGCTTCTTTCTGCTTTTGACAATAGTGAGAATTGATGCGGAATTTTCGTATTGTTCATGTACGAGCACGGCACGATTTTTAGTTGTTTTCTTGTGAGACAAATGCTTTAAGGAACATTTGACGGACCTACTTTAGTGATACGCGTACTTTACTAATTTGTGGTTTTAGTTGTTTGTCTTGTGAAATAGGGGTCGTAGAACTTGCTAAACTGACAGATTCTTTCCTTAGGATTAATGTGTGTGCGATCTAGTCTAGTGTCCCTTTGTTTTATCAGATTAGTGCATACTTTGGCTTATTTAAATACAGTGGAAACTGTACTTTCTGCATTTTTCTAACACCAAAGAATCTGAAATAGATCATTGTGTGCGCGAACTTTCGTTATTCAAAAACATTAGATTTTTCTTTGTTACCATAGGTAGCAAATAAAACACCTCACGGTACTTTTAGTTTAATGCATTACATCGTGTCTTGGAGGCCCGTGATTCTAAATTTTTATTACCATTTTTTTTCGATTTGTGTTACAAAATATTTCGAAATTATTGTCTCAGGAAATAGAATTAACAAGAAATTTATCAATGCTACATAGTTCCATCAGCATGATAATGTCTGCTGCTAACACTAGTGAAATACGTAGGTGTGATTAGTGTAAAGTGTGAGAAATTCCATCCACACCCTCACAGTCAAGGGTGCAGTGCTTCGTTAGTGCAGGACAACGGGAATCCCACATTCAATTGCGAGGAAGCGTTGCTGAAGGACTGTTTGTAAGTTGAACTATTTCCTACTTGCTTTTACTTTAAATACCTGTCTGTTGCTTTGCCATACCTTTGGCGTTCTGATACCTTTTACCATAGACTTGCATGCTATTTTAAATAAAAGAAAAAAAAAAAGAAAAATCAATACTACTGAACTACTCATATTAATTGTGTTTACCTATTTATATTTTGTTAAAATTTTATCTGCTTTATGTCTAATTGGTGTGTGAGGAAACGTTTCTGCTACTCCCCAATATTACCTCACTTTGTACTAAAGATTTGTTATATTGCTTTTAACGTTGTTATATTATATATTATCCCAACAGTTTTTTTTATTCTACAAAGTACTGAACAATTATACTTGATCCGTATGCTATGCTTTTTCTTTGTTTCAGGTTTGCAGGACTAATTTGTTTTTTTTTCAGGTTTACTATTCTAATTTTTCTATTGCAGGTACTGTTACTAATTCCTTACAGCCGCGTACCTTATATGTTGGTCTGCTTTCTACAACCCCCCCTACTCTCCGATTGAGCCGGGTCATTTCTTTGTTTTTCTTTGTGTTACGTACGGCCACGAGCCAACGTAGCATAAATTTGACGAACCAACGTGGCTGCCCCGATAATAACGTCACAAGAGGATCGAAGCTTCTTGTACAATATTGTAACTGGTGATGAAACGTGCTGCTTTCAATATGATCCAGAAAAGAGCGCGAAAGTACAGAGTGGAAGCACCCAGATGAACCTAATCCGAAAAAACCAATTTGGAGAAGTCAAAAGTGTTTTTCAGATTCAAAGAAAAACACGCTCCATCTGTCCAGACGGTCATTACTGTGCTTTATTTTTAGTGCGGCGTATTCGTCATATTCGGCCTGAATATCGTGAAGAAGGAAGTTGGTGCTTGTTGCGTAATAATGCGCAATCTCATCGATCGCCACTTGTGACTGTTTTACCAAACATCCCATTTTAACCATCAACCACCAGCTGTGTTCGCCTGATTTAGCTGCGAGTGAGTTTTACCTACGGTTACGATACCTTTGACGATGAAAAGAAAGCGTTATGCCGACGTGGAGGCCGTACACAAGGCTTGCACAGACATTCTCAAGGACACCTCTACAGACTACTTAAAATATTCGTTTGACATGCTTGTTACCTGTGCAATCCACTGTATAAAATCTTAAGACTAGTATTTTTACTGAAATCAACGAGTTTTAAAAAGTGTCTTTCCTCTCATTGTAGAAAGTTCTGTTTACTTTGAAACACACCTGGTGTATTCCAAGAATGACTAAATATTCTAAGAACCTGATTAAAAGTTAATAGTTAATCGAGCTATATGTGAGAGGCCCATTTCGAAGGAAAACCGTAGAGTGCGAAGGTTCTCTCTGATATTAGCCAAACCAAGTAAAAAAGTTAAATAAAAAGGTACTGGAAAGGGCGGATATAGCTCACAGCAGCAACATGGCTTGAAATCTGATCCGGACGTTCAACGCCGGTCAAACACACAAAAGCAAGCCAGTGGTGTCACTAGATGGTACATGAACCCCTACAGAACAGCAAAATGCAACTCTGCTAAAAGTTCACAGTAGTAAGAAACCACCTGGGAATTGAACTGCTCAACACTTACTATGGAAGAACTTAACAATACCTTCAATGATATAAGGAGTGGGAAGGCAGCAAAAGTAAGTGACCTGTCAACAAATTAAACACTTTGAAAACGGTCATATAATAGATATTAGAATTAATAAACTTCTATGCCAAAAATTTTATCATACCCAAATTAGGAATGATAGTAAAAATAAAAGCGCTACTGAAAGCAGGGAAGCGTCCATAAATACCAAGCAACTACCATACTATCTTCCAAATTGTCATAATTTTTAACATTTGCGAAAGACTGATTTTAATATAGATCTTGATGCACATGAACATCAACTGCTTCCCTAACGATGTTTCAGCTTAAATGATCTTTCACAGGACAAGTTGGCACTAACAGAAACTCACCGAGACGGTTTTCGTCGACCTCTTCGTTGCTTATGGCGCCGTCAAGTACTGGAAACGAATTTACAATATTTACTAGCATCCAAAGACAGAAATTATCGAACTGCAATACATATTCGAAGCTTAACGTTACTTCAGAAAGCAAATGAGTGGAATTTTTTGGGAAGCGTACTAGAATCAATAACTAACCAACCAACCAGTCATTTAGCACATTCAATATTGCCTTATTGAATGCATCAATTGGTTCTTTTGATAATCAGGATTACTGACCAAGCAATTTCGTTAATTCTGGGAAGGTGAAACATACGCACAGGTCGAGATTGTATGGAGTAATTTGATTATTCCTATTCTAAATTGTCTTGGTGGATAATTAATTTTTTTGAGTTGAAACACAAACGGTTGTTTATCGATTGACATTAACCGTTCTTCGATCTTGTAAAGGAATTGTAGCTACATATTCTGATTTTGCAAATACTCTTGCGACCATCCTCTTCGGCACACTTCGAGAAACGATGGCTGTTATTGGTTTATCCCATTTTGAAAAACTAAAACTGCGAATTGCATATTTTTGGATCATTTGGACTAAATCTGGCGAATCATCACTCACATTACAGTGCTTGTTTTTTTTAACGTTCATTCTTGAACCGGTTCATAATTGTTTGGCATAATTTGCACATGCCACTGCATTCTGGTCTTCAGCTAAAATTTTCCGCATCCAACGCAAACGAACTTTTTAACGCGAAATGTTCCGTGCAAGATTTTGGATTGGGTTCTCAGAACTACTAAACTTGGCTATTACTGAAAATTCTAATCGGCTTGTTCTAGAGCGTTGGTTCCAGAATCATGTGCGTACTTAGTATCGTTATCGTCTCTGTCTGAAAGACTTAATGTTAGACTTATGCATACTTCCAAATATTGCGAAAAGATACCTTGCCTGTGCGAATTTAAATCCATCGGTAACGATGGATACGACTACTTTGGCTATGTCTTCTGGTCTCATATGAATTCTGAATTGCTTGCTTAAAATATAGTTGGGAAATATGAAATTTACTTTAGCACTCGAGAAGAGGTAGCCGATCGACAGCATGCTTTTGAACGTATTCGTACTTTACTATAGACTTGTTGCTCTAAAGTCCTCGAATTCGCAGCATTGTAGTTATCTTGAATAGCTTTCTCCCACTTAAAGATCCAGCGGAGGGAGATGTATGAGAACCGCTGTTGCTGCAGTAGGAGAGGAGCATATTTCTTGTATTGAAGTCCGATATAATGATCTTTGGTGAGCTATTAGCATGCTTGTGTGCCATTATACGTTAGCCTTTTAGTAAATCATGTATTTGATTATGGCGGTGTATAGCTACTGATCAACTATTAGGAATTGCGCTCAACGCTTAAATGGTGCGTGCCGACATTGCCAGAAGTCAATGATCACTTTTTGGCTCTATCTGCCTTGATGAAGTTAGTCTCTTAACTCCTAAGTATTTAACTTAATTCGAGAAGGTGAACATAGTTTGAAGGCGTGTTTCCTAATAGCAACCTCTTTTTCTGTAAACAGAACTAACTAGGGCTTTGTCAGATTGTCTTTTAAAGAATATTCCGTGCACCAGAATTAGATTCAAGCGAAGTGAGTTTTCATAAGGTGCGCATTTTCCAAGCAGGATGGCTATATCATCCTCGTATCGTATGATATAGAAACTCGTCTCCTTTAGCCGACAGAGGAGGTTATCGAGAACTTTGGAGAGGTGGCAAAACATCCCATCTTGTGGACAACCTTTGTTTACCGTTCTCACTGGTAATGTGGATTGTATGGTCATATCAAGATTTCGGAATGTGAGAACTGATGAAATATCACGTACCCATTTTCATAGTCAGCTTTATTTTTTTGTTAGACGACTGTTGTTCTAGGTGGACCTATCTGTGGATCGTTGATGAAACTAGTGCGACTAATCGGAAATTTGAAGTACCTGCTCGAAATCGTCGATTAAAGTGGTGCTTTACTACGGCCGGTTTTATGGATCAGACAGGTCTCGGGTTCGATTTCCGACACGGGCCGCTTGAAAAATGTTATGCAAACATTTTTCATACAAATATGCCCTCGTTCAGATTAGAGGTCGAATGTGTGAGTGTTGTCACGCACGTTAAAAATCTGTTCCTTGCTCGGAATAGCAAAGGTTCGGCCAAATCCAAAATTTTCAGATAAAAAAACTGTTTCTTGGCCAATGTAGTACCTTCGAGTGGAGTATTGGAAAATCAAATGTAGGGTGTTTTACTATAAAAAATAAAAACCATCCCGACGTGACGTTGTTGAGATAATCTTTTTCTACTCAACCCAATTCCAGTTTTAGCTAAAGTTCTTAAGTTTAAAAAGAGGCTGTGGTCAAATAAGTTACTGTATCTCAATGAAACCTGATTAACTAAATATTAATGATGTCCTTCTGCAGAGGTTTTATTGATGGTGTCTTTTATGAGACTCTGCAAAACTAGCGACAACCGTTTTACATTGCACAAAATCTAATCAGATTATTATGGTTGTATGGTACTGGCAAAATACTACTTATGTATCTACCTTTTATAGATATCGTTTTCGACAGGTTCTGTTACTTCTAAAGCTGCAATGGTTCAAGTGAATAATAAATGCTTAATAATAATATGGGGATTGACAAAAATTGTATTTTATTTTAAATAAAATTAGTTAGTAATTTATGGTTGCACTGACATTTACAAAATCTTGAACACCTGAGTGTGAAAAAATAACATACCGTTGAACTTCATATGCCACATGTTGAAAGTGTCTTTTCTGCAAAGTACTACTTTAAATTATTGTTTATTGTTTTACAACTTCAACTGTATAAATAATAAGTTGCCATAGTCATCGTTGGATGAGTCGACTAGCTGAAACTTTGTCTTTTAAAATGTCGTGTTTTGAGTTTGGAGTAGAATATGCAATTAAAAACCCTTAAAGTCTAAGCCATTATCAGAATAATACTCCAGTTTATGACAACCCTTTCATCTCCTTCCATAATCGTTAAAATACGTTGCAACATAATTCAGGATTTAAAAGAGCACTCCTACCTAAGGTATTGCATGACGTACACAACTCGAGCTTTCAAGTGCACTTACTTACACCTTTTTCTCTGTACATCTAGCACTACTAGCAGTAATAAATCAATCCAAACCTTAGTTTTCAAACTTAGTCTGTTTGAAACAAAGAAAATTTCAAATGTGTGATCGATAATGTTCTATTGACAGCCATAACAGTTCGAGTGATTGGTGGTCGATGTTGTTAACACAAAGAAGGGCTTGAAATTGCGTGTTTGTCCCCAAAGTTTCTCTCGTGGGTTACAACATTCCCCCGTATTTTAATTATTTTTACGTCAGGCCAAAGTTTAGCCTAAACTGCCCCTTATAAACAGAACTATCATAAAGGGTAGGATGTAATTATATAAATATTTTTGAAAAAGGTTTTCTACAATTAATTTTGATTGTCAATAGTTATGGGCATACTGAAGCGCCATGTAAACCAACTTCCAAATGTCTTTTAGTCGATGATGCGTTTGGAAACTATCTAGAGCAACTCTCAAATTTAACAGAGAAGTTTGTGTTGTTGTTTGGTGGTTTTTTGCATTCCACAACGCCTCACGATGAATACAAATACTTCCTACTTGCTAGACTCCAATCAGCTAGTAGACGGATTGAAGTTTTGACAATACAATTTCAATGTTGGCAATAGTATTAAAAGAGGATAATGTACACAAACTTTGTTTTGCCATTAAAAATTAACACATATAGATATTTTCATATGAAGATAAGTGGAATATGTTGCCTTTTCTTTCATAAAAGTTTTTAAAAGCTGCTTGAAGATTTATAAAATTTATTTTCATATTTAAACGTGTCGCTTTTTAATTTAAACTTCATCAAGGAGTAAAATGTTGTTTATTTATCGTATTTTAATACATTTCAAAATCGTAATATTATCTGGAATTAAGATTTCTGTTCCCATCATTTTAACATAACTATACAGTACTATTTAATAGGGCTTAATATTTTTATTGAGTAATTTATTAGGTCGGGAATTTAAATACGTTTCATCGAATTCAATCCTTTCAAAAACACAAGCTTGTTGAATTAAAATATGGCTCCAGCTGGGTATAGGACAAACTGTAAATTATTTGATGATTTTTATTCAAATAAGGTATAAGCATGCCGAGAAGTCGCATTAATTTGATGTTTTACTTGGAAAACTAGCCCGTCCTACTTTTGTATGCTGGGATTTTCAATCAGAAACTATTTAAGGAGTTGTTGCGGTTAGCAGGACGATTATTGGCGCGCTACAAAATAAGCTTTTTCAACCAAAGAAATTTTAGGAATTTAAGACATTTTACGATCAAAGATAGATTAACGTCCCTAACGAATTTAATAGCTTTTAGCCTTTATTACCATTTCGAATGGACCTACACCTTGCGGAAGTTCTAGATTACTAGAACAGGTGAAATGGCTAGCGTGTTCGAATAAGCCAAAGAGCCAAACTACAGGTCCAACCAAAGTAGTAGGGTCGTTAGTGAGGAAACAGACTAAGACAGGTCAACGAAAGAGGGCAGCGGCTCTTTCGGCACTTAGATTGGCAGAGACCATAGGGATCGGCATGGCAGTCTAAGACACACTACCGCGA
Organism: Platerodrilus igneus; assembly: GCA_036346225.1. Classification (NCBI taxonomy): domain Eukaryota; kingdom Metazoa; phylum Arthropoda; class Insecta; order Coleoptera; family Lycidae; genus Platerodrilus; species Platerodrilus igneus. The sequence goes on from JARFIW010001121.1 coordinate 828,479, forward strand.
TGTGGAAGGAAACGGGAAACCACCACATTACCTCCCAAGTACACAGTGTACCTAAATTATAATAAAATAATGGCATTCTCTGGGGTAAAAGATTCCGGAGTTAAAATAGTCCCCCATTTGGATCTCCGGGAGGGGACTACTCCGGGAGGTGTGATCGGAAAGCTAAAAATAAGAGTCTGGAGCATTTTGCGAGTCGGAGCGTGGAATGTTTGAAGTATGAAGCAAGTAGGTAAGCTAGAGAACCTAAAAATTGAAATTAATAGGTTATCACTAGACATAGTAGGGATTAGCGAAGTTCGGTGGCCAAGGAGGGGGATTTTTGGGGTGGAGACTTCAGGGTAATTCATACAGGAGCAGAGGAAGGAAATTTGGGTGTGGGGATAGTTATGCGGAAAAAGATAGGATACTGTGTAGAAAATTACTTACAAAAGAACGAAAGAGTACTCATGGTTAGATTAGAATCTAAACTGGTAAATACAAGTATACATGCCCATATCTAGCTACAGTGACGAAGAGGTAGAAGCGATCTACAAAGATATCGAAGACATTAAAATACGTAAAAGGACATGAAAATTTAATAATTACGGGGGATTTTAATACAGTGGTAGGTGAAGGTAGGGAAGGAGCGGTAGTAGGTTCGTTTGGTTTAGGCAAGAGAAACGACAGGGGAAATAGGTTGGTAGAATTTTGCGACAAGAACAGTTTAATCATCACAAACACATTATTTCAACATCATACTAGAAGACGATATACGTGGAAGATGCCAGGAGATATAGGAAGATATCAAATAGATTACATTCTTGTTAGACAACAGTTTAGGAATCAAGTAAAAGACTGCAGAAGCTACCCAGCAACACATATAGACACTGACCACAACATCGTAATTATGAAGGCCGCACTTAAATTTAAAAATTTGAACAAAAGAAACGGAAAAAGGCACTTGGACTTAGAGAAACTAATCGATAAAGATATTCAAGAAAGATTCGAAAAAAAGTCAAATGAATTGCTCAAAGATAACGAGAAAATATCTGATACCAAGGAAGTAGAAACCGAATGGAATAACATTAAATCCAGCCTAGACATGGCAGCATAGATATTCTGGGGTATACACAAAAAAAAGAAACCGTGGATAACAAAATATATCCTGAATTTAATAGAAGAAAGGCGAAAATACAAAAATAAATCAGACGAAACAGGAAAACAAAGATACAAAGCCATAAAATGGGAAATTATTCGCAAATGCAGGAAAGCTAAAGAACACTGGATTGATGAAAAGTGCAAAGAGGTACAAACTAAGATGGAAGTAGGAAAGACAGAAGAAGCATACAAACTAATCAGAATCAATTTTAGGGATATAAAACGGTATAGCAAAAATATAAGCGACGCGGGAGGAAACATCATTATAGAAAATGTAGAGAAAGTGGTCAGATGGAAAGAATATATAAGGAATTTATATGCAGGCGAGGAACTAACTGCATTAGAAAAGGAATCAGACATTGAAAATGATGACTTGGGATGTCCTATACTTAGAGATGAGTTTGAATTAGCATTAAAGGGTCTGAAAAATGGTAAGGCGCCGGGTACAAATAAGCTGCAAGGAAAAACTCTAAAAGCCGCTGGACACGCAGTAACAGAACGTCTCTTCCAACTTGTAAGCAATATGTATGAGACAAGCGAGATACTCAAAGATTTCAAACGTAACATCATAGTAACTATACCAAAAAAGAAAGGCGCTGATAGATGTGAAAATTTTTGAATAATGTTTGACAGCACACGTGTCAAAAATATTAACTAGAATTGTACAAAGACGGATGGATAAACGGGCTGAAGAAATACTAGGAGAAGGCCAATTTGGGTTTAGGCGAAACAGGGGAACACGGGAGACTATTTTAGCTCTGAGAGTGATAATGGAGAAAACAATAGAGAAGGGGGAAAGCGTGTATATAGGGTTTGTAGATCTGGAAAAAGCATTCGACAATGTAAAATGGAAAAAAATGATTGAAATACTCAAAAAGATTGGAATGAGTTATAGGAATAGACGAATAGTATATAACTTATACAAGAGCAAACAGCAGTAATAGAATTAGAACAGGAACGTAGAGAAGTAAACATTAGGAAAGGGGTGAGACAGGGATGAGCCCTATCCCCATTAATTTTTAACTTGAACATTGAAGAGGCAATGAATACTGTCAAATGCAGGAAGATATTTGGAATTACTATGCAGAGCCAAAAAATTGATATGCTTAGATTTGCAGATGATATAGCGGTATTAGCATCTAGCAAGGAAGAGTTAGAAGCCGCTCTTAATGAAATGGAAACGGTTCCAACAGAGAGATACGGTATGAAAATTAACAAAAGTAAAACTAAAGTACTAGTATGCAAAAGAGGGGAAAATAAATCAAAAACAAGAATACAAATATGTAACACGAACTTAAAGATGTTAAGGATTTCTGCTACCTAGGAAGCCAAATAACGCAAGATGGGAAAAACACAAAAGATATAAAACAAAGATTAGCACAAGGCCGTGCTACATTTAACAAGAAAAAACAACTACCGTGTTCAAAGACAACAAACATAGAAACAAGGAAAAGATTGCTTAAAACACTGGACGGCTGTGAAGCCTAGAGAGTAGGAGAAGCAGACAAGAAAAAGGTAGAAGCCTTTGAAATGTGGTGCTACAGACGTATGATGAAGATATCATGGACAGACAAAGTTAAGAACGAAGAGGTACTAAAATGGTAGGGGAAGAAAGAAATATGTGGAAAACGGTAAAAAAATAGGAGAGATAGGATGATAGGCCACATACTACGCCATGAGGGAATAGTGCGGAATATATTAGAAGCAAAGATAGGAAAAAAGAGAAGAAGAGGTAGACCTAGGTTAGACTACTGCATACAGATAGTGAAAGATGTAGGCTGTAGGAGTTTCAGGGAGATGTGTAGGCTAGCTCAGAATAGAGATCAATGGAGGTACGCATCTAACCAGTCCCAAGATGGATAAATTAATGAAGAAGAAAGTAACTGTACTTAAACATAATGATTATTATAAGCAGCAATGAGTACTGGTTGGGCAATATTCTCGAATAATGTTAATTGTGTGAAAGGATTTACTGGGAAACTATTATTTTGGCAAATGTCTAAGTGTTGGGGGGATCTTGACAGCCACAGGCTGCTTAACCCCCATCACTGAAGCTCGGTAAAATAGGGCATAAAATTGGAAAACAATAAAAGGGGAACGAGCTGTATACATGGTGTGTGAGAAATACAGGGAACTGTGTAGGCTAGTTGAGAATATAAATAAGCGCAGGTATGTATCCAACCAGTTTTAAGACGGAAAACCTCATGACGAAAAAATAAGCGCAGATAAATCTGATGATTAGTATAAACAACTACAGGTGCTGGTTGTGAAATATCTGCAACTAATGTTAACTGTGCGAAAAGATAAATTGGAAAAAATATTAAATTGGTAAATGTTTAAGTGCTGGGGGAACTTGGCAGCCACAGGCTGCTCATCCCCCTTCACAACCACTGAATGTCGGAGAAATAGGGTATATAATTGTAAAACAATAGGAGGGGACCGAACTGCATACAACAAGAAAGAACAGCGCCTATGATGAAAGACAACAAACATAGAACAACAAGAAAATTGTTGAAATCATATGTGTGGAGCACAGCACAGTATGCCTATGTAATACGGGAAGTAATAACAAATAGGCTATCTAAATAGTAGGAGAACAAGAATATCTGGAGAAAAAAAATACAAGAAATAAAAGGGCAGAATACGTCCTAAGGCATTTTTAGGGAATAGTATGGGATATATTACAAGCAGAGATAGGAAAAAAGAGGTAAATGTAGACCTAGATCAGATTAGTGATAGAAGCAAACTGTGTAAATTTTAGGGAAATGTGTAGGTTAGTTCAGAATAGGAAGCAATGAAGGTACAAGTCTAACCAGTTCCAGGACGGAAGACCTAATGATGATGAGCCTTTATTAACTGCAAGCTTCATGAAATCTAATACAAGAAAGTATTTAATAAGGAGCTTAGAACTCTTGTTCACACATACTTCTTTGATGGATAAATATAGTTGTGGATTTGGTGATCAAAATAACACGGATCTGGTTGCTAGATATTACTTCGGTAGAAAGATATTATTTTGATCTCTTCAGTTCTAATCACTACGATAGGTTCTAAGCACATATTTAGTTTGCACTGGTAATAAGCATTCTAAGATAGGCGTTGAATGAGAATTTTTCAATTTCCACATACACAAAAGGGAAGTGTTTGGGATTTCACGCGATAATGGTATGCGTTCAAGACTAAACCTTAATTTATTGTATTCATATTTGGTCTAGTCTGATTTATTTTTAATTTGTTTGTTTTGGGGAATAGTATGTGATATATTACAAGCACAGATAGGAAAAAAGAGGTAGATGTAGACCTAGATCAGACAGTTATAGATGCAAACTGTGCATATTTCAGGGAAATCTGTAGATTAGTTCAGAATAGGGAACAATGATGGTACGCGTCTAACCAGTTCTAGGACTGAGGACCTAATGATGATGATGATGTTTGTAATAATTATTCACTAATCGAATGATCCTTGATTCGCGTTGGTCACGCAATTTACAGCGTATTGGGGCAAATGGGTTGCATCATAAAGTCATAAAATTCCGGATACAATTTTATTTAATTAAAGACTGCGCATTTGACGTATGAAAGAGGAGAAAATTTGTAATTATTGGGAAATATAACGGGTGCTTTGACATTATTGAATGCATTTTGAACTGATGTAAATTGTTTATTAATTGATTTTATTTTTCTTCATATTTAATTGGTTTAATAGTAGGAGTATACAATGATTTGTTTAAAATTTCTATATTAAACATGGTAGAAATATTTAGTGCTCATTCGAACACGATATTTTCTTGATTTTGATGCTTCTATTATGCGAAGAAATCTCTAGTCGTGCTTTTGTGGTTTTACTTATTCGTCATAGCCTGCGGTGTCGAGATATAAGGCGGCTCCGTGACGTATGATTACCGACACGGTTTGCTTGAAAAATGTTAGGTGAGCATTTTTCTTAAAAATACACCCTCGTTCGGATGAGACGTAAAATGGAAGTCCCGTGTGTAAGTGTTGGTACGCACGTTATAGATGCTCGGAACAGCAAGGGTTCGGCAAAATTCAAAATTTTCCAGGTAAACAAAACTCGCCTCCTGGTCAATGTAGTACCTTCGGATGGAGCATTGGAAAAATCAAATGTAGGGGTTAAAACAAAATGGCTATATTTGTTATTATAGCTCATTTATATTCAATCCCCTTAAATGAAGGGAAACCGACAGTCTTTCGACTAAGCTAGGGGTATATTCCTCGTGTAGAGCTTATGAGGAGTGGTCGTGGGTTTCACAACAAAATTATTGTTTTCTGTACTGACTTTAAAATACAAAATGCGGGGTGCAAAAGAGGCCCCACCAAGTCCTAGAATTAATAAAGCATCGCTTTTACTGCTAAACGCAGGATCTGAAAGAAAACTATCATTATAATAACAAAGGACGCAAGAGAGATACTCTTGCTATCTTATACAATAAAGAAAAAGAGTAGTTATTAATACCAAAAATTTAAGTATAAATAGTAAAAAGCAATTTAGATATCAAATTTCTTGAAAGCGCTGTTTAGTACTTCCTTATTGAGTCACAGTCAATAATCTATTTTTTATAAAAGGGTATATATTCTTTTTATCTTTTAACTCATTTATCTCTACCTTTTGGACGCACTTGTCCAAAATAAAACAATTGTTCAATTAAATCATATGATGGTTCTTTAATCAAATTTATCTTTTTCTGTAGTAAAATTTTATATACAAAAATGTACAACAATAAAAAACGTGGTCTAATCTTTTAGACTCAGATAATTAAATATGAGAATTATGGTAATTTGTACTAGGAATCAAAATGTCAACAATAAATTAAATGTGACCGTAAAGTTTTTAAATACCCAAAATGCACAGATCTGTTTACCTTGGTTTACAAATATTTGTTATATGTTATTGAACTTGAATGCAATACTTTTCCGGATTAAATAAAGAAAATTCATAATTTTAATTATTTGCAGTAATATCAAATGTAAGCAATAATTTATACTATATAATGAAATTCAAATGATAAAAGTTCAATCGACTTCCTTGTAAAACAAATTAAAAAACGTTTCCATTTTAGTTTCAAATAGTCGCTTCGCAGCTAAGTTATTGAGAACAGCTGTTGTCAGGGCAAGTCCTTAGACTAACGCTTACCTTAGCAACTGGTTGTACTTTGAACTTTATTGTAACAAATACCTTGTCGATACCACATGTGTTAGCCTGCGATTCTTGGACAAACAAGTGACGTCAGCGAACTTTCCACATCTGCATTTTACAAAGCGTAAATTTAAGCTTCTTCTTTTAAACTAATGACGAATTAAATGCATTACAGCGTATTATACTGGACCATTATAGGGAACCATTTTCATCAACTTGTTGCGCAATCCATCGAAATAAATCGAAACAAAATCAATCCATAAAACGAGCTATACAATGTGCATAATTTTCGACTCTTCTTTAACCTATCCCAAGGCGAGATTATTTAACGGTAAACTGAGAAATTAAACAGATATCTGAACTCGTAGGTTCGTAACCTTCTAGATTGTGAATTAGTGAAATTAAAAATTGGTAAACGTGTGAGTTATTGTTATCGGTGAGCTATCGGTATAGGTGAGGGTGAGCGCTATAATAGAATCATTTAGTCTACCTTAATAATAATTTAACTTGATTACGCTGCCACTTTTATGGCGACGCGTAGGTTGCTAGCTCGGACATTGTTGATACTCATGATGCTTCTAACTGCCGCGAGTGGTCGAGCTAGACTGACTCTTCTATCGACGGGATGCGCACAAGGCACAAAAATCGTCTGGCATTGGAAATGCAGTTCAAATAACCAACGTTCACGAGCAGAGCGCGTGTGCGCGCGCGCGCGCGTGCGTGCGTGTGTGCGTGGGTACGTGCGCGTGTGTGTGCATGCGTGCGTGCGTTCGTTCGGATAGGAACCAAAGCGCAATAAATGTCCGCCAAATTTTGTTCAAAATACATGTCGAATTTAATCTCAACTTGTCGAGTATAAACTCGACATGAAGAGTTTAATCTTGACATATCGAGTTTGAGCACAGTATGTCGAGTTTAGTCTCGAATAAGAAATTTAAATTCGACATGTCGAGATTAATCATGACATCTTTATTGAAATTGACATGTCGTGTTCGAATTCGATATGTCGTGCTCAAACTCGACATGTCGAATTTAATTTCGACATGTCGAGTTCAAACTCGAGATATCGCGTTTAATCTTGACATGTAAAGTTTAAGTAAACTCTACGTGTCGTGTTTAATTTCGATGTCAAGTTTAAATATGGCATATCGAGTTTAAACTCAACATGTCATGTTTAAACTCGAGATTTTGAGTTTATTCTCGACATGCCGAGTATGAACTTGACATATTGAGATTCATCTCGACATCTCAACTCTACATGTCGAGATTAAAATCGACATGTCGTGTTCAAATTTGAAATGTCGAGTTTAATCTCAACATGTTGAGTACAAACTCGAGATGTGTTCAAACTCGACATGTCGATTTTAATCTTTACATTTCGAGTTCAAACTTCAGATGTCGCGTTTAATCTTGTCGAGTATAATCTTGACCTTATACTCGTCATTTCGAGTTTTAATTTGATATGTCGAAATTAAATTCGACATGTCTTTTTCAAACTCGAAATGTCGAGTTTAAATACAGCACATTGAGTTTAAACTCGATATTACGTGTTTAAACTCGACATGTCGCGTTTAATCTCGACATGTCGTATTCAAACTCGATATGTTTTGTTTAAATACGAGATGTCGAGTTTTATCTCGACATGCCGAGTTTAAACAATAATTTTTGTATGATCAAGCTAGAAGAATTTTCTTCTTCGTTACAAACAAATCATTAGTTAAATTTGAGCTGTTGATATGAAAATTTTAAGGTTTTTAGAAAAATCATTGCTATTTTTAATTAAGTAAATATTTTACAACAGGCAATAAAAATTTTTGAAAACAATTAAGATTTTAAAACAACACGATCTAATAGTTGCAGAACTATTCTGCGCTAAGCGTTTTTAATCACTTTTTTCCGCGTTTTTTAAATATTTCTCCAAGTTTATAGTTACCCGGTTCTGAGTACTAGATAACCTTGGATAGAATTATGTTTTACAAAAAACGTTTTAAGACTCGTGATAAGTTTTATACATGACCTTAATAAAGGATACAATTTTAACATAAAGTCTACTTTTTTGATGTTTTGTTTTTGTTCTAATTCTTTTTGTATCGAATTCCTGGGTGTGTGCGAATGAGAATGGACAGGCTGAATTTTTGAAAATGCCTCCTTGGCATCCAAAACGTCGTCCCGCACAAAAATCATTTTTAAAAAATAATAAAAGGACAATGTTTTGGATATCAATGCCATTTTCAAAAATTCATCTATACACGCACAGAAACACGATACTAAAGGGATTAGAACAATAAACAATACACAAAAAGTGACAACGTCCGTTCGGAAAATATTCTAAATTATATCAAGTCGATTTACAGTTTACACACGCATTTTTTACCATTTTGAAAAAGCTGTTTTATATATTTAATGTATACATAGTAATTTCATGTTTCAATCATATTTATAACCAACCTCATTGTGAGTAGCTGAAAGTTTTAATACTTATAATCAGTGTTTATATATTTTTAGTTAAACCTGTGATCAAGCATAAAATATATGCGAAAATTTAGATATTAAATTCCAGACTTTGGATCATAAATTAGCAGCGTATTATAATTATTTTCGACGTGGATTAAAATTAGAATTGTCCCATAATTAGAATTATCGTCTTAGGACCATGTATTAGAATTAGAATTATTTTCGACGCGGATTAGAATTGAACCAGAAATAGTCCAGAAGCCCTATATCATTATAAATATTTAATTTAAATTAATTACCCAATTTCTACTCACGTTTTCTAAAAAAACGGCAAAAATTCTTCATGTATTTAACGCAGCACTATTTTCACTATAATATAAATTTTATTTATCGGACGCGTGAATTTCTGATCAAAAGTGTTGCGAATTCGACGTGCTTTAAGTTGAGACTGACTGTGCCTTATCACCAGTGGGTGTTATATAGCTTTTCCTACTACATTTGGATTGGTTTTCCAAGCAGTCTTGCAGATTGTCGCGACCAATCACGTTTGTCCAGTGTTTTCAAGCTGATTTCTGATGAAACTCTTTTGTATTTCCGTGTCATGCTGTTTATTTACAATCTTTGATTGCCTTATTATTTGTTATCGTGATCGGACTTTTAACTTATGTCTGATGTTTTGTATAGATAATGCTTTTGGATAATTGTATAAAATAAATGATGTAGTTCTAATGCTGTTTCCGTATTTATTTAAACTGATCTTTGAAGATCCGTTTTCTTATCAAAGCGTCCATTGTTCGTTCTTTATCACAAGCGTAATTGCATGAGGATTTATTAGGTTTTGTCTTATCTTCTGCGTTTTTATTTTATAAACTTGTTAAACACGTCCCAACGTAGTTTAATTACATGTACGATTATTACTCTGCTGAATGCGCGTTCTATTATTGAAAGATATGCTTGCTGGCGTTGTTTAAAGTTAATTACGGTCTATATACAGGGTGTTAAATGCTTGCTATTTACATAATATACGAATTACTTATTTTCCTGCTAAATAAATGCAATTTTCGGATTCCCATTGCTATCTACAGCTACTACACTACTCTTACTACTCAATACACCCCTAAACAACCCCTTATCACGGCAATAAATGTGTGTATATATATATATATATATATATATATATATATATATTGATGAGATATCGACGCCATTTTATTCCGTAGGGATTGAATACCAACTCTGATTCAGCAAATACAAAAGAGCCAAATGTAATTAAATACGTATAACATGTAAAAAATGCGCTTTATTTGAGCGAAATTAGAGAAGATTTTATGCATTTTTTCATTCGTTCAGGCTTATTTTTCTGTTCCTTAAAATACTTGGGTGTCTGCACAAAGACTAAACGTCTAGTGAAGCTCTCAATTGGTTCATTCTTTGCAGGATATTGTTCGACCTCATATAGCTCAATTGGAAAATGATTTTGAATGTCTATTTAAGAAACTACCAAGAGTAAAAATTTTTAATTCGAATTCTTTAGGTAGAGCTTGCTTGGGGTTTCACATACAGCATCAAGAATGTTACCAGTTAAAAATCCATCAATTAGTGCAGTAGTGGCAGGCTATGCCTTAATGTTAATCAAGACTTTGTTATCGGTGTATGAGGCGTTAAATTATTAAATTTGGAATTGCCCAGGAGCGGGAATCTTGTAACTGTTTGAAAATCTGAAGCGTACTTTATTTTGAGAAAAGTTGAATAATACTTTATCATTTCAGTCGTAGCAACGAATGGAATAAACGCATTAATGTAAACTGAATAATTGCATTTATTTTGAAAAATCATGCAAATATTAATAGTCCTGCAAATGTTGAATTAGGAACATCGAACTACATTTGATCGGTTACTCAGCATAGTAAAATTTTGTTGTACAAACTACATTTGAAGGTGATAAAGAAGCTATCAAAATAAAGCTGTTATTTACAGTTAAAGATTACAAAATCAATTCAGTACAAACTTTACTGGAATTTTACCTATGAGAATGACGTGAAACTAGCAATATTAGAACCTTTCAACGAATGGAATTTTGTAGATTTTAAATGGAAGTAGCTCATTAGTCATTGAGTATGTGCAATTCCTCAATTCCTATACGAGGCGTGGCGTCAAAATTTTCTTCGTGTAACTGATCTGTTATCGGAGCTAGTGTTTATAAATAACGGTAGACGCACTAGGAAAGGATGATTATTGATTTTTCAGTGAGCAAGTAAAGTGGAAATACAGAAAGTGCTTTGTCTAAGTAATAATTAAAAATTAAATGCTGAAAAGTGAAAATTGAGTGTAATTAGACTTAGCCGATTCAAATCATAAGTAGAATTTGTTTGTTAGAATTTTTGGTAGAGGGATGGTTCTATGGCTTCTAAGTACTCCTGAGGCATTCTAATTACCACCCGAAGTTTATTATCATCATCCGAAGCTTCTAATCATCACACAGAGTTCTAATTATCACCTGAAGCTTCTATTTACTACCAAAAGCTTTTTAAGTACCACTATAAATATTATAAGTTTCCCCTTAAATGATTTTATTACTACCTTAGAGAATTTTAAATAATAATGCAAAGTCACTTCTGCGAGATTTAATGCGTTTACTACAAGTGATTGTTTTAATTGGTGTGGAGCTGCTAAATAAGATTTATGTTTTGATTTTAAACTGGATATCAATTTGGGTAGTATTGTTTTCAATGCTTGAGAAAGACGTCTATATTGGGAAACCGTGTATTTGGATATAATTCCCATTTACTGTAATCAAGGTTAGATTAGTTTAAAAGTTGTGTTTTTTGTAAAGGACAATTGGAAATGTGCGTTGTGTATTGAATAATTTTAAGATAATATTTTTCAGTTGTAAGATTTTATTAATTCAATATAAATTTAGGGACTAATTTATAACTAAGCAATTTACACGAGTTTTTTTGGTTCAAGGGCATTTTTTGTAGTAAATGTCAAAGGTAAGAGTGTTTTAACCCTGAGAGGTAATAGTAAACGAGGCAGTGTAAATTGATACTTTGATTAATTTTGAATATTTTATGCGATATGCTTTGTTCGGTTTACTTATTTTGTTTTGTTATTGGTATTTATTGTGAATATTTGTATTTCTACAATTTTTGGTAGATTTAATATACCAATTGAGTTGGAGAGTTTGTGTTCTAGTCACCAAATTGCCATGGTAGTTGTTTTCTTTAATTAAGTTGGTTAGAGGAGGCCGATACAAGTTCAGAAGCAGAAGAAAATTGGCGCCCAACGTATAGGATATTTTTGTAAGACTTTTAACATCTTTATCAGGCGAATATCACGCTGACAACGTAGGGGCTCAAAGCACTTCTAATATCTCAGTAATTTTGTAGGTATCCAAATCGTGGGGCACATCTTTATCAAGACATTGATATCACGTAATTTTTATTGGCCACCCAATCGTGGGGCTTATTCAATAGTCTAATATCACGACATATTTATTGGCACCTAGATCCTGGAGTACATTTTCGTTAGACAAAAAATGTATACTTATATATATATATATATATATATATATATATATATATATATATATATATGTTTTGTCTAGACTACAAGTAGGAATACATCAAGTAAAACAATCCTTAACTTTCATTCTCTACGCGAAATAAAGGAAATTCTGCATGCAATCGATAATATTGCATTGACAGCCACAACATTTTGAGTGACTGGAGTCGATGTTATTAACACAAAAGAGGGCTTGAAATTGCGTGAACTGCGTGTTTGTCCCTAAACTTCTCTCGCTGGTCATTCTTTCGTGTTTTAATTATTTGTGCGCCAGGCCGTTGTTTAACCTAAATTATACCGTATAAACAAAAATTAGTGGAAGATAGAACTGATTGGTAGTAGTTATAAGAGCATTATAGAAGTAGTTTAATTTGAATTTTTTATAATTATTTGTATATTGTTTCGTCATGCGAACAAACTTGATTGATGATGTGATTGCAAATCATTTCTAAAATGAACCCTCTAATGTTTGCCGGATTTTTACCTTCGTCCATAATTCTCCACAACGAATGCAAATAGCTAAACTTTACTTCACTAAACTTCAATGAGGTTACCATGTTTTAAATTATTTTTATTCTATTTAGCAAGTATGTATTCTATATGACTTTCAACATCCTTTATGAATATTGCGGAAAAAGGAATCCATCGAACTCCTTGACACAAACTTTGTAAATCGTTAACTTTCTGAAAGTTCGCGAGGTTTCTACGTAATAGCGATTTTTTTCTTTTGTGAATATTTGACATATTAAATTAGTTTTCACAATACGATTTAACCGTACGCAATAATAATAAAAGGAGATAAAGTGAACAAGTTTTTATAAAAACTTTTGGGCGTCGAAAACTCAGAATTGTATTCTGTCACAAAGGAAAAATGATGGACTTTCCTTAACCTATTGACCAATGTAATTTATTTGTTTGATATGCAGTGTCCAGCGAGGACCGAAGCAATGCCGTTTTCTTGGTCAAAGATTTAATAGCTTCATTTGCGCGAAAATACCTGCATTTATTGCTGTATACATTTGGTATTATGTTATTCGTCGTTAGTTACCGCTACCTGACTTGATTTGTCAAATGGAGAAATATTTTCTAGATTTTTTTGAGTCTATATTATTTTATGACTTTTTTAATGACGACTACAGAGGCGCCTACTGCTAAGATCATATTACCTATAACATGCAACACATCACAAACACCCTGAGCAACATCATTACTGCAGATAGGATCGAACCTGCAACGTAATGCACAGTAACATATTACATAGTTGAAGTTATCATTTAAAGATCGCTACCATCAGAAAACCTTTATGTGAACGTGTACTATCATCAATAGCAACGAAACTTGAAAAATTGCTACATTTGGGGAGGGGGAGGCATTTCAGAACGTAGGAGAGAGAAAGTCTGTATACCTGGGTAATACAAAATGGATTTAGAATAGTAAATAAAAGGACGATCCACCAACGTTCAAAAGAGTGGTCAATTAGAGCAAAATTATAATTCTTTATAATTAATAATAAAAGCGTGAATTTTCATTAAGAACATTCGGTGTATAAAACTACGTTTTATATTAGTTAAGTGCTTGAATATTTTACTCGTATCATTCACTCAGAATCAAGGTAAAATTTTTAATAAGAAAAAGTCATTTATTTCACTGAAAAATTGCATTAATTTTATTATAAAGTGTTTTATGTAGAAAGTCACGTAGTTTGTTATTTCATTCAGTAAGAGCTAACATTTGCATGATAAGCAGGGATATTGAAACAAACTTTCTATTTATAAAGGAAGTACTTGAACGGATTAATAATTAAAATGATAGGAATTTATGTAAGCTAAAACAGGTCGATTGCGCATTGATGAGAGTGCTCGACGAATCAGATACTTTGTTATGAATTGAAACGTTTATTATTGGTTTGGACTATGTTATTTGTAACGAATCTAATACTTCGATAATGTAGGGGATTTCCTATAGACTTCTAATCCTAGTTCAAGTTCTGTTCTAGTTCAAATCCTGTTCAAATTTTCACGCAATTTTAGTTGATTTAATTCTACTGCAATTAAATTCTTTGCAAATTAAGTTTTTGGCTTTATACTAAGGGAGGTCTAGCGTAATTTTATTCAAGAAATGAACACGTTATGATTCATAAGAGGTGGAGATCCATACTTAAGGAGCATTTATATTTCTTGTGTTTAAAGTTTAAAGTATTGAGAACTGACGAGTCAGGAATTATTCCAAGTCACCTGACATCAAAGATTTGATTAGTTTAATATTTGCGATTTTTTGTATACGAGACTTTATAATGATATTCAAATCCGCATTTTGTATTTAATAGTTTTAGTGTGAGAAGTAGTAACTTTAAGGTTTAATTAATTCAGAATTTCAGTATTTCACTTAAGCAATTTATATAACAAAGGGCAATTTACACGTATCCTTTAAAAAAGAGTAAGTACGGTTGTGTGAGTATGTTCTGACGCTGGAAGTGCACGTAAGTTTATTTTAGTATAAGGTGAAACCTTGTTTTTTTTTAAATTTTTTTATCTGATATATACTACACAAATTTTCATTTTTCCCTTTCTTATTTGTAAATATTTGTGCTTTAAAATGTTTAGTAAAGGTTAATATACTAATCTATTCGAGCTGGAGAGTATTTTAATGTTCCACTAACTGAAATAGTCGAGGAATTGGATTCTTAACCTTCCGACTGACGCATCCCACTATGTTTCATGAATAGACAGACGCACATATATCTGATACATACATTGCCATGTTTGGAGTGTTAAAAAAATTCTTATTTCAAAACATTTTATGTGCAACTTAAATTAAAACTAAACATATACAACAAAATATATTCTAATTTTATAATAATATTAAACCAATTCTCAATATATACAACTATTCTATAAGCCCAATATTTTGAATATTTCTGTATTAAAAATAATTATTTAGTAATATAATCTGTGCAAATTACTGAACAATGTCTAAGGCAGAGATGTCTTTTACAATTTACGCAAACGTACCTAGAAAGATGGGAACGTTTGGCACTGCTGAAACAAGTACATATTTTCCTTTTCTTTAGTGGGTTTTCTTGTTGTTCAAAATTGTGATGACATCTTTATTTTTTGATTTGCATTGGCGTTTTCCTCATCATCTTCATCGCAGTTTTGCTCATTTCCGAAACCTTTCAGATGTTGTGGAAGTTGTGTCTTTCGCCATTGGATATGTTGTTCACTCCGTTATCTGGTCAACTCACGTAAATATGACATTCTTTTTAGGCTTTTTTATTTCCAAGAAATAATATCATTATGTGGAAGTTAATACCACAAATATTTAGCATTGAAGAAAATACAACCCTGGCCCAACATTTTGTGTTTCTGCAACATTGTAGCTTGCGCACATCTTGTCCACAGTGTCCACTCCACCCTTTGTTCGATTATATAACGTTATTACTTCTGGTTTCTGTTTGTTGTGAGTATTTGCATCAATTTTGTTGTCAAAATGCATACTAGATAACAGAATAATATTTTTATTCAAATTTGGAACGTATGACACAATGAAATCCCAAAATACTAGATGCAACAACATGATTTTTAATTTCCTTAAATTTTAAAGGTATTTATGGTTTATTTTTCTTCAAAGTTCCAACAACATATAGCTTTTTCTGCTTAAGACCAGTGGCTAAATCATAACTGGTAAACCTGTTGTCAACTGTGATATTGCGCCTAGAATTATGGAGAGGAGTGACAAGTCTTTTTACTACGTCAACAGGTTTGTTGCTTAGTGCGTAAGGTCCTTCTGGCTGTTCTCCCGCATATATTTCCGTTTTGAATGTATAAAACGTTTTGAATCTACAAATGCGAAGATCTTAATATAATATTTGATTGGTTTTGAAGGAATATTTTTACTACATCAACAGGTTTGTTGCTTAGTGAGTAGGGTCCTTCTGACTGCTGTTCAACATAAATTTCCATTTTGAATGTAGGAAAAAGTTTTTAATCTACAAATGCGGAGATCTCAATACCATATTTGGTTGTTATCGAATGAATATTTTTACTACGTTAACAGGTTTTTTGCTTAGTGCGTAAGGTCCTTCTGGCTGTTTTCCAGCATATACTACCATTTTTAATGTATAACAAAGTTTTGAATTTACACGTGCAGAGATCTCAATATCATATTTAGTTGGTTTTGAAGGAATATTTTTACTACATCAGCAGGTTTGTTGCTTAGTGCGTAAGGTTCTTCTAGCTGTTCTCCAGCATATAAATATCATTGTGTCATACGTTCCTTTTTGAATGTATAAATACGTTTTGAATCTGCAAATGCGGAGATCTTAATATAATATTTGATTGGTTTTGAAGGATTACTTTTATTACATCAACAGGTTTGTTAGTGCGTTAGGTCCTTCTGGCTGTTGTTCAACATAAATTTCCATTTTGAATGTAGGAAAAAGTTTTTAATCTACAAATGCGGAGATCTTTATACCATATTTGGTTGTTATCGAATGAATATTTTTACTACGTTAACAGGTTTTTGCTTAGTGCGTAAGGTCCTTCTGGCTGTTTTCCAGCATATACTTCTTTTTTGAATGTATAAATACGTTTTGAATCTGCAAATGCTGAGATCTTAATACCATATTTGGTTGGTTTTAAAGGAATATTTTTACTACAACAGGTTTTTTACTTAGTGCGTAAGGTCCTTCTGGCTGTTCTCCAGCATATATTTCCTTTTTGAATGTATAAAAAAGTTTTAAATCTACAAATTCGGAGACCTTAATACCATATTTCGTTGGTTTGAAGGAATATTTTTACCACATCAACAGGTTTGTTGCTTAGTGCGTAAAGTCCTTCTGACTGTTCTCAAGCAAATATTTCATTTATGAATGTATATGAAAGTTTTGAATCCGCAAATGCGGAGATCTTAATACCATATTTGGTTTGTTTTAATGGAATATTTTTACTACATCAACAAGTTTGTTGCTTAATGCGTAAGGTCCTTCTGGCTGATCTTCGGGGTATATTTCCATTTTGAATGTATACAAAAGTTTTGAATCTACAAACGCGGAGATCTTAATACCATATTTGGTTGGTATTAAAGGAATATTTTTACTACATCAACAGGTTTGTTGCTTAGTGCATAAGGTCCTTCTGGATGATCTCCAGGATATATTTCCATTGTGAATGTATATAAAAGTTTTGAATCTGCAAATGCGGAAATCTTAATACCATATTTTGTTGGTATCGAAGGAATATTTTTACTACGTTAACAGGGTTTTTGCTTAGTGCGTAAGGTCCTTCTGGCTGTTTTTCAGCATATACTTCCATTTTGAATATATAATAAAGTTTTGAATCTACACATGCAGAGATCTCAGTACCTTATTTGGTTGGTTTTGAAGGAATATTTTTACATCAACTAGTTTGTTGCTTAGTGCGTAAGGTTCTTCTGTCTGTTCTCCAGCACGTATTTTCATTTTGAATGTATAAAGAAGTTTTAAATCTACAAATGCGGAGATCTTAATACAATATTTGGTTGGTTTTGAAAGAATATTTTTACTACATCAACAGGTTTGTTGCTTAGTGCGTAAGGTTTTTCTGGGTGTTCTCCAACATATATTTCCTTTTTGAATGTATAAAAAATGTTTTAAATCTACAAATGTGGAGATCTCAGTATCATATTTCGTCGGTTTAAAGGAATATTTTTACTACACTAACAGGTTTGTTGCGTAGTGCGTAAGGTCCTTCTGGCTGTTTTCCAGCATATATTTCCGTTTTGAATGTATAAAATGGTTTGAAACTGCAAATGCGGAGATCTTAATACAATATTTGGTTGGTTTTGAAAGAATATTTTTACTACATCAACAGATTTTTTGCTCAGTGCGTATGGTCCTTCTGGCTGTTCTCCAGCATATATTTCCATTTTGAACATATAAAAAAGTTTTGAATCTACAAATGTGGAGATCTTAATACCATATTTGGTTGGTTTTAAAGGAATATTTTTACATCAACAGGTTTCTTGCTTAGTGCGTAAGGTTCTTCTGGCTGATCTCTAGGATATATTTCCATTGTGAATGTATACAAAATTTTGAATCTGCAAATGCGGAGATCTTAATACCATAGTTGGTTGGTTTTAAAGGAATATTTTTACTACATCAACAGGTTTGTAGCTTAGTGCGTAAGGTCCTTCTGACTGTTCTGCAGCATACATTTCGATTTTAAGTGTATAAGAAAATTTTGAATCTACAAATGCAAGAATCTTAATACCATATTTAGCTAATATATTGACAAAATTGACAATGTTCTTGAAAAGACTCTAGTTTTTCATCGATTGCAACACGTTCACCTAAAGAGTACGACTTTTCGCAATTTGTCACAAATTCTTTAAATATGTCCTTTATTGGTGCTAAATGGTCAATCTGTTTTCTTCTCTAATTTTCTGTTGTTATATTTAATAAAACGTATTATAAAACGAAATCGTTTTAGACTCATTGTCTTTCGAATTCCTTCAATTCCATCTGATGATCAAAGCTCTATAAATTGAACCGATTAGCATGAATGATCCTAGCTAAATGCATCAAACTAATAAATGCCTTAATTATAATAATCTCTAATTCAACTGAATTTGGTTTGATGAATTCAATTTATTGATTAGTATATTTTGTAATTATATTTATGCAGAATATTCTTATTTTTTAATAAATTCCAACTTTTATAAATATCATCAGCTTTCTTTACATCTTCTAATACCACTGGTAAGTGAGTAAGAATATTCTGAAGAGCCGCTCGTGTTCTTTGTGACATAAGAGTTTGTTACCACTTCCATCCCTTGACCACTTTTTTGTTTTTTTTTTGAATCGCAATAGAACATGTGTTATTACGTTCAACCTCATTTTCATCATGGTCACTGGCACCACTTTATTCTGTTTTCGAATCCTCTTCTCTTTCTTTATCATTTACAATAGAGGCATCGAAATCGCTTTCCTAGTCGCCTAGTTCATCTCTTTCGTAATCACTTGCTTCACTTTCCTCATAAACAAGTAACTTCTAAGCTACTCACAATGTTTTTCATTAGTTAGATCATACATCTTTCTTTTTGTTATTGTTTATTACCTTCAAAAAATAAAATTGAAAATTAAAACAAAAATATAATAGGAGTCTGTCTCTCAGATACGTATGGCATTTTATTATGTACATGATACGATTTTAAAAACAAAAATTGAACTTAACACTATACATAAGATGGACATTAATAAAACACAAGAAATCTAAAGAAATATGAATTTTTAAATACTTACATAAAAAGTCGCATGTATCTTTGAGATTCAGGATATCAATCTCTTAAAGCAGCTGTCCACTACCAAGTCGCATAGCACATAATTGATAATTAATGCTAAAACTAGGAAAGTACAAGGAAGAGGCGGTCTCCCACTCAATAAGTGCACCAACACGTTTGATTAATAATGTATAACGTTATCACCTATGACATCATCGTATTGGAACAAAGAAGGTTTGCACGCTAAATTATGCTGATTTGAAAAATGGAATGTTTTATATTGATAATTTTACATATATTAGATAGAGGAAAAATAATAAAAGTAATTTCAATTGGTAGTCTTAATTCATTTTCCGAATTTTGGCGAACATTATTTTCTTTCTTTTATGGAGTGAATATATTTTTTTTGTTGAGCACTGTAAAGTCCATTTCATAATAACAATACAGTTAACCTTTGAATAATGAGGTGTCAAGCTTTGTGATTAGTCAATAGGGCTTGGTGAATTTTACTTTTAGGAACAATGTGTTTCCTTCAATAGACAACTTAATGTTGGAGAGACTAATTAATTAAGAACATTTAATTTTTTAACGTAGTTCCAGGAGTTCCACTAGGATCTGTTTAAAACGAATTGAGTCCAGAAGATAATTGATATTAGTTGTTTTCAAAAGGTATCTACAACCAAATGACTTTCCAGGTATTTATAATAAAACTTTTAATATTTCGACCTAAAGTAAGAGTAAATTGATGAACATTTTTTAACTATATAAACTTATAAACATATTCACAGTACGGTCTTGTTATTAGTATTAAGAATTTAGAAAGTAGTTTTGTTTGTCGAAAACGTTTGCCATTAAGATAGGTAGTTTTTGATATATATTTGGTTTTTGTTTAAGAATGTTTATATGTACTCGTACTTAAAACGTAATTCTGCAATCATACACTGGCGTTTTTATAACTAATCTAAAGGTAATAGTTTCCGGCCTTGATATAATAAAAGATATTGCAATTGCTTAAAGACGCGATTAAAATATAAGTAATTTAGCATTTGATTTTAGTAACCGTTTTTCTTTTATAGTTATATTGGTGACATTATGATTACGTTTATTTTAGGTTTGTTTTAAATTAGTGTGCTCTATTATTCCTTGTGTGGATTGTATGCCAGATTAACTTTACTGATCTTGGGGTTTTACATCCTCTTGTTATTACTATTGGGGTTTTCTCTAGGAACTTGCGTATTTTGAGATTAGATGATGTCCAAGACATTTTCCAATTAAGACTGGTATTTCTCACACGTTAGGTATTCCGGGACTTTCTTTGAACACTTACACCATCCTTCTTACTGAGTTAGTCGGCAACTATTCTTGTTGATACAGTCACGGTTTTCGATACTTTATACAAAATTTTAGTAAAATACTTCTCCGAGTTTCTATGTGGATTACGGCTAGATTTTCTGGGACTAAAACTGTACGTAGCAACAGTTATTTGCACAAAATGATCTGCACTAGCACTTTTCCAAATAGATCTAAATGCCCTACTAAACCTGTCTTAATCAAAACCACAACACTCCAGATTTAAGTTTACTTTATGTATTGAAACACTAATTTCACTACAATAATGCTACATATATCAACAGATTTATCCGGGATCAAGTTCCACGGGGCGTCAAATGCCTTTCAAATTCTAAAGATACACTTACCCCGTGGTGTCCTGATCTCAATACGTCATTACTCTCGGGATGGCGTCCGGATGTCTTTTGATTTGGTTGACGGAAGCTCTCTTCCTATCGACGAAGCGCTGATATTTCGTAGAACGATAGAGGAAAGGGAACGGAAAGGAAATGGACCACTTTGTGGACTGTCTGAACTCTACGAAATCACGTCTACACTCGAGGGAGACCGGTATAAAAGTTTCTTTGTTTCGGTACATTCGCTCCAACGAATTATCATCTCCCCTCCAAGAGAGGTTAAATTTCTGACGCAAAACTGCTAGGTGCAGCTGTGCGTTAAGCATAAGAACTGCAATTCTAGTGTTTTTCCAAGCCACAAATCATCAATAAATGTTCGGACTTACCTGAGAACCAAAGCTTTGTGTGGTTTCCATGTAACGCTAATATTAAACCTAATAATATTAAAGAATTTCCCATGCAGTGTTTAAAAATTCACTGAACCTAAATAATACAATAAAAGGTAAAGCTTTTATGAAAAAAGTGCAACAGTATAAATTTTAACTAGCAATTTAAATACCAGATTGTCAAATTTTTCAAATTGTTTTAAACTAGATTTTAACGAAACTAAACTAAACTAATCAGAATTAAGAACATTAAATTTTAGAAATTTCCACCAATGGGACTTAAGGTATTTCAAAAAAACCTGATTTCATTTCTGGTAAATTATTAAGAATTGTACAAAAATGACTATAAAACAACTTTATTTTAAAACTACACACTTAGCCTTTTAATTACATATCACGTATGTGAAACATTTTTGAATACTAGTAAAAATTTTTAGAAATATTGTTCGGGTTTTCTAAAATCAATCGTCTTGTATCTTACGCCATCAAAAGAGAAATAAGTGGCTAACCGGGATGGGGGTGGGATTAAATATTTTAAAGATTTTTGTGTCACGTTATATATTTTTATATATATGGAAAAAGCATTCGACAATGTAAAATGGAAAAAAATGTTCGAAATACTCAAAAAAATTGGATTGAGTTGTAGGGATAGACGGATAGTACATAGCTTATACAAAGAGCAAACAGCGGTAATAGAATTGAAGTAGGAACGTAGAGAAGTAAACATTAGGAAAGGCGTGATACAGGGATGTGCCCTATCCCCATTAATTTTCAACTTGTACATTGAAGAAGCAATGAATACTGTCAAATGCAGGAAGATATTTGGAATTACTATACAGGGACAAAAAATTGAATGCTTAGATTTGCAGATGATATAGCGGTATTAGTATCTAGCAAGGAAGAGTTAGAAGCTGCTCTTAATGAAATGGAAACGGTTCTAGCAGAGAGATACGGTATGAAAATTAACAAAACTAAAACTAAAGTACTAGTATGCAAAGGAGGGGAAAATAAATCAAAAACAAGAATACAAATATGTATCACGAACTCACAAGAGGTTAAGGATTTCTGCTACCTAGGAAGCCAAATAACGCAAGATGGGAAAAACGCAAAAGATATAAAACAAAGATTAGCACAAGGTCGTGCTACATTTAACCAGAAAAAACAACTACTGTGTTCAAAGACAACAAACATAGAAACAAGAAAAGATTGCTTAAAACATGTGTGGAGCACTGCACTGTACGGTTGTGAAGCCTGGACAGTAGGAGAAGCGGACAAGAAAAAGGTAGAAGCCTTTGAAATGTGGTGCTACAGACGTATGATGAAGATATCATGGACAGACAAAGTTAAGAACGAAGAGGTACTAAAAAAGGTAGGGGAAGAAAGAAATATGTGGAAAACGGTAAAAAATAGGAGAGATAGGATGATAGGCCACATACTACGGCATGACGGAATAGTGCGAAATATATTAGAAGCACAGATAAGAAATAAGAGAAGTAGAGGTAGACCTAGGTTAGATTGCTGCACTCAGATAGTGAAAGATGTAGGCTGTAAGAATTTCAGGGAAATGTGTAGGCTAGTTCAGAATAGAAATCAATGGAGGTACGCATCCAACCAGTTCCAAGATGGATAAATTAATGACGAAACAAGTAACTGTAACTAAACATGATGATTTTTATAAGCAACTACAAGTATTGGTTGGGCAATATTCTCGAATAATGTAAATGGTGTGAAAGGAGTTACTGGAAAACTATTAATTTGGCAAATGTCTAAGTATTGGGGGATCTTGGCAGCCACAGGCTGCTTAACCCCCTTCGCCTTCACTGAATCTCGGTGAAATAGGGCATAAAATTAGAAAACAATAGAAGGGGAACCGAGCTGTATACAGGCTGTGTGGGAATTTCAGAGAACTGTGTAGGGTAGCTCAGAATATAAATAAGTGCAGGAACGTGTCCAACCAGTTTTGAGACGGGAAACCTATGGACGAAGAAATAAGCGCAGGTTAATCTGATGATTATTATAAACAACTACAGGTGTTGGTTGTGAAATTTCTGCAACTAACGTTGACTGTGCGAAAAGATATATTGGAAAAAATATTAAAGCGGTAAATGTTCAAGTGCTGAGGGAACTTGGCAGCCACAGACTGCTTACCCCCTTTCACAACCTTACATGTGATTTTCCAATGCTCCACCCGAAGGTTCTACATTGGCCAGGAAGCGAGTTTTTTTTACCTGGAAAATTTGGAATTTTGCCGAACCCTTGCTGTTTCAAGCAAGTTAGGAATCTTTAACGTGCGCGACAACACTCACACACGGGACCTCCATTTTACCTCTCATCCGAACGAGGGTGTATTTTTGTGAAAAATGCTCGCCTAACATTTTTCAAGCGGACCGTTTCGGGATTCGAACCCGGGACCTTGGGCGTAGAGTAACACACATACCACTACGTCACGGAGCCGCCTCTTCCTTCACAGCCTTACATGTAATTTTCCAATGCTAAAGGTACCCTTTCACAACCACTGAATGTCGGAGAAATAGGGTATATAATTGTAAAACAATAGAAGGAGACTGAACTGCTTCTAACAAGAAAGAACAGCGCCTATGAAGAAAGACAACAAACATAGAAACAAGAAGAAAATTGTGTGGAGCACAGCACAGTATGCCTATGAAATTCGGGCAGTCGGAAAAGCAGACAGAAAAACGGTAGCAGCCTTTTGGAATGCCGTTCTTAAGATGTATGGGGATGATAGCTTGGACAGACAAAGTTAATAACAGATAGGTTATAGAAATACTAGGGGAACAAAGATATCTGTGGAAAAAAATAGGAGAAATAGAAGGGCAGAATACGTTCTAAGGCATTTTTGGGGAATAGTATGGGATATATTACAAGCAGAGATAGGAAAAAAGAGGTAGATGTAGACCTAGATGAGATAGTGATAGATGCAGACTGTGCAAATTTCAGGGAAATGTGTAGGTTAGTTCAGAATAGCAAACAATGGTGGCATGCGTCTAACCAGTTCCAAGACTGAAGACCTAATGATGATGATGACGTTATATTATATGATTTAGCTTGTGTCTAACCTAAAAAAAAATTCTAAATTTTGGTTGTTGAAAGTAAACAACCCGAAGAAAGAATTTTAAAAATAGCAAATATACAAATTATAGATGAAAAAATGAGTATACAAGAATGCAAAACAACTAAATTTATTCTTTTTATTGGTAAAACATATCTTTTGGATCCGATTGAAAAAGGTTTTTTTTTTAATTTCTAGTTTTGAAATTAATAGCACTTTGATCTTTTTATTTGTATCCCCATATTTCAATCGCTATTTATGTACTTTTCAACAAGTTTGACCAAAACATGAGAGAGGAATGATTTTTTACTAAAATGCAACAATGTTTTTTGACCTCAAATAGAAAATTGACAAATTTGAAACGTTCCTACAGATTCTAAACTACAGAGTTTTGCAAAGGTAACTGCTATTTTAGGGCCAGGAAAAAACGCAATTAATTTTAAAAAATGCTGATATTTTCATTTCAATTCAAAGTACCAACATGGAGGTTAAACGATATCGTTTAAATGTCGACTTTGGCCCTTCAAGTAAATAGTCTTTGTTTTGGCAAAGTTTTTCATTACTTTTTTACACATTTCTGGCTCAATATCACGAATAAGAGCCTCTTTCAAACCCTGAATTGGCACGGCGGTCATTATCATCATTAAATCTTCAGTTCAGGAACTGGTTAGATGCGTAGATCCATTGTTTTCTATTCTGTGCTAACCTACACATTTCTTTGAAATTCCCAGTCTATATCTTTCACTATCTGGGTACAATAGTCTAATCTAGGTCTACCTCCACCTCTCTTTTTTCTTTCTCTGCTTGTAGTATATCCTGAACTATTCGCTTATGGGTTAGAACGTGTCTTATTATCCTATGTCTCCTATTTCTTTACATTTTTCCTCAAATATCTTTCTTCCCCTACTATGTCTAGAACCTCTGTGTTCTTAATTTTGTTTGTCTTGTCTTTGTCTGGCTGGAGGGTCATTATCATAAATTCCTCATTTCACCTATCTCTACAAAAAAAAGTCCAGCGGTGTCAAATCACGTGACCTAGACAGCCAACTGATGTTCCCATTTAGTGCGACGCAGTAGCATAATTGTTTCACCAGATGTGTGATATGTAGCTTTTCTTTGTTGAAAATATACGTCTACCAAGCCCATAGCTTCCAGTTCAGACCACAATAAGTCGATTAATACCGTACTATAAAGCAGTAGATTGATTGATACCTCCTTTTCTTGCTCATCTTGGAAGAAATACTGCCTAATGACGCTACCAAACCAAAAACCACACCAAATTGTTACGCATTGAGATGCTTTGATCGCTTCATTATTATTCTTGAATTTTTTGAGCTCTAAATGCGATAGCTTTGGGTGTTTATCATATCCGTTTAGATTTAAATGGGCTTCATCGCTCATGATAATTTTGTTGCAAAAACGTTCATCAGTTGCTTGCATTTTTATAGTGAATTTAAACAATCTCAGTGCATTTCTCGAGTATGTATCGTTTTATTTTTACAAACCTTTTAACTGTCAAATGCAGATGTTCAGAAATGATTTGGTACTTAAAATGTCACCTACTCTTGGGAAAACTCTTTATAAACTTTGCGATTTAAGTAAAAAATTGATCTGGTGACAGCTTTGAAATCAATTTCTAAAATTTCTGCACAATTTGAGATCAAGGATGTTAAATAAGGTTTCTGTTGAACTGATATTGAATGACCGTTACCACAATCGTATACTTAATATTATCTTTAAATACGCTTCTTACTCTTTAGTGTTTCTTTTGATTTATTCCTATTTTAAACAAGAATCTAATTTATACTTTACAACTTGGAGAAAAGGATTTTCATTGGACGAAAAGTTTTTCATTTTTTCCTATAGTTAAAGTGCATTGTAACGTAATTCTCAGCTTAAATGGGGCAATTGACGTAACTTACTACCCTCGAGTTTCTAAGTGCATTTTTTTACTTTCTACAACACGTTTATAAGCATATATCAAACACATCAGTTTTGAAACTCATGCTTGGCTGAAACAAAGAAAATTACAAATGTGTGATCGATAGTACTCTATTGACAGCTACAACGGCGCGACTGATTGGTAGTCGATGTTCTTAACACGAAGAAAGGCTTGAAATTGCGTGTCCGGACGTTTCCCTTACGGTTCAAAAGTCCTCACATTTAAAATATTTTTAGCTTTGAGCCAGTGTTCAAGACTTACCCTTTACTTTTGCGTAAAAGAAATTAATGCGAACAAGACCGATCAATAGTCATTTTAAGTTCGACATTTTTGTAAGAGCTTTTCTTTAATTCAATCACGTTTTCTGCGATTTTGATTGACATATTATGTAGTACGGTGTAAACTACCATTCTACGACCTGTTAATCGATGATGATGTGGTGGGAAATTATTTTCAGAGTGCACGCTCAACTAACGAAAGATACATTTTCGTGTTCATTGGATTTGTTAATTCACCCGCAACTTGCTGCAACTAATTTAGATATAAATAAACTTTCAAAGCACCCCATCGACCTTTCGTTTTTTAAATAACTCTTATAGGATGTATTCCTTCTTTTAAGTTACGCTTTAGTGTTTTTTTTGGCTGCATGTTAAGTTTAGAGGATTATCGGTTTGATACAATTGGACCGTTGTTTAATTTTTATTTAGTTATATTTTTGTTATCGATGTACGTAGTAATTAAAAACTATTTTATTTTAGTAGTTTGAGTTGTTGTTGCTTTCGATTTTTTTTAAATATGTATTCTTGCTAAAGTGAAACGTTATGCATTATTGTCTACTATTCTTCCTAAGAAAAATACCATATTATGGGATTAGAATGGGAGTGAGGCAGTACGAATCGAAAATTGTGAGTACAGAGACTTGTTTGAATAGTTGAAACAATATTGTATCAAGTAGGCATACGGGGTGTTGTTGATTCTAGGGTGTTAGGCATCTGAGGAATTGCTATGATATGATCCGGTTTTTTAATGGAGGAACAAGCAATTTCCACTTGCTCTTAGATCGATTGTTACGTGCTGAATTGACATTTAGTGCCTGAATTACAAAAGCAAAATGACGTAACAGTACATAGTGCACCTGCTAGCTTCCGGTGGCACGAGGTGGGTTTTATACAAGGCAAATCTTGTAGGTGTATGTGTGTATATTGCTGTGACAAGTCTCTGCGAGTGGGAGCGTTTCTAATTAATGCTGTTACTCGGGTAGAGCGAACTGTATTCATGAGAATGCAATAGAAAAATATGAAATTATTATCTTACCTTCCTTTTCCTTTTCTTTGCCTGGCTATCTTAACGGAAATTATACTGTGGAATATTTTGAAAATGAAATGAAACACAGAAATTCCAAGATACATCTATGCATTCAGAAACATTTTTCTTTTATACAAAAGAATTTATAGAACAGTTTACAGATTACGTTCATACATAAACTTATTCGTAAATTATTACTATAATTATCCTTGCCTAATCTTTGTTAACAAAAATTCAAATATCACTTCCAACAGGTACAAAAATCCTCTTTAATTAATAGGTGGGTAATTTGTCGATCCTTTATTACCCCGTTCGTGAATGTGATTGGCCAATGACGCTTCATAGATTATTTATTAAAGATTATTTATTTATTAAATTCAAGATGCTCCGAACTCTAACCTCAAAATTTGCTGCAAACCATTCCCTTCGCAAATAATAAAAATGAGAACTTATTGTAACTTAAGTTACCAATATTCAAATATTCTTATCAGTTACAAACAAAGTAATCTAAATTTATACTTGCGATGGTAAAATAGCGCTTATCAAAATTTCATTTCCAAACGGTATTAAATACTTTTTGTTTTGATTTCCAGTTTCCATTTAGAATATGAGTTTACAAAAGTGCATTTTCTATTTTTCTATCAATTTAACGGCGCAGTAGCTCTTGTATCCAAGAACGTTCAATTTTCGTAGTATTCTTACAAAATGATGATGCTTCATATTTATACAAGGTTCTACTTTACTTATTGCATCTCGTAAAATGAATTATAAAGTGCTCGAACTTACTCGTTCGTAGAATTAATCTTTACTCAAAGTTACATATTATTTGGTTCAGGAAGGATTTACTTCCTTGCTTATTCAGATCCTGTTTATATACAAAAATTACTTTATACTTCCAGATTCTTCCCGATCTGTTTCGAATAATAACATTTCCGGATGATCTAATATTTCCGAGGATTCCACGGTTTCAACGTTCTAATTAGTATCAAGCTACCGCGGTTGATATGATTTATGAGTATAGTAAAGCGTCGTTGATCATTTTCTAGCGCACGAGGTTAACGTTCGCGTCCCTTTCTTTCATATTGTAACACAGAAAGCTATAAAAAAAGATTTTTTATCTATTTTATTGCATTTTAATAATCGCGGGGTTCTTTGTATTGGAGCATTAATTTATTTACGGGAAATAGTTAGCCTACAGTGACATTTAAAATCATTTCTGACGTACTTGTTTATTAACAACGAAGATTCTGGAATTAAATGCGTTTCGCTTGAAACTCATAAAGTGGTATTTTAACAAAAACGAATATTTTTAGAATGATATATCTCTACACACGGAAATATGCTTTTTATTTTAATGGTAATGAAATTAATGGCTTTGTATTTATATCTTAAAATTAATTTGCATTCTCATAAAGTTATTATGTTTAAAAGCATGTGCAACAATTTTTCAGTCTGCAAAAATATCTACATACGAAAATATGCTTTGTTTTAACGGCGATGAAGTTAATTGATTTTATTTCATGCACTGAAAATGAATGGCTTGTGTATTTACACTTTAAAATGAAGTTCGTTTTTATTAAGTTTAGAATGATTGTTTGTTCAAGGTATTTCATACTGCTGAAATAAATTAATTAAAAAATTGGGCTGTTAAGTTTTAGTTGTAATCAAATCCGCTTATATCCGCTTATATTTAATTTAATTAAATACTGGGAAATTTAATTTTTTTCCCGTTTTCTTTTCTTTGGGTGGTAATCTTCAAAGAATTTGGGTGTTCGATAAAATAATTTTTCTTAGCCCCAAGCTTGTGCGCTAGTGATATAAAAATAATTTTTATTATATAAGGTAGCTGACGCTAAAGGGGTACTTGGAACAAAATCGCCCCTCATTGTGCGTCAGGGAATTAAAATTATTTTATATTGATATCAGCTTCGCGCTTAAAGGCACAAGTGTAATATATTTTTTATTTAACAATGATGGAAGAAGTGTGACCGCGGCATAACTCGGGCATGAATCCTCCAGAGGGCATAAGAGTGGTCGTAGATTTGTTTTCAAGACGGTTAAAAAACATACAAAAAAAGAAAAAATGGCGCCACTACCATCTAATTACTCAACATCTAGATGGAACTACGCTCAAAAGGAGAGGTAGAAACTCTAGTGCAATACTTACCACAAACGTACTTAAAACTCACGACTACTAGTCACAAATGGAGAGACCGTTCATTTACTTTTCCAATGCTCCACCAGTAGGTACTACATTGGCCAGGAGGCGAGTTTTTTGTTGCCTGGAAATTTAGAATTTTGCCGAACCCTTGCCGTTCCAGGCAAGGTAGGGATCTTTAACGTGCGTGACAACACTCACACACGGGACCTCCATTTAACCTCCCATCCGAACGAGGGCGTAATTTTTGTGAAAAATGCTCACCTGTCATTTTTCAAGCAGTCGACCGTGTCGGGATTTGAACCCGGGACCTTGGGATCCGTAGTCTTACGCTTACTACATTGATCCACGGCGACGCCCTAAAAAAATGGAGAGACCACATCTGAAAGAGAAATTGCAGTATAGAAATAATTTTTATATATAAGCGGAAGTAATCTACATTTATTCATTCATTTCAATGTACGAGATCGACCGTGTAAGATTCATCGATATGCGATTCATTTTTAGACGTCGAACATGTTTGAGTAAAGTCTTTCATTAAGTATGCGACATGCATACAGTATTTGACATTTAAGAAGTAACTTTTAGTAAAGAATTAATTCTTAGAACGTAACTATAAATAAATATGAAACATAGTTATTTTGTAAAACGCTACGAAAATTGAACTATCTCCGACATAGATAATCTTAATGCTGAGTTAATTAATTAAAAATAGACGGCGCACTTTGAAATTAATATTCTAAATGGAAATTTAAAAGAATATGGATAATCTTGTACACTGGGATTTTAATGTCAATTTAAAAATGGAATCAGGACGTATTTAATGGATGGTGGTGAAATTTGGATAAGTGCTATTTTTCGCAAGTATAAAACTTTGGTCTTTTGTTTTTAAATTGATAAAATAATTGAATATTTTGTAATTTAAGTTTAGAATAAATTCTCATTTTACTATTTGCGAAGGGGATAATTTGAATCAAATTTTTGAGGTCATACTTCTCAGCATCTTTACTTTTAATAAATTATCTGTGACAGTTATTGACGATCACATTTACGAACTTGGTAATAAAGGATCCGCAAATTACCCACCTATTAATTAAAAAGAATTGTGTACCAGTTTACAAAGCTTGGGTACGATTATTTAGTAATAATTTAGGAAAAATTTTATGTATGAACTGGAACTGTGAATTGTTTTATAAACTGTTTTGTATGAAAGGAAAATGTTTTTGAATGTATAGATGCTTTTTAAGATTGCTGTTTGATTTCATTTTGTAAGTTTCATAGTATAACTTCCGCTGAGCTAGCCAGGCAAAGAAAGGAAAAGGAAAGTAAGTTAATAATTTTAAATTTCCCATTGCTGTACCGTTGTCACAGCACTATTTTAGCTCCTAATATATACAGGGTGTTGCAATAAGAGCTTTTGAACTGCACGTGATTTTGTCTGTTTTAATTTATTCAATAGATCGATAATTGTTAAAGAGGGTGGTGAAAGTTTAGTTGCTACGATTCGTAAAGCGTGTCCAATTTTTGGTAGAAATCATTTTCCGAATTCATCAACTGTAAAAGAATAATAGAAAAATTCGAAAGTATTCGTTCAGTTGTTGATCTAAAACACACGACATAAGCTCGTAGTGGTCGTTCAGATGAAAACATGACGGCAGTTCGCGAGAGTGTGGCCAAAGAGTCTAGGGACCTCGATTTGTTATCGCGCACAAGAATTGGACATTTTAACAGCCACTCTTTGCTGTATTTTTACTGAAAATTTTCATTTCCATGCTTACAAAATCCAATTGACTTTATGCCAATAGACCATGCTCAGTGAAGAGAGGTCACCAATTGGATTCGGTGACCAGCACAGGAACCATGTTTCCGCGATTTAACTCCTATGACTTTTTGTGTGCAGTTTTTTGAAGTCTCGGGTTTATGCCGACAAGCTAAGAGTAACCAAGCATTGAAGGCCGAAATTGAACGCTATATCAACGAAATATGGCAAAACCGTTACTGACAATTTCACCAAAACCGTGGCCGTCATTTACCGGATGTGTTGTATCATACATAATTTCCAAATGTCTACATTATAATTAATAAATACTTCAATACTTTAATACAAAAAAAACCTGTTTTATTTCAAATTCAAGTCTTGCGCTCTTACTGTTAACACTCTTTATATATAGATTGTAAAATTTTTACTAAATACTTTTACACCTACTTTTAAAGGTTTTTGAACTCTGGTCTAATAAAGGCTTTGAGCGCCAAGCCACCTGAAGAAACCCTGATTTTAGTCTCCTTAGAAGATGAGTGTTTTAAGAGACTGTTTTAACAGTTGGTACTGCAGTAAATGTGGACTTAGACTTGTGTGCACGTTTCTCACCTACTAATTTAAAATAAACACATATAATAACAAAAACTTCAACTCTTGTTCACCTAACCTATAATATCAAATATGTGAGTATCTAAAAAAAATAACTTAAATTTATCAATTATAGACATCATTTTGTTTTCGACCTTACTTAAGGTCGGTTTGACGCAGCTCTAACTTCTTTTTTATTCTGTGCTAATAAAAAAGTTCTACATACCCTTCACAACCTAAATTTCTAATAATTTGACTAATATTACTTGGTCTAGGTCTTCCTATACTCTTCTACCTTTTTCCTATCTACCTGCCTCTACATAGACATCCAACCAAATTAACTTGTAGAAACAGCTGTCTTAAATCATGCAATGTAATAAACGCAGGGCGTTATGTAAAAAACACAAACCACGAAATTGGAAAGTCATTTATAGAATAATACATATTCAGACGGAGTTTCGATTCGTAAATTATTCTAAAACCACAAAAAGGGAAACAGATTTTACTATTAGGCAATTTATCACATAAAATCAAGAAAGATTTTATCCATTTAATAATACATCTAATAATTACAACTATAGTTTACAATGTAGTCATAAACCTAAACGCGGCGTAGTGAAATGCACGAATATTAGATTGCAGATGAGTTAATCTCTTCATACAATATGTTACAATGTATTAACTCAGTTACATAAAGAAAAATTAAGCACGTAGTATAAATAATGTATCTTCACGTGATAGAATTTTAAAGTAGGAGACCGCATAACAGTTACATGCGATGGAGAAACAGTTGTGTAGCTTTAGTAGTGCGCTGGTCGCTTTGTCTTTGAGGGTAATGCTGGAGTCCTTTTCCTCTATGATCATGATGTCCTTTGCTTAGGCCATGACAGGCAACAACGCTTCCACGGCTTCCAGGATCTTCAGCAGTTTCGCGACCACGATAAGCCAAGAGAGCAGGTCGCACACCAAACCCTGTGGGCAACCCTTGGTTATTCTCTTTGTGACACTGCAGATGTTTGGTCCCGTGGACCGTAATGTCGTGTAACGGTCACGCAATACAGTTGTTGTGGACATCTTAGATGCTGTGAGCGAACAAAGTGCGAAGGCCAACATTGGTTGTTGAAGGGTTCCTCGATGTCTACATGGCAAGTATAATAGTTTTGGGTTGCCTCCACTAGGGTGTTTGTCGTGGTATTTATTGCGTATTCTGTCGAGCATTCGCTCTTAAACACGCACTGTCTTGGATGCATGTCCACCTGTTCTCTGTGCTCACGCATTCTATCGCATAATAGTCGAGTCGTTCAAATGTCTTACCCAACTGTGTCCAGTAGGCATATTGTTCTGTATGAATTTGTGTCTGTTGATCTTTCTGTTTACCTTTCGGGTTTTCAGATGTCCGGAAATTTAGGTTGGTTTAGGCATTCTTTGTAAAGGCAACGTAACTTGGGTAGCAGTTGAGATTCTAGTGTCCTTATCACTTCCGCTTGTATACAGACTGGTCATGGGGTTTTGTACGGTTTTGAGCATCTTATTGCGGCAATGACCTCTTCGTCCGTGTAGGTTTGTATAGTCTCGCATACCTGATTCCAGGGTCTACTACCGTGTCCGTTTTGTTCAGTCACTTGTGTACGTTTGACAATTTGTTCTGGTGTTCCGTTTTGCGGTTCGAAGTCGGGTAGCAGTGATGTCACGAGTATGTTCATTATCTCCTCCCAGTTCCTTATCTCCGCGCTGTCGAGTTTTTTTAAAGTCGAGTATGTTATTGGTCTTTTCAATTTGTTGGTTACTACTTTGAGCGTCATTCCCCATGGAGCAACCTGTAAGTGTCTTTCTGCAAACATCCTCCAGGTATGCCACTTTATTTCGTATAGTGGTCTTGTGTAGTTGTTTTTTGTTTCACGGTATATAGTCAGGCCGATAACGTAGCTCAAAAATACTACAAATTAAAGAATGCGGCATTTATACTTGCTACAGCAGTAGTAAAATAAAGAAGTACAGTTGTTTAACAGCTAGGCCACTTACCCCTTTTAGCCCCTCCCTCCCCAGTCCCAACCACTAAGTTTTGATACTTCTTCAATGTTCTGCCATCCTTTTTCTAATGAATGTTAGCATGTGTGACCAGTGTAGAAAGAACTCCTCTTTGCTGAAGATTCTCAAAATCACGCCTTAGTACAGTCTTTTATATGGTGTGCAGGGAGAATAAAACCACGCCCTGTGTACTCACAAAGCTTAAAGAGGGTTTTCAAATGACGTCATAAGTACTGAGTATATTAGGGTGTGGCTCAGCAGCGATGGCTTTCTAACTTTTAAACTTTAGTTTATCTCTATCGTTTTTTTCTATTTATCGATGTCATAAATATTCCAGTTATTCTAAAAAAAGAGAGTTGATAAACCTAGCCTGAAGAGCAGAGTGTCTATTTCATAGATGCTTCTGTATCTGAGGGTCACTGGATTTTCAAAACTTAAATCGGAGACGTATGTGTCAGTCACTGGTTCCTACATAAAACTACGTTCATAGGATTATTTATGAAAATACTTAGTTCAATTGTATTCTATGATACATTATAATGTGAATAAGGGCCGCTATACTTGCGGCCACGTCCTCAATGCTCCACCCGAAGGTACTATATTGGGTTTAACGCGAAATTTAACATGCTACAAATGTAATATAACTTCAAAATTAATCGATTCTAATTAAAAATCTAACAAACTGAAACAAAACTAAAAATAGGGTTTGAATAATGGTATCCCTAGCGTTGACTTTGGAATGTGTCCGATCAAAAGACACAAGCAAAATGAAAAGGGGAGGGATCCGAAATACCGGATAGCAGCTGCCAGCTCTGCTTACCTGAAGGGTCGTCTTAAAACTAATGGATTCAAATTTTCTAAGCATTCGCCAAATATTTTAATAGTGAACTAACTATTTTGCCTACTCTATAAATTTACAAATTCGTGCTCCCTGCTCTAAGTATTTTATTCTAGGTCAATCCTATATTCGTCCCCAACGTTTTTTATCGTTCCCTAACTTGACATATTATAATTACATTCTTTTTTCCTATAGACACTGCGCCCAAAAAATAGGCGACAGAACGTCAAACGAATTAAATCAAGCTACAAAACACTACATGCAGGCATAAATATAAATATTAAAATAAATATAAAAATAAGTATAAATATTAAAATAAATATAAATATTAAAATAAATATAAATATTAAAATAAATATAAATATTAAAATAAATATAAATATTAAAATAAATATAAAAATAAGTATAAATATTAAAATAAATATAAAATATATTAATAAACATAAAATAAATATATAAATAAATAAATATCTAAATAAGCAAAAGCATGCAACAGTGCAAAAATTAGCAAAAGCATCACCCAAATTATCAGTTGCACTCGCAAAAGCATTATGATGGCTAGCGCCATTGCACACAAAAACTTGCTTGTTAAATTATTTCAAAATCTTCTTATTAATACAAGTCAATGCTTATGCGAGTACAGCCGCCACAATATTATTCCTAGCTCGTATATAAATTTCTTCAGCATCCGAAGATCTGATCGTCTTCTTACGTCTATTGATTTCTTACTGCTAAGGAGAGATGGATATGTATTGTTAAAGTCTTGGGGGGTGTGCAGAGTTGAATCTACTTAGTTCAATCCTGTCCTATTTTTCACACAATCAGATAATGATCAGTTGTAGAGCTGAAGATTACGTCAAACGGAGACGTAGTAAATGCCATGGATAAAAACTTAAATATGTTTCTGATTAAAAACTATTCTAATAGCCTTGGAATGTATTTGGGTGTTTATTATTCTAAGGCGAGTTTTTATGTTTTTCGTGTAAATTGGTCTTTTTTGCGGTTCGAGTAACAAGCTGAAGAACGAAAATAAAAATTACATTTTATGAAATAGCTTTTCTTGCTTTCCAGCTATAATTTGCGACAAAGTGGAGCGTTTCTACATAAGTTCCCTCGACGTACAATGAGGAGATTTTAGAGTACGCTTGCACTTTTTCTCTTTACAATGAGCTTTTGTAATATATCAAACAAAATCCCGGTTTTGAAATGCAGTTTGCTTGAAACGGAAAATTACAAATACATGATTGGCAGTATTCAATTGAGAGCTGCAAGATTAGTATATAGCGGATAGAGGCTTGAAATTGAGTGAAATCTGCATTTGTTCTGTAGCTTTTCGCATGAATCAAATAAGGGTGCGCGTTTTATTATTCTATAAGCAAGACTTGTATTCTTACCAGTGCATAAATGAAACTAACGAAAGTCTGAATGCAGACTGATTAAGTAAGAAATTCTTCAGGCGAAAGGCTTTGTGGCACTGAAAAAATTTGTTTTACCTTGCTACAATGTTTAATGCACCAAAACGTTTTGCTACAACTCTTTCATTTCGTTTCGTCAGCTTTGTTTGGTTAATGCAAATGGATGATGCTGAACGACTTTAGTCAAAACAGTTAACCAAACGAACGATCGTTTTATACCCCTTGTTTAAATGCTTGCTGACATCAATGAGTTGAATCAGGAGCAATACCATTGCAAAATTTTGTTGTTACATCCTGTGGCAATTCGGTTTTAACTGTTTAGCTTCTTAAGAACCTATCACGGGATAACAAATTTTTTGCACATTAGCTTTTGGCCTATGGGAACTTGAAGTGATGGAGTGGTTATTAGGGGTATCTTCACCTTCATCAATTGAACTTGCTTGATCGAGATCCTTGCAGATTTGGAGTCGTCTTTTGTCGTTGCATTCCTATAAGACCGTCAGTTTTCTATAATAAAATTACAAACGAGCCAGCAAGATAATCACTCTTTCGTTTAGATATCCGAGAGCCGTTACGTATATTTTTTGTGGCCTCCGATAACTTTTGTAGGAACTACGCACATAATTCTACTTAGCTCTACATTCTTTAACTAGAAAACCAAAAATTAATAAAGTAAAAGTACTACAGGTCCAACCAAAGTAGTGGGTCGTTAGTGACGAACCAGACTAAGACAGGTCCCCGAAAGAGGGCGTAAGCTCTTCCGGTACTTAAACTGGCAGAGACTTTAGGGGTCGGTATGGCAGTCTAAGACACACTACCGCGATGTGGAAGGCAACGGGAAACCACCACATTACCTCCCAAGTACACATTACATGTGATTTTCCAATGCTCCACCCGAAGGTACTACATTGGCCAGGAAGCGAGTTTTTTTTACCTGAAAAATTTTGAATTTTGCCGAATCCTTGCTGTTCCAAGCAAGGTAGGGATCTTTAACGTGCGTGACAACACTCACACACGGGACCTCCATTTTACCTCTCATCCGAACGAGGGTGTATTTTTGCGAAAAATGCTCGCCTAACATTTTTCAAGCGGACCGTGTCGGGATTCGAACCCGGGACCTTGGGCGTAGTAGTCACACACATACCACTACGCCACGGAGCCGCCTTCCCAAGTACACAGCGTACCTGAATTATAATAAAATGATGCCATTCTCTGGGGTAAAAGGTTCCGGAGTTAAAATAGTCCCCCATTCGGATCTCCGGGAGGGGACTATTTCGGAGGATGCGATCGGAAAGTTAAGATTAAAAGTCGGGAACTTTTTGCGAGTCGGAGCGTGGAATGTTAGAAGTATGACGCAAGTAGGTAAGCTAGAGAACCTAAAAATCGAAATGAATAGGTTATCACTAGACATAGTAGGGATCAGCGAAGTTTGGTGGCCAGAAGCGGGAGACTTTTGGAGTGGAGACTTCAAGGTAATTCATACAGGAGCAGAGGAAGGAAATTTGGCTGTGGGGATAGTTATGCGGAAAAAGATAGGATACTGTGTAGAAAATTACTTACAAAAGAACGAAAGAGTACTCATGGTTAGATTAGAATCTAAACCGGTAAACACAGTAATAATACAAGTATACATGCCCACCTCTAGCTACAGTGACGAAGAGGTAGAAGCGATCTACAAAAATATCGAAGACATATTAAGATACGTAAAAGGACATGAAAATTTAATAATTGCGGGGGATTTTAATGTAGTGGTAGGTGAGGGTAGGGAAGGAGCGGTAGTAGGTTTATTTGATTTAGGCACGAGAAACGACAGGGAAATAGGCTAGTAGAATTTTGCGACAAGAACAATTTAATCATCACAAACACATTATTTCAACATCTGAAAGATATCGGGAAAATTTCTTATACTAAGGAAGTAGAAACAGAATGCCAAGATATGGCGGCCAGAGATATTCTGGGGTATACACAAAAAGAAAATAAGAAACCGTGGATAACAAAGGATATCCTGAACTTAATAGAAGAAAGACGAAAATAAAAAATAAAGCAGACGAAACAGGAAAACAGAGATACAAAGAGATACAAAGAGATACAAAGCCATAAAAAGGGTAATTATTCGCAAATGTAGGAAAGCTAAAGAACAATGGATTGATGAAAAATGCAAAGAGGTACAAACTAAGATGGAAGTAGGAAAGGCAGATGAAGCATACAAACTAATTAGAATCAATTTTAGGGATATAAAACCGTATAGCAAAAATATAAGGGACTCAGGAGGAAACGTCATTATAGAAAATGTAGAAAAAGTGGGTAGATGGCAAGAATATATAGGGAATTTATATGCAGGAGAGGAACTAACTGCATTAGAACAGGAGTCACACATTGAAAAGGATGACATGGGATATCCTATACTTAGAGGTGAGTTTGAATTAGCATTAAAGGGTCTGAAAAATGGTAAGGCGCCGGGTACAGATAAGGTGCAAGCAGAAACTCTAAAAGCCGCTGGACAAGCAGTAACAGAACGTCTCTTCCAACTTGCAAGCTATATGTATGAGACAGGCGAGATACCCAAAGATTTTAAACGTAACATCATAGTAACTATACCAAAAAGGAAAGGCGCGGATAGATGTGAAAATTTTCGAACAATAAGTTTGACAGCACACGTGTCAAAAAAATTAACTAGAATTGTACAAAGACGAATGGAAAAACCTGCTGAAGAAATATTAGGAG
Source organism: Platerodrilus igneus (assembly GCA_036346225.1). Taxonomy (NCBI): domain Eukaryota; kingdom Metazoa; phylum Arthropoda; class Insecta; order Coleoptera; family Lycidae; genus Platerodrilus; species Platerodrilus igneus. The sequence goes on from JARFIW010001121.1 coordinate 867,944, forward strand.
ATCACCAATTTGGGTTTAGGCGACACAGGGGAACACGGGAGGCTATTTTAGCTCTGAGAGTAATAATGGAGAAAACAATAGAAAAAAGGGAAAGCGTGTATATAGGGTTTATAGATCTGGAAAAAGCATTCGACAATGTAAAATGGAAAAAAATATTCGAAATACTCAAAAAAATTGGAATGAGTTTTAGGGATAGACGAATAGTACATAAAATTAGAGCAGGAACGTGGAGAAGTAAACATTAGGAAAGGGGTGAGACACGGATGTGCCCTATCCCCATTAATTTTTAACTTGTACATTGAAGAGGTAATGAATACTGTCAAATGCAGGAAGACATTTGGAATTACTATGGAGGGACAAAAAATTGATATGCTCAGATTTGCGGATGACATAGCGGTATTAGCGCCTAGCAAGGAAGAGATAGAAGCTGCTCTCTTAATGAAATGGAAACGGTTCTAACAGAGAGATACGGTATGAAAATTAACAAAACTAAACTAAAGTACTATTATGCAAAGGAGGGGAAAATAAATCAAAAACAAGAATACAAATAGGTAATGAGAACCTACAAGAGCTTAAGGATTTCTGATACCTAGGAAGCCAAATAACGCAAGATGGGAAAAGCACAAAAGATATAAAACAAAGATTAGCACAAGGTCGTTCTACATTTAACAAGAAAAAGCAACTACTGTGTTCAAAGACAACAAACATAGAAACAAGGAAAAGATTGCTTAAAACATATGTGTGGAGCACTGCACTATACGGCTGTGAAGCCTGGACAGTAGGAGAAGCGGACAAGAAAAAGGTAGAAGCCTTTGAAATGTGGTGCTACAGACGTATGATGAAGATATCATGTACAGATAAAGTTAAGAACGAAGAGGTACTAAAAATGGTATGGGAAGAAAGAAATATGTGGAAAACGGTAAAAAAATAGGAGAGATAGGATGATAGGCCACATACTACGGCATGAGGGAATAGTGCGGAATATATTAGAAGCAGAGATAGTTAAAAGAGAAGAAGAGGTAGACCGATCTTAGACTACTGTACACAGATAGTAAAAGATGTAGGCTGTAGGAGTTTCACGGAGATGTGTAGGCTAGCTCAGAATAGAAATCAATGGAGGTACGCGACTAACCAGTCCCAAGATGGATAAACTAATGGCGAAAAAATAACTGTACTTAAACATGAAGATTATTATAAGCATCTACAAGTATTGGGTGGGCAATATTCTCGAATAATGTTAATCGTGTGAAGGGATTTACTGGAAAACTATTATTTCGACAAATGTCTAAGTGTTGGGGGATCTTGGCTGTTACGGGCTGCTTAACCCCCTTCACTGAATCTCGGTGAAATAAGGTATAAAATTAGAAAACAATATAAGGGGAACCGGGCTGTATACATGCTGTGTGGAATTTCAAGGAACTGTGTAGGCTAGCTCAGAATATAAATAAGTGCAGGTACGTGTCCAACCAGTTTTGAGACGGAAAACCTAATAGCACAAAAATAAGCGCACATAAATCTGATGATTATTATAAACAACTAGTTGTTGGTTGTTAAATATATGCAACTAATGTTGACTGTGCGAAAAGATGTATTGGAAAAATATTAAATCGGCAAATGTTTAAGTGCTGGGGGAACTTGGCAGCCACTAGCTGCTTACCCCCCTTCACAACCAGTGAATGTGGGAGAAATAGGTATATAATTGTAAAACAATAGAAGGGGGACCGAACTGCACCTAGCAAGAAATAACAGCTCCTATTAAGAAATACAACAAACTTAGAACAAGAAGAAAATTGTTGAAAGCATATGTGTGGACACAGCACAGTATGCCTATGAAATAAGGACAGTCTGAAAAGTAGACACAAAAACGGTAGCAGCCTTTTGAAATGCTGTGCTTCAGATGTATGAGGATTATAGCATGGACAAAGTAATAACAGATGGGATATAGAAAAAAATAGTAGGGCAACAAGGATGTATGTGGAAAAAAATAGGAGAAATAGAAGGACAGAATACGTTCTAAGGCATTTTTGGGGAATAGTAGGTGATATATTACAAGTAGAGATAGGAAAAGAGAGGTAGATGTAGACCTAGATCAGATAGTGATAGATGCAGACTGTGCAAATTTCAGGGAATTCTGTAGGATAGTGCAGAATTGGAAACAATGGTGGTAAGCGTCTAACCAGTTCTATGACTGAAGACCTAATGATGATGAAAAGTATTGCAATTTTTTTAAAAGGGATAGATGTTTTACGGAAAGGGACGTGGGCATATTAGGAATCTCACAAAAATATTAAAAAATTTTCATTGATGCTTGTTTATGAATTACATGGTGTTAAACGTGGAATATGTGTAAAATTAGCTGCCATTTATTTTAATTAAAGTCCTAAGTTTTTATTTCGAACCGATCATTTCCTCAATTTTCACAATTTCTACTACTTCGATTCGAACACTTTTTGGGGTTTGCTTACTTCAATGTGAAATTGTTCGTGATATAAGAAACACGAATATGAATCTCAATATAATACGCACAACTCGATTCGAATCAAACCACTGAAGCTTGCTGCAATGAAAAAATTACTATACAGGTTTTTTAAATTGTTTTTTTAACGTTATTTAATTATTATACTCCAAATAACTGAGTAGTTGGTGCGTAGGTAATATCTGGAACATCCTGTATATAAGAACTTTGATTTCTCCAAATGTCTCGTTTTAGACGAACAAGTTTCGAATTGGAATGACGGCAATTGGGAAATCGGTAAAAGGGTATGTAACACGAGTGTGTTACCTTAAGCAAACACTAGCTAATAGAAATAAATTTATTAATTTCAGTTGGTTAAATGAGCTTTTAAGCATGAAAGCAGCCTGACATATTTGTAGATTTTTTTAGTTTACAATAATAACGTGGCCATTTCAGTATAATATTAAATTAGGATCCAGAAATAAACAGAAAAGCCACCTTATATTAAACACCAACATCAACGACGTTCGATACTTTATACTCTTTGTATTAAATTTAGAAAAATACAGATAGGTCTCGATAAATAACCGACATAGGAAACTTTATTTGTTCACATTCACATGAGTTCATAAATATACTATTGAATTATGGAACTGAACCGACACATCCTACCACCACAATGATAATAAAACGAGCCATAAAATTAATGCGTTATATGTAAGCCGCAGGAGGAATTGAGAGCTCACACGGTTTTAAAGAAACAACCATCATACCAGCTTACCCTCGATATTCATATACTAATAAATTTACAGTCATAAAACTGTGTTGTGATCGAACAAATGACACCGCTTTCAAAAGTGTGGGAACAAATGATCGGTTACACAAAGAGAACGACATTGACCTCGACCATGGGACAGCTTTAGACGCACTACTCCATGAAAAAGAAAAATAGAGGTATAACCCTGGGATGTTGTAGCTTATAAAACCTCCGGATATTAGGAGGGAATCAGTTGGAATTATATTATCAGATACCCGCTAGCTTCGCGGCGCGAGCCACAGGTACGACAGGGTACGGGACGATATTTCAAATATCGAGACTATCAGTGATTGGACAGATCCTTGAATGCGATTAACACGGATATCATATACCGGTCTCGTAGGGAAAGTGACCAGTATTAGAAAGCTTTTATCAACCTCAACAGGAATTTGTATTGCAAGTCTACCCGTGGAAGTGGATGGAGTTTTGAAGGAATGAAACCAAAACAACTGGAAGTTAAATTCAATTATAACCATCACATGCTGTTAAAGCAAGAACGCTTTGTTTCAAGACATTAGTGCATAATGTTTGGTTCCAGCTTATAAGCAGGAATTGGCCGATAATAATTGTAGGTTAGTTTATATAACTGTCCACATTATGCAATTGTTTTTTTACAGTTACATGATCGACACACCATATATGACTGTTAAAATGAACTTTTGACCATTCTTTGTGCCATAGCGTTATTCGATATTATATTTGAGTAAACTCTGTCCAAGAAAAGCATTAGGTCATCCATAAACTTTTCGGGTCTTATATAAAAATCTTAAATAAATTACTATAAGAACTGCGTAAACATTTATCACATAAGATAGTTCTCATTTCGACTCACTCTTCTTTTCCATTTATTGGGCAACTGTTAAATTCTTCTATCGTAAAGCTGGTGGTATTTTAAAAAAATTATGAAATGTGTTTTCATTGCCTTCTAAACTCATCGTCATTCAATGCGTTTTTTAGAGGCCGAAAAAGATGGTAGCCTGAAGGAGACAGGCGACTAGTGGACGAACCAAAAAATACCACATCTGGTCGCATATTCACGGATATGTGAGGGCAAATACTGTCATCTTGCAATAGAATACCGCACCGATTGGCCACTACCGGTCGTTTACTGTCAATAGCTGCTTTTGAGTCTTCATGCCGAGGTCAATATTTCCCAATTGTCTAATTGCAAGGTACCGATTTATAATGAATGACGCACTTTTCTTCGGTATTACGTATTTCTGGTGCCAGATTTTATAAAGGAGTTTACTCTCCGTTGTTCTGTCGTCCCCTAGGGTTTGGACAGACGCCAGAATAGCTTCAGTGAAGAAACGGATTCCAGGAGTCACACTGTTCAAAGAAAAGGGAGGGGGCATTTTGGGGGGTACGCCTTTGCTTGTACTAGCATAAGTCCGTAGCTGCGACAGCGACTAGGCTTGTCGAGGCACCGCGTTGATGAACCTGGTCGATAGGATCGTGGCGGGATCTGGGAAACATACTGCGTCGGTGGCTAGTATGGCTTCGCAACCCCGTTGACGGGTCAAGAAAACACTTATAATACGTGCTGCGACGCGAACACAGCATTATTCCTTGCGTTAATTGATTGCATGGACGACACAAGAGTACGACGGTGGTGGCATCTACGGTATTGGGGAACTCTACTGTATCAGTCACTGGTAGGGTTTTACCACACTGCCGATGGATCTGTCTTCTTTATACTAATTTATTAAATGCATAATATAGCTTCTTGAAATTGAAAGAAATTAACTATAAATTCGGCGGTCTTTAATCTTTCTGAAGCGGCGTTTTAATAAATAAAATGAAATCCCTTACTTCCATACCTAATGATAATTGCATCGTTCCATGACTATTACTTTATAATCTTACCATACTAAAGGCATTACTTTTTGCGAGAAAGTCGTAATTTAAGAGTGATGGATAGAGGATGTTTTAGTTGATTCCAGAATCTTTTTTCAGCGTTCTTGTATTGTTTTTAATATTCATTCTTGTAATTAAAAGCATAAAGAAGACCTTAGATACTAACGAGCAGATCGAAGTTCATCTTCAATACTGAAATGTTCAGAATTAAATTTCCGAAACCTTCTAATCGTACCATTTTGGACACTACTTTTATTTTCCAATGCACCACCCGAAGGTACTACATTGGCTAGGTAGCGGGTTTTTCGTACCTAGAAATTTTTGAATTTTGCCGAACCCTTGCTGTTCCTTTCAAGGAATGGATTTTTAATGTGCGTGATAACACACACACAACACACACACACACACACACTCACACGGAACCTACATTTTACTTCTCATCGGAACTAGTGCGTATTTTTGTGAAAAATGTTTGCCTAACATTTTCGGAATTCGAACCAGGGACTTTGGGCTTAGTAGGCCATGAGGCGACCTGTGTCATCTGGGACAATGATTTTTCTGTAGAGTGTACGAATTTCGCGAGCAGCCGCATTCGCATTTTTGGTCATATTTCCAATTAAACATGTTGAAAATGATTGTTCGGTTTCACTTATAAGATTGAATAAAATTAAAAAATCGGTTTGCTGTGTGGTAAAATGCGCTTGGGACACAAGATACCTTGTTTTTATCAGAAAAATTAGACTGACGATTCAATATAAAAACAAACAAATCTAAGAACGCAAAAAATACTTCCATTTTCTTCCCGACGATTTTATACATTTTTCCAAGCTCTTTCACACAACTAATTATGCACTGAAGTCTAGTAGGCTTTGGGGAATTTAATTGTATAGGTTAACTTTACTGACATATTTAACCTTATTTCAAGATACTAAGTGCCCACTTTTCCTTACACGAAGAATGCAAAATAGCCATTGATTCCTCTTATAAATTTTGGACTCTGGAAAAATTCTAATTTTTATATGTATACTCTAATTTCTGTTTTTAGTATAAAGCGTGTTACGTTTCATTTCGTACTTGTAAATTTACTGCCTCCTTAATTTAAAAACCATTTCAAGTTCTACTTATTTGAATATGTGGGTTCGCGACACTTTTATTATTTCAAGTTAGTTCAGTTGAGCAACCAACGTTGCTCGTCCTTTATTTAGTTTACAAGTCCACTTGTTGATTTTTTATCTAGGCGTGTGTTTGATAAGAATTCTTTGAATGTTGCTAGTTTAAAATATAATTGAAAATCGGTGTTGGTTCTGTTGTTCTGTCGTAAGAATAATTTTGTGTGTTGGTTTTACTATGAAGTGTTCTTACTAAGACGTTAGTTTCTATATAGAGTATACGTTGCGTTTGTTATATATGGAACGCGTGGTTGAAATAAAAAGTGTGTCTTGTTTTTTCACTGCTATACTATTTATTAACTATATACCCAACCACGCAGTTGGCAAGAAAAATCTTGATGCTGTCCAGAACAGAACGCACAAGTTCCAATATTAATACTTTGTGTTCGTTCGTATGTGCTGCCGACTTCCCCTCCCCTCAACCAATTCTTCGACTGTGTTTAGCGCGGTATTTGTTTCTTTTCTTTTTTTCTTTCCCTAGTTACACGTAATTCAGGCGAGCATTCTGTTGCTGATTTCGTTCCTCCCTTATACAGGCCCGCTCGTCTTAAGGGTAACAAGCCCGTTGAAGGGTACGCTTAGGCTATTTTCACAAAAGTTGATTATGTAATAATAAAAGGAAGCCCGTTTATTTAAATTACTGGGTGTCAAAGCTTCGAATTTTTACTTTTTTTAGAGAGAAGAAACTGCTTTTATTATATGGTTAGGGAAATACCGGATATTTCTTCATTTTTAATTGATATTTTAGGGGGATATTAATTAATGTGGACGTCTTAACCGGAACACAAATAACACACCCCATATCTTTAATTCAACTCCCACGTCTGTTCTTTTTAGCCACGCCCAATTTTATTTATGAAAAAGCAGTGCTATAATTAGGCGTTTAATTTCCCTATCGTGATCACGATATATTTTAATATATTTATAATTACCTTATGTTCTTTATTTCTGTGATGTGTACCGTTTTGAGAGGAACCACACGTGTCCATCCATTCGAAGGCAGAGGCATTGAGAAGCTAGTTGAATGGTGTTCGTCGTGCCTTTAAATTGTTTTTTTCAAGACGATTTAAAATTTTCATCCGCGTATATTTTGTTGACTTCTGCATATATGTACGTACCCGAAATGTTTCTGAAACAAACGCCTTGACTATGATTGTTATAGCTCAGGATTCTTAGATTTAGCGGCAACTTTTTTCTGAATTTTATTTGTTCAAAGTGTCTAGTCTGATAGTTGCACGACTTTGTTCGTGATTATGGCGTACTTTATGATCGATGGAGATCCAATATAATCTTCGCAGTTTGTGCTTGGAAGAAAATAGGTTTTAATCTATTTATTTCCAAAAATTTTAGAACTTTTACAGCAATAGTCATCCACTAACCTACATTTTCTCTAATAGTAAATAGAAATAGAAAGTACTTAATTTTGTTGATTATTTTTAGCGCAGAAATTTAGTAGCTGCGTACGACAGTAAACGAATTCAGGACAATTAACCGTACCATACTCTTCCTGATCTCATTTTTATCCAGGATTGACCCCTGCAATTTTAGCCAGGGTTTTCATATCGGACAATCGCAACCGCTTGACTTATAAAGATCGTAATTGAACGCCCCTTTTAAAGAGATTGTGTCTGCTAGTATACTTACGCTGAGAGTAACCCGTCACCCCAAAAATCGTAAATCCTCCCGCCGAAGTTTTGGAAATGACTGTTACAGAGCTTATTAGCGTTATGCGATAAATGTCGTTTGTGCTTCTCGGAGTAGGTCAATGTCCCAAGGGAAGTTGTCTTCCGATTAATAGCTTTATGAAGCTTATCGCGAGGCGATGTCGAAATGGACGTTGTGAAGATCAGAAATGCTATCTGATCTCCACTTTGGATTTTCAAAACTTCATTTTCTCAGTCTGTTGAACTGACAGATAAGTAAAGTTTTTATATATTGTTATTTTTTTCAGTGGAAGTAATAATAAGGCGGGTCCGTGACGTAGTTGGTATGTGTGTGACTACTACGCCCAAGGTCCCGGGTTCGAATCCCGACACGGTTCTCTTGAAAAATGTTAGGTGAGCATTTTTCACAAAAATACACCCTCGTTCGGATGAGAGGTAAAATGGAGGTCTCGTGTGTGAGTGTTGTCCCGCACGTTAAAGATGCCTACCTTGCCTGGAACGGCAAGGGTTCGGCAAAATTCTAAATTTCCAGGCAACAAAAAAACTTGCCTCCTGGCCAATGTAGTGCTTTCGGGTGGGGCATTGAAAAATCACATGTAAGAAAGCAATACTAACAGTTTTAAAACAGAATTTCTAAATTCTGAGTATCGAGGGATGTAAAATTAGCTGTGTGCGCTGTACTAGTTGATGAGGCGGCTCCGTGGCGTAGTGGTATGTGTGTGACTGCTACGCCCTAGGTCCCGGGTTCGAATCCCGACACGGTCCGCTTGAAAAATGTTAGGCGAGCATTTTTCGCAAAAATACACCCTCGTTCGGATGAGAGGTAAAATGGAGGTCCCGTGTGTGAGTGTTGTCACGCACGTTAAAGATCCCTACCTTGCTTGGAACAGCAAGGATTCGGCAAAATTCAAAATTTTCCAGGTAAAAAAAACTCGCTTCCTGGCCAATGTAGTACCTTCGGGTGGAGCATTGGAAAAAATCACATGTAATGTACTAGTTGATGTCCCTAGTTGAATAGTTGCATTAGCTTAAGAAGATGTGAAACAAGAGAAAGTTTTAAATCTAAATGGAAAGGAGAGTAACAGTTTTAAAACAAATTTTTATATCGGTTTTAATGAACCTCCATATAAAACATGGATATTGAGGAGTTAGCGTGGGGGTGTATAATTAGCTATGCACTCCTGCTGCTCTCCGGTTGAAAAGTTGCAGCTGCTCAAGATGCAGTATAATGTAGATGTAATAAAATATAATAGGTACATTTACCAAGACCATATGCGTAGGGAATAAAAACATAAGGTAATTAAAATTTCAAATACTTTTCAAGATCACATATTTATAAGTTCACACTTTTTTTACCATGGTTGACTTATACCTCCGGGTTTTGATAGATAGCAACCCCACTTTTCTTTTAATTAATTATAAAACACGATATTCATATCTAGATATAGAAAGCTACTTTTTGATTTTTATTTAGGGTCGTTTTTAACATATCCAATTAAATTCCCAGTTTTAAATTTATATGTATATTTTATTCTTCCATATTTTTAGTTAGTGATTGGATTTGTACTGATTGTAACGCTACCGCATTACTTAAAGGAAACATTAGGTAGTAGAAAAGAATTTGTTAAATTTGGTTAGTTAGATGAGCTTTTAGTAAGAAAGCAACCTGTAAAATTTATAAGCTTTGGTAGTTTACATTTAATAACGTTGCTATTTCAACATAATATTAAATTAGAATGTAGAATTAATTAGGAAAGTAGTGCATTAAATACAAATGTTAGTAAATATTGGTACTTTACATACTTTTGTAATTCAATTCAAAAATTACAAATAGAAACCGGGAGATAACCGTTCATAATAAAGTTATTTACACAAATTCACACGGGTTCAAGAAGCATTAACTATAGGATAAACAAACCAAAAAACACAATACGCATAAAAACGTTCATAAAAAATGCGCTGAACGTAACGAATGGCGAAGATTATCGGTATTACAAAGTAAAATTATGGAAATGAATTACAATTCACGCAGACAAAATTACAATGACCTCGAAAATTACAACGACCTCGAAAATAGAACAGTTTAGATGTACAAATCGTGAGAACAAGTATAGCATTCAAAGAACCCCCGGGGAAATTTCATTTAAAAAATACGGAAAGTAGCGAGGGGATCAGAATTAGAACAGATTATTGTTAGATACCAGGCAAAAGACACCAGATTTTCGAATCGCGGTGCGAGGCTACGTTGGAAATCAGGTACAATAGTGTAACGTGATGGTTCCTACCCTGAGCTGTTAGTGAAAAAAGCAGGTTTTGGGACGCCAACGTGGATGTGAATACCGATCTTGTGAAATTTTCCAGCGTGGCAGCTTTGTTCAACGACTAGTTAGATTTTATACTTGCAACGATTTCGTGCACTGGGTGTCGATGGAGTTTTGACAGAACCAAAACTGTGCGTCGATTAAATTGTGTTATCTAGTTTATAAACAGCATATGCTGCTTTGTTGTACTTAATTATTGTGGTTGATGAAGCATATTACTAAACAAGGACTCTTGTCGTTGGAGCACGCTTATTTAAAACGTATTGCGCGTACAAAATTCTCATAAGAGAAGATCACTATTGTAGAAGCAAATTTGCACGTAAAAATCAAATTAGTTAAATTTCCATGAAGTCGAATCATTGATAATATTAAGTTTTTTTTTAGCTAAACAGGTATTTGGCCAATTGGAGGTAGATCATTGCGCTTTTTTCATCTGTTGTTATTTGTTGTCAAAATCATGTTTTACAATATAGGTTAGGTATATACGAGTGGAGTTTTTTTGTTTATTCTTCAAGCTGTGAGTGAGGTTCCATCATTCTCCAGCAGCAGTGAGAACCGCCAAATAGTTATTAGGGATACTCACTTTTCGAGTAAGCTTTATTTGTGCCATTTTCTTCAAGTGGGTTAGTGCTCAAAGGCTTTACATAGATCAAGGAGTTCAAAGAACTTTTTAAGGTAAGCGTGCAGGTATTTAGTAGAAGTGTATAACTTGTATAACCCTAAGAGTCTTATATTTGCTTTCATAGAACCTACTTCGCACCACCGAAAGTTAGCCAGTGCATCAATTACTTGTTACGTCACTCTGGCCCTGTAGAGTAAAAATAAGTAACGTAATGTCATTTCAACATGTAACATGGCTTAAAACTGGAAAATATTACGAACTTTGTTTCTTTGTAATTTTTTGTAATTCCTGTTCTATTTCTTATATGCGCCAATCTACGTCGGCGTGATGCTTTTGTGGATTCTTTTTCTTCTGCACAGCGATCTGGCCAAGTTCCCTTACTTCATTTTAGGTAAAGGACGTAATATGTATGGTTTTTTAAAACCCGACAAACATCGCTATTGCTCTACATATGGATACGAATTGTCGGTATATGTAGAAATGCCCTCAATTGTAGAAGTTACTAGGTGCTCGCTTCATTTGGAAGACAAATTATATCCACATTACGGAAAGGAAATAAAATATAGACACTTTTTGCGATCATCTTTAGAGTTGCAAGCTGATATAAACAGAGTGCTGTAAATGCCTTTTCAAAAATGTATTTTTGTAGTCGCTCTATCTCCCACTCGTATCTAAGTTTCTCTAGTTGTTTAACTTACTTCTGAAGAGACTGGATTCTATTGCGATACATTTTTAATGCTTTTTATTCAACGGAGAACGAATAAACTAAGACTATAGTTTAGTGCAAAACCATAATTCGTGAAGTTGTATTCATTGCGATAGATTCTGCAGTTGGTTTCAAACCAAAAAAGCAAACAGAATATTAAAATATTGATTGTTTTGTTTGCAATCTGGCTAAAGGGTGCGTTTGGAATATTTTACATTTTGTGTGTGCGGAAGCGCGTGCGTCCGTACGTGTGTGTGTGCGTGAGTGTCCGCGCGCGTGTGCGTCCGTGTGCGCGCATACATGCATGTGTGGTGCGTGCGTGTGTTCTGTGAATGTGTGTATGTGAGCGTGTGCGCGTGTGGAAGTTGTTTATGTGTGCATGCGCGCGCGCGTGCATTCGCGTGTGTGGATGCGCATTACGGGGCATTGTGTAATTTTTTCGTACTGTTACTTGAAAAGCCTTCATGTTTTTCAAACATTTTATAAATTTTAAGCTCGAGAAATGTTAGTCGTATAATGAAACTATTATTGTGAAAATTAGAAGGCGTTAATTAATTGTCCTATATTGTAACGCGTTCGCGTTACTTTAGATACAAAAATATAATTTCGGATGGACAGAATAAATATGGATGTACTCGATACATTTGGATTACACGAATAGTTAATGTTAATTAAGCATAGCATTTTAATTTTTTAAGTTTTCATAAAGGTAATTCAGATAACAAACTTTAACCTTAAAAGCTATAACCTTATTTCTTTTAAAATATAATAATCCAAGACGATGACTTATTTTAAAACCGCAAGGAAGGCAAATCTAGATATTACATGACGCAACGTATGGGCTTTCCATAGAAAGATAATTTACAATAGACAGTTATCGTCCGTCCCGACCCTCGAGGACATTCAAATGATACCATATTGCAACAAAAAAAAAGATCACAAAGAAAGTACGTGACATATACCTAATTATGGTACAACAACCTTGTACTTAAGCACAAATTAAATATGTTACACTATGGGAACGGAGGTTATACCGCGGTTAGCATGCATCACAAGAAGGGAGAAATGTTATATAATGACTAAGCCTAAAAAGGAATTGAAAGTAACATAGCTTCAGTATGTGTTTCGGCAGGAAAAAATACGGTTACGGGTAAACTGAGCGGTACGCTATAAATTTAGGATTGCCGTGTAGGGGCGGGAACCCTGTAACAATTTTAAGGGTGCGCCAACTAACTACAGTGGCGCGAGAGCGGTTTCTTATAAAGAATATAAAAATAAACCTTTGAAATGGCTGAAATACAAAAACTACGTTATAATAACCACTTCCTTTGAAAATCTTTACCGGTTTGGATAATTAAAAGACGCCAAACCGTCTTGTCTAGCAACCCCTTGTTATATTTCCTCTACATGGAGCATGGTTATTCAGAAGAAGTCTTTTTGCTTTTAGTTTCCTAAGTCTCGTCACATCATACTTTACCTGTCTCTACAATAACTTAAAAATAATCATTAAATTTTGTCACGTCAAACAACTTTTCCTAAATACGACTTCGTCACTGATGTGGCTGGATATCCTTCATAACTTTATTTAGTTTTTACTTAGTTGGTAAAAAGTCCAAATAAAATTCAACCTAAACTTGATCACCATTAACATTAAATAATTACTATAAGAATACAAGTACTTTCCAAAAAATTAATTTCCGGACGACAAACTAGCCAAGTATGACTAAAAAAGGAAACTTTAAAAGAAAAATTAATACTAGTATTATCATATCAATTTTCCTAGTTTTACGAATATAATGGAAGTTACATTCTGAATCCCATTTCTGGAAATTGCAACTTAACAATATACAAAAACGTCGGTTAATATAACTTTTCAAGTTCGCGAAACTATTATGCACACCCTAATTAATAATTAGAAAATTTTCTAATTTTAATTTCCTGAACTAGCATACTTAAAACTACACAAATTCTAGTCCTAAGCACTTTAGCTCATGTCTCTTTAAATAATCCTAACAAAACAATTGTGTTATCATTATGCCAACTTTCTATGAATGAACAGATAACATCTATAATTCGCATCTCAATTTGACATTTATATATTACTATATCATTTAAAAAGAAAGTATATTTACTTACAATTTATGTTCCAGTATGCTTGTAAAAATTTAAGGATGTCCAGAAACGCCAGTTTTTTATTGTTTTCCTTCTATCATCAGCTTCCTTAACACAAAACGAAATTCAAAATATGTGTGGGTAAACATTCAAATTCTAAATCTTATTCTCGCTCGTCACGACCTTAAATCCACGAACATGTAATTGAAACATACGCTGCACTTGCAAGCGTAGTTAAAAAAGTGGCGCAACCCTCGTTTGATCCTGGTGAGGAATCTTGAAGCTGTGTTATTTTTAACTAAGCTTCCTTTTTCAGGCTTAGTCAGTATAAAAACTACTTACTAGTCAATGACGTAGTAAAATTGTTCTATAATGTTTTTATGGACTAAAAATATACGCTCTTGCGTACACCGTATCTAATTTCTTTCTCACTTAATTTAACCTTTTGCAATACGCTGTTGATCCCACAACCACATACTTTCACGTACAACAAGGACGCCAAATTACACATTGCGTACACGAAGATGCCAAATGAGATTGCAAGTACTGAGTATGATAAAATTGTTAAATTTTTAACCATTAAGTACACGCCCTAGCTATTTAAATTTGATTTCTAGTTTTTTTCGGGGAGATATAAAAAAGATACAAGATACGTAACTTTGGGGGCGTTTTTCGCAACTTTATGACACCTGCGTATCAGACTGTCTTTGGATTTAGTAAGCTGAAAAGAATAGAAGCATTAAAATCGTGTCCGTAAACTTCATTTTTCAAAATACGTAGATCTTTTACCACATTTATGTTACAACTGGTATTGACCAATTTTGGAAGTGAAAACTACGTCAGGGCTGTGGTTTATCCCTGAACAGCATCTTTCAAAACGCTTGTTCTGTAAGTTCCTCTTGTAAGTCAGTACGGACCCGGTTTATTAATTATTCTTGCGTCACGTTTAAGATCTAGATTTGTATTCTTACTTATTCATAAATGAAACCAACGTAAAGCAAGAGATTGATCGACTTTCTTGTCTTCGATGATGTTGTACAAATTTATTTGCGAGTCGACGTTCTGTATCAAAATACATTTTCCTGCTGAAAACTTGCCTGCAAGCATTTCAAAGTAAAGATAAGGTACTAAAATGTAGTGTGTTGTGGTGCAGGGAAAAAGCTTAACTCTTTAGGTTATCATCTCATGACGTATTTAAGTTTAACTGTATTTCAGGATATTACGAGCTCTTCTCCCTGTTTCTTGGAATAGAGAATGGAAAGCAGTCTGTAAATTCGCCAATGAAATTTTAAAATGTTGAACTCTCGGAAAATTTCTCTGATTGTATTCGAATACAAAGATTTGTATCACGAAATCGAACAACACAGCCCATATCTTTAATTCAACTTACACCTTCGTTCGTTTTAACCATGCCCTATTTCATATTATGAAAATGTAATGCAAAAACGAAACGTTTAGCTTTTAAATCCTTGATCACGACATACTAGTGTCTTTTTAATCACATTTTCTTCCTTGTTTTGCTGTGCACTATACACGATTACGTAAGAAACGACACGTGTCCATTAATAACGGATAGCTGTAACGTTACGTTGATAAATTTTGATTTACCCTGAACGGAGCGCGAATCCCGTAACAATATGAGGGTGCATCGGCTAACTACAGTGGGGCAGGAGTGAGTTCCTATGGAACAAATTCGAAACAATAATAGAAAAATTCGAAATAAAAGCAATAAAGAAATAAAATAATAACTAAATGGCTCAAATATGACAACTACGGTACACTAATCACTTAGCATGAAAGACTTTTCTCTTGTTGTAATTAGGGGGCGCCAAACCATCTGTCACAGCAATCCCTTTGATATTATTCCTTCACAGAAGACGGTTATTCCGCATAGGTCTCTCTTGCTTCGGTTTTCTAAATTCAAATACCTTTATGTTACCTTTCTCCGAAATATCTTAACACACTTATTGAATTTTTGGTCATAATTAAAGAAGTTTTCAAAATAACATGCCATTTACAAATACGATTCCATCCCTGGAGTAGCTGGATATCCTTTATAAACGCCCGTTCGCTTAGTTTTTAATTAAATTCAAATATATTTCAGCCTAAACTTAAGCTTTACCAAATACATCAATAACTACTTATTTTCATGGAAAACGTTTTCGGCCAACAAAATTATTTTCTAATTTTTTGAAACTAATAACAAGAACGTACCATGGTTTATAAGTTTATACAGTTAATAAAATGTTGAAAAATTTACGGTACACCAATCACGGTATTCCCTTTTGGGGTAACCAAACCTAGCACCTCCTTCTGGGAGGATATGTACGGTATAACTCTAGACTAGTATATTACTTTACCCAGCACCATTTACAATCTTTCCCACATCCCTCGGTTCCTACATACTTTCTTTGCCTCTACAATATTCACACATTGCTTTTGACAATGCTCTCTCATTCCTCATACTTTTCACCTGTCATTCTTTTAGAACCTCTTTTACTACTTCCACCATCTTTTACGCGGTCTGCCCCTTGCAGCTCTACCAATCATCTTGCTTGCATATGTAGTCTTTTGAAACTATAACCTACAGTAGTAATAGTAGTAGTAAGTTTACTGTAGGTTATGGTTTCAAAAGGTTTATTATAAATAGCCTGAAAGAGTAATTTGGCTATAGATACCATTGTAAACAACTAAAGTCATTTATCTCCTGAACTCAATTTGTGTTAACCGGGTCTTAATGAACTTAAGAGACTCTGTTAAAAAGTTAAATGTTCTTAATTAACATGTCTTTCCAATATGAAGTTATTTACTTAAGGAAACAAATTCTTCCTAAAAGTAAAATTCACCGATCTGGTAGACTATAATTTCGAACATTATTGGTTTAATACATTAGTCAGTTCGATGCCTAATATTCAAAGGTTAACTGTACCTGCTCAAGTTTGCATATTATCTATTTCTATGGTTTTTACGAAATGTCCAGTAGTTGTATCTTTTTTCATAAAACAAACTGGAAATTATCTTCGGCAGAATTTGAAAAGTGAATTAAGACTGCAAATTGAAACTGTTTTTGTTTTTTTCTCTATCTAACATGTAAGATTATTTTACTGAAACATTAATTTGAACGAAAAGGGGATTTCCTTTCCTGAATCAACATAATATAGCGTGTGAACTTTTTCGTTCTAAGGCGCTAAGTTGTACATTATTAACAAAACGAATGAATCATAAACAGCACTAGTTTAGAATACTAAGTAAATATGATATTATTTCTAACGTTAAGGCCTCCATAATGAATTTGACAGATTTCTTACAGTAATCCGTGCGGGCAAGACAAAACTAAAGTACAGTAAACAAAGGAAGAGTAAGCGCGCACCGAGAATCGTAACAAAACCAAGTATAATGAAAAGAAGGCCGTGCTAGCCGCAAAGTCGAAGAGTAGGAGGATTTACACGTACACAAAGTCCACGCAAAATAGTTAGCACACTCAACTACCCCAATTTAATTTTTAATCTAAAATAAGAATTAGCAAAAAATTATAAGTTGTTTTCAGTCGCTTGGTTGCTAACATTTTTTTTCTTTAAAAATTAATAAAACAAAAAAAGAGTTATTTACAGAGTTACAGCAATCAATAAGAACTATATACAGGGTGAAATGCATTCTTTTCTGTATTTGAAAAAAAATACTATTAGGAAAAAAACGTCACACCTGAATAATGGCGTAACTCTAAATTTAGATAGATAAAATTTATAGGACAATCAATGCTGAACTATTATTTAGTAAATACTCAACTTATAGCAGCTGTCACCGTAACATTTCCGACGACTGGAGCGAATTAATTCGACTTCATACCCGTTGTGCGAAAAGTAACCTTATAAACTTACAGGAAAAGAATCCCGACCAAATTGTTCACGAGACATGTCAGTAAAACGATCCAGTCAGCAAGCCTTACAGTTTATTGACGTTCCTGCCTCAAGCCTATCACAGTGTCAACGGTTGGGTCTTAGCAACTTTTTGTAGTCGACATCTGTCAGAACACATGTACGCATACTGTTAATTTGAATAAATAGGATTATCCACGTGACTGAATAGGAAAATATCAATACGCGGATTTATTTATTTCCGACCAAAAGGTGTTAAGCGTTTATTTGTAGGTATTAGACTTGCCTAGTTCAAATTATAATAATTCTGAATTGTAAACAAAAATGAGGAGCTTTATAAATTTAGAATAACAATGACATTGTCAAGGGCGCAGCAGGAAAAAGGGATCCAATAGTCCCATGATTTTTACGATGTTACTTCATTGTTTCACTAAACCTTACACAAATTATTCTTTTCCTTATTAAAGGAGATAGGATATTTCTAATTTTTTGCTGTTCCGCGATAATTTGTACAACCAACTTATGGTTTTATTCTGACCAACGCAACTCCTGTCAACATTTGAAAAATCTGGTCAACGCTTCAGGAGAACCGGTCGTTGAGATAAACGACGCGTAACAACAGTTGCCTATCTTTCCGCATAAAATCATATAAAGTGTAGCAACTCAATAATGCCGTATAAAATAAGCAAAGCGGAAATTTTAATGGATCGAAATTGTTAATAAAAATATTCACGTGCAGCACTGTACGTAACAACCTTGGAGTATGAACAAAGTAAGATTTTCAGAAATAATTCTTCCTACATCAAGAATGCATGTAAACTAAAAATTATATTCCGTAAAGGAAATAATCTAACCCTATTTGTATGATTTACTAACACAGAAACTGTTAAAATGAAATATGATTATAAACATTTCAAAGGAACGTCACATCCCCTCAAATTAATCAGATTTTTTCCAAAAATCCTAAGTGAATTGAAACAAATCGGCGTAGATAGACATAAAAACATCAACATCAACCTACAAGTATGAAATAACGCGAAGGACTATGTGTTTGTTTTTGTATATGCATGTATTAAGCTTAACCTAGGTGAAATTTTAATTCCGTAGGTGCCACGGAACGTGAGAGGTCATGAAGCGTCTTCCTCTTCATCTTTGAAGGAAGAGAAACACCTACGGTGAGCCTAATCGTGCGGGTTAACTCTTACAGTCATGCTTCAAGATAGGTTTTGGAGAAGACAAAACTCTACAAAATTTCCCCATCTCCTACTTCCTACCTTTTTCTCTATCTCGTATTATCTGCTAAAATACAGTCAAAACTCCCATGAGGTTACTGACCTCATGTATATCCAAAATATACCCGTCGCACCCCTTTTAAAAAATTAATCCACAACAAACCCTACTTATTCCCAATTTTCTTCCCGGCAATCTACAATTTTAAAATATTTTCTTTCTATTAAAAGTCGATCAACGATTAAACTGGTATCCTGGCGGTGAATTCCGGCTTCCTTGGAGTGCATAGTCTAGAATGTTACTCGGAGCATAGTACCACTACAGCATATATATTCTTTCCGCACAGCTTGAGCTCGGGACAGACCCAACCAAATAAAATAAAATAAATTGGTCGATGACTGGGAAAGGAATATCAAAGAAAAGGATAAAAAAGAATAGATCAGCTAACATGTTATGCCTAGCTGGTTACCAGGGGAAGTTCTACACATTCTTTCAGAGACAAACTGACAGAATGGCGGGAGACAAGCTTTTCTATTTTCTGATCCAGTAAATTTAGCGTGTGAACCTTCATCGTTCCAAGACGATGATATCATAAGTGCCAAGGTTGTACATTGTTAATCAAAATATATGAATAATAAAACCACTATTTTAAAATACAAAATAAGGATGACATTACTCCTAACCTTAAAACTGCCTAAATAAATTTCACAACCTTTGACTATGAACAATGTAAGATTACAAAATAGTCCTTCCTTAGATCAAGAATACATGTACACTTAAAATTATATTTCTTAAAGGAAATAACCCTAACCCTATTGATGTGGACTTACTATCACTCCAATTTTTCCAGCTTCCACATTTAACTACATGACATTCTAAATATTTTTGTCTGGAGATGCCTCTAATAACAGACATAGAAAACAGTTATATACCAACTTTTCCTTCTATCGTTTCATTGTCTATTCAAAAACTAAAGTTTTATGCTTTAACACTAAATTCCACCAATAAAATTTACATTAAAAATTAATATAAATGTTCGAAATATTGAGCTTAAATTTAACCAACACGAGTTTCATCGCTAAGTTGTCGTTCAACAAAATAATTACTTTCACGTGTGATTAATTTTGTATTACATAAATATCAATCATTTAAATTTACACCCACGTGTACATAATTAATAAGTATATACATAAAAGCTTATAGTTTACTCACGGTTTTAATTCGTCATTTAAAAGGTTCAGGATGCCCACAAAATACCGGCTTTTTAATTTTTCTTTCTGCAAACAATAGCCCCCTTAACACAACGAACCCACTTATTTGAGCTATATCCACATGTAGTTTTTTTGCTTACGGCACACACACGTTTTTATAATCCTGTGCACGGATAAACATTTTTTAGCAAATCTGCAAGCCAATTTGTAGAAAAGCACGAGCGCCGTTTAATTTCCCGCTTCCGGGAAATGCACATTACATCTTGAAGCTACGTTCCGTCTGCTAACTTTAACTTGTTCTTATACTAATCCCAACAGCGCGACCGTCCCCTCCTTATTACATGCTTGTAGGACTATATTTCTAATTTTTTAATTGCCTACTCGCGAATAATTAATTAATCCTTTCGGTCGGGTGTCTAACTTCTGGGTGGCTCGGTGGCGTAGTTGGTATGGGTGTGACTACCATGCCCTAGGTCCCGGGTGTGAATCCCGGCGCGGTTCGCTTGAATAATTTTAGGCGAGCATTTTTTATAAAAACACGCCCTCGTTCGGATGAAAGGTAAAATGTAGTAGATCCCGTGTGTGTATTATCACGCACGTTAAAGATTCCTACCTTGTTTGGAACAGCAAGGGTTCGGCAAAATTCAAAATTTACAAATAAAAAAAATCGCTTCCTGACCAATGTAGTGCTTTCGGTTGGTGCATTGGAAAATAAATTGTAATGTCTAACTTCTGGACAATTGACAAGCGTCCAACGCATAACATCGGTCAGGGCAGCAAGAGCATACAGGACCACCTCCATGAAGGTGGTCTTGGTGATTAGTAGAATCTTTCCAATCGAATTAATCGTCAGGGAGGTCAGAGATCGAAGACTCGTAGATATAGGGAAAGGAAGGTAAGTATTCGAAAGTCTTGGTCTTATCAGTAGGGAGGTGCCTCAGGAAATCGTTGTCTCAGAGCTAGGACCTCCGACCAACGTTAAAGGGATGGAGTATGTCGAAGGCGATGGATCAAGATCTACACGGACAGCTCACGCATGGGTAATGGGTAAGCAGGAGCTGCGTTTGCCGTATATAATGAGGAGAGGGAAGTGTTTCGGTCTCAGACCAAACCCGCCAACTGAAGCACCAATCTTCAGTGCGAATTGGTTATAAGAGGGGCTATTGATTACGTAATCAACCACACGGGTAGAAGGGAGTATAACATCATCAGCGACAGTAAGTCAGCACTCACCGCGCTGACAAATATGAACACCTCGAGTCACCTCCAAGCGGACGTTTGGAGTATAGCACGCATGGCACTGGATATTCGGGATTTAAAGTTCTGTTGGGTTAGGTCACATGATGCCAACCTAGGGAATGACAGAGTTGATGAGTTTGCCAAAGAGGCCGCAACAGGAAATTTTCGTATAATCTACTCGTTGATGCCGAGATCTTTGATTAAGAGAAAGCCGCGAGAAAGGTCAATCCAACAGTGGGAAGAGAGATGGAACAATACTGCCACGGGTAGGTTGATACACAAATTTATATCGAGCATAAAAGCTAAAGATAAGATGAACGTTAAGTTCGATCATAAGATTGTGCGGCTGGTAACAGAGCACGGAGCTCTGAAAGCCTACCTTTGAAAATTCGGATTAACTGAGAACGACCGCTGTGGGTGCAGCGAGGGTGCAGAAAGCACCGAGCACGTGTTATTTGACTGTCCACTCGAGATGGCAAACAGAGGGTTAGCAGATAGGAAACTAGCCGTTGAAAGACTAGAATGTCCTAGGAGCCTAGAAGATCTTCGATAAGTAGCTAACCAGAAGGCGTAAGAATTTGCGGGAACAACTAATAAACTCGACGCCTAGAACTGGGTGTAGGGGATGGAAAAACGGAGTATTGGACTTGGCATGATATTTGAGCATGTTGATTATAACTTGGGGAAAAATAGAACACCTAAATATCTAAATATGCACGACGAATTCCACATATCCTACACTAAATCAATCACCGTCTCACTTAAAACGCGCGCATCAAAACACTGCGTATTAAATGAAAACTTTAAATTTCGGACAAAAAAATAATAAAACTAAATCGGGAAACTTAATTAATTTAAACCAACTAAACTCAGAAACTGAACTAAAGTGAAATTTTGCATCCCCAATACTTAAAAGTGATAATGATTGCCCCCCACCCCCCACGGCATTTAATGCATACCCGCCAGGACGTTAGCAGTGCATATACGTAGAAGTAAGATAATTATTTGTAGGTAGATGACGATCTTCGGAACCTGGAGAAATTTATATTCGAGGAATTTATAAATAATATGGTGGCTGTACTCGCATAAACATTGATTTGTATTAATAAGTAGATTTTGCAGCTATTTTGAACGAACACGTTTTTAGTGTGATGGCGTTAGCTGACATACTTATGCGAGTGTATCTGATAATTTATGTGATGCTTTTGCTATTCTATCCACTGTTATTTGCTTATATGCTTAATGCTTTATTTTGATATTTATATATTTTTATTTTATGCCTTCGTATATTTTATTGCTTTGTGGCTTGATTTGCTTTGTTTCGCGTTTTGCCGCCTATTTTTGGTCGTAGCATCTATAGGAAGGAATATTGAAATTAGAATAAGTCAGTTAGGGAACGTTAGGGACGAATTTAGGCTGAAGTTAGAATAAAAAAATCTACGACTCATGTACGCCTTATAACCAAACTTACGGAAATTTTATAAAAGGAAATTATATATTTTATTTCTAACGCTCATTTTTAATTCAAGTTTAAAATATGATTACATCATTATAAATAAAATTAAAATGTGTTTGAAAGATTCGTGACTCAGTTAAACTCTGAGTGCCTATGTTTTCCCATTAAGCATAACTTAACTTAGACTATATTATTGTTTAAGAATCATTTGGATATCTATTAAAGTTTATATTAGTTTGTACTGTTAACATTTCTCAAATAAATTCGATTATCTCGAAAACTAAATGAGATATCGAAAAGCGTATAGCATATTTGTAATCAGCGTAAAAAACTAAACAAGGTACATATATATATATATATATATATATATATATATATATATTGCTGTGTTCCTCTTGAATTACCTGGTCCGTCGTCTTTCTCCTATTAATCGCCTCGGCTGCTCCTCTTCTAGATAACTTCCATTCTCAATCATAAAAATTAAACAACACATTCCTACCACAAACATCAACGTTAACTCTATTTACATCAATATTCAGAATACATTAAATTTTCAAATTAAATTTGAACATAAAATTCAGTTTTAAAAGAATTTCCGGATTAATTTTATTATCATTTTACTGTGCATCCAAAATTAAAGTCCTTGTTGGATGCCTACTAATTAATATAACAAGATAAGCAGACCGGAGTCTGAGTATAAAGGAGTATCTACCACCCTTTACGTTAATTAACCAGGTTTGTCTAATTGAGCTCAAAGACCTACCCAAAATTTCATCCTATTCCCGAACATCAAACCAAAATACCCTTTTACTTAAACAAGCAAATTTCATCTTAAAATTAAATTTTATGGTTAGAAAAATTCCACTAATGTCCATTTAAAGTAAATCAATTATAAAGTCATTCAATACACACAAAAAATGTCAAACAAAATAGTACAATTTACCTGAAGGTTATTGTCCTCGTAGCTTCAGTGTACTCGTCCCTTTTGTAAATCACACCATTCCAACCGGATTCTATTTACAGCTTCAAGTTATCAACGCTTTAAAATGTTCTTCATCACCATTAATTTAAAGTTGTTTCTAGGCTTTTCCGGAACTCATCTGTGTATATCTGCCTCTGGTTCAGTGGATGCAGACACATTTACGAACCATTTAGTCATTAACACCCCGAAAAATAGCAAAGAAATTCATACTTCCTTTTACCAATATTACCAATATACGCCAAAACTGCCTACTTTTGGGTATACATTTGTCGTTGTAAATTTTACTAATTGGTACCGTGATAATAAACTTTTATTACCTTGTATCTAAGTGCACTGAAGTACATTCATGTTAGCACGTAAAATAACCAACTATTTTGAGTCACTAAAATATACTAGCACACTTTAAATTATTTAATCAAACTAAAAGCACTGTTTAAAATCAAGTCGCGGATGCACGAGCTTTTAACGCATCGAATCGTCGAAAGTCTCAGAGTCTAAGAGAGAAACACATATTCCTGCCTGTATATATAGCGAATAGCCGACACGTCGCTTTGTTCCCTAAAGCGGGTAATTCCAACGAATTCCTCATTCTACGTTCCCAGTCTGTAGCCTGCACGTCGATTTTTATGAATTTAGTCCTCACCCCATTGAGATCTCAGAAAATTTCAACACGGCTCGCAAAGTTGTCCGAGAAAACTAATTACTTTTATACAGAAATTGTTGTTCTACCTCTGATATATGCATCCTATTTCCAACCAATCGCAACCCCTGACGTTGTTTAAATCCCGCCTTTTAAAATATGTGTCTTTGCTTGACGCATTTCTCTTTCCTTCTCTAACCTGTTCGTATTGGTGCAACTTGACACTCTTCATTATCGATTATATTTTAGTCCACGCGGACTGTTATCTGGGTTTAATAAACCCGTATCGCACATTCTCGTAAATACTAAGTCCCGGTTTCTCCAAGATTCTTTGAAACATTAATTATTTGCCAAATTTACGCAGAATGAGCTTTTTAAAAATACGCAGGTGTTCTGTATTTCCTGCTAAAGCATCTGATCGTTTCCAATATCCTTAGAATCAATATGTTTATCCAAACAAATTAACTTGAAATTGCCTTTTAAAACACGCAGGTGTTTTCAAACGTAACATTTTAAATACCCTTCTACGATTTGCGTTTTATTGGGTTTTACAAGTTTTATGCTTATTATTAATAATGGTTCAATTAACTCCAATTAAAATAATAGCCTTTAATTTTTAGTGAATCCTAACTAAATATTAGTTATTGTATGTACACTTTGTTTTACTACCGGTTACTTAAAATAGG
The DNA here is from genome assembly GCA_036346225.1 of Platerodrilus igneus. Taxonomy (NCBI): domain Eukaryota; kingdom Metazoa; phylum Arthropoda; class Insecta; order Coleoptera; family Lycidae; genus Platerodrilus; species Platerodrilus igneus. The sequence continues at coordinate 892,986 of JARFIW010001121.1, forward strand.
GTTAATTAATATAAACTTTGCACGCAATTTCCATTTGTTTAGGAATAATTAAATTATCCACTGCGCTTTTCAATACTGCTTCTTTTGATGTAAAGCGTCTTATAGATAATTTAAATTTCTTACTTTTACTGAAACGACCGAGTTTATTTATGCTTCAAGGTTTAATAAAGCATATTATTTAATGAAATTCCTTATACACGGTAATTAAAATTATTTGATTTGATTATTTAATTTTCTACCCTGGTCTAAATATGAGTATTTTCCCCCTATTTGAATACAAATAATCCCACTTATTTGAATGCAAATATCAAATATTTAGACTGCCAAAAAATCTTTACAAAATTTTGCCTATCTCTCTCTATCCTTATCTATCTAACTTACCTACTTTGTCTCCAATCCAACAAAATATTTACGCTATCCTATATCCCTATCCTATTCCTAACTCTCACCTACTTCTATAAACTGAAATTATCCCTAACTTCATCCTACTTATCCATCTAATCCTATATACATCCTATATACCTATCCTATTCCTAACTTTTAACTAATCTTCACTATACTTTACTTCCCCCTACCTAATCCTATATGCCTATCCTACTCTTACTCTATTCCTAACTCTCCACTAATCTTATATGAAATATCTATACTTAACCTATCTTATTTTTTTCCTACATTTACTCTTTATTCTCATCCTAAACCTCTATTTCTAACTATCCCCCATATTTATCCTATACCTAGCTTTATTTTCTATAAACACTTACTTCTACTTTTCTATATACACCTATTCTATCCCTATTCTATTTAAATCTAACTCTCTTCTTGACCCTCCAAGTCTTTCTTCTCACCAACCTAATACTCTTCATCCCTATCTCTCCCCCTTCTATATCTATACTTAACATCTCTATTATCTCACATACAATAAACTTATCATCCCTCTTATCCTGACTCTTACATATTGCTTCTTCTTCATGCCCTACACATGTCTGTTTCTCATTTATTATTGTTTCCCTTTCTGCCGACAAACCAAACGATACTACTTTAAAATTATCAAATTTTCCCTTTACGGAAAATCCTCTGTACCTGCTAGAATGCTTGTGTAATGGAATCCGCCAGAATGAATCCCTTAAATCTACTTGATTAAAAACAAACTTGCCATCTTTACTTAATTTCGCCTTCACCTGCTCCTGATATGCTGCTTCTACCCCCACTACTTCTGCATGTTTTCGTAATAAAGCTTGAACCTCTACTCTCCTATCCTCTGGACATCTTATCGTGTTGATCTGTTTACCTTCATCATCCTCTACCTCTACTACATTAATACTAAACCCCGTGTCATCCTCTGTGACTTCATAACTGCCCTTCCATGGCACTACCCTATCCTTAATCCTTACTACCTTCCGTTCCATATCTATCAAAACCCCTAACTTCATCATACAGTCAACACCTAAAATGCTCTGAAACTTCAGTCCAGGTACAATTACAAACTCCTGTTCACAGCTTAAATCTCCTATATCTATCCTAAGCACCACAACACTATTTACTACAGCAAACTTCTTTTTATTTGGAGCTACTAAATGGCTACGTTTTATAGGCATAATTCTATCACAAACCTTATCCCTAATTTTGCTGACGAATTCCTCCGATATTAAACTCGCCTCTGCCCCTGTATCAAGTAATACTTCTACATTATTCTCAAAAATTTCTAAATTAATAATTGGCAAACATAATTTTTCCTCAGTTTCTGGCTCTACTTCCTCCTCAATTTTGAAAAATTCACGTGGATGTTCGTATACATTTACACAGAAATCTAGTGGTCTGTCGCGTTCTAAAAATCCTGTCTCATCCTGTTTTCCGTGCTTGGTCCTGGTTGTCCTTCTACAACCTGTGCGTACGTCCTCCTCGTGTTAATATCCGTGTCCCTATCTCTATTCGGCGTGCTGGTCACAGTCCTGTTTACTTCCGGTAAACTGTTCTGTCTCGTGTAACTAGGTCTTGGCGTCGGTCCCCTAGTCGCACTATTGCTCCTGTATTCCTGTCCTCGTCGTTCCCAATTCGGTCGAAAATTTCTGTTGTAGTCAGGCCGTCTCGGATAATTCGGTGTCCTGTTGTCAAACCTAACTGTGTTAACGTTTCGTTCTCGTATCTCTCTTGTCCGTCCAACACATACATCGTCATATCTCTGTAAATACTCTAAAAATGTCTCCCGTTCTGTGATGTTTTGTAAGGCCACGTGTTGTCTAATTTCCAGTTCAAAATGTCGTGATAGGTACTTGATAATCTGTCTGTCCGTCAATGGTGGATTCAGTTGTTTGGCCACACTGTACTTGCGGATGGCATATTGCTCCCTAGAACCTGCAAACTCTCCTTAAATTTTCCTGTAATCAAGTCGTCCCTAATCTGATCCTGTTTGTGATCACTCCAGTAATGTTGTAAAATTTGTTTTCAAAGTTCTGATACGTGTCTATGTCCTGTCCTACTAAATTGTACCATGCTTCCGCGTTGTCCTTTAATAAAGCCTTTATCGTATTTAGTTTAGTCTGTTCGTCAAATAAATTTCCCACTAGATTTCTTACACTATTAATAAAAATTTGTGGATTTACTCTGTTATCGCCATAAAACTTCATGTGTTGGTCCAATGATACGCTACCTGTATAAAATCTGGGACCTTCCCCCGTTAAATTTGATATGTTGTATTTAATACTACTAACTTCGCGTTCTACCCTGCCTAACTGATCCCTACATGAGTCCGTTACTTCAGTCATTTTTACGTTTATTTCTTCTTCACAGAAAATGCGTACTTCGGACCTTAAATGTCCCATTTCCTGTCGAAGACCTGTAATATCACGCTCATTTTTTCAACCCTATTTTCTACTTCCCCATTTTACGGTAAGACTATTTTTAAACTCTGTAAATTCTTTAGTCGACTGCTCAATTTTCCCGCTTATCTGCTCTAATTTTGGTTGGACTCCTCCTAGCTCTATTAGATTCATCGCTTAGCAGCTCTAATTTTCTGTTAGACTCCTCCATCGCTCTATTCGATTCTTCCCTAGCTAATCGCATTTCCTCTCACATTCTCATCATTAACTCATTTCCTGTTTCTCCTGATTCCGTCCTCGACTGATCTCTACTGCCTCCAGCTTCTTCCATTTTCGAAATTTTCTCACACAATGCACTATCGTCACTTCCAATTTCCACTCCTTGACTCCTTAACCACTCTTTTCTCTGCATACGTTCCAATCACTCACACACACTCTAAAATACTCTTAAATTTATACACACACAAAAACTCTCTCTCTCAGATCGCCAGTTTCCTGGAATAAAATAACAAAATTTTTATTTGGAACTCGAGCCCTCACGTTGTGGTCGCCAAAATGCTGTGAATCTTCTCTTATCTCTAGGTACTGGCCCTTTAAAAAAAGACATTCGAGCCCCACGTTGGGCGCCAAAGATGCTGTGTTCCCTCTTGAATTACCTGGTCCGTCGTCTTTCTCCTATTAATCGCCTCGGCTGCTCCTCTTCTAGATAACTTCCATTCTCAATCATAAAAATTAAACAACACATTCCTACCACAAACATCAACGTTAACTCTATTTACATCAATATTCAGAATACATTAAATTTTCAAATTAAATTTGAACATAAAATTCAGTTTTAAAAAGAATTTCCGGATTAATTTTATTATCATTTTACTGTGCATCCAAAATTAAAGTCCTTGTTGGATGCCTACTAATTAATATAACAAGATAAGCAGACCGGAGTCTGAGTATAAAGGAGTATCTACCACCCCTTTACGTTAATTAACCAGGTTTGTCTAATTGAGCTCAAAGACCTACCCAAAATTTCATCCTATTCCCGAACATCAAACCAAAATACCCCTTTTTACTTAAACAAGCAAATTTCATCTTAAAATTAAATTTTATGGTTAGAAAAATTCCACTAATGTCCATTTAAAGTAAATCAATTATAAAGTCATTCAATACACACAAAAATGTCAAACAAAATAGTACAATTTACCTGAAGGTTATTGTCCTCGTAGCTTCAGTGTACTCGTCCCTTTTGTAAATCACACCATTCCAACCGGATTCTATTTACAGCTTCAAGTTATCAACGCTTTAAAATGTTCTTCATCACCATTAATTTAAAGTTGTTTCTAGGCTTTTCCGGAACTCATCTGTGTATATCTGCCTCTGGTTCAGTGGATGCAGACACATTTACGAACCATTTAGTCATTAACACCCCGAAAATAGCAAAGAAATTCATACTTCCTTTACCAATATTACCAATATACGCCAAAACTGCCTACTTTTGGGTATACATTTGTCGTTGTAAATTTTACTAATTGGTACCGTGATAATAAACTTTTATTACCTTGTATCTAAGTGCACTGAAGTACATTCATGTTAGCACGTAAAATAACCAACTATTTTGAGTCACTAAAATATACTAGCACACTTTAAATTATTTAATCAAACTAAAAGCACTGTTTAAAATCAAGTCGCGGATGCACGAGCTTTTAACGCATCGAATCGTCGAAAGTCTCAGAGTCTAAGAGAGAAACACATATTCCTGCCTGTATATATAGCGAATAGCCGACACGTCGCTTTGTTCCCTAAAGCGGGTAATTCCAACGAATTCCTCATTCTACGTTCCCAGTCTGTAGCCTGCACGTCGATTTTTATGAATTTAGTCCTCACCCCATTGAGATCTCAGAAAATTTCAACACGGCTCGCAAAGTTGTCCGAGAAAAACTAATTACTTTTATACAGAAATTGTTGTTCTACCTCTGATATATGCATCCTATTTCCAACCAATCGCAACCCCCTGACGTTGTTTAAATCCCGCCTTTTAAAATATGTGTCTTTGCTTGACGCATTTTCTCTTTCCTTCTCTAACCTGTTCGTATTGGTGCAACTTGACACTCTTCATTATCGATTATATTTTAGTCCACGCGGACTGTTATCTGGGTTTAATAAACCCGTATCGCACATTCTCGTAAATACTAAGTCCCGGTTTCTCCAAGATTCTTTGAAACATTAATTATTTGCCAAATTTACGCAGAATGAGCTTTTTTAAAAATACGCAGGTGTTCTGTATTTCCTGCTAAAGCATCTGATCGTTTCCAATATCCTTAGAATCAATATGTTTATCCAAACAAATTAACTTGAAATTGCCTTTTAAAACACGCAGGTGTTTTCAAACGTAACATTTTAAATACCCTTCTACGATTTGCGTTTTATTGGGTTTTACAAGTTTTATGCTTATTATTAATAATGGTTCAATTAACTCCAATTAAAAATAATAGCCTTTAATTTTAGTGAATCCTAACTAAATATTAGTTATTGTATGTACACTTTGTTTTACTACCGGTTACTTAAAATAGGGTTAATTAATATAAACTTTGCACGCAATTTCCATTTGTTTAGGAATAATTAAATTATCCACTGCGCTTTTCAATACTGCTTCTTTTGATGTAAAGCGTCTTATAGATAATTTAAATTTCTTACTTTTACTGAAACGACCGAGTTTATTTATGCTTCAAGGCTTTAATAAAGCATATTATTTAATGAAATTCCTTATACACGGTAATTAAAATTATTTGATTTGATTATTTAATTTTCTACCCTGGTCTAAATATGAGTAATATATATATATATATATATATCAATTATTGTATCATTATGGGAATATGGCAACAGACGACGGCGGCGACGACGACGTAGCGATTATATTAACCTAACTCACTTCGTAAGTTTGGTTGATACTTAGACTAGGGAGGACGATATTGTAGATTCATAGAGTAGTAACAAATAGCTGGATTCGCTATTAATAAATTTGGCGTACGCTTAGATTTTCGAATCCATTAGGAAGTACTAATTTAGCTAGATTTTAATAGTTTTAAGTCGACTCCTCAGGTCGCACCGGTAAGCGGAGCTGGTGGCTGCTATCCTGCATGACGGATCCCTCCCCCTTTGTTGTGTTGATCATACACACTCCAAAGTCAACGCTAGGGATACCATTTCTTAAACCCCAAACTTATCTTTAGTTTATACATTTTATTCATGATTAATTAATTTTCAAGTAAGATTTATTTGATGCACGTTAATTTTTGCGTATAATCGCAATGTAGTACTTTCGGGTGGAGCATTGGGGACGTGGTGGCAAGTGTAGGGGCTCTTACGTACATTATACTGTCTAACTTCTGTCGTTTCTCCAACATGCCTTGGGGGGCATTTCGTGTATAGTCTTTCTATTGGGTTTTGAAACACCTGAAAAAAACGTTACTTCCTATGATGTGATGCGTGCTTAATTTTGTCCTAAGTAACTATGTTAATATATTGTAGCATTGTAACCTTGTGGATTTCGCCAAATCATTGGCGCTTTCCATATATTTAGCAACATTGTAATAATCTTATTTTTATCTTGTCTTGTTACATTGTAAACTGCAATTGTTTGGATGTATTATTAAGTGGAATAATTTCTTGTGTATTGTTTACAAACGCTTTCTTAATGTTCTATGAAAAATGAGTTTTCAGATAATTTATGGGTATGAGTTACGTTCAAATATGCATTACACAGAAATAAACTATGCTTGTGTGGTTTTTAAGTTCGTGGCTGAATTTCCTGCAATAGAATTATAAATTTATTGAAATGCCATGCTTAATGAACTCTATTATTCGTAAAATCATAATCAGGGTACCTTCATATTCATTTTGTTCATTTACGATTAATTTTGTCTTTTTCCATCTGGTGTTTTTCCAACGTAACGCCAACGCGTTACAAATTGTTCGACAATAAAACATATTCAAAAGATTAGAAAATGGTAAAAATGGCACAAGTTTTTGATGACAGAAAAATATTTAAAAAAAGAAAAAGACTATTCAAAAATATTAGAACTATAAACAATTTAAGGGGAAATTTTATCCAGGAATAAAAATTAATAATAAATCAAGATTTGTATATAAAATTCCTAGTTTCTTGTTTGCATTTGGCCAAACATCAACTATACAAAACACAATTAGTTTCTCATATGTTTTGTTTTTAAAATTACGATTTTTGTAACCGCTCTTTCAGTTGTTTATGTTTTAATGTTTTGCTGCTCATGATAACCACGTAGTTTAAAATAATTCAGTTTGAATTGTGTCAGAGTTCATCATCATTGAAATTTGCATCAAACTTCTTTCAAACCAAGAAAATTAGTGGTTATTAATAGATGTCACTCGGTAAATAATAAACGTTTATAAGGAAACCTACATGGTAGTTATTTCCAACCTGTTCGAGACACATTCATTAATTCCGTATCATAAGTTGTCCCCACGTAATTGAAATCTATTTTAAGTTTGAACTGACGATTGTTGCATTTCTTTCCAAACAAACAACGTACTTGTTTTTACGTTGGCCGAGCTTTCGTCACTTTGTGTACTGCTGTATTTTTAAAGCAGAAATTCATTTTCTTATTCTTATATACCTCAAAATCTCGCAAACAGTTATTTGTATTCAATACTGGCACGATTTAATTTTGGTTCTCAATTAAAACATCTAACAAAATTCAACGAAAGTTCCTGTTGAAAACTTCCCTTAAATTAGTGCTTATTACAGCAGCGTGCTTAAGGGAAATTTAATTAAGCTTAAATGTTAATTAACTTATAATTGCATTAAGATTTGTGTAAATAAATTAGTTTATTCAATTATGCCATATATACATGAATGAAAATGTAAATTAAAAATTCTAACTTGAAATTAAATTAGTAACCGAATTAATTATATCCAAACTTGTTACGTGTGAAAACGATGTTACGTTACGAATTTCGATTTTCCCAGAAGGGGCAGTAACCCATAACAATTTTAAGGGGTGCGCCTGTTAACTACAGTGATGCGGTATTAAGTTCCTATCGAAAAAATGATAAAAATAATATAAATAATAGACATGGAAATGGCCGAAATACAAAACTACTTTATAAGTACCATTTACCTTGAAAAACTTTACTAGTTAAAAATAAAGACGCCATACCGTCTTGTTCCAACAATTCCTTCGATATGTTCTCTAGGCGGATTTTTCCGGTTTTTCTAAATCACGTCACCTCGTACTCGACCTTTTCTACCATACCTTAAAAATACTCATTAACTTTTATCAAATTAAAATTTTTTTCGGAGCAAAGGCTTTTCATTACTGGAGAACCTGGATATCCTTTCATAATTTTTTAAGCTTAAACTTTATTCACAGTAATTCTGGAAATATACGTGCACATACATTACCTTAAAAAAAAGTACAAATCTAGTGTAGCTTCCAACTGGCCAGCTATTATTAACAGATCTCCTTAAAAAAATATTAATCCTTAAATAATACTACTATGTTATTATTCTAGTGTCCGAGATTGATTTATACGACATTTTAAACCCCATTTGGAAATGCCCTTAACAAAAATGCATAGAAAAATGTAGGGCAATACCAACTTCTGCTTTAGCCATTCCAATGTCCTATAAAATAACTAAATTTTCATAAAGAAATTAACTAGTAAATACAATCCACAAATAAAGCTTTTGTTTAATTAATCCGCACATTTTTAACGTTTCAATTTTAAATTCCCTTTCCAATAATATTATACTTAGATGTAATTAAAACTAATTGCGTCGCTTTACGAAATAGTTACAACTTACATTTACAAGTGTACAAATTTACATATTTATTTATATATTTATACATATTATCAAGCGTAAACAAAAAAAGGAAAGTGTACACAACACTCACAATTTAAAGATATGAGGATTTCCAGGTAACTCCACCGAATCATCTTTTTTACTTCCTCGACAAGGTCCCCCCCTTTCCAGCTATTTGAATTCCAACATTTAGTTGCAGAATGAAACCCGCTTATCACTTTTGATGCGCCACCGATGCGATTTAAATTTCACGCCCAACACGCGTGCTTGAGTTTCTGACCTAATTATCCAGTAAAGCTTAAAACAATTTGTCGTCGGCCACCTATCGAGGGATCTACGGTCTACTGCGCATCCGCTGTCAATAAGCCATCATTTTTTTCTTAACTTACTAATTCCAAACTCAATCGTTATATTCCATTTCTACTTTCTTTTTAAAAATCTGTTCTTATACTTTGTGTACCTAAGGCTACCTAATAGGCGAGTTCGATGTCATTCATCCGTGTCAACGCATTAATTTACGTTTTATGATTCTGTGGTATTTTCAACCCCATGTGAATTTATACAAAAATTTTTATGAAGAGTGTTCTCCCCGGTTATTTATCGGTAATTTTTCTAATTTAATACGAAGAGAGTCAAGTCCATGTCGCTATTGCTGTTTGCATAAAAATGTTTATTTTTCTTGTCTTAATTTATTATTGGATTGAAATCGCCCTTTTATAAATTGTAAACTGCTCAAGCTTGTATAAATTTTTCGGGATGATTTATCTGCGAAATTTAGAAATATGGACCTATCCATCACAAAAAATTGAAGCCAATTGGTTTGACATTGCAAAATTTTCGTAGTTCCTTCAACAGTTTTGGGAAAATATATGTTATTTGTTTAACAGAATTGCCATTCGGACGATGTGGATAGTTTTAATAACAACTTATTTTCAACATGTTAACATAAACCAGGGTTAGCTTGTTGCAACTAGATTTTTTCAAGGCGTGGTCTACTAGAACTCTTTTACCGTCCAGACACTTTATCCACAACTGCGGTGGACATTTTCAATTGCGTTGAGTTTGAAATCTTTGCGTTCTTCTTAGTTGTTTTAAATAAACTGATGCTGCTGTTGGAAATACTGTTGAATTTATAGGTCGCGAGTTGTTGTAAACTGATTATGACTGGTATTTGACGGTTATATTTTGACTTGCTTGCGCTGTATAACCGGTGTTGCTGAAAAATACATAATCATCTTTCCTATGGAAGTTATGTTTGCTCTTATAATTCTTTATAGTTTTGACATTCATAGTTACTGTCCATAGTCTCAGTTCTATTAAAATGCATGTGATGGTTTTATGGTTATAGAACACATCCAATAACTGTTGAGTTATCGGTACGTTGGAGCCTACAATTCGTTTGGGGTTCTTTTTGCTCTTTCTATTTTATCCACCCAAGGAGAACAAGTAATTGGCTGAAGACTCTACTTTTTTCTCTTTCGGCAGAGAGTTTGTCCCTCAAATTCAGTTAGTCCTTTTAATTATCGATTTTAGAACTGTTCGTTTTTGTCCTGGACAGAATTTTTGTGGAGGTAGCTGTATGTGTGCAGGCTTACGATAGACTGTGTTCTAGCGTTCCTACTTCTTTTTTGTTAGAAAATCATCTAGAAGTGGAGTGTTCCATGTTTCTCGTTTTTCTTGGTGAACTGAATGTTGGTGTGATACTGTTCAAATGTTCTAAGATAACCCTCAATGCTTCATCGCCATGATACCATATCACAAATGTGTGTCGCACAATGGAAATAGAATTATTTTGTGCCTGTATAACAAAAGGCAGCTTCCTCAAAGAATTCCAGGTAGAAATTTGCAATCACCATGCCGAATGGGTTCTTTTCCTTTGGCACCTCGGCCGCTTTTCCATTGGTATTTGTGACTTCTATGTTTGTGTCCTACAATTAATTGTTATTGCACGTATTAGTTATTGGGCGTATTCCCTGGCATTCAATTTTCTGATTAAGTGTCTTTCAACGAAAACTGATACACTTAAATGATCTTGAAGCTATATGCATGTACTTCACTGTATGGTAAGCCGTAACAAACAAATCAAACTGATTAATACTTCTATGAAACAAAGAGTTTTACCGACGCGCACATCACGAATGGACGTCTGTTGCCTGTCAAACGACTAAAGCTACCTTAACATTTGAATATAATAGCCATGAGGTGCAATTATACCATAAATAATTAACATACACAGAGTGGAGCAGTGAAACGCCACTGTTTCAGCTCTGGCTAGCGGGGTGGGAGGTAGAAGAGTGGTGGGCGTGATCTTGACCGGCTAGACAGATGGAAGTTAGTAGCCATGGAACGTTGGTCGAGTGCGCAACACGCATTTGCTGTAAAGGCATACTACAAAAACTTTGATAGTTTTGTTAGTGCTTAATAGAACTTTAGATATTGGTTCGAAAATTGCCCACACAATCTGCAGGGAAAATCTCTCCATTCAGAAAAATTTACAGTTTGGTGCGCAATGTAATCTCGCGCCATTATCGGGCCCTACTTTTTTTGAAAATGAAAGCGGCATCACAGTGATAGTAAACTCTGGACCTTATGCTGACACGTTGGTAACTTTTAATCTACCCGGAATCGACGAATATGATCCTGATGAAGAAACACTCTTCCAGTAAGATGGTGCAACAAGCCATACTGTTAATGTTACGATGAATTTACTTAGACTCGCACCTCATGTCGTCTGATCAGCGGAAATGGCAACATCTATGGTCTGTCCGTTCACCTGACTTAACGGCTCCAGACTTGTTCCTTTGAGGTTATCATAAGTCTAAAGTGTTCAAGAAGAAATGCTCCCGGAACTAGAAAATATTTAAAAGATTGAATTCGGCAAGAAATACACATTCCTTTGGAGATGTTACGCAACGCCATTCAAGGATATATATATATATATATATATATATATATATATACCCAAGGGAGTAGAATGATCTCTGCAGATCGCTAAAAGGGATTCATGTCACATGCCCTCCAGAAGGTTAAGCTTTGTGAAACAGCACCCGTTCATGAAAAGGACATGAGGGACCAGGTAGGAATGTGGATGCAGACCCTGCACCCATACATCGGTTAAGAGAGAATAAGCCTGTAGGCCAAATCGATAACAAATTGCACCATCGACGGCTTTAGCGTAGACCCAACGGAAGACAGTGACGATACAAAGCCAAAAAGAGGTGCCCCCACCCAGAGCCCAGTGTCTTTAGCTGACAACCTTCAAGTCTATACAGCGACTTAGAAAGTAATGGAAAAATAGATAGAAATAAAAGAGGAATATGGGATGTTTGGAACGAACATCGTAGCAATCAGGTAGAAGAGCTTAGAAGAAAGGCTCACATTGAGCAAAAGCGATAGAAAAAACGATTGATAGCAAAACACTACTCAACCAGCCAAAATGTAGTCAGCAGCCCGGAGTGGGAGAGCTACTCTTATGTGATGGACGGTTGTCTCGGGACAAAGACAGGTGCAAGAGAGGAAAAAATAAGGCCGAAACGGAGACAGAGGGATATCAAAAAGTAGAATTTTATGATAAGCATCATACAGAAAGGTAAAGAAGGAATGTCTCTATTAAAACCGATCGATTTGAGGGACCACCTGCACGTTAGCTATAAAGTGTCCTATACTAACACTTCGATAATTAAAAATAACTCGGCTTCAGATGAGATCTAGACGAATCATCTTCTTACCGAGCGCATCCATTGCGATCAGACAAAAGCTAAAACGTCCAACTTACATGTTTCGACACTATAATTTCAAAAAGGCAGTTACCACAGACAATTATACGATATACAGTTATTCAAAGATAGAGGTCGAAAATTTCTCAATATATCAAAAACAATAAGAAATTAGCGCTGAAAACCACAAAAGGTGACGACCCCTCACTAACTGTTTAGCAACAAACAGATGTTTCTTCGATACAGAAAATCAGTTGATAACGAAGATTGTAAAAAAATGTATTGATATATGTGCGAAAAAAACACATCGAATAAATTTTTTTTTGTGATTGCAAGTGTGGACATTGACTTTTTACTACAGATGCGTAGTTCAAAAGTACTATGTGTTCCAAACAGTAAAGCAACAATCCTATACCAGCTGGTACAAGTCCTACAGATTCGCTTAGTTGTTACAACGCAAAATATGTCATTCACAACAGTGGGTTTTGTGATAATAAGAATAATAGGGAAGTAAATAATGAAAATAATAGAAATGAAATTATTTAAAAGTAGTGACAAATAAATTTTTTAAAAAGTAGGGACGAGAAAACTAAAGCATTTTGAGAGTATAAAAGTATGTGCGAACCGAGAAGATTTGAAATCATTCAGGGTTCAAAGGTAAGGTGCATTTATACACGAGGACAAAATCAAAAGATAGGAATTCAATTCAAGTAACAGCAGAAAGTGTAAATAAATAATGAAAGGTAAGAACATATGTATTACTACTTCTTAATCGTTACAGATAAAAAGAAAAAATTTTAAATCTTTAATGTGCCATGTTCTGAAAATTTAACATGAAAATCTTCTAATTTATAAATTAATGCAAGAACTGTATGAAATGGTTTACAAAAGGTATAATTACAAGCTGCTTTTAGAGAGAAATTGTTAATTGTATTAGATAAGGAATGGTTTGCTTTAATTTTAGTTGTAGAAGTTTAAAGACAATTTTATATTTATTTACATGAACGCAATTCATATTTCTTAGTTTAATATGGAGATATAAATAGGCCTAAAAAATACAGGCAGTAGTGAATAGAAACAGTGAAATGAACTTATTTATGATTTAAAACGAAATCAAAACAGTTTTTCATATAAAAGAAGGTTTAATCACCTGTTCATAAGTAAATATATTTAAAAACGAAGGTAAAATTAACTTTTTTTTGTTATATAAACATTATCAGACTTATTTAGAGGTAAATGGTTACACAACTTTTTATAAAGGCAAATACGTATCTGAAAGTTTATTAGGTAAGGGATTTTTCGAAAATTTAAAATTAGGTTAAGCATTGTATTGCATGATAATTTTTTATTATTCTTAATTAAAATTCTTTAGGGTTCATATAGAAATCAAGATAGTAACTTTAGTAATATTAATATAACTTACCAAATAGTAAAGACTGTTTAATACTCTTCTGTTAAACACTACATCTTCAAGTAATTGCAGATATGAGATCAAACATAAGGGATTTTATACACTGCCGACGGATTTCTTTGTAAATATAGTATATAGTTTAATGCATAAACACTTTAGGTAAAAAATTATAAATAATGAGTGTTTAATGAAAATAAACATAGCGATCGCCATCTTAAGTTAGCATCGAAATGAACCACATTAATTCGTTGTTTTAATTTAATTTTTTAATTTTTCTAAAGTTGAAAAAAGCTAGCCATGAGAAATTTACTTAGATACATACTTAGTACGTTATAAATAAAACCACGTATTTTGGGCACCAAACTGTTACTAATTAATTAGACAGGTATAAAGGTAATATAATTCATTGCGTGCCGTACCTAGGATGTAATCGGTTTAACAAGAATTTACAAGAAATATTATTTTGCTTCAGAAGTTAAGCATGCAAAATTACTAAGCTATGCCTAAGCGCACCTGGAGTCCTAAATAATGCAATTACGCTACACTCAATTAATGAATATTTGATTACGGCATTGGCCACGTAAAATACCAATAAGGTTATTCCTCTTTCCTTGCTTCTACAGGGCATGTGGTGTGATTGACGCCCTTCTATTCCAGATTGACAGTGGAGTTGTTGTTTAGCTACAACATAAAAGGACAATACAAAGGTAAAAATACAATACTAGGAAGGTATATAGATTCGACGCGTAAACTACATTAATAAGCACTACATCTCGCTAGTCTTTCAGATACGGTGGATACGTGTAGAATGCTATCATGGTGGCTGGCTTGTTCACTTGTTCAAGTCACAACCTTCTTTGTGCGTCCTGATTGGTCAAAAACGATGTCGTTTATTTTTCTAAGTGTAGGAAACACCTTTATTTAACATTCCATTTCACGAAATGCATAATAAACATTATAAAAATATTTCCAAAAGTCATAAACACTTTTGGGAACTCAAAACCACATTTAATTAATGCGCCATAACATACTTAATTTTACAAGTCCCTTAGGATAATTATTAAAACAAAATCGTTGAATAGCCAAATGGTGCGTAAGAAACTCTTGATGTAAGTTCCCCTATCGACAAACTCGCTGTTGTACGTAACGGCTAGGAAAGTAGCGTAATACTCCAAACGTCAGGTTTAAAAGATGATTTTCCATGCAATGGAAGAATAAATTTTTAGAATTTTATAATTGTTTCAATTGAAATTTTGCTGCATAATATCGTTTCATCCCGACACGGTCCGCTTGAAAAATGTTAGGCGAGCATTTTTCACAAAAATACACCCTCGTTCGGATGAGAGGTAAAATGGAGGTCCCGTGTGTGAGTGTTGCCACGCACGTTAAAGATCCCTACCTTGCTTGGAACAGCAAGGGTTCGGCAAAATTCCAAATTTTCCAGGTAAAAAAAAACTCGCTTCCTGGCCAATGTAGTACCTTCGAGTGGAGCATTGGAAAATCAAATGTAATGCATAATATCGTAGGGTGGCTTCGGGGCGCACTTGGTATGCGTGAGACTACTAAGCCCATGATCGCGGGTTTGAATCCCGACACAGTCCGCTTGAAAAATGCTAGACGAGCGTTTTTCACAAAAATACGCCCTCGTTCGGATGAGAGGTGAAATGTGGCTCGCGTGTGAGTGTTGTCGCGCACGTTAAAGATACCTACCTACCTTGCTCGGAAGAGCAAGGTTCGGCAATAAGATTTTCAGGTAAAAGAAGACTCGCTTCCTGGCCAGTGTAGTATATAATATCGTAATGAAACATAATAATAGGGGTTATACGTGGGCGGGAGGGTGTGGTGTAGAAGTGCGGGACTGTGATTCATCGTCCAATGGTTCTGGGTTCCGTGGTTTTAAACCTGGAAGGGTTGTATTTTTCTCTTATTGACGTTGGTTGTTGGACAAGTTCGAAGTAAAATAACTAGTAAATGATAAATCGAACATTTGCAAAATAAATTATGTTTTTGCCAAAACTGTGATAATGTTTACATTAGACAAACGCGTAGGTTGTTTCAAATTCAATTGGAATGTCGTAGTACAAGTCGTTCTATACGCATTTTTGGAACTATACTGCAAATAGTTAACCAGTTAGTAAAACATTGAGTTGCACTTTTATAAATTCCCCGTTTTAATTAAGTTTCAAAGTAGTCAAATCCAAATTTTTCAAAGCAACTGGTTTTAGTGATTCCTAAACTTGTATTACGTTAATCAGCATCAATTGTAGTGAATAGTATGTAATTATTTATTGACGTCTACTATTCATTTAATTACATCCTTCAATTGCACAGAAGGACACTGAATCTTTTTAAATTCTTCAGATTTTTAATGTCTGAAGGCTTGAACAACCTATAGCATGTGTCGATTCGAATTAAAAATAACGATAACCTTGCCAAAAGTGGAAGTTTAGTAGAATAATATGTGAACAACCTTGAGTAATTCATCAACTTTTACTTGTTTCATTGACTTGTGAGCAAAGAAAGTTAATGCTAATTAACAGATGTCATTTGGGTTAAATTCTTATACGATGCGTAATTAAAGGTTAACTGGGAGGCTCGTATGTTAGTTATTTCTAGAGCATGTTGCCGGGACCAAATTTAATTTCACGTATCAGAGCATCCTCGTAATTGATGCCTATTTTAAGATTCAATTGACGATTGTTGCATGCGTTTCAAAATAAACAAATGACGTGCTTTTAGGTTGGTCGAGCCTTCGTTAATTTATTTTTAATGACACCAGTTTGTTTCCGTATTCCTCCATATCTTGAAACCTTGAAAAAAATGCTTTTGTTATAAAGCCATGTCTTTGGGTACTATGTAAAATGGGAAAGCTAACAAAGTCTTTGGAAAGCTTCTAGTAGAATTTCTGCTTATTACAAAGTCGTTCGTGCCTTTGAAAGATTAGATTAAGATTAAACAGTAATCAAATTACACTCGAATTAACATTGTAGTGTTGTTAATTTAGACTATATAATTTTACTACGAATACATGAAAATAAAGCGATGTAAATTATAGTAAACTTGAACCAAAATTATATTTAATTAGATCGAGAGAAAAATTTAAGTTCAAAATTTTAAAACAGCTAAATTCTAAAACCTATCGGTATTTCTTGATGAAGGTTGAAAATAGGTCAAATGAGTATTGAGAAATCTGTCGTAGTGTAAATGATAAAAGCAATTCTGTATATTGGTATACGTTAGGTTGCCTAGATCTACGCCCACATTCTCTTACTACAAGAAATAAAAACAAACCGGGGAACTTTTAATAGGCATACAGCCCAGGTGGGTAACCATTGAAACCCGTCTTATTTCAGTAAACCGTTCCTAAGTGAATTTTGCCGAAGTACGAGCCACTAGAAAAGACAAACAAACCGTAAAAGAGAAATGTTTTACGGATTGGGGCCTAGAACGTTTGGAGTTTTTTGGGGATAGTGAAGTTATAAATGTGTAGATTACAGCTGTTATATGGTAGGACTTAGTGAAGTTAGGTAACAGGAACTTTTGGTCGGGGGAACTTAGGGGGCAATTTACTCGGGCTCAGATAATGGGCATATACATGTTAGTTTTATGATAAATGAGTAACCAAAAAAGTTAAAATGTTTAACAGGTTAATGATAGGAGTAGTCTGACTTAGTACTGTAGTGCGTTTCGGTCTGGCATTGACCAGAATAATATGTTGTAACCTAAGGGTTTGAACACACAAAATATAAGTGCTGTGCACCCTGTGGCGTGACATCTTCAAATATCTGATGATTGACAGGTCCTGCGGTGCGAGATCACTCCATTGACAGGAACATAGCTTTTATGTTTAAGGGTCATTAAGATTACAATAGGTATATTTGAGAGTCGAGTACAGTAGGAAATCTCGAGAAAGGAATTTGCATAATTCTTGTACATACTGGAATTTTCGAGAAAAATTTAAAAGTATATACAATTGCGGGCGTAGCTATGGCAGTCAGTTCTAATCGCAGGTTTGATTGCAACACTTGCTCTAATGCAACGCGTTGATTGCAATATGCTGTAATTTAAAGCTCTGATATTCGTACAGATATGTTATAAATCTTTATATAAATAACTTTCTAGAGTTGATGGCAGTGTGGACATTCATTGATGGTATATGCGATGAGGAAATCGAGCAAGTATTACGGTTGGCCTCGTCAAAGACTTCACGTGATGCCTTGGCTCATGCTTTAGGGTTTGAGGCAACAAAGCAAGCGATGTATTCAGTGTGTGGCAAGATAGGACGCTCTGGGGAGGATCGGAGCCAAGAGATCGAGGAGGAAGCGATTTGACAGATACTTTACATGTAATTTTTCAATGCTCCACCCGAAGGTACTACATTGGCCAGGAAGCGAGTTTTTTTATCTGGAAAATTTTGAATTTTGCCGAACCCTTGCTGTTCTAAGCAAGGTGGGATCTTTACCGTGCGTGATAACACTCACACACGGGACCTTCATTTTACCTCTCATCCGAACGAGAGCGTATTTTTGTGAAAAATGCTCGCCTAACATTTTTCAAGCGGACCGTGTCGGGATTTGAACCCGAGATCTTGGGCATAGTAGTCACACGCATACCAACTACACAGTGGAACCGCCTAATATTCGACAGATACTGCGCGACGAACAGTCGGTGAAAAAAGAGCCACGACTCCAGAGCCACAGATTTAGGTACAGGCAGAACCAATGTGAACGGCTTAAGGAGAAACATTAGCAGCCGAAATTAATAAAGGGTGTCGACAGAACGGAGCAAAAATCGACCTGCATATATTCTGTCCCGAAAATGATCGTCCGCGTTGCGCGGATAAAATCTGATCTTGTTAGTCAGAGTACCGTGATCAACGATGATTGGCCGCCAATACAGTTAGGACCGGAACAAGAGAATGACAAAGGCCTTGGAATTATCCTGGGTGGAAAAGCCAGAGGAGAACGTCTGTCCTGGAAGGGCATTAGCCCATTGAGTAGCACCCGAAAAGTAGATAATGAGATCTTGGTGCGATTCGTGGAGAAGGCAGATGGATCCGTGAGAACGCTTCAGGTGGTGGTTACTAGCAGTAAAGTGTCGGAGGCCTTAATACACCTGCATAATGAGACATCGGGAGAATACTTCAGTGTTAAGAAGACTCTGGAGAAAGTCCGGGCAATATTTTACTGGATTTTACTTAGCAGCTGCTTTTTCTTATTAAATACAGTACAAACTTGCGCTAATATTTTTTTGTATCTTTTGCGCGTTTCCCCTATTGCGTTATTTGACTTCCTAAGTAGCAGAAGTCCTTAACCATTTGTAAAATCTATCTCCTATTTTTTATTCTGGTTTCCGATTTATTTTACTCTCCTTTAGATACTAGTATTTTAGTTTTATGTTCATTGATTTTTATACCGTATCTCTCTGTTAGTATTATTTCCATTTCATAAAGAGCCGCTTCTAACTCTTCCTTGCTAGATGCTAATATCGCTAGAGTATATGCAAATCTAAGCATAACTATTTTTTGTTCCTGCATAATAATTCCGAATGTCTTTCTGCACTTGACTATTACAGTCATTGCCTCTTCGATATACAAGTTAAAAATTAAATCTTTGTCTCACTCCTGTCTTAATATTTACTTCTCTACGTTCCTGCTCTAATTCTATTACCGGTGTTTGCCCTTTGTATAAGCTATCCATATAACTCAGTCCAATTATTTTGAGTATTTCGAATTTTTTTCCCATTTTATATTGTTGAATGCTTTTTCCAGATCTACAAAACCCTTTATACACGCTTTCTTCTTTTTCTATTATTTGCTCCATTATCACCCTGAAAGCTTAAATGGTCTCCCATGTTCTCTTGTTTCGCCTAAACCCAAATTGATCTTCTCCTAATATTTCTTCAGTCCATTTACCATCCGTCTTTGAATAATTCTAGTTAATATTTTTGAAACGTATGCTGTCAAACTTATTTTTCAAAAATTTTTATATCCGTACCTCTTTTTTTATATTGTGACTATGGGGTTGTTTGAAATGTTTGGGTATCTCGCCTGTCTCCTACGTATAGCTCACAAGTTGGAAGAGACATTCTGTTACCGCTGGTCCAGCGGCTTTTAGAGTTTCTGCTTGCACTTTACTTATACCCGATGCTTTATTATTTTTCAGATTCTTTAGTGTTAGTTCAAACTCATTTCTAAGTATAAGATATTCCAAGCAATCTTTTCAATGTCTATTTTCTGTTCTTGTGCTACTAGTTTCTGTTTTGTATATAAATTCTCTATATATTTTTGTCATCTACCCACTTTCTCTGCATTTTCTATAATGAGGTCTCCTCTGCACCCCTTATATCTTTGCTCTACGGTTTTATGTCTCTAAAATCCATTCTAATTATTTTGTATGCTTTGTCTGTCTTTCTTATTTCTATCTTAGTTTGTACCTCTTTGTATTTTTCCTCAATCCATTGCTTTTTATCTTTCCTGCATTTGCGAATAATTTCCTATATACTACTCTGTATTTCTGTTTTCCTGCTTGTCTTATTTTCTTTTTGTTTATACACCAAGATGTCTTTGGCCGCCATATCTAAGCTGGATTTAATGCTATTCTGTTCTGCTTCTACTTCCCGACGTCTTTCAGCATTTCCTTTGAGTTTTTCTCAAAATTTTTGTGGGATCTTCTAGTTTGTTCCTTTTTTTAAAAATTTTTTAATTTAAGCGCGGCTTTTATAATTACTATGTTGTGGTCAGCGTATATATCTGCTATAGGGTAGCTCTTGCGGTCTTAATTCCTAAACCGTTGTCTAGCAAGAAATGTAGTCTATTTGATATCTCTCTGTCTCCTATGGTCTTCCACTTGTCTTGTCTTCTAGCATGATGTTGAAATAATGTTTTTGTCGCAAAATTCTACCAGCCTATTTTCTCTATCGTTTCGTGTGCCTAAATCAAACGAACCTACTACCGCTTTCCTATCCTCGCCTACCACTGCATTAAAATCTTCTGCAATTGCTAAATTTCATGCTTTTATTCGAATTTTAGCATATCTTTGATATCTTTGTAGACAGCTTCCACATTTTCCTCACTCTCTCAAACTTTTGTATGTGGTTTTCTACACAGTGTTCTATCTATTTCTGTATAACTATCCCCACACCCGAATTTTCTTTCTTTAATCCCGTATGAATTACCCTAGAATTTCCGCTCTAGAAATCTCCGCCTCTGACCACCGAACTTTGCTAATTCCTACTATATCTAATGCTAGCCTATCCATTTTAATTTTCAAATTCTCTAACTTCCCTACTTGCTTCATGCTTCTCACATTCCACGCCATGACTAGCATGATGTTCCCAGCTCTTCTTTTCTTTGTATTGAGCTTGTCGATCACATCTTTCGAAGTTCCTTGTCGAAGGTCTGAATGAGGGATTATTGTTAACTTCGGAATCTTTTTACCCCTGAGAATGCCATCATTTTTTAAAAGGATTTTACTACGCTATGTACTTGAAAGGTAATGTGGTGGTTTCCCGTTCCCTTCCACATCGCAGTAGTGTGTCTTACAATGCCATTCCCACCTCTATGGTCTCTGCCATTCTAAGTACCTAGAACTGCTGTTCTCCTTCGGAGACATGTCTTAGTCTGGTTCCTCACTAAAGACCTCACTAATTAAACCTACAGTTCGGTTCTGCAGCTCACTGAAATACACATGTCATTCCACCCGTTCTAGTATTCTAGAACTTCTTCAAAGTGCAGGTCCGTTCTGAACAGAGAAATAGGCAGAGGTAACTAGATTTTATTTATTTTTTGGTGATGCATACACCGCGCCATTTAAAACTACAATTAGGTTTCAATCAATAAATTAAAACTGGTTGTAATATTTTTACTTATGGTACAATATTGTGGTCTTAAAACCGCACTTCGTGGGGGAGTAGGAGATGAACCGCATTCGATTGTTGTTGTACTGGACGTTATAGGGGTTGTTATATAGTTCGCGTAATTCTTTGATCACCTAGAATAGACTATTAACCTAGGTTTTGGTAATTTCATTTCTGTTTTACTTTACACTTTCATATTTCCTTCTGTTTTTTAAATCTCGTTTTTTGCTAATCTCTCAAGCTTATCTGCAGAGTCGAATGGATGAGTGAATGAAGACCAGGCTAGTTCAAGAGAGCTACGTTCCTCAGCCACCTCTAAGGGTTAATGCAAGTGGCTTTGGCTACCCTTGAATGGAAATCCAAATCCACATATATATGATTTTCTGTACTGTGAAACAAATTTTGTTGTGAGTTGAGTCGGGCACACAAATGCAACTATTTTGACGTTTGGCGTCAGTGAAGCGATTTTTATTTTTATTATCTGATAATAATTTATTCTTGAAGTTATCACTTCCAATAGACTCACGGACTTCACGGTATTCGCGGCTTCGTCTGGGAATTACCCCAAGGGTGAGCAATGAGATTGGGCGTGGATGCTAAGTAAACTCAAGTATAAAAAGGAATGAAAAGGGGGAAATTGAGCACCACCGCATCTATAGGGGCAATAAAAAACAAAAGTATCCTATGAGAAGATGCAGAAACCCACAGGCTGTAATGATTATCAAAAAAAAAAATACCAGTTTATACAAAACAACATCTATGCAAACCTCCCGAATGTGTCTGCTTCAACTCCTGCTACGATGGTCCTGAAAGAAAATGTCACACATTAAATTTTAATTAAAAGACACATTTTGTGTCATACAACAAAAAGGGTACAACAATACTTATAAATTAATCATCATGAAACTACCACCCTAAAAGTGTTATACCTTAAAATGGATATCAAAGAGAAGTCACGTAAATCACTTCTATAACCATATTCTGCTTCAGTATTCTTCTAGTTTAATTACTCAAAATTTATTTTCTCAAATTGTGATGCCATTATATTTAACTACTATAAATAAGAGACTTAGAGTTTTGAACCAGAAATATAATTTGAAGTAATTCTTTTTTTTATTTCCAACATATACAAATAAAATCTCAGCTATAGTATTCAAAAGTAAAATTGAACTTTAAAGATACATAAATCTTCTCTTTACATGAGATTTTAGCATTTGGTACTATTTTCAAAAGAAAATTTTAATAACCCCAATTGACAGATCTGTTAGATTGGTTCACATGAGCTTCAAAAAAACTCGCACGTAGTATTTATTACAAAAATTTAAATAGCATATGAATTATATAATTTACAACTTTTTTAAATTGACGTGGTTCAGAAATAACACTGTTTAATCATCAAGCACACTATGAATGGACTTCTTTAAGTGAAAGTGAACTTTACAAACTTTTTATGCGTTCACATGCATATCTCACATGTTTTACAAAATAACTTTGAGTTACTTCGAAAGAGCAAGGTTCCCTTTCTCTTAAATTTCAACACTAAACAAAAAAAGAATCTGATATACTATTATTATAGCATTGTTATTTCTATGACCTTTTATGCTAAATTTTAAATGCAAAATTAATCCTTTCGTAAAATTTAATATCATTAACAACTCTACGGGCATTTTCAAAAGTTTATAAACGTGGTTATAAAGCTACAACCATAACTAGCAAAAAAATTCTAACACTCACCAGGTATTGACTCCTATGTCAGCGAGGGTTTTAAATACCTGGTTTTCGCACATGTAGGGAAACTGTAGCTTCAAAAAAATGTCAATCCACAAGTGTAGGGCTTCATCTGGGTAACAAAATCCCGCCGATGGGAATCCCGAAATAAACGATTGACATTATTACGTCATGCTTCTCTACCAAAAAAAAAACTCTATGAGAGACCTCAAATTCTGTCCATCATGAAGATATCTTTCCTAATCCACCGATGCGCTAAGAAAATTAAAGATCCTATTAGCATAAAAATTACCTAAAAATTATAAGCTCACCGTTAATGGATACCTAGGACAGGTAACTACGTTGTCACTTCACACAATATTCAGCTCGCCGTAACGGAGTCCGGGGGAACTTCTATATTCCAGGTTCCGCTCTAAAACGACCGTGAACCTTCAACTGACCTAGAGAGCAATTCTTAGGCACCAGCTGGCACATAAAAGTGCCAACATCTTCGTGTTGCTACCGCTGTACTAGAGCGAAATAACCGAGTTTCCCTTTGATACTCTCCATCTAAAGAACAGGTGATCTGTTTCAAGCTTCACTTCGTGACACCCTGCACAAGCGCTATAATAACTTAGTAACCCCTAAAAGTGGGTGTAGACTGCCTACGAATTAGGCAACACAAGTAACTTGTTTATAACCTATTTTTAAGATGTTCTTTTCTTGGAACAATCTTAAAGTATTTGTTACTATTGAATGTTTTCTTATGATAAATCCAAAGCGAATTAAATAGTAATATCTTTCATTTCTAATATTAAATTGGTTTTTTTATATTATTATGTGAAATAAAAAGGATCAGATACCACAGAGCTGTAACAAATAGAAGTGGCTTCAAAGATTCGTACCATAGACTTTATATTTGTTGCAACTGAAACTATCCGTAACAAGCTTCTTAAGGGTTTTGACCGATTTGTATTTGGCGATAGATTTGCGTGATTAAATCTATGCTTGTCTTTAGGTTGTATTAGGATAAGATATTATGTTCAATGTCGAATATATACAATAATAAATCCTACATTAGAAAAGCCTACAATTGTTTATCTACTAAACTGGTTGAGTTACGTTCAATTAATAAGAAGACATAATCCCAGTCATTTGAATGACTAGATATTAACCCCTCCCCTCCACACTGGTAATAAAATGAATTTACGTAAATAATAGCTAGGCTAATTACTATCAACTTGATGTAGCAATTATAAGTATTATATATACTTGACTACAGTCTCAACTGTTTTTGATTATGATTGACATTTATTTAGTATCTTGTAAACAAACAAATTTACTGTTTGTAAATCGATGATGCATACGTCGTATAAATTTTTGAATGATATTTAATTAACATTAACAACTAGTACGATAGATAGTAAGTTTTTTTCTAGCGTCATGAACATTGTTAAAACCTACTATCTAATTCCATAATAGCAAAGCGTCATACAATTACAATTTCTTTAACGTTTCAGCTGTCGATTTTTGTTTTCGTTCCGAAATAAACAAATGAGGTGCTTTTATTTTGCCTGAGTTTATTTATTACCGTATGTTTTAAGTACGACCCCGTTTGCTTGTTTTGTGAAACCCCGAATAATTGCGAAAACTTTTAACTCTCGATTCTTAAGGCTTGTTGATTGTTAATCGAAATAAAGGAAAGTCCTATTAAAAGTCGGCGGAAGACTTATGGTGTATATTCAAATAAAACTTTCGCAGAAGTACCGCGATTTTAAACTTGTGACTGAAAGAAAGATAGGTTGAAGTCTCCAGAAAGGACCTTTAAACATGAAATGGCTTTAGTATATAAATTTTTCATATGTACGTAATATTTAGTGTGACAGAACCGACTAAGAGATGGTTGAGGTGTAATGGGAAGAGACATAGGCACCTGGTCTTAAAGTCATTGGTCTATAAGAACACCAGAAAATGTACAGCTGGTGAATATAACAATTGAGGAATCGCTCGACTGCATGCTGTTGCCGCAGACAGCAGTGTGAGATGGATTCTTCTTTAGATCTGTGGTTTCATCCTTACAAAGTAATTATTGATCAGAAATTGAATATAACCTATTACCCTAGCCGCATAAATCAGACCTAGCAAATTTTATACATTATTTCCGGCAGCAGCATTCCGATTTCTTTCTTTGCTGATATCTTAAGGAAAGAGGTTTTAAGCATCGTTCTTACATCTAACCAGAGCTAAAATAGCGTATTATTCAAGAAGTTAACGCAAAACCTCGCGATATGTGTGAACGTCCCCATCAGTTGTCAACGGCCGTTAATTTGAGAGCGATATTTTTAAAACTTAAAGACTATTAAATAGTACTTTCTGGTAAATTCGAAGATAAAACACTGTTTTCTATATACCTCCGTTAATTTTTATAATCACTCGTAACTGTTCCGTCGGTTTTTCGCACCCTGCATACTATCTAGTTACTGTATGCCTGCTGGAAATGTTTGAAAATGTGCATCCACTTATAATGTGTGTACACAAATATAATTTGTGGGCACCGTGGCGTGACATCTTCAGATTGAGTTGATTGACAAGTACAAGGGTTCCGTATTTAAGAGTTCTTTAGGTTACAATAGGAAATTTCAAGAATGTTATTTGCATAATTTCTGATAAGTTATCGAAACAACTAGTACAATTTAGTAGCTATTAATAGCCGTTAAGCGGTTTCGAAGTCATTTCTAATTAAAACTTTGGTATGAGTTTTGATTGATGCTTTGATTACAGTGTGTTCTAGAGTAAATCTTTGAAAGATGTGATATAAACGACTGTCGATACGATATGAATTGCTGTTGCGGCTATTTAAATTAATAATTATTGCTGGAATAGTTAATTATGGTGCTTCATTAGTAAGTAATGTAGAAGATAGCATCGTATTGTTAAAAAGATAATTCTTGTACTCGTACCATTACAATTAGCCGAAAATAATTTGTTGGGAGAGTATTTAGCAAATTCTATTGTAACTACGAGGTGTTGAAAAGGTTTGTATAATCAGTTCTTAAATAAATAATAGTTATTGCAAATAAAGTTTTCATTACAATAATTAAATACATGCAATGGACAGCGGCAACCTTACGTTTTAGTTTATTGTATCCTATTTACTGAGATTCGTACCTGTGCGACCCTGACACTGCAACGTACTTACCATGGGTAGATTATATCAACCTCTTATTTTTTCATAATCTTTACATCAAGTTTAGTTTACTACGGTAACTTAGCTCTTTCAGTATGTTGATACAATCTTTTCCTACACTTTTTAAATCTGGTCTATATACTTGGGGCTATCCTCTTTACAAATGTTACAGTCTGCTCTCCAAACCTGAGTTAACAATTCCTTCATGCCTTCGGATATGCATTACCAACATATTACACCTCCATTTTTAGAATTACTTTAAAAGTAACATTTGTTTTTGAAAGTTTCTTATTTTTTTACAGTTTTGTGTCAGTATCTCTAGTCGTGAAGTCTAATTTCTTTGCAATTCCATTCTATTTCAAAGTTTATAACACTAAATATTTCTTTTGTCTTTTTATGGCTGGCAAGAATTTGATTTTTTGATATGTCCGTATTTTCCTTGTGAAACGTCTATTATTATGATGAATTGAGTTTGCAAAGAAGAAATTCTTCAACTTTCGTATTTATTCTTAATCCAAAACCACGTATATGTTTTACATATATTTGCCTATCATTGCGTTAAAGTCCACATGCAATATCAAATTATCGCTTCATTTTACGATATCCTTGTAAATCGCCTCTACTTCTGCTGGACATATAAACGTTTAGAATTACTGCCTTTGCCAATTGTGCCAAATGCGGACTATTTTACATACTGTATTATTTACTTTAGAAACCCTTGTTTAATCCTGAATAAATGGATTCAATTGGTAATAGTGGCAAACGCCACACGCATTTAGGCCTCCTAGTGGCCTCATTGTGCTGCCTTCTTTGCCCTAAATAGGCCCTTCTTCTCATATTCACCCGACCTTGCAGGTGAATTTGAGGATGTCGGACCATGGGATATCTCTGATTTTGTCTTTATCAGGATATAAGTCCCCCAGCTTAGATCCTCGAAATCGGACGAGTGCGGGACAGGTGCACAGAATGTGCCCCGCTGTCTCTTCCTTCTGCTGACGGCCACGGCATGTGGAGGTCTGACAGATCCATCCTGTGCAGATGTTTTTTTAGTTTGCTGTGCCCAGTTAAAATACCGACCTACAGTGGTGGTTTCAGTCTCGACAAGCATATGACAAATTTGTCGATTTTAGTCATGGGAGACCTAATAAACATTTTTGCCAGTCGGCAACCTGTCGTACAAGCCCACCTGTTTTTATGACGGTAGTGGGTTGTTTGCCTTGTGCAGAACTTCGCAGATGGCGATAAAGGAACCAATGGCTCAAAGCCAACAAAACACTGGGCCGATTTCTGTTTCGGCAGAGCGTCGGCCTGTTCATTGCTATGAATGCTCTTTGATCCAAACTAGCTCAAAGGTGTTAGTGATAGAAGCAAGCCCAAGATTCCTGCAGCTGTATCATTATTGGATTTGGAACCATCTGGGTAGATGGAGAGCTCGGTTGGGGACGCATTTTCAAAGTTAAGAAAAGTTTTGTGGGTCCGATAGAATTCACCACTCCTCCCAGGAGAGGCGTGTTGCGCGCCGTTTTCCCTAGTATGTTATGGTGTCTAACCTCGCTGCTCTTATGGATTTGTAGACCTTTGAACCGCAACCTAAGTGCGGTCCTCAGTGCCATCTCCTTCACATGCAGGTCCATCGCAGTGAGGCTTAGCATTGCTTATAAGGCTGCCGTGGGCGTAGCTTGCATTCGTGGTACTTAGACATGTCAATCTTGGGACATGATAGTTCTTTGGATGCATAGACTAACCTGTCCCTGAGTCACACTAAAGCGCCATAGCAAAGCATTAGTGTATAGCCAAAGGACAGCCTTTGGTAGGAGATCTCAAATGTTTGCCTGTGGCAGTTTACACTGCCAGAACACTAAGTTGGTTTTCGTAGTTTTAGCTTGTAAATGTTTGATCCAATTCAGCTTCTTATCAAGAATATTGTCCAGGTTTCTGATCTCTTCTGAAAGAGGCAGATGATTTGGAAAAGTATTGGTAGTCTAGTTACCATTAACTTCCTTTTATTAGAAAACAGCACCAGCCCCATTTTATCGGGGTTGATGGCTAGAGAGTTATCGGAGCACCAGTGCTCAACAATCTTTAGTGCTGCTTGCATCAAGCTACACCGTACTTACTCGAATTTGCCGACTACCACAATAATTATATCATCCACATAACCTACCGTGTAGAAACCGGCTTCATTAAGACGTTGGAGAAGGCTGTCTACTACTGGATTCTGTAGTAATGGTGACAAGCCGTCTCCTTGTGGACAGCTTTTACATACCGTCCTAAGTACAGAAGTGTTTTCAATACTAATATGTACCAGCCGGCATCGTAAAAACTGCATCTTTAACTTCTGAAAGGTGTCCTCAGCTCCATGTGCCCGTAGGGCTATGTCGATGGTTGCAAAGATGGTTTCACTAAACGCACCCTGGATATCACTCTAGAGACTAACATGTTGTTGTTAGGGATCTCAATCCGTCCTACAACGGTGTAAAGCGCAGACTCCGTGGATATCTTTGGTATAAAAGTATGCTGGATAGAGTGAAGTAGGTAAGAACGCACTATCACCTCTCTCAAATCATTTGCGCACAGCCCTTTCAAGGCCTTTAACAAAAAGTACGTAAGACCGATAGATTTGTAGGATTTAGCCTGAGAGTTCTCCTTGCGGCTTGGTTTAGGAATGAAGTCCACTCTAACCTCTCTCGTGATGCGTAGGTGTAACTTGGTGATTTATCGTCACCTTGTGGTTTAGATTACTTTGGCGTCGCCGTGGATCAATGTAGTAAGCGTAAGACTACGGATCCCAAGGTCCTGGGTTCGAATCTCGACACCGCCGCTTGCTTGAAAAATGGCAGGTGAGCATTTTTCACAAAAATTACGCCTTCGTTCGGATGAGAGGCTAAATGGAGGTCCTGTGTGTGAGTGTTGTCACGCACGTTAAAGAACCCACCTTGCCTGGAACGGCGATGGTTAGGCAAAATTCTAAATTTCTAGGCAACAAAAAACTCGCCTCCTGGCCAATGTAGTACCTTCGGGTGGAGCATTGGAAATGTAAATGCACGGTTTAGATTACTTAGACGGTACCGTGGTGAGACAGGTTAGCGTGTGACTGTTGATTCTAAGGTTCCGGGTTCGACTGCCTATACAGACCGCTTGAAAAACGTTAGGAGAGCACTTTTCACAAAAATACGCCCTCGCTCGGATTACAGGTAAAATTTAGGTCCCGTATGTGAAAGTTGTTGTACACGTTAAAGATTCTTACCTTGCTTGGAATAGCAAGGGTTCGGCAAAGTTTAAAATTTCCTGGGAAACTAAAATTCGTTTCTTGGCCAATGTAGTACTTTCAAGTAGAGCATTGGAAAATCAAATGCAGGGGTTTAGATTGCTGTTCATATCATAGTATTGTCTTTCTAAATTCCGTTTCAAATTCTTTTCTCCGCTGTTCGTGGTATCGAATGAATATTTTTTGCTTTCAATATTGCAATCTTATATCTCCGAGTGCCGCATCAACTTCTAAGCAGATTGGGTAACATAGTTATAAACTGCAAAAGTTGTAAAACTGTGTGCAAAAAATCTCGGAGGAAATGTTTTTTGAAATTGTTTCAATTAGAATTTGCCTATCCTTGAAGTTTGGTTTTGCTTTGTCAGAACTTACTTTCTGAGTATGTTTAAACTGCCTCTATTGTAATTGAAAGTTCGTCTGTTTTGATAAGATTTTTTCGAAAAACCTTCTTTCAGACGTGTATTTGTTTCTCATCTACTCAACTATGTATATTTTCTATCGAAAAAAAAGAAGTTAGATATAAACTGTAACTCCGTTGTAGAAAGAAGAAATTCTCGAGCGTCCGTCATAAAAGGCTTGGGCTATTGAACTGAAAATCCAATAATTTGCTTTGGCTTATTTTTTTAAAACGCCAAAACTGTCATGACCTGAAGATTAAAGACTATTTTTATACTAGCTCGCAATGCCAACGCCTAGAATTTTCGCTAATAGCTTCATAGAAAACGGAAGAAAAATTCTTGCTTCAATAATAAATAAAGTTGAACCCATTGCTTGGATTTCCTAATCTGAACTGTTATGATAATCTGCTCTTCTCAAACGCTATTTAGTTTTAGACTGCTCAACTTCTATGTGTGGGTGCTTTTAAGTCGTTTACGTACGGATTGGAAGTTTAACACTTTTGCGAACTCAAACATATGGTAGCGGTCTGAATAGCAAAAGATGCGTAATAAAACAATCTTCTCAACAAGTTATCAAGATAATTAATTTTTGGCAACACTAACAACTGTAGTTGCAAAAAATCAAAGAGTCAGCAATTCACGCAGAAAAAGAGACTGTATATGGTCACCCCCTATCCTTTACCAATCTTGCAACTTTTGACAGATTACCAATTCTTTAAAAGATCAATATACTACTGGCAAAAATGTTTGGAACATTATCACTGCGGTGTTCTTATTGTCTGGGGTTACCTTGTCAGTGCTTTGTCGTAATAGAGATAACAAATATTTACAAGGTAAAATATCGTTATGAACATATTATACTTTAACATTAAAGGAATGGCATGCACAGGAAATTTTAACAAATGTTTTTGTGTGCGTAACTAACTTGAAAATGTCTTTAACACTAGGACTGATCGAATTTTAGTTTGTAAGGTTGGGGAACGCGATTCTATGTTGAACAATTGTGGCTTCGTGATGAAGAGGACCTGGATCTGGTGTCGTGTAGGTAAAAATGTCTATTATTGTAAGTAACCCTGGCCCGGGTTATGCCGATTGCAATGCTACAACTCGTGGCGGTGATTGCAGTCGGATTTCCATAGTTTTACCGCTTAGTGACTGGTGGGCTGACGCTGGCGTATGGCGTCTTTCTAGGTTTATAGAAATAGAAGTGAGCTGTTGGTGGAATGTTCCCAACCCTGGCGTGTGTGATGGCGTTACGCGCTCTAAGAGGTGGCTCGGTCTAAGTAACTGTTTGTAGTGTTGTAAGAGTTCACTTCATTCCATCCCATTAGATTTGGTGGTCACATTGAGATAATCTGAATGAAAACTCTTAGTGCACGAGGAGCTTGGTGATTTCCGTATTGCACTATTCTTAAGCTCTCTCCAAGAAGTATGACGGCTTTCTTAAAGATAGAACGAAAAGAAGTGATTTGCTCTAGCGCTCGGAGATTTTTTTATATTGAGGTGTGTATTGTATATTAGGACGGTTCTGTTATGTATTCGAGGGGAATCGGACGAGTCCATGAGTGTTTTATGTTTACATGCTGCGTGTTTATTGCTCTGTTCGTTAGGGGTATGGTTTGTTGCATACTCCTACATCAGAAACAAAGAAAAATTATGTAGTAATCTCTAAAAATACTATGATTTTGCTACGTACCTAGACGTAGCCGGAAGAAACTTAAATACCAGGCTAACTACCAACTGCGGAGAGTGGGGGGATTCGCTTACATATAAAAAAAAAAGCACATCACCCACGATTATCTATTACCAATAATTATAAATAAAGGATTCTGTACAAACAAGCAAAAGAAATAAATTAAGCGTTACTATTTCGAAGCAAACAATTATGTAATACGAACACTTTAGTACTTTAGATATGAAGTGTGCATCTCGTATTTTACACAAAATAAAACTAATCAGTAGAAAATAAACATGTGAGAGCTTTTATCAAGCGTTTTTAAAATTGCACATAATACCTTTTGTAAAATAAACTAATCAGTAGAAAAGAATAAGGGTGTGGGAACTTTTGTCCAACATTTTTAACAATGGTACATCACACCTGTAGAGCGATAATATCGATTTGCAGCAACAAACAATAGTCCTACAGTGTCACGTTTCTTATCACGTAACTACACTAAACGCTGATAAGGAATATGCCCTCGATATACACAAAAGAAAACAAATTGCATACCTGTATATGTCGGGATACTTAGCTTGCACTCCATTGGGAGTGAATCAGTACCGCATCGCCACGGTCGTCGGGATCTATTTACCCTGTTACCATAACGGCACTAGCGATCTACAGGCAACGGCAGTTGATCTGTGGCAAAGAACAGTTGGGCCTACATAAAAAGAACCAATTTGGTCTTCAGCTAAGAGCGATACACGCAAGATACCTCCTATTTGTCGAACAAAAAAAACGTACGTCGCTCTTGAAGTACTGGGACGAGTAATGTAGAAAATATTTCAACGCACAAACTGCAGAGTCAAATTAAAAATTGGTTCAAATATCACGAGTTCGAACTACAATCCTCGCGCTTATCAAAGCGCGATTAGCAAACTGGAAAACACGCTATCAAATAATAGTAGGATCTATTATTTTGACAAGTCTTTAGATGGGAAACACCAGTGAAAGCAATTATACGTTATCGAAATGTATAATAAATTAACGGATACCTAAAACAAGGTATTGACTATTTAATTTATCGAATAAATTTTCGTTTTAAAAGCAAAATTGATTCGAGTTAAAATTATGTTAAAGCGGGCTTATTCGGAACAGGTACACTATATAGGGTATTGTTGGAGAATTTAAGAATAGAAATGGAATTTATTCGAGCGGGTAATGACTTAACCAAGAAAAAGGGTATTTCTTCTATGTTGAAAAATAAGTGTAACAAATCCCTCCCAGCAAAATTAACAGGACGGGGTAGAAAATCCAAAATCTGGGAAAGGGCAGGACAAAAAAAAATAACCCCAAACAAAACGAAAAAGAAAAAAATTAGTTTCAAACTAAAAGAACATTCGTTACGGAAACAACAAAAACACAGAAAAAGAAAAAGAAACCCCCAAAATAACAACAAAACCGTCACAACGGATTCTGGATAGAAAAGAAAACAAAAACATACACCAAACAAAATGCGGCTCTGAGATCCAATAATAGAAAAAGAGAAAGAGAAAAAAGAAGGGAGGAAGGGAAGACGGGTAATAAGCAATTAAGGAGGACTAAGGTGGAACGGCCTCAGCACTGCGGAGTCGTCAAAGGACGGATGTTTCTCAGAAGAAACAGTAAGATTATTAACCTCAAGAGGAGAAAAGGAACGAGGAAGAAAACCAACAGTGCAAACCAAAACAGGATCCAAAGGTCAAGCCTCAAGTAAACAAAGGGACAACAAGGGAGAACGAAAGGAAGAGAGGGAGAGCGCTGGAAAAGGAAACGATGCACTACTAACTGTGGTAACTAAAACCGAAGAACCGAAGAAAAGAAATGCTAACTATTCCTAAAGTTGAGTAAGTCGTGGTTTCCGAAGAAAGAAAAATGGACTAGAAAGCACTTACCACAGGAGCGGATGGACGAAACACAATCGGACTAGGGACCGACAGCAAAGAAGACCAGCAACAGGAAAAGGAGAGGAATGTGGAACGAAAGGAACGAGAAAATAAAAGAAAAAAACCAAAAAGAATAACACCAACAAGTACAAGTTCCAGAACCAACAAAAAAACCTAAGAATCGTACAAAAAATTAAAATAAAACAGAATCCCAGTGTAGTTATGTATGAGTATGCGAGGTAGTGGGTATGTGTATGTGTGTGTGTTGATGTATGAGTAGGTGAGTGTGTGCGTGTGTGTGTGTGTGTTTGTGTGTGTGCGTGTATGTGTTAGATCGCTGTAGTCCCCTCTACGACAGGCAGGTCGTACCGTGGGACTATTCTATTCCCGGACGCACACGGGGTAGGGTACAAGAAGAGAACGGAAGAAAGGAGAACCAAACGGTAATCTGTGCGTTTATGAAGTGTGTGCGCGCGTATGTGTGTGTATGTGTGTGTTGGAGCGCTGTAGTCGCCTCTTACAACAGGCAGGTCGTACCGTGGAACTATTCTATTCCCGAACCCACATGGGGGTCAAAGAGTACAAGGAGAAAACGAAAGAAAGGAGAACCAAGTAGAACTGTGTGTTTATGAAATGTGTGGGGTGTATGTGTTGGACGTATGTGTGTATGTGTTTGACCGCTTTAGTTGCCTCTTATGAAAGGCAGGTCGTGCTATGGGACTATTCTATTCCCGGACCCACACGGGTTAAGAAAAAGCAAGAAAACGAAAGAAAACCTAGCAAAATAGGGAAGTAAAACGAAATCGTAACGTCCAAAAATCAAGTCCGAAGGAGAGCAAAGTCGGCATAAGAATCTGGGGCGCGAGGACTAGATATTGGGTTTAAGGCGTTTACGCTGCCAAAAGGAGAACAAAATGAGATCAGGACATTAGGATTTCGCCGACATATACCTTCGTGTTCGGAAGGAGCATAGACTAATGTCTGCTTCCTTTGGGCAGTTTTCTGCCAAACAGGAACAGCAGGGGGTGTATCAGTTGAAGCCTGAGGTTGAGAAAATGTTGGGAGGGTGGAGATAGTGGTTGTCGTAATTTATGGAACTAAGAACAAGTTATGGAAGAAGGTTGTTTGTTTTTAGAATTGGTGATAAGAAAATCAACGGTAGAAAAGAAAAAAGTATGAGCTGTACGAGAATCAACCTTACGAAAAGAAACACAAGCAGAGCACACTTCAGTTACGTTAGGGAAAGGGACAGAAGCAGATAAAATTTCATCGACGTTAGATAAAGGAATAGAAGTATCATAGTTAAAAGAATACAGCATTGGCTGTAGGAGTGTTCACCTTAGGAAAAAGAGCAGAATCCGACAACACTTCAACCATATTTCATAAAGAAACATAATCAGGTAGAAGTTCATCAACGTTACAAGAAGAAACAGTATCAAGTAGAACTTCGCCAATGTTAGAGTCTGATTAGAATGGGTAAGCGCAGAAAAACCCACCGATACACGCAAGATAAGCAAACTGGAAAACATGCTATCAAATAATAGTAGGATCCATCATTTCGACAAATTTTTAGATGGGAACACAAGAGAAAGCAAGTATGCGTTATCGGAGTGTTTAACAAATTAACGGATACCTAAAACAAGGTATTGACTACTTAATTTATCGAATAAATTTTCGTTTTAAAAGCAAAATGGATTTGAGTTAAAATTATGTTAAAGCGGGCTTATTCTGAACAGAGACACTATATAGGGTATTGTTGGAGAATTTATGAATAGAAATGGAATTTATTCGAGCGGGTAATGACAACCAGGGAAAAAAGGGTATTTAATTTATGTTGAAAAATAAACGTAACAACTTCTTCAACTAACATTATTTTAAAAACACGAATTTCCTATCCTTGACCTTACTCAACCGAATAAACATGAAAATTCAAATATGGGGCTTTTCTAGGATAGTGAATCTATTTCTTTATAGCAAGCTAAGGTAGTTATAATTTGATTTCAACTTTGTAGCCATAAGAATTAAAAACAACGAATTTTTCTAAATTTTGACCAATAAGATATAAGATTGTTTAGAACTTGTTGAAACAGGAAATTTGTCAAAATATGACTTCGGGAAACTAATGTATTGAAGATACAGTAGACGTTGTTTTAATTTCTTTGATCTTTAGATAATTCGCTTGAGTTAATAAAAAAAGGTATCGACTATTATTATAGAAAACATTTGCAGGGAGGAAACGTATTTGAACGAACCGTGTTTGTTACTCTCTTTTAACGAATTAATATACAGGGTTATTACAAATGAAATAGACAGTTTGGATAGCCTTTAAAAAATCAGACAGGTGTATATGAATATAGTAAGCGAGATAAGTTTATAGGGAATTTCTTAAAGTTTATGTTGGTACAACTGTTCGGTTGGTACTGCTGTTAAAACAACGACCAGTCTAGCAAAAGTGGAGAAAGATTATTGTGTTCTTGAATTAGCCAAAACAAAGTCTGTTACTGTTGTGCAGCGTCATTTCAGAACAAAATACGGTAAAACACCACCAACAAGGCAATCAATCTATGACTGGTATAAACGTTTCAAAAATAGTAGATGTCTGTGTAAAAGAAAGAGTACTGGAAGACCTCCTGTTACAAAAGAACAAATCGATAGTGTTCGTGATGTTTATTTACGAAGTCCAAGACAATCGACTACATCAACAAGTTTAGAATTGCAAATTCCTCAACCTACTGTGTGGAAAATTCTGCAGAAACGTATAAGATGGAGCTTCGCCTCACTGGCACTTACAGGTCAGAAAATATCTGGATGAACATCTTCCTAGACGATGGATCGGCCGTGCAAGTGAGGAAAACCTTGTGCTTAAGCCGTGGCCACCTCGTAGTCCAAATTTAACGCCCTGCGACTATTTCTTATGGGGTTATGTAAAAGACAAAGTTTTCATACCACCGCTTCCTGTTGATATCGACGAACTCAAACAACGTATCACAAATGCTCTTGCTACAGTTGACCGTTACATGCTTAATAGCGTGTGGCAAGAATTCGACTACCGTGTTGATATCTGTCGTGTTACCAAAGGTGCACACATTGAACATTTGTAAAAATTTTAAATAAAAATTTAATCATTTCTTCTTTATAATCATATAAGTAATAATCTTAACTTTTCAAAAATAAACTTTCTATAACCTATCCAAACTGTCTATTTCATTTGTAATAATCCTGTATAACATCCCTAATTAGTAGAATATGGTAATTGGATAGAGGTGACAATTATAATTACAAGTTCTGAAATTTAATTTAGCTTTCGATGGTTAATACGTGTTTTATGTCTTGTAATCAAACTAATTTGCTCGCTCATATAATAATAAATTCTCATCATATGTGAATTTACTATATAATGACCATTTGCAACGAGAACTGTTTACCAGTTATTTTTAGCAGCACGAATATCACTGAAGTTGAAGTCTATTGTTTAATTCCATATTAACAAAGAGTTAGATAATTGAAACCTATTCACATTTCAACTGGCTATTGTTGAGTTTGTTCCGAAATAAACAAGTGATGTTATTTGCAGGTTGATCGTGGGCTCTATGGGTTTATTTACTATTGTATTTTTAGAGGTACAAGTGCATTTACTTGTTTTCCAAATCCTGAAAGCTCACAAAAATGTTTTTGTTCTCAATTCATAAAGTTTATTTTCGATTATTAATAGAAACAGAGGAAAATGTACTAAAATTTAACGTACAAATTTTTTGAATAAAACAACATTAAAACTTCCTGCAAAAATATCGTATCCGAAAAATATTGAAATTTAAATCCCTAAAAGAGGATTTTAGAAATGAAATACAATTACCACCTAAATTTGTAAGGTTTTGTTGATAAATTGTGCTTCTATACAAGTCAGTCGTTTGTAGTGTGTCAAATATGATGTATTGTAAAGGGTGTATTAACGAGACTTTACATGTGATTTTCCAATGCTCCACCCGAAGGTACTACATTGGCCAGGAAGCGAGTTTTTTTACCTAGAAAATTTTGAATTTTGCCGAACCCTTGCTGTTCCAAGCAAGGTAGGGATCTTTAACGTACGTGACAACACTCACACACGGGACCTCCATCTTACCTCTCATCCGAACGAGGGTGTATTTTTGTGAAAAATGCTCGCCTAACATTTTTCAAGCGGACCGTGTCGGGATTTGAACCCGGGACCTTGGGCGTAGGAGTCACACACATACCACTACCCCACGGAGTCGCCTCCCCCGTCACATACCACTGAATCTCGCTGAAATACGGCATATAATTACAAAACAATAGAAGAGCTGTATATAGGCTGTGTGGGAATATCAGGGAACTGTGTAGGCTAGCTCAGAATATAAATAAATGGAGGTACGTGTCCAACCAGTTTTGAAACGAAAAACCTAATGACAAAAAAATAAGCACATTTAAATATAATCTTTATTATAGACAACTACAGATGTTGGTTGCGAAATATCTGTAACTAATGTTGACTCTGCGAAAAAATATATTGGAAAAAATACTACATCAGCAAATGATCAAGTGCTGGGGGAATTTGGCAACCACATGCTGCTTCACAACCACTGTCGGAGAAATAGGGTATATAATTGTAAAACAATAGAAGGGGACCGAACTGCATCTAACAAGAAAGAACAACGCCTATGATGAAAGACAACAAACAGAAACAAGAAGAAAATTGTTGGAAGCATATGTGTGGAGTACAGCACACTATGCCTATGAAATACAGGCAGTAGGAAAAGCAGACATAAAAACAGTAGCAGCCTTTTGGAATGTTGTGCTTCAGATGTATGAGGATGATAGCATGGACAGACAAAGTTAATAACAAATAGGTTATAGAAATAGTAGGAGAATAAAGAT
The DNA here is from genome assembly GCA_036346225.1 of Platerodrilus igneus. Classification (NCBI taxonomy): domain Eukaryota; kingdom Metazoa; phylum Arthropoda; class Insecta; order Coleoptera; family Lycidae; genus Platerodrilus; species Platerodrilus igneus. The sequence goes on from JARFIW010001121.1 coordinate 931,660, forward strand.
ATCTGTGGAAAAAAAGGAGAATAGTAGGGCAAAATACGTTCTAAGACATTTTTGGGGAATAGTATGAGATATATTACAAGCAGAGATAGGAAAAAGGAGATAGATGTAGACCTAGATCAGATAGTGATAGATGCAGACTGTAAATTTCAGGGAAATGTGTAGATTAGTTCAGAATAGGAAACAATGAGGGTACGCATCTAACCAGTTCCAGGACTGAAGACCTAATGATGATGAGTGCTTTGGGTAATGTTCAATTCTTGACCAAGATGCCGAATGGAAGTGTCTGAATTCTCGACCACACTTTTCCTCACTGCGGCTATGTGTTCTAGGGATCTATAAGAACGGTTTCGCACAGTGCTCTTTTCATCCATCGACGTGAATTTTGTCTCGAACTTTTTAATCAAACGACGAACTGTCGGTTCATTTAGAGCATTGTTGCGACCGAAAATTGCACGTAATCTGCGAACTGTTCCCGCGAAGCTTTCACCATGTTGGTAGAGACTTTTCACAATAATCAAACGTTGCTCGTTTAAATAGTGCTCCATAACTTCTAATAGCGTGGTTTGTAGATGACAGCTGCCAAACAATAAACAACACACGACCTCGCACTTATACAATGGCAGCAAATTTAAATCCGGCGCTCTTGTTAAGACGTATGTGAAGACATTAATGAATTCTATCCCCGAATTTTTAGGACGTCGGAACCGAATTTTTTTCTACGATTTCAAATATTTAAACAACATTAATTTATTTGGTATTTTGAATACATGTTTCTATTTTTGAAAAATATTTTTCGAATGTCCACGGGTAGACATGCGCTCCTCAGAAGTAAATCGGCATTCTGTAACTTGTAGCCACCAGTGACCACGTGGATTATTTAGATTATTTTGTTATAGGTTATATCACTAATCACGTGCAGGCACTAAATAAAAGTTAACCGCTGTGAGTGATCGAAAAATAATTAAAGTGACTAAAAGTCTGTGAAAGTAAAAGATGATTCATACGTGACCCCAAAGAGAGCTTGAAGAAGAGGCAGAAAAAATTATGTGTGAAAATGATCAAAATTAGGGTGAAAATGAAGAAAGTTCGTAGTGAAGGTTGATTCTGAGTTGGATGATGAAAGTCTTGGAACGTGTGGTGGATATTCAGATTATGAAGACTTTATATTTGACAAGGAGGAGAGTTCTACTGAAGAGGATGATGATGCTGATGATATTGATGATATACAAAACAAGAAAATTGGCATTGTTCATGCAAGTAAGACAGTCTGTACTTGGCAACTTGTGCCGGGTGACAGAAACAAATTCAAATTTGATGCTCCTGAAACTAGACCTATGCCTCAGGTGGTTCGAGATTTAAGAGGAAAAGATCCAAGTGACGTGTTTCTGTATTCTATAAACGAGTAAATCATTAATATATTTGTGCAATGAACAAATTCTTACGCATTAAAAGTTATAGAAAAAATCCTAATATAATGAATATTCTCAAAAAATTCAAGGTAACATTATGGACCACAACAAATCTATCAGAAATAAAAAAAATTATTTGGTCTTATTCTTGGGCTTAGTACACATGCCCAAACTTTGAGACTGATAGTAAACAAAAATTTTGTACAGAAACGATGTGTGTCCAGGAATCAACCGCAACCGGTTTGAACTACTGTTGACAATGTTTCATGTGGCTGAAGAGGCAGACTTGGCACGTGATACTCCACTGAGAAAAATTTTACTATTTGTTGATGTGTTATAAGCAAAATTTAAACGCACATAATTCCCGGAAGAGAGGTATGCATTGACGAGACTAATGTACCTTTTCGGGATTGAGTTTTTTCGCCAGTACATACCAAACAAGTGGCGCCGTTATGGTAGTAAGGTCTCCAAACTCTGTGTATATAGTGGCTACACTTGGGGATTTAAAATCTATACAGGAAGAGAGGCAATTCTGAGAATGTAATGTTGCACATAATGGAAGAGCTATTAGATTATGGAAAGGCGCTATACGTAGGTAACTGGTGCACGAGTGTTGCTTTAGCAACAACCGTAATCCAACAAAACACTAATTTGGTAGGAACTATTCGCTCTAATTGTAAAAATAATCCCGCCTATGTAATTAAAGCCAAACTTAGAAAAGAAGATATTATAGTACGCCAAAACAAAAATAACATAGTAGTCTTGAAATGGAAAGACAAATGGGACGTGCTTATGCTGAGCACAAAGCATGATGACTCTAAAATAGATTATTACCATAAGAATAAAAAGCTAAAAAAACCCGCCATGATTCTAGATTACAATAAGTGTAAATCTTATATTGATGTGTCAGATCAAATGACAGCTTATTCGCCTTACATAAGACGTACGGTTAAGTGGTGGAAGACAATTGGTTTTTATTTGAAAACAGCGGCATCAGTCACTAATGCTCTCCACATGTACAGTAAAGTTAACAGAAAAGACTACAAATAACGGAATTCACAAAAAAAAAGTTTGTGGAAAGATTGAGTAAAAGCAGAAAGCGAGCTTGAATGCATTGACGTAAACGTGCAGAACCAACTCTCCACATCAGCAAGTAGACCTGCATCAAGTGAAGCTGTTGCTCGTTCAGCTGAACGTTCAATATTTACGAATAATCTTTCCACAGCGAACACAAAAGTCATAAGCTAAAAGAAATCGGAGATCTAAAAATCTTGACGAGGAAGAAATGCACATTTTAATACAAAAGTTCAGTTCTGAGCAAGGTGCTGCTTATGCCAGATAGCACATCAAAAGAGTAAACACCATATGTTTGGGTTGCAATAACACACCAATGTGTATTTTGAGTTTTCAGTCACAGTTTTAAAAGTAACCCGTATTTCTTTTAAAGTTCATCATCATTAGGTCTTCAGTCATGGAACTGGTTAGACCCGTACCCTCATTGTTTCCTATTCTGTGCTAACCTACACATTTCCTTGAAATTTACACAGTCTGCATCTTTCACTATCTGCGTGCAATAGTCTGATGTAGGTCTACTTCTACCTTCTTTTTCCTATCTCTGCTTGTAATATATCCCGCACTATTCCTCAAAAATGCCTTAGAACGTATCCTGCCCTTCTATTTCTCCTATTTTTTTTTGTTTTCCATAAGATATCTTTTTTCCTGTACTATTTCTATAACCTCTTTGTTATTAACTTTGTCTGTCCATGCTAGCACCCTCATATATCTGAAACACAACATCCCAAAAGGTTTCTACCGCTTCTCCTACTGCCCCCATTTCATAAACGAACTGTGCTGTGCTCCACACATATGCTTTCAACAATTTTCTCCTTGTTTCTATGTTTGTTGCCTTCCAACATAGCCGCTGCTCTTTCTTGTTAGATGCAGTTCGTTTCTCCTTCTATTGTTTACAAATATATACCCTATTTCCACAATATTGAGTAGTGAAGAGGATTAAGCAGGCTACCAAGATTCCCCAACACTTAAACATTTGCCGAATTAATAGTTTTCCAATATATCTTTTCTCACAATCAACATTAGTTGAAAATATTTCAAAACCAACACCTGTAGTTGTTTATAATAATCATCATATTTAAGTGCAATCGTTTTTTTGTCATGAGGTTTTCCGTCTTGAAACTGGTTGGACGCGTACCTTAACTTATTTCTATCCTGAGCTAGCCTACACCGTTCCCTGAAATTCCCACAGCCTAGATACAGCTTGGTTCCCCTTCTGTTGTTTCCTAATTATATGCTCTATTTCACCAAGATTCAGCGGTATGTGAAGGGGGTTAAGCAGCCTGTGGCTAACAAGGATCCCCCAAACTTAAGACATTTGCCGAATTAATAGTTTTCCAGCAAATCCTTTCGCACAATTAACATTAGTTGAAAGTATTGCTAAACCAATACATGTAGTTGCTTATAATAATTATCAGGTTTAAGTACAGTTATTTTTTCGTCATTAGGTTTTCCATCTTGAAATTGGTTGAACGCGTACCTCCATTGATTTCTATTCTGAGCTAGCCTGCACATCTCTCTGAAATTCCCACAGCCTACATCTTTCACTATCTGTGTGCAATAGTGTAATCTAGGTCTACCTCTACGTCTCTTTTTTCCTATCTCTGCTTCTAATATATTCCACATTATTCCCTCATGCCTTAGTAATGTGGCCTGTCATCCTACCTCTCCCATTTTTTACTGTTTTCCACATACTTATTTCTTCCCCTACTATTTCTAGTACGCCTTTGTTCCTAACTTTGTCTGTTCATGACATCTTCATCATACGTCTATAGCACCACATTCCAAAGGCTTATCTTTCCTCCGCTTCTCCTACTGTGCCCCACAGATGTATTTTAAGCAATCCTATCCTTATTTCTGTTTGTTGTCTTTGAACACAATTATTGCTTTTTGTTGTTAAATGTAGCACGGCTTTGGGCTAATCTTTGTTTTATATCTTTTCCGCTCTTCCTATGTTGCGTTATTTGGCTTCCTAGGTAGCAAAAATCCTTAAGCTCTTGTAAGTTTTCGTTACCTATTTGTATTCTTGTTTTTAATTTATTTTCCCTTCCTTTGCATACTAGTACTTTAGTTATATTTTTGTTAATTATCTTACCGTACCTCTCTGTTAGAACTGTTTCCATTTCATTAAGAGCAGCTTCTAACTCTTCCTTGTTAGATGCCAATACCGCTATATCATCTGCAAATCTAAGCATATCAATCTTTGGTCCTGCATAATAATTACAAATGACTTCTTGCATTTTACAATATAGATTTTCTCTTCGACGATTAATGGGGATAAAGCACATCCCTGTCGCGTTTCCTAATATTTACTTCACTACGTTCCTGCAATAATTCTATTACCGCTGTTTGCTCTTTGTATAAGCTATGTACTATCCGTCTATCCCTAAAACTCATTCCAGTCTTTTAAGTATTTCGAACATTTATTCCATTTTACAGTGTCGAATGTTTTTTCCATTTCTACAAGCTTTTCCCTTTTTGTATTGTTTTCTCCATTATCACCCTCAGAGCTAAAATAGCCTACCGTGTTCACCGGTTTCGCCTAAATCAAATTGATCTTCTTCTAGTATTTCTTCTGCTGGTTTTTCCATTCGTTCTTGTACAATTCTAGTTAATATTTTCGACACGCGTACTGTCAAACCTATTGCTCGAAAATTTTCACACCTATTCGAAGCTCTCTTTTTTGGTATAGTGACTATGATGTTACGTTTAAAATCTTTGGGTATCTCGCCTGTTGGAAGAGACGTTCTGCTACTGCTTTTGTCCAGCGGCTTTTAGAGTTTCCGCTTGCACCTTATCTGTAGCCGGCGCCTTACCATGTTTCAGCCCCTTTAATGCTAATTCAAACTAATCTATAAATATAGTTAGTTCCTCTCCTGCATATTAATTCCCTATTTACTCTTACCACCTAACCACATACGGTTTCATATCCCTAAAATTCATTCTAATTAATTTATTTGCTTCGTCTGTCTTTCCTATTTCCATCTTATTACGTACCTCTTTGCACTTTTCATCAATCCGTTGTTTTTTAGCTTTCCTGCATTTGCGAATAATTTTCCATTTTAAGGCTTTGTATCTCTATTTTTCTGTATCGTATCGTCTATTTTTGTATTTTTGTCTTTCTTCTATTAAATTCATGATATCCTTTTTATCCATGGTTTCTTATTTTCTTTTTGTGTATACCCCAGAATATCTCTGGCCGCCATGTCTAAGCTGGATTTAATGTTATTCCATTCTGTTTCTACATTTTTAGTATATGAAATTTGACCCATATATTTTAGTAATTTATTTGACTTTTTCAAATCTTTCGTGGGGATCCTTATCTTTTAGTTCCTTATTTCCTAATTTTTAAATTTAAGAGCCGCCCTCATAACTACGATGTTATGGTCGGTGTCTATATCTGCTTCTGGGTAGCTTCTACCGTCTTTTACTTGATTCTTAAACCGTTGTCTAACAAGAATGTAATCTATTTGATATCGTTATATCTCCTGGCATCTTTCACGTATATCGCCTTCTGGCATGATGTTGAAATAATGTGTTTGTGATGGTTATATCGTTTTTGTCGCAAAATTCTACCAGCCTATTTCCCCTGTCGTTTCTCGTGCCTATTACCGCTCCTTCCCTACCCTTACCTACCATTGCATTAAAATCTCCCGTAATTATTAAATTTTCATGTCCTTTTATGAATCTTAGTATGTCTTCGATATCTTTGTAGATCTCTTCTACCTCTTCCTCACTGTAGCTAGAGGTGGGTATGTATACTTGTATTATTACTGTATTTACTTAGATTGAAATCTAACCATGAGTACTCTTTCGTTCTTTTGTAGGCAGTTTTTTACAGTGTCCTATCTTTTTTCGCATAACTATCCCCACACCCGAATTTTCTTCCTTTGATCCTGTGTGAATTACCCTAAAGTCGCCGCTCCAAAAATCCCCCGCCACGCGCCACCAAACTTCGCTGATCCCTACTATGCCAAATGTTAACCTATCCATTTCAATTTTGAAGTTCTCTAGTTTACTTACTTGTTTCATATTTCTGAAATTCCACGCTCCGACTCGCAGAATATTTTTATACTTTCCGAAGTAGTTCCCTCCCGGAGATCCGAATGAGGGACTATTTTAACTCAAGAATTTTTTACCCCAGAGGATGCCTTCATCTTAATTACAATTTAAGTACGCTGTGTACTTGGGAGATAATGTGGTAGTTTTCGTTGCCTTCCACATTGCAGTAGTGTGTCTTAGAATGCCATACCGATCCTTATGGTCTCTACCAATCTAAGTACCGAAAGAGCTGCTGCCCTCTTTCGGGAACCTGTCGTAGTCTGGTTCCGCACTAAAGACCGTACTACTTTTGTTAGACCTGTAGTTTGGTTCTTTAGATCACTGGAACGCTCAAACCATTCCACCCGTTCTAGTAATGTAGAACTTCTGCAAGGTGCAGATCTATTCGGAACGAATGTATTTTTAATAAGTCATATGTTTTCCTTGCATTACTATTAGCAAGATAAATCGTACAATGAATTTAATTGTTGAATGGGCTCTAGCGTTGTTCAAAGAGTAAGATTGAGCTGTACAAAATTATTACGACTATTTTGTAATTATCCGAATACAGTTTTTATCTATATATGTATCTCCATCACCTTCTATAATCGTAATCGCACCTGTACAGGACCTACCACTTTCTCCTGTACGTGTTTCTGTGCCCGCCTATATTCTTTTAGGTATGCCTGCAATCTGAACATGCATTTATACCCACATCTGTGCCTGAACCTGTACCTGTTTCTATACCTGTTTTTGTACCTGTTTCTGTACTTGGACCTGTATGTATCTGTACTTGTATCTGTTCTGTACCTGTATTTGTACCTGCATCTGGATCTGTATCTGTTCCGTATCTTACCTGTATCAGTATCTATGTCTGCACCTTATTGTATTTCACTCAATAGGTAAAAATTATCATAACCCCTGTTCGGGCGTCAATTACTATACGTTAAACATCTCTTAATCTTTACATAATAAATTGTATCATTTAGACATGTACATTTCTATACCAATGTTATAACAGGTTTTTAGTTCATTTTCGTCGAGTTTTCAAGAAGCTGTGGTCTGGATTCTCATCAAATTTTCGTCACACGGATCTTCGGAAAAAAATACGCACTAAATACCACTCCGGCCAAAACAACCTTTCTAGTCAAGTACCTATCCTAAAGTGTCCACGTAATTCCCGGCAGAATTAGTTCGAGGTCGAATAAAAGTTTCATCTCATTTCCCTGAGAACGATAAAAACTCCGCGAGAGTGATATAAACCCTTGAGGGAGTATTAACATATTTTTGCATATTACATAATGTTAAGTCTACAATTTAACTATTAATTTATAACCCACTCAACGCTAGAGTCAAACCATAAGAGGAATTACTCTTACTTTTTAACGAAATACGGTAAATTTCATGAATAAAGGAATGGAAGCTGGTTATTCAACGATTGAAAAATGCGTGTTACGCACTTGTATCTGTATCTGTATTTTACGCGTACCTGCGTTTGTACTTGCTTCGGTACTTGTTAGGAATCGTCTATTCATCAAAGATCTCTTGGGCATAACCACTACGTTTGATAGCCAAGGAAGACAAAGAATGGCGACTATACGGGGACCACAAAGTTTTCAGCGCTAAAGCCATACATAAACAAATATCCGATACATTTGTAGAAGATTTTTCACAAAACTACACGATAGCAAAGTATTACAATAGGTTTTGACTAGAGCCTATTACCAAATCGCGGTGGCTGAAATAGATCTGAAGGGGGTAGATACAACAACACCATTAGGGTTATTTGAATTTCGGTACTTGAAGTTTAGTCTCTAAAATGCCACATATTTCGAAAGGTTTGTAGATGAAGTTTTATGCAGGCTCGGTTTCTGCTACAGGCAGTAACTTATCCAGCGAAAAAGAACATGTCATGTATTTATAAACTCTCTTCAAAAGACTTAAATATTGTAGTTTGGTCATAATCCTAGGAATGTGAGCATTTCGGACAGTTAGAACTCAAATGTATCGGTTACATAATTAAAAACTTAAATGCCTCAGTTAGAAACCGCAAGCTACTAATTTTCATCCTTCAATAAAAATTAAAACAATGTAGAAGACAATTCAATCCTAATTACATAAACCAATACGCAGCAAGTATCAAACACATCTCTGACAAAGAAAATGCCATTCCATTCGCATGCTCTAGGTTTGAACGTACTGATTTTGAACAATTAACTTTCTTGTAACAAAACACCCTAGCGTTACGAAATTTTCAGACTGGCAGTGAGCTAATCTTCAAACTAATATACATATCTAACCCTAAACATATAAAGTCCTTCACAGGAATCTCAATGCTGCCACAGCTGAGATAAAACACAAAATGTCAGTTTTAATTGAAACAGTCGAACTAGCGTACCTGGAGACTGAATAAAATGAAGAGAATTACAATTAGCTTTTACCGTCGTCAGCTTCTCTATGCTTACTAAGCCTATAAGAATAATACGGAACTACGGTGCAATACATAAATTTCGTCTACGCGAAGCATTTTCTATTTCAGCGAACTTGTCCAACCTGACACGTTTGTGATGTCGGATTGATCATCACGCAACAGAAACAATCCCCCCCATTAACACATCACTCCACCTGTAACTCGTTGTAGTCCAGTAGCACTGCTTCATGAACCCACTGCCGAAAATACACTTCATCGTGTTCTTAGAATAATTTCTTCCATCGGACCTTACGGACCCACTAGCTGGATTACTCAGATTTCTGCGAATTTCAACGATCCCCAAGAGGTGCATTAAGCGACAGTCAAAAGAGTTTGACAACGGCGTCCGAACATACAACACCGTTTCACATAGAGCTCATTGTAATTAATTTTCGTAAGCCTGAAGTAAGCTTGATCGATGTCTTCTTCTATGATTATAGCCTGATAATCACCAAGCACATTACATTATGTGAAGTGAACGAATTATGAAGTTACTTCTGTTAGTAGAGGACTACTGCAACGCGCGAACTTGACGATAATTTCTCTAATTGTAAACGACTAATTGATTTGTATGATTTGTGTAACGTTAATTATCTACTCCCATCGTTGGCGCCACCACATGCATAAAGCACAATTGGGCTCAACATTTGTGTCCTACATTGTCTGTAGACTATATTTGAATAGCTGTGAATGAGGTCCGGTTATCGGACGAAAATTTCCAGGAGATCGGATTTGAAAGTTCGTAAGCTTGAACACGAGATTTACAAAAACAATTGAACCCTCAATCATAGAATATTTACTAAAGCAAAGTATTTTTTAACAAGGTCTCTGGTATTCACTCAATCTTTCGTTGATTATGATTGACACGTATCTAACCCCCTTCTGAACAAACAAATTTAGTGGTTGTTGATCGATGGCGCTTAGGTCAAAATAAATTCTCGTATGATGTGTAATTAAACATTTACAAGTAGGACGGTATGATGCGTAATAATTTCCTGCAACACGAACACTGTGAGGAACTTGTTATTTAATTCTTTAATAGCACAGCGTTGATACGTAATTGGGGAAGACTATTTTAAGTTGTTTGGCGATTGTCGAGTTCATGACGTGTTTTTACGTTGGTTAAGCCTCCGTCAGTGTATTCGCTACCGTATTTTTAGAAGTACACAAACGTACACCTTGCTTTGCCAAATTTTAAAAACTTCGCACAAAGTATTTTTGCTTTTAATTCCTAGAGCTTATTTTCAGGTGTTTATAAACTGAAGAGAAGCTTGATAAAACTCAATAAAAAAGCTTGTGGAATGAGATGAAATAAAATTTCGTGTAAACGTATTGCTTATTGTAAATTCCTCCTTGCGAAAACATGAAGTTTGAATGTCCGAAAACGACTTATAAAAATGAGATACGTTTATTATGTAAAATTTGTGAGGTTTTCTCAATTTATTGTCCTTGTACATGTATACACATCCAGTTTAGTAATATTTTATGCATGCTCGTAGTGTGTGAAAATATACGCTATTTTACAATATGTGTGTGGTGTGAAGATTTATCAGATGCAACGTTTCGTTCCCACTAGTTTCGCTATTTCAGGAATATATGTAAATCCTCTTTTTGTTTTCGTTGTTTTCTAGGTATGTTTAACATAATGTGAATTTATAAATTGTATAGGTTTCCATTTTTCATGCTTTTAAACTACTATCAGACCGTTATAAGAGAAACTATAGCACGAAGTTTGTGGTTTCTTTATTTTTACAAGATGCAAAAACCAAAGAGGAAACAAGACTGTGAATTTGGAAATTTATTCGAGCATTGATATATGTGAGTAGTTTTAACGTATAACGTTCAAGGAGATCAAAGCGTTGTGCGAACCATGGTACTCAAGAACAGAAAGTATTGAAACAAAAATTTTCTCCAGGTATGACAGGTATAAGGTACTATAATTCTTCGCGTGGTTGTATAGAGGGCGTAGTGATTATGCACAGATTATACAATACAATACCAATAATAGTTAGCACCATGAAATAGTTTACCTTGCTACAGGACATTGACGTAGCCTAGAAAAAACTAAAAAAAGAAATGGACCGGGCACAATCGGCGAGTGGGCGGGGTATTATACCTACAACAAAAATTAAGGGAGGCCTGAAATAAAGAAAGAAAAATTCCACACACTCATTCATACTCAAAACACAACACATCAATATGTACACGCAATAAATAATTACACACTAAATCTAAAAAAAAGTATCAACCAAAAGAACAAATCATTTTTTTAAATGGTGAGTTGCCGGTTTTAGGTTACTTCCTAGATTGAGTTTCAACAAAAAAACGAAATTATGTGAAATTACCCCTCTAAAACCAACAGCTCTAAATCAGCATGGTAAATCTAAAACTAAGTATATACATCTAATGGTAACAACATTTTCAAACGTGCCAGCAAGCCTTCAAATCATTTTCACTTTAATAACTTGTACACTCTTAGTTATTTAAAGCAAATAGTAGTGTATTCATATAGTGTCAATAAATCTCGAACTAATTCACTAATTGTCGTCTAAACGGATTTAATTTAGGAATGCATGAGCTTAAACCGAAAATCCCAACCGATATGGTCGCAATCGTAAATGATGGAGAAAGAAAACACTCACCCTCGAAGTTGCTGACGTCGGGGTTGAATCACTAGCCGGCCCACAACAACAAGTGGGCCTACACCCAGAAAAAACGCAGTTGGCCTCCCATTACAGCAAGGGACGACCATTCATCGTGGCTTTAAGGCCACCTGAAGAAGCACGCCGTATTACGTGCGCGAAATCTTCATAACGAAAAACGGAAACAACCAAACATTCCTACACGTGTCTCCGTTGTGTAGATTGGAAAGCAAAAAAGAAATCAAATTTCGTTTTGCCAATGACCAGAGTTCAAAGTAATATTTCTATTCAGAATTAACCTAGAAAAACACAGTTTATATTGGGATAATACGCAGCTTTAATACGACGAATTCTTCCGACGGAAAACACATAAGAAGCAATTATCGGATACTTGGAACACGTTATCGACTATCTGAATGTAGCGTAAATTTTACGTTATGGAATTCTGGGAAGTAGAATTTATTCTTAATTAGCGGAAGTATTTACCATGTAAAATATGCAGGATATTTAATTTATCGAATAAAGTTTCGTTTTAGAAGCAAAGTGGATTTTAGTTGAAAATTATTGTAAATGAAATAACCAATTATTGCCGAAAATGAACGTAACAACCTTTATTCATGTAGATTGTTAAGTTAATGAAGGGCAAATTACTGAATCTTTGTATTAGAGCAATGTTCCTCTAACACCTAGTGGTGCAGTGGCCCCTTTGTATCAGATGCAGCGAAGTTTGTTGATTACTTACAACATTAAAACAAGGAACAGACATATTAAAAGACAAAGATAAGATAAGAATTCAAAGGTAACTTCAATGCATTACAAGTCATGGCGCTCGTTTCTATCAAGTTGTAAACACCTTGCCTATCGTTGCACGTTCTCATTGGTCGAAACAATGACACGTCACTTAGAAGCGTGATAACACATCTATGCCGCAAAATACAATAATAAATTATTTCCATAGCATTGGCAGGAACATAAAACTACGTATACTGTGCTTCATTACCTACTTAATTCTACAAGGGTAATTATTATAATAAAATTGTTGTGAAGCCAAATGAGGCGTAACAATCGCATCAAAACTTCAAAAATAAAAACAAAAAAGAAAAAATATCTTTATTCCAGAATTTATATTACACGGAAAATTTATATTAAATAATGTCCGTAGGCGCCGCTTGGTTTTTAAACTGCAGCAGGTTTTGCGATATCAGGAAACGGAAGTAAATAGCCATCTAGTTATTAGGCTACATCATCTGAGCGTGCAAAAACCGTATTTACCTCCACCTGAACCGCATCGAATTAGTCGTAGTGTATGAGACTTGAACACTTACAACTAACTCTTAAATTTCCTATATAAATAATTACAGGATTTATTTTTCCTACATTGCATATAGATACATGCAAATTTTCAAATACCTTCAAGGTATGTTTTAACTCAAACAATTAAAAACACTGCCTTAGCAGCAAGATAAAAACAAAATATGTTGCAGCAATAATAAACTTTATGTTAACAAATTAGCCAGAACAACTGCATTAACGATATGTAAATTTCTTAATCCGATCCTACCACAATACAAAACTAAAAGGCATGTTAGCTCTTTATCTTTATACAATAAATCTTACTTTAGTCATAAATACCAAAGGTTCGAAACATAAAATACATAAGTTTTTAACGATATTTTCAAAGAGAAAGATACATAGATAGTTTTTTCTTTGCAACAACAGTAAGATAAGGTAGAACCTCAAAAATAATTTCCAAGATAAAGATAGATACATAACCATTTATGGTTTAAAAGTATTAATTGAGCAAGAGACGATCTCAAAGATAAAGATAGATAAGTAACCAATTGTGGTTCAGAAATGTTAATTAGATAAAGGTAAAATTTTCCTGTTTTTCTCAAAGAGATAGATAAGAAGAAACCATATATGGTTTAACCTATTGGTTAGATAAGGCAAGAACTCAAGAAAAGTATCGAAGAGAAAGATAACGGATAATAATTATTTTGGTTCGGAGACCCTGCTCCTGGCAATGCACACCACCGTTCTTGTATATATAGATCATACTGGGACTTTCAAGGGTTCGTTAAAAAGGATTTTTTTTTATGACCTCCAGAAGAAGAAGTTCTGTGAAGCGGCAACAGTTTGTGATAATAGCATGAGAGATCACGCAGGAATGTGGATGCAGACTCTACACGCCTCCGTCGGTTAAGATAACATCAGCTTGCAGGTCAAATCAGTAACAAATTGCACTGCCAACGACTTTAGCATATAGTCCTACGGAAGACAGCGGCGGTACAAAGCCAGACGGAGGTCTTCACATCCACAACCCAATATCGCGAGGTAACAATTTTCTGGGCGGCTCCCGTGGATCAAACTGATTAGCGTACGATTGCTGACTCTAAGGTCCCAGGTTCAATTCCCGACATAGACCGTTCGAAAAATATTCAGAAAAATATGCCCCCGTTCGGATGTGAGGTTAAATGTAGGCCTTGTGTGCGTGTGTGTGTGTGTGTGCGTCGTGTGTGTGTGTGTGTTTTGTCACGCACGTTAAATATCCCTATCTTGCTTGGAATAGCCAGGGTTCGGCAAAATTCAAAATTTCAGCTAAAAAAATTGCTTTCTGGCTAATATAGTACCTTTGGGTGGAGCATTGGAAAACTAAATGTAGGGGGTGACAACCTTCTAAACTATGCGACGACTTAGAAAGTAACGGAAATAATTAAAAAAAAGGAAAAGACAGAAGAGTGAGATGGAATACTTGGAGCTTCATAGCAACCAGGTAGAAGAGAGAAGAAGAAAAGCTCGCACTGAGTAAAAGCGATAGATAAAGGGTGGATAGCAAAGCACTGTTAAACCTAGCCAAAATGAAGTCAGCAGCCCGGAGTGGGGGAAAATCATTGTTTTGTGATGGACGGTTGTCGCGGGACTAAGACAGGTCCAACGAAGGAAACATAACTGGTTTACAGTCATTCGAGCAACGGCAACTTGAAATCGGAATTGAAGTAAGCAAATCGCAAACGGCGAAAGTACTCGCGGATTCGATAAAGATGCAGCTACATTGTGAAAGTTTCTGTAGCAAATACTTTCCATCAACAGACGTTGAATATATGGATTTCTGACACCCAAGTTTGTCCTGCACAGAAAGGTTGGTTGAATCTTATACTTGAACCAAAAGCTCTAGGTGACAGATTTTTTACTTTCTATCTTTCTACCTACCTATCTTTCTACCTACTTTATTCATATTCTGTTAACGTATTTCATTATTTACATATATTTTTTTCGATTCAGACTTTTACGTTGGCGCACGCTTAGTAAGAGCGTAATGTAACAGAAATAAGTACCACAATTGAATTTGTAAAAATTTACATACACCAGTTGAATCTTTTGGATATTTACACCTTTTTCTTTTAGATACACGCAAAGTTGGACAATTAGGTTAGAGTTTAGTTTATTTCTGATTGGTCGTGTTTGTCAATATTGAGATATCTTGTTTTAATATAGGCTAGGTGAAAAGCGTGAAGTTTTATTATTAGTTGTGCTTAGTTTAAATCAGTAGGTAGAAAAAAGGTGTAGACAGGATGCCATCAATGTGCGTGGCAGAAATAACGAATTAGTCGTCCTATAGATCACCCACTGTCTATCGAGACAAAATTGCAGGTGGGTTGACGCTTAGTATTTGTATTGGACCGAAAGTTCAGACACCTTTCGAGGTAGGTGAAAGTGTCAAGTTCATATATCCCTAAAACTTAGCAGTTGTTTTTATAGAATCCTCCTCCCGTCCACTGCAAGCTAGCTGGTGCATTGTTACTGTTACATCTCTGTGGTAAAGTAAATTTCATTCAGGTCATTAGCGACAACTTCACACGTAACACTTTTTATAAAAACTTTCCGTAGACTCTGTTCAAAATAACGTACAGTGCTCTTCCATAAATTTAAAGTAATGCATTCGTATAGTAAATAAAATTTTTGGTAAACAAACTGAATGAAATTTATTCAATTTTTGGACGCGTGAAAGAGTACTTTGGGCGCAAAAAAATAGCAAAAAAAATTTTTGGACACTTAGTATATCAATTAGCCTGGTGCTGTAAAGTTGCACCGACCGACTTACTTGATGATAACATTGAACAACAAATTGTAATTTTTTTGTTTCTTACGTTTTTTATAGAATTTTTCCGCTCATTATGAATCCGTTAACAGTCAAAGGTTATTCATATTTTTATTGTGGAACGTTTTATTATGTAATGCTTACATTTGTTCTAATACAAATTATGCATACCACGTCACTACCAAATCTCACAATTTTTTTGCACGTGATTTCGTTTGTAGGGTACCTTTGGAGCATCCTTGATTAGGTTGCCACAATAATTTTTGAGCATTGTGGGGCTCCATTTCTTTTGGTGTCGGTTTTCACAATACTCAATGTATTGGTGAAATCTTTCGCGAAGTTTATCACTAAAACTCTAGATTTGGGGAAGTAGTACAAATGCGAGTGAAGAAAATGAATCTTCAAAGACAAGTTGCAACCCATATCGCTATATGTGGAAATTAAAAGATTTACTATATGTTCGTAATTTTGGCCTTTGTATTTCTCAAGAAATTTGAACACATCTCTTTAATGACACCCATGCAGCAGCTTCAATTTCGGTCAGTTTTGAATTGAGTACACTGTCCGTTATGTTGTGACGAATTTACAGTCCAAGACAAATTCCTTTTTTTATTTATTTTACTTAGCCTGGGAAACGTTTCCCTCAGATATTGGGATCTTTCGCCATCTTTATTTAAAGCTTTGACAAAGTTTTTCATCAGTTCCAGTTTTATGTGCATTGGTAGTAGCAAAACTTTCTTTGTATCAACGGGAGAAGGATTTATAACTTTTTTCCACAACAAGTTTTTCTCGCATTTTCCAGTAGTATTTATCCTTTACTCTGCTGTCCCGTTCGCGGAGAAAACAGCAGTACTTGGTGTAACCTAATTGCATTACTAACAAAAGTGCTATAGCTTGTAATTTATCACATATCTTCCACCCATGTTCTTTCTGTATGCTTAATTTTTTCAAGTAAAGTTTTCATATTGTCATAGCTTTTTTTCATATGTACTACGTGGGCAATAGGAACAGAGGGGTATGATTTTCCATTGTGGAGGAGAACTCTTTTCAAGCTTAGAGTAGAATTAATAAATAGTTTCCACTCATTAGCTTTGTATTTACATTCTAAAGCATCCGGTAGTCTAGCAACATCTACGCAGTACACTTAAAAATTGAAGAAAATCTTGTTCACGTTTCCGCTGTAGAAATATGCCTACCACTCTGTACTGGATTTCAGCTGCAACCTGGATTCCAACAGTTTGTTTTGAGCTTTTGACAAATTCAAATCCCGTACTAAGTTGTTAAGCTCATCTTGTGAAAGTAAATGTGAAGTACCTAAACCAAAAGGTTGAAAATCAGGATCCGTGTCTTCTCCCATATGTTCAATAGCATTATCTTCAGTAGCATTCATATCATCATCAAGTGTATATGAGTTTGGATGTTTGGGCATAGGTACATTCTGGCTGTGAATAACTGGTCTGAGAGTTGATTGCAGGTTTGGGTGCTGTACAGTATGCTTCGGGTTCAGTGAAATAGATTCGCCAAACAAAAATAGCAATCTGTAGCATGATCTTTAGGTTCTTTTCGTACCATAGGCACTGTAAAAGGCATTGGCATACGGGTTGAGCATTTAAATTCACAACAGACGCAGGTTGAACTTTTAAATTCACATCAGACGTTGTGCAAATGATATGCAGCGCCTAAGGTATATACTGATTTTCTCGTTTGCACCCAAAATAAAGTGCATAAGCTTTTTAATTACGGTAGTTATTATCTTGCGGTTCTTTTTCATCTTAAACTCCTCACATACTTTACCAAACGTATGCGTTTTATTTACACTCCTTCGTGGCATTCTGTAGAATTTATCAGCAACATTTACTCTACAGTAAAATTTTATTTTTTTGTGTATATTTTATATCTATTTATAGACGCGTTTAGGATATCAACGGCATTTATATATTATAAGCCAGCGATTTATTGAACCTTTGTCAAACATTATTACGCTGTTTATATTACAATGATGAGTCACCCCTGGATTACGTTTGTTACAATATGTTGTACAATGTAAACCGTCTTTAATGATTATCTTACTACCTGAGGTTGGTACGAAAATTTCCAGTGCAGATTCGGTTTTAGGGACCAAAAGTACATCAAAGACATTCATCAGACATCAGGAAACAAGAATCGTGTTGGTCTGTGTAATTTTTTTCATTTTAACATTAATTAGTTTAACTTTATGGCGCTTGGGACACATTTTGTGTTCAATGTAGTATGAAGAATATTTTACCAAAAATCATGATTGTTTAAACATAAGAATTGATTGGAATTATCAGTTACTCCAAAGGCGGTGCAAATGAAGACGGACCAACTTCACATATCAAAATTGTGGTGAAAAAATTTAGTCGTCTCTCGAGGATGTACGAGAACTCGGGTTTAAAAGTACGTAACTTTAGACACTATAAATACACATGTAGTAGATCATTCATTAATAGGACAATAACTAAAGTATAAGATATTTTAACTAGGGTTTCTTAGCCCCGTGTTTTGAATGAACAAATTAATGCTTCTGAATCGATGTTGCTTAGGTAACATTTATGACGAGAACGATATGATAGGATGTAATTTCCAGGAACACAAACATTGCCTAGAAACTATTCCTTAATAGCAAGGCGTTATTTACGTAATTGGGACTATTTTAAGTTTCATCTGACGATTGTCGGTTTTGTTCCGAAATAAACAACTGACGTGTTTCAACATTGGTCGAGCCTTCGTCAATGTATTCACCACCGTATTTTTAGAGGTACAACTACACCTGCTTGTTTTGCCAAATCCTGAAAACGAATAAAAATTATGTTTTCTCTCGATTCGCAGAGCTTATTTTCGATTACTAATTAAAACTCGTTCTGGAATGAGACTAAATAAACCTTCGCGTGAAAGTATTACTTATTGTAAATTCGTGCTAGGGAAAACATGAAGGTTTGAATGCCCAAAAACGACTTTTAAAAATGAGATAACATTTATTATGTAAAATTTGTGAGGTTTTCTGAATTTATTGTCTTTGTATATGTATACACATTGAGTTTAGTAATACGTTATGCAGGCTCGTGGTGTGTGAAAATAAACGCTATTTTACAGTATGGGTGAAAATTTATCAAATGCAACGTTTCGTTCCCACTAGTTTCGCTATGTCTGGAATACATGTAAATCCTCTTTTTGTTTTCGTTGTTTTCTGGGAATGTTTAACATAATGCGGATTTATAAATTGTCTATTTTCATTCTTCAGCATCATACACGACATGATCTGTTATAATAGAAAATATGTGTAATAATTTTGTGATTTGTTTATTTTTACGACATACATCATCATCATCATTAGGTCTTCAGTCCTGGAACTGTTTGGACACACCTCCATCGTTTCCTATTCCGAGCTAACCTACACATGTGCTTGAAATTTCCACAGCTGTCTTTCGCTATCTGCGAGCGATAGTCTAATCTAGTTCTAGCTCTACCTCTCTTTTTCTCCTTTTTCTGTTTCTAATATATCCCGCAGTATTCCCTCATGTCTTCCTTAGAACGTGTCCTATCATCCTATCCTATTTTTTACTGTTTTCCACATATTTCCTTCTTCCCCAAATTTTTGAAACATGTTTGTTCGTTATTTTGTCTGTCCACGATATCTTCATCGTAGATTTGAAGTACCATATTTCAAAGGCTTTTTTCTATCTTTTTCCTGTCCGCTTTTTTTAATGGCTGCGTTTCACAGCCGTACATTGCTATGCTTCACACACATGCTTTCGGCAATCTTTTCCTTCTTTTTCTATGTTTGTTGTCTTCGAACATAGCAGTTGCTTTTGACTTGTAAGCTAATGTTTTTTTAAATATCTTTTGCACTTTCTCCATCTTGCGTTACTTGGCATACTAGGTAGCAGAAATCCTTAACTTCTTGTAAATTCTCATTTCCTATTTTCCATTACGGTTTTTGACTTATTTTTCCCTCCTTCATATACTGGACCTTTAACTTTATTTTTGTTGATTTTCACCCCGTATCTCTTTATTAGTATTGTTTTCATTTCATTAATAGCTACGAAGGCTTAGAAGAGCCACAAAAAATCGCTCTACTTATTTTAGTTAAATTTCGACTTCGATGTCGAAATTTAGTTAAATTTCGACTTCGATCTCGAAATTTATTAAATTTCGACATTGATGTCGAAATTTAGTTAAATTTCACTTCGACATCGAAATTTACTTAAATTTCAACTTCCACTCGAAATTTAGTTAAATTTCGACTTCAATGTTGAAATTTAGTTAAATTTCGACTTTGATCTCGAAATACCAACAAGAGTAATCTTTTGACTGTATGTTAAAAATCCAGCAAAATTTTGAGATAGGAGTCGAAATTTAATAAATTTCGAGATCGAAGTCGAAATTTAACTAAATTTTGACACCGAAGTCGAAATTTAATAAATTTCGAAATCGAAGTCGAAATTTAAGTAAATTTCGACATTGAAGTCGAAATTTAACTAAATTTCGAGGTGGAAGTTGAAATTTAACTAAATTTCGAGATCGAAGAAGAAATTTAACTAAATTTCGACATCGAAGTCGAAATTTAACTAAAATAAGTGAGCGATTTTTTGTGGCCCTTCTACCCCTTCGTAAATAGCTGCTTCTAACTCTGCCTTGTTAGATGCTAATGCCGCTATATTATCTGCAAATCTAAGCATATCCATCGTCCCTGTTTCATCCCTTTTCTAATATTCATTTCTCTATGTTCCTTCTCTGATTATATTACCGCTGTTTGCTGTCTGTATAAGTTGTGTACTATCCGCCTGTCCCTATAACTCATTGCAGTCTTTTGAGTTTTTGAATACTTTTTCTGATTTTACATTGGTGAATGCTTTTTCCAGAACTACAAACCCTACATACACGCGTTTTCCATTTTCTAATGTTTTCTAAAAATATACCTTATTCCACCTATAGTTGATGGTAAGCGAAGGAGTGTAAAGTAACTTGACGGCTACTAAAATACGCCATCACTTACATCTTTGCCGAATCAATAGTTTACCAATTGTTTTCTTTCGCAAAATCAGCATTTGTTGAGAATATTACAAAACCAATACTTATAGTCTGTAGTTATTTACGATAATCATTAGGTTCAACTAAAACCACCGTTTTTGTCAGTAGGTTTCCGTCCTGGAACTTTTTGAACGCGTACCTCCATTGTTTTCTGTCTTGAGCTAACCTACACATATTCTTGAAATTCCCACAGCTTACATCTTTCACTATCTATGCGCAATAATCTAATATGGATCTACCCCTACCTCTCTTTTCCCCTTTCTCTGCTTTTAATATAATCATTAGGTCTTCAGACCTAAAAATGGTTGAACGCGTACCTTTATCGTTTCGTATTCTGAGCTAACCTTCCACATTTCTCTGAAGTTCCCACAACCTAGATCCTTCACTATCTATGTGAAATAGTTCAACCTAAGTCTACAACTAACTATCTTTTCTCTGCTTCTAATATTTTTCGCACTATTCCCTCATGCCTTAGTTTGTGTCCTATCATCCTATTTCTCATACGTTTTACTATGTTTTACTGTTTTCCACATAGTTTTCTGTATTCCCCTACCATTTCCAGAACCTCTATGTTCTTAACTTTGTAATGATATCTTCATCATAGGTCCTGCATAATAATTCCAAGTGTGTTCCTGCATTTGACAGTATTTGTTGCCTCTTCAATATACAAGTTAGAAATTAATGAAGATAGTCCACTTCTCTGTCTCGCCCATTTCCTAATATTTACTTCTATACGTTCCTGTTGAAATTTTATTGCTGTTTGCTCTTTCTATAATATTATCAGTCTATCTCTCTAATTCATTCCAATCTTTTTGAGTATTTTGAACACGTTTTCCCATTTTACAGTGTCGAATGCTTTTTTCAGATCTGGAAATCATGTTTTCTAAAAATATACTCTATTCCATCTATATTCATTTGTAATTCAGGTGTAAGTAACCTGACGGCTACCAAAATATTCCACTGCTTAGACGTTTGCCGAATCAATAATATTTCAAGTGCTATCTTTCGCAGAATCAACATTTGTTGAGAATATTGCAAAACCAACACATGTAGTTATTTACGATAATCATGAGGTTTAATACAATTATATTTTCATCATTAGGTTTTCCGTCTTGAAACTGGTTGAACACGTACCTCCATTGTTTCCTATTCCGAGCTAATCTACGCATTTCCCTGAAACTCCCACACCTTACATCTTTCACTATCTGTGGTAATAGTTTACTTTAGGTGTCCTATCATCCCACCTATCTTATCTTTTAACTGTTTTCCACATATTTGTTTCTTCCCCTACTATTTCTAGAACCTGTTTGTTCTTAACCTTGTAGGTCCCTGATAACTTCACCATACGTCTGTAGCACCATATTTCAAAGGCTCCAACAGTTTTTTTTCTATTTTATTTATCTATAGAGAACGCGTTTCAAGACTTTGCCCCAAGGGAGAATATGGAGCAACAATTCAGGCCTTTGGACGTTATTTGTAGCGATTCTAAATTTTGAATTATAATATTGAACACGCTGAAAATAATAATGCACGCGAGACACAGTAATTCAGAACTTCAAAGGAAATAAAAGCTTTACGCGTACGGGATGAAAGGATAAAACTGTTATGCCGACGTTTAGCTAAGCTATCATCGCAAGGAGACTAAATAAACCTTCGCGTGAAAGTATTACTTATTGTAAATTCGTGCTAGGGAAAATATGAAGGTTTGAATGCCCAAAAACGACTTTTAAAAATGAGATAACATTTATTATGTAAAATTTGTGAGGTTTTCTGAATTTATTGTCTTTGTATATGTATACACATTGAGTTTAGTAATACGTTATGCAGGCTCGTGGTGTGTGAAAATAAACGCTATTTTACAGTATGGGTGAAAATTTATCAAATGCAACATTTCGTTCCCACTAGTTTCGCTATGTCTGGAATACATGTAAATCCTCTTTTTGTTTTCGTTGTTTTCTGGGAATGTTTAACATAATGCGGATTTATAAATTGTCTATTTTCATTCTTCAGCATCATACACGACATGATCTGTTATAATAGAAAATATGTGTAATAATTTTGTGATTTGTTTATTTTTACGACATACATCATCATCATCATTAGGTCTTCCGTCCTGGAACTGTTTGGACACACCTCCATCGTTTCCTATTCCGAGCTAACCTACACATGTGCTTGAAATTTCCACAGCTGTCTTTCGCTATCTGCGAGCGATAGTCTAATCTAGTTCTAGCTCTACCTCTCTTTTTCTCCTTTTTCTGTTTCTAATATATCCCGCAGTATTCCCTCATGTCTTCCTTAGAACGTGTCCTATCATCCTATCCTATTTTTTACTGTTTTCCACATATTTCCTTCTTCCCCAAATTTTTGAAACATGTTTGTTCGTTATTTTGTCTGTCCACGATATCTTCATCGTAGATTTGAAGTACCATATTTCAAAGGCTTTTTCTATCTTTTTCCTGTCCGCTTTTTTTAATGGCTGCGTTTCACAGCCGTACATTGCTATGCTTCACACACATGCTTTCGGCAATCTTTTCCTTCTTTTTCTATGTTTGTTGTCTTCGAACATAGCAGTTGCTTTTGACTTGTAAGCTAATGTTTTTTTAAATATCTTTTGCACTTTCTCCATCTTGCGTTACTTGGCATACTAGGTAGCAGAAATCCTTAACTTCTTGTAAATTCTCATTTCCTATTTTCCATTACGGTTTTTGACTTATTTTTCCCTCCTTCATATACTGGACCTTTAACTTTATTTTTGTTGATTTTCACCCCGTATCTCTTTATTAGTATTGTTTTCATTTCATTAATAGCTACGAAGGCGTAGAAGAGCCACAAAAAATCGCTCTACTTATTTTAGTTAAATTTCGACTTCGATGTCGAAATTTAGTTAAATTTCGACTTCGATCTCGAAATTTATTAAATTTCGACATTGATGTCGAAATTTAGTTAAATTTCGACTTCGACCTCGAAATTTACTTAAATTTCAACTTCCATCTCGAAATTTAGTTAAATTTCGACTTCAATGTCGAAATTTAGTTAAATTTCGATTTTGATCTCAAAATACCAACAAGAGTAAACTTTTGACTGTATGTTAAAAATCCAGCAAAATTTCGAGATAGGAGTCGAAATTTAAGTAAATTTCGACATCGAAGTCGAAATTTAACTAAATTTTGACACCGAAGTCGAAATTTAATAAATTTCGAAATCGAAGTCAAAATTTAAGTAAATTTCGAGATCGAAGTCGAAATTTAACTAAATTTCGAGATCGAAGTCGAAATTTAACTAAATTTAGACATCAAGGTCGAAATTTAATAAATTTCGAGATCGAAAAAGAAATTTAACTAAATTTCGACATCGAAGTCGAAATTTAACTAAAATAAGTGAGCGATTTTTTTGTGGCCCTTCTACCCCTTCGTAAATAGCTGCTTCTAACTCTGCCTTGTTAGATGCTAATGCCGCTATATTATCTGCAAATCTAAGCATATCCATCGTTTGTTCTCGCACTTCCTGTGTTTGACAATAATCATTGCTTCTTCGATATACAATTAAAAATTTAATGGAGTAGCGCACGTCCCTGTTTCATCCCTTTTCTAATATTCACTTCTCTATGTTCCTTCTCTGATTTTAGAAGAGATGCAGAAACTAAGTAGATAATTTAAAAATTTTCGATTTAACTCTTTGGAAAATTGACCAGACTAGAATCAGAATGCTTCTACTCTATAATAAATAATTTGTATTCAATAACAATATTTAACAAAAGAAATAAATAATTTCGCATATTTTAGTCACATAAAAAAAATTATTACTTGAACAATTCATTACTTAGTATTTAAATGAGCATCAGATCTGATAATCGCGTACAAATTTAATCAAAAACAGTAATTCAAGTAATCTTGGAATAGTTATTAGTGAAGTTCAATTACAACAAAGTTGGAGCAAATACTACTCTCAAGAAAATATATGTTCGTAGTAAAAAAATATTAATTAAATAATGAACAAAAAGACGATTCAGCTGGGTACCGGGTCTGACAGACTGGAACGATGGAGGTTGTCGCGGCTCAAAAGTTAGCGGTTTGTGGGAAAGGTGGTTGTGGGATTCAGCAAAAATAACTCACCCTTAACCACTGGTACTGGCCGCTGGCTGCTACACTTAGAAGAGTTGGGCCCAAGTTCCAGATGGTTGCTTGCGGTGAGAAAACATCTTTATATTTTTGTCATTCTAAAATTTTTAAGACCTTCCAAACTAATGCTATTTATTTGGTGAAAGACTACTGTTGAATTCGTCTTCGTTTACGCTTTGAAACGCATTATTAGATCCATTATTTTTCCTCGATATTCACGAGCATGGCTTTAATAATTTTTTTTTGTAATCCCACGGACCTTTGATTTTACCCTGATTATGTTATAACATACAATGTCTACGTCGCCTCAATTAGTTTTGGAAACCTGTCCTTAAACAGTTTTGTAGGCCTTTCTCTATATCGGAGTCATCTAGCTCGATCATTACTGCTTTTGTAGCACCATCTTTAGTTTCAAATTGATTTTCCGCTATGATTACGATATTCTTGTATAAATCTTTCGTCCGTATCGCATCTCTTATATTCTCCCATTCTCCTAAATTAATATTCTTAGGCAGTGTCTGCACCATCTTTAGTTTCAAATTGACTTCCCGCTATGATTTTGGTATTCTTGTATAAATCTATCGTCCATACCACATCTCTTATATTCTCCCATTCTCCTAAATTGACATTCTTAGGCACGGTCTGCAATACACCTTCAAGAATGTACCGCTAACCGGCACCCGAAAATCTTTCACAGATCTGCATGTTCCAGTTTGGTACTTGAGCTCTTAATCTTCAAAGTTCGCTAAATAATTCTCGGTTCGTAGGTTCGATAGGCCATAATTAGGTTTTAGGAGGTGTTTTTGATATTTAATAAATAGCTTATGAGAGGTACGTGTACGTTACTACGTTGCTTTACTAAGCCCATTCCATGACTGATCAGTTTAGTCAGCCTTGTTTGATGCTTGTGTGTTTGAACAGAGGTGGGTCAAATTTTTCTCCTTGTGTCTATCCAATTTTTTCAGTTTCATTGTTATGGTCTCGTTCCTACCTATATAGCGGTTTTTATAGGGTTTATGTGGAGATGTCTTCCCCTTCTGAATCCTCGTAGAGCACGTTTTTTTGTCGCTCTGTCTAACGTTTTTTCAAATTTTACCACTGTCTAATAGGACGTGCGGCGGATCCTCGGTTTTAACGCCTGCCTTGAATTTCTCCAAATCATTCTCGTCCACACTCATGCATTGTGAATTTGAGCCTTCCTTAGAATTTTCTATGCCTTTTCTACTTCCTGTACGAGGTGAGCCCCTATGTGGAGAAGAACCGTCATCACCAGCACGAACCCATGTTGCTTTGAGATATGCCCGGACGAGGGACATTGTCAACCCATAGGATTTCAGCCGTTTACACCCGTTATGGCTTTCGTAGATCCTACGCCTTCGATGACGTGGGTACTCCTTCGGCGCTTACCGTTGCGGGCCCGCACGCGTGCTTTTTCATATGTTAACTGCAATATATCACCAGTTGTCTATGTTTGCTGCTCATCAAATGATTTCAGTTCTTTCATTACAAATTACCAGCAATTTTATCATTTGCCAGAGTTTTCAAAACAAGTCTCACAAAAAAAAATAGATCTGTAGGTCAAATACAAGAACTTTGGTGCCACTACACACTACTCGATTCGATTCCTGTCGACCGCATTCGACTCCGCTCGATTTTTTGAGCAAGTGCGGCAGAAATTTTTCTCCAGGAATCAACCCATCACTCTAAAGACTTTTTATGAATCCTTTTCCTATAGAATACGCCGATTCGAAAATAGCACCTTCTCATTCATCTTTTATTTACAAAATATGAAATACATTTCAACAGACAAAAACTGCCATACCTCTATTTTTGTTCTTAACTAATCCAGTTCAATTTTTCATTCTATAATTTAAATTCAGATATTCTTCCTGCAATGCCTTTTCTAAACACCACCATGTTACATAAAACGTCCTACGACAAATCCTTCATTATGAAGGGATATTTCAGACATTCAACTGCCGACAGATAGTTTTTTTGTACCAATGATCGAATAGTGATCACCAACATAAAATTAAAATTTTGGCGCGGGGTGGTGGTGGGGGAGCGTATTTTTTCATGAGAAGCTTCCCTTATTTTGACTACATTATTAAATTTAGAATTTAAATGCCAGTGTGATCTGTGGACAACACTATATTCTTGATATGTGTTAAGGGATATAAGGGGTGGGCCATCTAGTGGTTTCTTTTAAATCGTAGGTTATTTTGACACTGACAGCTGTTTCCCGCTCGAGATCTTAATAGAAAGTCAGTATCATACCTTCGCGGTACGAAATTAGTCGCTTTACGCTTGAACAACGTTGTCAAATATTGCAAACTTATTTCCAAAGTGAGTGCTGTGTAGCCCAAACAGTGCGTTTGTTGAAAAGAAGTTTTGGCCAAAGTGAATCACCCACCGCGCCTACTGTATGCAAGTTTGTGCAAAAGTTTGCGAGACTGGCATGCTAGTGGACAACACTCATGGTGCTCGTTCTCGTACGGTGCGCACAGACGATAATGTGGCTGCTGTAGCCGAGAGTGTGAAACTCAATCCACGAACATCAACTTGTTGTCGATCTTAACAGTTCAACATTTCACGCATTAGCCTTAGGAGAATTCTGCACAAAGATCTCGGATTATTTGCTTACAAGGTACAATTGACTCAGCAATTGAAGGCGCACGACCATCCGCTTCGTTATCGCTTAGCAGTTTGGGCCTTGGGCAGCTTGAATTGGACAACGATTTTGGGCGAAAAATCATCTTATCTGACGAGGCGCATTCTTATCTTGGCGGCTACGTTAACAAACAAAATTGTTGCATCTGGGGCTCGGAAAACCTGCACGTTATTGTCGAGAAGCCAATGCATCCACAGAGAGTGACAGTTTGATGCGAATTGTGGATTGGTGGGCTCATTGGACCATTTTCCTTCGAAAATGAAGCTGGAAACAACGTTTCGGTCAACGTTGAGCGTTACAGAGCCATGTTATCAGACTTTTTTTTACTGAAATTGAAGACATGGATTTGGACGACCTCTGGTTCATGCAGGATGGCGCGCCATGCCACACAGCTCATGCCACAATCGATCTTTTGCGCACCAAATTCCCAAATCGTGTTATCAGCCGTCTTGGTGATGCCAATTGGCTGCCTCGGAGCTGCGATTTGATCCCTTTGAATTTTTTTATGGGGAAGCGTGAAGGACGAATGTTATGCCAACAATTCAGACCAATATCATCCGATCAATCAGTAAGCTACATCCCGAAACTATCAACAAGGTCTTGGAAAATTGGAGTGACAGAATACGCTACTGCGAAGTCAGCCTAGGGAGCCACTTGAACGATGTTGTGTTCCTTATTTAATGGGAACGTTTGCTCTTACTAATAAAGCCACAATACATGGAAAAAATTTAATTTTGTTGATTTTATTGCATTTTTAAAAAGAAACTTGTATCTGGCTCACCCTTTATAGATACATCGATATAATAGACACTAATCGGAGAGTAGTCTTTAACTTATTATGCGACTTCTGGACCCATGACCAGACACATCACTTTTGAAAAGTATTATACGCGCCATTTTGAATAACAGGTTAGGTCCAAACTTTACTTGTTGTATAGTTAAACATCTAGGCCTGCTTGAGACATAATAGATTCGGAAAAATTTTAACTTTCCAGGAATTTTACAGGTTGAGTGGGTCTCGCCTTTTGGCGTTTCTACATAACCATATAATACCAGAGATATGCTGTACATTTTATTTTTTAAGGCTTTCAATAACTAAAAAGGAGTGAATCGCCTGCCGAAAAGTAGTTTTTAACTCGTAAGCTTGCAATGTGTCCTGCAAAATATTTAGAGATCCGGAAACAAATGTAATTTAGCTTAGTAAGTGGACTACCACAAATCATGCGTTTTTATATCACCTTTGTGGCGATTTAATTAAAGATGTGGTTTGACTACCGATTTTAAACAGTACAGAAATATATTGGCAAGTTGATATTTCTACGAATATTTCCATTAATAAATAATAACAGAAAATGTAATTAGCTGTGATTTGATTATCTAAATTAATTTTTTCGATTAAAATATTATCAGTATACAGGGTGTCCAGGAACTCATGGACAAAATTTCAGGGTGTGGTAGGGTAGGTCATTTCCTACCAAAATACACCCCTGTGTATTAGAATCAAATTGTTTACGGTTTCAAAGTTATTTCACTTTTGTATTTTTTTTTTTGGAAAATGCGTGCCTAACCATAGATTATTAAGTATTAAAAATATAATATTGGCTCTTTAAACGTAATTCTTTGTTTGCGGTGTTGATGAGGGTTGCGTCTTTCATAAATGACAGATATCCTAAAAAATCACCCATTATCACAAGAGAAAATCGAAATTGTCGGCGTCGATTCAGTTTTATTAAAAATAGTTCATGTTATTCAAATCGAAATTACTCAAAAAAGTACCTCTTACCAAAAAGTGCACACCTATCTAAAAAACATCCTTAGTTTATCCCCTTTCTTTAGAGGTATAACTCATAAGCGTAAGTTCAGAAACTAAGAAAATATTTGAGTTTAATCGTACGAACAACACTTTTATTTAAGGATTCGACTAATCAGTCATCTTACATTTCTTAAAAAATAACCACTAAATAATGTATTCAAAAATTGATTGTTTATAATAAATGTTCAAATGTTTGACCACCTGTTTGAATACACAAACGACACCTCCTGAAAAAGTTACGTTTTAAGAACCTAAATGCATAGCGATTTCTTCTTATTGTTATTGCGGCCTCACAATTGCGTAACATTGCGGGCATAATGGACTGGAACTTCATCATGTTGAAACCACGTTGCTTGCCTTAGTGCTAAACGAACATCATCAAGAAGAGGTCTTAATTCGTTTGCAAGAAAGCGATGGTAATGTTGTATATTCAGCCTACCGGGTAATTCAAACGAACCAATCAATACGCCACCAACTATACCTCCCCACAAATTAATACTGAATGTTGAATGCTGAATGTTGAAACTGTGATTACCGTACCATCCTTGGGTTTTCAATTGCCCAGTAGTGAAGATTATGTAAGTGAAAAATACCGATTCTGTGAAAGGATGGCTCGTCACTCCATAAAATTTTATCAAAAAATTGCGGATCCTGTTGATTTCGACGAAGCATTTCCCGACAAAACGCCACCCTTTGTGCAAAATCTGCAGGTAATAGAACTTGAGCTCGCTGCGCATTATATGGATATGTTATTCCAGCGCAACATTGCATGAACTGTATTTCGCACTATTTCAGACTCTGTGGCAATAGTTCTGATGCTGATTGTTGGAGTTTCTAAGACCCTTGAAACGACCTTGTTTTCACCATGATCTCTAGGTCTTCCTCTTCTTGGACGTAAAACACCAGGTCGATCTCTTTCCAGGTATGCTTGATGCACTCTTTGAAACACCCTCCTATCAGAAAAATTAACCCGGTTAGGGTAACGAGCCCTGGAATCTCTAGCAGCTTGCAGAGCATTGCCGTTGCATAATCCATACAAGAGCATTGTATGGCATTCTTAATTGTGGAATTTACAAAAATTAACAGTAAACCACAATTTGCAAAAATAAACTCGCCACTTAAACAAGAACTGCACGAATAAAGTCACCATAGAAAAGATGTAATTGCCAGAACAGCACATACTAATATTTACCCTGGAAAACGTGGGATAATTAAATTGCAATTAACGCCTCATTAACGTTCGGGTTGAAGTTGAAGTATTCGCTTAATTGTATATAGGTATGCCATTGTCTGTTGTTGAATTGCCGAAGAATTTTTCACATCATTATTCATTCTTTTCATTCTAACTGAATTTTTGAATACTTAGATAAAGGTGTTTCTCGTACGATTAAACTCAAATATTTTCTTAGTTTCAAAAACTTACGCTTATGAGTTATGCCTATAAAGAAAGAGGATAAACTAAGGATGTTTTTAGATAGGTGTGCACTTTTTGGTAAGAGGTGCTTATTTGAGTAATTTCGATTTGAATAACTGAAGCGACGTCGACAACTTCGATTTTCTCTTACGATAATAATTGATTTTTTGTAATATCTGTCATTTATGAAAGAGGCAACTTTTATCTACACCACAAACAAAGACTTACGTTTAAAGGGCCAATATTATTTTTTAATACTTAATAATCTATGGTTAGGCATGCTTTTTCCAAAAAAACACAAAAAGTGAAATAACTTTGAAACCGTAAACAATTTGATTCTAACGTACATGGGTATTTTGGTAGGAAATGAACTCCTCTACCACACCCTGAAATTTTGTCCATGAGTTTCTGGACACCCTGTATATGTATTTGTCAAATTAGGAATGCTATTAGTTACCATTATGACCTGTGTATTTTCTTCTCAGTCTCTCCACCCCCTCCCGCTCTGTCATATTCTGAAGGTTGGTTTTTACACAGCTTTCTGCTATTTCCTATCCTGCTCCACTATTTCGACCTGTAATCATCATGTCTTTCTTAATCTGGTCTATCTACATGTTCTGTCTGCTAAAGTATCCTATCTATTCTGTCACATCTGCTACGTACCTTGACGTAACATAAAAAAAAGGACAAAAAAAGAAAGAGAACGAAAGGCAAAGAAAGTCCGGGCTCAGGCGGCGAGTGGGCGGGGTCTTAGACCTATAGCTAAAGAGAAACCTGGAATAAATAGAAAAAAAAAATAACTTATATATAACCACTCACTCATTCATACACCCAATGAAACATACCACGAAAAAAAAGTAGGAACTTATAATGAAAACAATATATATATATATATATATATATATATATATATATACAAACAAACAGTACTCCCAAAACCCAACCCCAAAAAAAGTCAATGTCCCCAATTTACAGATTACATTATGAACACCCTTAATCATTCAAAAAATTTACCCTGAATAAAAAAATGGCGAGCTGTAATTTTAGGCAACACCCTGGATAGCAATTAGAAAAAAGGAAAAACCAAACGCAACCCTAAAACTACAGCTCTAAATTATCGTAAACGTAAGCTTAAATTAAATTTACAACATGTACAGTATTACTCAAAAGCAACCAGTAAATACCCAAAATCGTTCAATAATTTTCATATTTAAAAAGGAAATTTGGCAAGGTCATCTTAGAACGGCGAAATCACCGGCGTTCTGGTTCCGCGGTAAAAAGCGGATACCAAGAAAAAAAAGAAGGACTCACCCTCGAGTTCCTGACATCGGGGGAAGGCTGTCGCTGGTCCGCCTCCACGAACAGGCCAGCTTACGGCCCAGCGGAGCGCATTGGACTTCGCAGTCCTCCAAAAAGAAACGCAGCTCCAGGGATCACCGTGTCCCCCGCAGGAAGCACGCTAAATAAGCGTGCCGGAAATTTACAGAAAAATAACGAACGAAACAAAACAACGTGTTTGCTTGTGGCTATTCTAACAGCAAATGACTATTACATGTGTTAGGCACCAAAGCAAGAAAATAAACCAGGAAACCCTAGTTTTATTTAAATAAATTCACCGAATTCTTTTAACAAGGGAAAACACACTAGCATTTAAGTATTAAAATACTGGGAAAGTCGTCCCTCTATTTAAGGCGTAAATTCCACGGGACGAAATTCTGAGAAGGATATTGATTTTTAATTACCATACAAATTTTAATATACGAAAGGGGTTATTTTTAATTAATGGAATTAATTTTTGTGTTGAACGCCAAATGAATTTAAGATCAAAATTATTGTATATAACTAATTCATTATTTCCGAAAATGAACGTAACAAATCCCCCCCCAGCAAAATTAAAAGGTCGGTGTCGGGAAGCAAAATAATGGGAGTGGGTAGGACCAACAAAAAAAATTCGCTTAGAAACTAAAAGAAAACTCGTTACAACAAAAAAAACTAACGGAAACACTCCAAAAAAAATCAAAAAACTAAAAAAAAATTTTCATCCGGCTCGACGGACCAAAGAACCGGATCAAGACCAAAAATGAAAAGGAGAAAGGAAAGGTAACAATCATCGAGGACAAAGATGGAATGGCATGGACACTGAAAAAGTCGTCGGAGGACGGATATTTCTTGTGAAGAAACAGTAAGGTCTTCAACCTCAGAAGAAGTAAAGGAACGAGGAAGAAAACCAACAGTACAGCCAAAAGAGGACCCAAAGGTTAAGCCTCAAGTAAACAAAAGGAACAACCAGGGAGCACGAGAAGAAGAGAGGAGGAACGCTGGTAAAAGGAAACGATGTACTCTCAACTGTGGTAACGAAGAATCGCAACGAACGAAAACCGAAAAAAGAAATGCTGACTAGTCCTAAAGTCGACTGAGTCGTGATTTTCGAAGAAAGAAAGACGAACTAGAAAGCACCTACCACAGGAGCGGATGGACGAAACACACTCGGTATAGGGACCGAAGGCAAAGAAGACCAGCAACGGATAGGGAAAGGAAAATGGGATGAAGGGAACGAGAGAAAAAGAAAAAAATATATAAAAAAAAGAATAACACCACGTATAAAACCCAAAAACAAAACAAAAATCGTACAAAAGAAAATAAAACAAAATCCTAGTGTAGTTATGTATGAGCAAGTGTGGGCGTGTACGTGAGTGTGTGTGTGTTTGTGGGTGTGTGTGGGGGTGTAAGAAGGGTGTGTGTATGTGTTATGCGGGTATAAAGTGTGCGTGTGTGTATGTGTTTGACCGCTGTAGTCGCCTCTTACGACAGGCAGGTCGTACCATGGGGCTATTCTATTCCCGGACCCACACGGGTGAAAAAGAAAAAAAATAGAAAAGCAAACGAAATAAACCCCAGTAAAACCGGGAAGAAAACGAAATCGTAAGTCCAAAATTCATGTCCGAAGGATAGCAAAGTCGTCATAAGAATCTGGGGCACGAGAACTAGGTATGGGGCTTAAGGCGTTTACGCCGCCAAAGGGAAAATAAAACAAGATCGAGGACATTAGGGTTTCGTCGACCTATAACCTCAGGTTCGGAAGGAGCATAGAATAAGGTCTGCCTCTTTTGGGCAGTTTTCTGCCAAATAGGAATAGCAGGTAGTGTAGTAGTGGTAGAACGCGGTGTAGGAGGTGACAAGGGTAGTTTAGGAAACTCGAAACGCGTTATCGAAAGACGTCGTACATTGTTAGGATGGGTGGTAAGAAGGTCAATGGCAGAGAAGGAAACATTATGGGTTGTCAAAATATCAATGGTGGGAAAAGAAAAAGTATTGGTTGTGCGAGAACCAACCCGACGAAAAGAAACACAAGCGGAACACACTTCAGTTACGTTAGAGAAAGGGACAGAAGCAGATAATATTTCATTGAAGTTATGTGCAGGACTAGAAGTATCACAGTTAGGAAAGGAAACAACATTGGCTGTAAGAATATCAACCCTAGGAAAAGAAGCAGAACCAGACAGAAGTTCGTCAGCATTAGATAACAGCACATCAGCTAGGATGTCACCAACCTTAGTCAAAAGAACAGAAGTAAGTAGCATTTTGTCAGCATGAGAAAAATGAGTAAGAGTAGGTAACGAAACAGTATCAGCTAAAGCTTTAACGACAACAGCAACAGGCATCACAGCTAGGGGTTCACTAACTTTAACAGGACCGTCTCTATCCGTAAGAGAAATTATCTTCACTTCAGCTACGGCTGTGATTGCCGGCACAACAGGAATTTCTTCAGTCGAACAAGTTGGGAAAGTAGGAACATGTACAATTTTGACAGCAACAGCAACAGACACTAAAGATACAGGTTCGTGAACTTCGACAGAACCTTTGCTGACTAAATTAGGATTTATCGTCAACTTAGCTACAGCTGTTATTGTAGGTACAACAGCAATTTCTTGACTAGAATCATTTAAGAAAGCAGGAACAGGTAAAATTTTGACGAAAACGGCAAGAGGCATTAAAGATACAGGGCCAAAGACTTCCGGAGGACCCTCGCAGACTGAATTAGAAATTATGGTCATTTCAGCGACCTTGGTGCTTGCAGACACGACAGAAAATTCTTTGGTAGAATCGTTTAGGAAAGTGGGAACAAACTCTTGAGAAGCTAGCTGCAAATCACTAATTCGAAGTATGGGTTGTAAGCGTGGTGGAGGCACATTTTGGGGTGAGAGTGAATAAGTAGGGCGAGCAGAAGAAGGAGCCACACCCTGAAATTGTGTCCACGAGTTTCTGGATACCCTGTATATGTATGTGTCAAATTAGGAATGCTATTAGTTACCATTATAACCTGTGTATTTCCTGCTCAGTCTCTCCACCCCCTCCCGCTCTGTCATATGCTGAAGGTTGGTTTTTACACAGCTTTCTGCTATTTCCTATCCTGCTCCACTACTTCGACCTGTAACTATCATGTTTTTTTTAATCTGGCCTATCTACCTGTTCTGTCTGCTAAAGTATCATATCTATTCTGTCACATCTTTTAGCAGTTATCCTATCAATCCTTTTAAGCTTTATCTTTATAGAATCACACTCTGAAAGATTCTAACCCTGTACCTTCTTTTTTAATCAACATCCATTTTTGCAGCCGTACGCTCCAAACATTGTATTTTTCAAGTAGTTAGAGCTACACAAAACTTTGGTATCACGCCTTACTTCTAAAAACATCTTTTTTGAGCTATTTTAGATTTTATATTTCTTTTACTTAAAATGTCATTTGTTATAAAAATATAAGTAGCAAAACTCTTACTTTTCAAATCTGGCTGATTCTATTTTACTATTTCCTTCAGACCGCTAACCTGTTTACTTCTTTTTTTATCTTTATTTTGGTATTGTTGAGTTTCTTAAATCACCTAAATTCCCACCTATAATTCTTCAACTTTATTTAGTCTTATATCTAGCTTCTTATCTGTTTCTGATAATATATCATCCGCATACCTCACCATTTGAACTTTTTCTTCTTGAATTATGATACTTATCTTTTCCACTTCTCTGATTTTATTTATTGCTTGCTTTATGTACAAATTAAATCAAATTACTGATAATGAAAGTTCTTGTCTTACACTGTTGCCAATTTTAGATTGTGTTAGCTCATTGTGTCTATTTATCACAGCATTTCGTTTTCTACATAAGTTGTAAATAACCACCGCGTCCCCCGTCTCCTTCTGTCTTACAATATACCTTTAATTCCTTTAAAATCATAAGTTTCAAACTACATTATCAATAGAGTTGGACCATATATATCTATAGAGTTTATTACTGTATTTTCAACCAAACTTCGTTTGGTTAATGAGATGGTCTAGTCTGTCGGTCGGTCTGTCTGTCTGTCCGTTGCACGGTTCCCGTGATGTTACAAGACATATAATATATGATTTTTATCCAGTTTTTTACGCTGAATACGAATACGCTATTCACTTTTCGATATTTCAATTATTAATCAAGATATTCGACTATAAATACGATTTTTTACACATTACTATTTATTATTTAATTTTTTATATATCGCGTACAATTAAATTTCAAATATTTAACACAAAGGTAAGTAATATTTGTTGAACTTAATGTCTAAGTTTGGTTGTGAGCCGTACATGCGGCTTAGATTTTATTTTTCCTTACTCTTTTAATACTAACCTTAGCGGTAAGATTATTTTCCTAGTACCACTCGTCTTTTTAAATCCAAATTGTCCTTTTCTCTATCTTCTCTAACTTACTCTATAGCCGGGTATATTGTTTTAGTCAATATTTTCGAGTGATGGCTCTACGCACTATTGGTTCTAAAATTTTGCAATGTTTTTTCTTAATTTTTTGGAAAAATCTGTAATATATTCTTTGCAAAGCTTGATAGTTCTTCATATATTCCTGTTCATATACGAAATGCAGCTATCAAATGACAAAACTGATGCACCTACAGACAAACTACTCATGCGAAAAGGTCATACTACCGACAGCTGTGTAACATAAACCCATTTCTTTCAATTTTTGCCCCTTCCATGTCTGAAGACATCTTAGTCTGGCCTTGGCATTCGTTTGTATAACATCTATTTTTTTGTTTTGCCGGAAAAATGATAAGTGTTTTAATAAAACAACTAATTATCGTGAAATTTCAATGAAACTTGGAAAAACCGCTACCGAAACTTATATTTTATTAAAAGTATATGGCTACGAATGTTTATCACAAGCGCGTGTTTTTGAGTGGTTTAAACGTTTCCACAATATCCGCGAAGAAGCTGAAGATAATGCACGTCTGGGATGCCCTTTTTACGATGTATACTATCACTAGGCTCCCGAAGGTCAAACTTAATGATCTTTACTAACCTTGAAGTTCTTGCTTACTGCCGTGAAAAAATCCGACAAAGACCCGCATTGTGAACAAACATGCCAGGTGGCTCCCTGGATTAGTTGGTTTGCGTATGACTACTAAGCCCAAGATCACGGGTTCGATTCCCAACACGGACTGGTTGAAAAATGTTAGACGAGCATATTTCACAAAAATATGCCCCCGTTCAGATGAGAGGTAAAATGTAGGTCTCGCGCGTGAGTGTTGTCACGCACGTTAAAAATCCCTACCTTACTTGGAATAGCAAGGGTTCGACAAAATTCAAAATTTCCATGTAAGAACTTTTTTTTTATAGTGGTAAAAGATTTTATATTCGCTGTGTAGGACTCTTCCTTGCCGTAGCAAGGACATACCCACTAAAAATCCACTTTGGTGTCGGACTAGAGATCCCTTGTCATAGACTTTATAGGGATCTCGTGACTAGCGTACCTGGACTAGTTCCTTCACCGCCGTCGCGAATTGGAAAAAAACATGGCGTTACGCGCAGTTTATTCCTTTCGGACGTCTGATGGAGTCGCAACAAAGATCATTGCCGGAGCATCGCACGGGGGTGTCTATGACCTTGCCACAGGGCATCTTCGTACGCTCTCAGGGCTCGTATAAATTGGTTTTCGTGATTTTCTAGAAATCCTTAAGACCTTTTTGCGTTCGACCGGGGCCATTCCTTGACGGTTTGCATGTTTGCCTCTCTATGAAGCTGAGCGTTTCGAATGAACCAGTGAGCTCCGAAGACTCCCCTTAGTGCCTTGTTCTGGATCACCTGGAGCTTACGCATGTGCGTTTTCGCTGCGTTGCCTCACACCGCTGATGCGTATGCAAACGGTCTGGTTATCGCATTGTAGAACCTAAGTTTGTTTGAAGCGTTCAGCCTACTTCGGCGATTGGTCAGGGGGTATAGCTGAGCCATAACTCCCTTGGCCTTGTTTGTCGCATACTCGATGTGAGCTTTCCAAGTGAGCTTCGAATCAAGGATCACCCCTAGATACTCGACGTCTGAACGCCAAGGTATCGGCTCGTCGAATGCTCTGACGTCGTCTCCAGGTTGGTGACGTCGCTTCGAGAAAAAACTGCCGTGCTCTTTTCTGGATTGACCTTGACTTGCCAGAGTTTTAGCCACTCCTCCAGAGCGTCCATCACCGTTTGCAGTCTCTGCATAATGAGGTGCGGAACACGGGACCTGGCTAGAATGGCTGTGTCGTCGGCGTATAGTGCCATCCTGGTGTCTGCCGTTTTCGGTAGGTCGCTCACGAAGATGCCGAAGAGTGCCGGCGAGAGGAGAGAGCCTTGTGGGACTTCAGCATCGTCGACCTCACCTCGTCGACCGCACTCCGTCCAGGTTGATGCAAAACCATCTATCGTGAAGATAGGATTTCGTCAGTTGGACGAGAGCACGTAGTAACCCCCTTTCCAGTATCTTATAGAGTAGGTCGTAATGCCAAACCTTGTCGAAAACTTTAGACACGTTCAGGAACACTGCGCCTGTTGACTATCGCCAGTTGAGGCCTTCCGCGATGTGCTCCACCACTCGCAGTATCTGGTGAACGGTGGAATGCCCTTTACGGGACCCAAACCGCTCCTCCTGGATCACGTCGTGCTCCTGCATCGCTGCCTGGAGTCTCCTTAGGAAAACGGCTTCTGCTATCTTCGCAACCATCGACAGCAAACTAATGGGCCGGTAGTTCTGTGGGAATGTCTCAGATTTGCCTGCTTTCCGGAGCACTACGACGTCCGCCGTCCTCCACGTGGATGGGAGGTGGCGGAGTTTCAACATGGCATTGATGATTCCGGTTAACACCCGGAGGGCGTTTTCCGGCAGCACTTTCAGAGCCCGGTTGGAGATTCCGTCCAGTCCAGGAGCCTTTCTGACCCTTAAGGTCCTTGACTTCTACAACTGTGGTAGAGTCGAGTTCCTGAGGGTCGTCGTCCCTTAGCCTCCGTCGGACGTTGCGGTGAACGTTTTCGATATGCCGAAGTTCTGCGTGAGCATAGTTCGGCTCGAACTGAT
Source organism: Platerodrilus igneus (assembly GCA_036346225.1). Lineage (NCBI taxonomy): Eukaryota > Metazoa > Arthropoda > Insecta > Coleoptera > Lycidae > Platerodrilus > Platerodrilus igneus. The sequence goes on from JARFIW010001121.1 coordinate 970,829, forward strand.
GCTCCATGCTGAATAGGCTAAGCCTGTTTCGCCATGGATAGGAGACATTGGGGACGTCTTGCTCCTCAGTACTTTCGACATCCTCCACAGAGAGTCGTCTTCGGCTCTGAGGTCCTCCAATCTGTCTTCCAGGCCTCGTTTCGGTGTCGCCGAATCGCTAATCGCATTTCGGCGACCAATCGATTATACCGGAGTCGTTCCGCAGGATCTCAGGTTCTTTGCCACTGACGCCTGGCACGGTTCTTATCCCGGATGAGGTCACAGATGTGCAGAGGGAGGATGTCCCTCTTATCCGCTACCTGTCTCATGGAAATGGCTCTACTGACCGGTGTCTGTATGCACTCCACGAGGCGGTCCTACGCGTTTCGATAATGACCGGGGCTCGCTCCTCTCCGATATTAAGTAGCACCGGGTTGTGGTCAGAACTGAGGTCGCTAACGGCCCGGATCTCCGTATTCAGCGTCACTTGGTGGAGTATTGCGACGTCTAGTACATCTGGCCTTCTATTGACGTAGTGAGTGGGCTCTACCGATCCTAAGACCTCGACCTCACGTCCGTCAGCAAACTGTCGAAGTATGCGTCCATTGGGATTCGCTACTAGACCGTTCCAAGACGGATGTTTGGAGTTGAAGTCCCCTGCTAAAAGTACAGGTTCTCTCGCATCCAACAACGCGTCCAGGTCCTGCGTGCTAAGCGATTCGCCACCTGGCCGGTTATAAACCCAGACTAGGCGTAGAGGTCCGAAACCCTCTACTACTATGCATACTGCAGCCAAATCACCGGCGTTCTTGTTCCGCGGTAAAAGCGGATACCAAGAAAAAAGAAGGACTCACCTCGAGTTCCTGACATCGGGGAAGGCTGTCGCTGGTCCGCCTCCACGAACAGGCCAGCTTACGGCCCAGCGGAGCGCATTGGACTTCGCAGTCCCCCAAAAAGAAACGCAGCTCCAGGGATCACCGTGTCCCCCGCAGGAAGCACGCTAAATAAGCGTGCCGGAAATTTACAGAAAAATAACGAACGAAACAAAACAACGTGTTTGCTTGTGGCTATTCTAACAGCTATTTTAGTTTTTATATTTCTTTTACTTCAAATGACATTTGTTTTACAACATATAAGTAGCAAAACTCTTTTACTTTTTCAAATCTGACTGATACTATTTTAGTATTTCCTTCAGACCGCTAACCTGTTTACTTCATATTTTATCTTTATTTTGGTATTGTTGAGTTTCTTAAAGCTCCTAAATTTCCACCTATAATTCTTCAACTTTATTTAGTCTTATATCGAGCTTCTTATCTGTTTCTGATAATCCGCATACCTCACCATTTGAACTTTTTCTTCTCGAATTATGGTACTTATCTTTTCCACTTCTCTCATTTTATTTATTGCTTGCTTTATGAAATTAAATCAAATTACTGATAATGAAAGTTCTCGTCTTACACTGTTGCCAATTTTAGATTTTGCTACCTCATTATGTCTATTTATCACAGCATTACGTTTTTTACATAAGTTACAAAATAACCACCGCGCCCCCGTTTCCTTCTGTCTTGCAATATATCTTTAATTCCTTTAAAATCCTAAATTTCAAACTACATTATCAATAGCGTTGACCATATCAATAAATTTATTACTGTTTTTTCCCTACTCTTTTAATACTAACCTTAGTGGTAAAGTTGTTTCCCTAGTACCACTCATCGTTTTTTAATACAAACTGTCCTCTTCTCGATCTTCTCTAACTTACTGTATAGCCGGATATATTGTTTTAGTCAATATTTTTGAGTGATGGTTCTACACACTATTGGTCCTAAAATTATTCCAATTTTTTTTTTATGTTTTTGGAAAAATATGTAATATATTCTTTGCAAAGCTGGAGGATAGTTTTTCAAATATTTTTGTTCATATACGAAATGGAGCTATCAAATGACAAGACTGATGCACCTATAGACAAATTACTCATGCATAAAGGTCATACTACCGACAGCTGTGTATCATAAACCCATTTCTTTCGATTGTTGCCCCTTCCATGTCTGAAAACATCTTAGTCTGGCCCTGGCATTCGTTTATATAACATCTATTTTTTTGTCCTGCCGGAGAAATGATAAGTGTTTTAATATAGCAACTAATTATCGTGAAATTTCAATGAAACTTGGAAAAACCGCTACTGAAACTTATATTTTATTAAAAAGTGTATGGCTACGAATGTTTATCACAAGCGCGTGTTTTTGAGTGGTTTAACCTTTTCCACGAAATCCGTGAAGACGCTGAAGATTATGCATGTCTGGGACGCCCTTTTTACGATGTATATGGGAATGTATACTATCACAAGGCTCCCGAGAGTCAAATTTAATCATCTATATTAGCTTGAGGTTTTTGCTTACTGCCGAAAAATCAGGAAAAGACCCGAATTGTGAACAAACATGCCAGGTAGCTCCGTGGCTTACTTACTTTGCGTATGACTACTAAGCCCAAGATCCCGGGTTCGATCCCCAACACGGACCGGTTGAAAAATGTTAGACGAGCATATTTCACAAAAATATGCCCTCGTTCAGAAGAGAGGTAAAATGTAGGTCTCGCGCGCGAGTGTTGTCACGCATGTTAAAGATATCTACCTTGCTTGGAATAGCAAGGGTTCGACAAAATTCAAATTTTCCGTGTAAGAGGACCCACACAGTGGCCAATATAGTACCTTCGGGTGGTGCATTGGAAAATCAAATTCAAGGACAAACATGCTATTTATTCTTCATCAGGACAACATATCGGCGTACACTGAATTGTTTGTCAAGACGCTTCTAGTCAAGTAAAACATCCCAATGTTAGACCATCCGGCCTATTTGCCTGATATGGCACCATGTGACTTTTATCTATTCTCCAAGTTTAAACATGTATTAAAAAGAACAAGATTTCAGACTGTTGAAGCTGAGAAAGGAAAAGGGGCACGTGCCATGAACACCGAAGACGATTTCCAGCACTGTTTCGGACTATGGAAAATTCGCATGCAGCGTTGCAGGGATTGTAAGAGGTTTATATTGAAGGAAATATGTATACAATTAAAATACAATTTTATAGCCTCAGCTTCTTATTTTATAACCACACCTTCAATCCATTAATATATCCTACTTACCAGACTATATAATAAGTTTTGTACTGTGCTACGTGCTGAATTAACGTTAGGCTTCTGAATTAATTGTATTCTACAGGGCCGGAGTGACCTAACAGTAAAATAGTGAACCGACTAGTTTTTAGTGGTGCAGGATGGGTTTTCTAAAAGCAAGTATACTACTTTTAGGGGTATACAAATTATAATTCTTTTACTATATACTTTTACACCTACCTTGAAAGGTTTTGAACTTTCTTTTTCTATAAAATCTTTGAGCGCCAACCCACCTGAAAAAACTCACTTAAAGCTTACCTGGAAGGTGGATGTTCCTAAGGACGGTTTAGCAGGTATTACTACAGTAGAGGTTGATGGAGCTTCGTTTACACATTTTTCACCTCCTACTGGTTTAAATTAAACACAAATAATCTTGTTCACGTAACATATATTATCAAATATGATTATCACAGTAAATAACAACAGAGAAAACTAAGATCCACCCCTAACTGGCCAAACATGCGTGTACCTAAAAAAGGAGCATCTTAATATTATCAATTCTACCAATTTAATTTTTACATCTGAATTATGCAGATACAATTGGGAACTTTCCTATATGAAAATTTGTGTTTACAACACGCTTTAAATAAGCGTACGCCAACATAAAAGTATTCCTTAATAATAAGTTTTACATGTTTGTATTACCACCATTCACATTTATTAAATACAAGATAGCATGTAAGGTTTAGAAGGTAGAAACTAAAAATCCAATAGACTTACAGTTATTTTTTGTTTGTCCTCAACAAATCTCCGTTGACCCTCAAGAACAGGAATGATTGTAGGTAAATTAACTACGTTTTGAATAAATGCTACCTACATATTCAGGTTTCAACACCCCAGAGTTATTTCACGATGTCGTTCTCACAGGTAGTGCGTCTAAACTGCTCATTTTTTGAGATCAGTGTCGTTCTATTCATGTGAACTGTCATCTTATTCTCACGCTTTTGCATTTGATTCCCAAAGCTGCGTCATTTGTTTGCGTTCTCTACACATTTTTATGGCTGTAATTTATGAGTATTGGTTATTGGAGTGTATCCGTCCGAGCTCATGGTTAATGGTTTTTTGAACTCGTGTGAATTTGTACAGATAACTTTAATATGCCCATTATTTCCCGCGTGTGTATTTATAATTGCCGATATTAATTCTGTCTATATAATGTACTAGGTGTTTTACTATTTTAATTTAATATATTGAAAAAGCAACGTTGTTAAATGGAAACTATTAAACCTTCTAAATTTTACAGTCTGCTTTTTGTGCTAATAGCTCATTTAACTAACTGAAATTTCTATCACCGCATCTTTGCTAGTGTTACAACTGTCTCACCACCATATCTAACACTCTACTGGCAATTGGTTGGTCTTTTGTATGCCTTTTCTTAACTAAAACTATTTTAGTGTTTTCGAAATGTAGTATTTTCATCCAGCTTCCTGTTCCTCCATTTCATCTAATATTTCAACATTGGTTACATTTTGTTTAGAAACATATAAGGTCTCTGTATATTTTTTCCACCTACTTATTATGTTTTATTTTCTGAAGTTATGCATACTTCATCGTTTATTGCCTTATTTCTATTTTTCGTTCGCTCCTAATGTTTAATGGCTATCACGGTTCCCCTATTATTTAGTATTGATTCCATATCGTAACAGTTACCCTGCATTCGTTGCTGCCTATCCTGTACGCGCAATATATTTATTTTATTCCTATGCTTCTATATGTTTTATACTTTATTCCATTACACCATTATTATCAATTCTTCTTTCATTTACTGAACATATATTTCCTACGTTAACCATCTACATGTTTTTTAGTTGTCATCCTTAATATTTCTTCGTTAAGTTGTTATTTTATGTTTTTGTATTTTTATAATTATCCTATTTATAGAATACTTTTTGCTTTTTTAATCTCATTTAGTTTACTTATATCCAATAAGTCTTTTGTATTATTATTTACTTTAAATTGCGTTTTGCTACTATTAAATTGTAGCGACTATCTACGTCTGCACCTGGTTAGCATTTAAACTGTTTTACTATTTTTTGTATCTATCGTTAACTAATATGTAGTCTGAAGTCTATGTAAATCATAAGGCTCGCGAAAGTTTCCACGTGTATCATCGAAATTTATGATTTTTAAAACTCTACAATTAATTTCGTTCTGGTATAGAATTCCATGCGCTTATCATCTCTTTCATATCCCACTCCTAAGTGGTACTTGCCTAATATTGTTCTATTTCACAACACTCGTTTACACGAACAGCTTTTCAAAGAATCACGTTTTTAGATAAGAAATGGTTTACCATCTGGTCGGAGTTCCAGACCTGGCACTTGCGACTTCTTTTTAATCTCTTAAATTAAAAACAAATTGCGAGGAGTGCGTTTTCCTTTGCCTGATGAAGCTGTTACCAACTTTGAGAAAGTAATAAATATCACAATTTCACAACATAAAAAAATGTTTCGAAAATTGGCGTCTGCGTAGACAAAAGTGTATTGATTGCTATTGCGATTATTTTGTAAAGTTGTAATAAAGTTACTTTTTGAAAAGCCTTTTTTGTATATAGCCTCAATAGAAAAAGAACAATTCTCATAGATTATATTTCTCTAATCTAACAAGTGTTACAACCGAAATTGCTATAAACGTATCAGCACGTTTTAAGTATGATGCAATAGTCAGATTTTCATGCATATTTAAAGTCAATTTACATACACAATATAAGTAAAACAGATTACTCACGTGGGTGGTATTTCGTAGCTAAATCTCAGGGCCCATCATGTTTTGTGGGTTAGGTTATACTATTGCTGAGTTTCAAATTGCCAATGCGTTCTTCCTGTAACTCTATTCCTTCGTAGGTGGAACGATAAGGATACAGGTATGCGGAACGATAAAGCAAGGTAAGGAACCTACCACCTAAAAAGAGAAAAGACACACACTACACAGATAGATGCTGTTGGCTTGAGGCCTCGTGGCTTAATGGCCGTTTACGACACTACCCACACATGTGCATTCTTTTGCGCAAACGCGACTGTCCGGAATGACGGAAGGTGACAAGTTTTAATTTTAAAAAATACGTGGGAATTTCCTTATGAATTATAACTAAATCTAAGGCATGTACATTGCCAATTTTGACATGTAACACAAGTAGCATTATCAAATTCAAATTGACCGATTCTTTAATAAATGTAATCACTTTATCAATATTTTATTAAGTATCGGCACATTCTAATCATTAATTTTCTGTTTTTGTTTCAGGTAAGCTAGTGATGTTTCTTTAATTTTCTTAGTTACCATTGGTAAGTTGAATTATTTACAATTATGTGATTTTTATGCCTGTGTTAGCTATTTCTCGGGCTGCACTAGCTATTTCTTGGGATTCACTAGGTTGCGAAAGCCCTAGATAGTCTGTGACGGCAATATAACTTAGTTGTTTCGATATGGGGGAGTCTATCGTGAATTCAGTTCTGTCTGAAAAAGTCCCATAATATAGTTAGCTGCCTGCGCTAGCTATTTCTGAGACTGGGCTAGGTACTTATTATGGTGCTATATGTTGCACTAGTCCGAGGTAATCTGCGTCAGTAGCATAACTTAGTTCCTTCAACATAGGAGATAGTTTAACGTTAATCCGGGTCGACCACAAAAAAGGTACCATAATGTAGTTTTTATGCCTGCTGTAGCTATTTCTTGGGATACGTTAGGTTGCGCTGGGCTATAAGTAATCTGCGTCAGGAATATAACTTAATTTCTCTGCCCTGGGATGGGGGCTAGCATTAATTTAGTCTTCCCAGACAAGAAGCTACCATTATGTGGTTTTAATGCCTGCTCTAGATATTTCTTGGGTTGTGCTAGGTTACACCAGTCCTAAGTACCCTACGCCAATAGTATAATTGAGTTGCTTCGACCTGAAGGGCAGTCTAACGTTAATTCCGATCAACTATGGTTACCCTATGTATTTCTTATGGGTGTGCGAGGTTGCGCTAGCTCTAAGTAACATGCACTAGCAGTATAACTTAAATCCTCCCCCGAAAAGAAGCTACAATTATGAAGTTTCTATGCCTGACACACCAGAAAAGGAGAAATGAGAAAAGGAACAGAATAAAAGAAAGGAAGCTTGCCAAAAAACCATTTTGTAAAGAACCGTAGACCGAGAATTGAGTACATATCTTCCGAGGAAGATGATTTCGAAGTTGAAAGTGAGGTAGTGTTCGGCAATTTTGATGAGAACTGGTGGATTCCTGATGTCGATCCACCAATTTTTGAAGAACTTGATAAAGATCCTAAGTCCAATTTAAAGTGCAATTTAAAGCAAAGAATGATGTATTTTTGATAGGAAGGAGCTAGAAACAGTAAAAAGCGAAATCAAAGTCAATTTCCTAAGAAAAGCTTCGAAGTTTGAGGAATATTTTATATTCCCAACTGTTCCCGACATTGCAACCGTTCCAATCATTGATGTTAAAATGATTTTACCTAAACCAAGCCTTCTAGGAAATACCGAACGTTTGAAATCGTTTGAAATTAATTTTCATCAACTGTTAGTTTTTTTAATTATTAATATAACATAAACATTTTCTTTTTTTGTGTTTTATAAATATTTTCTTGCTTGATCTGGTTTTACAATGCTAATGATGCTTTCTTTAGTGCTTTATAAATATTTTTTTACAGTTAGTTGTGTTTTCCTCCCATTTTCTCCTTTCCCCTAAAAAGGCCACTAATGAAGGTGGAATGATTGTCAATCTAATCAGAGTTCATTAGTTTGTATTTATTTTTACATTATTGTAGCCTTATTTATTCACCGTTAACATATTTGTGTCGTATTTACAATAAATTAATCAAAAATTTAAATATGACTATTTCCGTCTCATAATGGGCCCACCCTATCCTATTGTACGAAATGTAACACGTGGACATGTCCAGAATATTACTGCAATATACACGCAAGTCCACCAGGAATAAACTCGTTTTCGAGCGGTGGTTGAAAAAGGGTCTATTTTTCGATCGCAGCATGTTTTTTACTTGAGAAATATATCGATTAAAAAAGTTTTATTTTTTAACTTATCGCATGCATAAAATACACGAGTGCTAAAATGGAAATAAGATAGAAATAAAAAAAAACCGTATGATAGATATAAAAACAAAAATAAGACGTATCCTGGGTTAAAGCTCAAAAACCAATCAAAAAATCCCACTAATAATCTTTTTCCTCTACTGTATCATACGGCGAATCACTATAGTCGGTGGAAGCAATATGGAAGCAATTTGAGCAAAAAATCACAACCGACGCTTTTGTCTTGGTCATCTTCTACTTTACTATTTAATTAATCGTGGCACAGAGCGCAGTGTTCTTTCTTTTTTGGCATATCATTAGCATGACAGTTCAATTTATCAAGACATGAATCGCCGAATAGATCATTGTGTTCTTCGTTTTGTGGTTCATTATTGTATGGTATCAGCTTTATTTTCTTACTTGTTTTTTTCTCGCAGTTTGATTTTGTTGTTTAATTTGATTCTTTTTCAACAAGCGCTTCTCTTTCCGTCTTTCCTTCTTCTTACTTTTCATTTGTGCTTCATTTTACATGTTTATGTAGTATTCTCTGCAGGCAACGCTTGATATGACACTTGGCAATTTCTCTTTCTGTTTTATTTTCTTTTCCTCAATTTTAGGAAATATCAATTGCTCTTTAAATGCAGTCTCGAGTGATAGTAAAGGGTCTCGTTTGAAACTTAGGTATTTACTTGTGCGGTTGATATTAGAGTTGGAATTACTTTTCTGTTTCTATGGTGTCTGCTGTGATCTCCTTCTATGTCGATTGGAATTGCTTTTCTGTTTTTATATTGCCGTCTGTTATCTCTTTTCTATTTATGTCGTTTTGGGTTTTCTGAAAGTACCGTCTATTTTAGTATCTGAGGCACTTTGGTGTAATAAATTATTATATTATATATTCTGGCGTCTTTCATATTGATAATCATTCCCTGAAATTTGTCTGCTAAGGCATGTGTCGAAATAATTAAATTACTTCGATTGTCCCTTTTGTTATCACTTAGTTCATCCTAATCATCTATGCGAGTTATTTCGAGCGAAGCACTATTTTCAGCTGCAACAATTGGAACCATTACTTCTGGTTTATTACGTATCGTGGTTGCCTAAAAGTTGTATTCTGCATTATTTTGATTAATTTTTTTGTATCCATGCCACTTACCTCAAAACCAACTTCCTGGGCGAAGTATTTCGACTTTGTTCTTCATAAAATTGTATTTCTTGAAGGATTACTGTAGGATTTATTACATATGCTTCCAAATTTTTATTGATTCTGTTAATAACAAGTTCCGCTGCTCGAAAAGTTCATAATTTAAAGCTGTTTCTTCTTTTTTGGAGTTAGTTGTATATCGCGTTGTTGTTCCTAGGCATTTCTGACGTATTTACTATGGTCTGGCTTGAACGGATGCAAACACACTTCTAAAACTGTTATTTAAGGCATTAGTCATGTCTGAGGTTTCTAAGACTTCATTAAAACTTGACAGAAATTTATTTTTGACACCGTTCGGTTAGTGTTTTCTGGCTTGCCTTGCCATTTTCCTATCGTATTTTTCCATTGTTGTTTCAATGGCCGAAACATACTGGTATCTGCTGGCTGTAGGAAATGTGTTGTGTTTGGCGGCAACGCGAGTTACGTATCCCCCAATCTGTATATGTATAATCAAATAGAAATTAGGAATTATTAGGAAATTATTAAAGAAACTTAAGTTAAATGCAACGTTGTATTTCAAGGATAAATAAGAAATGGTTATTAAAAGTTCACAAGCGAGTTGTGAGAACGGATGTAATGCATTGTATTCCAGACGTAAGTGATACTTCAGGTGCAGGTCACAAACGGTTAAGAAACTGCGATTACCTAGAAATTAAGATTGTTACATTGTATAATGAAAAGAATTAAGAAATAAGCAGACATGAGCTCTGCAAGTTCCCACAGACATGCGAGGGGCAGGGACAACATAAATACCCCGGGAGCCCCAAGACCATCAGTCAGTCTTGAGTATTTCAGCTTTAACATTGCCGTTGGCTTAGGCTACTCGCCCTAGTTTTAATTCAATTATTATTTAATTTTCGACTTAGAAAAATTAATCAAGTTTGTCAAAATTCCATTGTAATTTCTGTTTAAGAAATAAAATTTGTTACAAGAAGTTTTGGAAGAAGTTTTTAAAAAGACCGCTCCCAAGGCCCGAAACGTAGCTCACGTAAAGTAATATTTGATTTTCATAACAAAATTGACTTAATGAAAGGCTCAAATGCGACTGTTGCCATCCACCAACTTCAATATAGGTCTCTTAAAGTTAATTTGGTTACCCACTTCATAAAAACATTTGCGATGTATTCGTAAAAGATATCCACCCGCATCCAAGATGCTGGTATATTTTCTACTAGGCCGCTTGATGGTTTTACATATGGAAATATCACTGGTGGGGAACATATTTTGCCGTCAGCTGTGAACACTACTAATACGGTGACATTATCCTTATCATTGCTAGTTTTTATTTCATATAAATTTTGGAAACCCTGGTCCTAAAACTTTGTCTATCTTTGCTCAAGGTGGAAACCCAGATTTGTCGCCGTTCAAGATCCGCGATGGATCTTCCATTATATCAACACAATCACTTTCTATTAAAATCATTTTAAGGTTTCTAAAACCAAAGTATTATCGATTCTTTTGTAACAACGGAACGAGCTTTAGAAAGGTCTTCCGCATTTGTCAGACTAATTGTGGGATGTCTCTTGATATAATTTTGGTACTATTTTTCCCCAGGTTGCCTCCTTTGAATAAATGTGTCTTTTCAGAGTTGTTAATAATTGTTGAGACTATTCCAATCAAATGAATTTTCCTAACGGGAAATTCGCATTTGGCGATGTCTATCATCCATTGAGCTACTTTATTTTTACCATCTATTATGTTTACACGAGCAGATTGGTCCATTTTCACGGGCACATGAAGCACCTTTACTTTTAGGTGATCTTGCAGTGTCGTGTTAGGGATGCCATATTCTCTACTTGCTGCTCTTACCTCCCCCATGACGTTATTATGGGTTTCTAAAATGGCACGCTTAAGATTCATCGTGAGACTATATTAACATTTTTCGTTTGAAGTTCGACTATATTTTCTCTATATATTTTTGTTGATCTATTTGTGGAGAGAAAATAATGTACATTCAGTACACCGAAAGGGGACCTTTGTCGGCCGCAGTAAAGTCGACAAAAGATAGTTAAGATCTGTTTTCAGCTACCTAAAATCGTTCACCCATACAGTAACATATACTTTACTGGCGCAAAAATGGATAAGAGTTAGTATTCTTTTCAAAGATAAGCATTTCATCAACAATGATCACACCTGGTGGAAGAGATAGCAAAAAATCCCAATCACCTTTTTTTGACCACCCGGCCGAAAGGCTGCTTAACCCGGAAGAAGGCGCATTAAATTTAGAACGTAAGTGGGCGCACGGGGTGGAAAAGACCGCAACATAAAAATAGCATCATCATCATGAGATTGGTGACTATTGATCATCTTTATTTTTTAATGTTTTATTTTATTATTATTTTTTAATGTTATTATTTGTTATTGTTTACAAAAATGTATAACAATAAGGAAACAAATTCAAAATGCCTTAATTATGTGCAATGAAATTGTTATGCATCAGAATAATGTTTACAATAAATATTATGCACACAAAGAATGATCGAAATAATTACTAAATTATCCAGTGACAACAATTCTATAAATAAATGGAACAAATAGTAATGTAATAATTTTGTCTTTTATTTATTCATCACTTTCTTCATTGTCATCTAGGTTGCTGTTGACGCAACTAACACACGTAAAAGTTGTATGTTCTCTGCATATGAATTTGGAACATTGATTGCAAGTTGTCTTTGTCTTCTTATTTTATTTCTATAAGTAGGAACATCTTCCTTCTGAGTTATTGGAGGTTTCTGTAACAGATTGAGGCTTTATTTCAAGATAATCTGTGTTTTCGTTTCACTCCACTGCACATGCTTCGTACTCTAACACGGGATTCCATATGTTCTCTGCAAAGTTCAATAGCAAGAGTTTTAGAAATGATCTTCTACTTTTATTTCAGTTTTGTCTCGTAGAATCGCGTAGCTGTTGATTCGTGCAATATTTAGCATCGAATAGAATAAAGTAAGAGGCCAACGATTGCTTTTCTTAGACACTGAATATTCACCTTTCAACTCGTCCACAACATCGACAGCACCTTTAGTAAGGTTCTAAAACGTCAGGTTTTTTATATTCTCTAGAGAATTTGTCAATGCTATCGTCGTAATGCATGGTTGAAAGCAGTAGTGCCACTTAATTTTTCTTTGGAACATATGAAAGAAGGAGGGCGTCTTCTTGATACCCAAAAATACTGCTGCATACTGGTTTACCTTTTGTTTCAACGAACAATGGTGGGACTTCTCTTTTATTCTTTTGCATTGTCCCAACGAGGGTCAGTTTATGCCTAGTAAGTAAACTTTGCCCAAGTGGTATAAACGTTACACCAATTATCGGTCGTCGCATTACGGCCGCTTCCCGATATTGGTTACACTAGACGTTCAACAACATTTTGACCACTGTTGTTCAGACGAAAGGATCCGTCCGGCTGAGTTCCCACATAGATTTCTATATTCAGTGTGTAATAGGTCCGAGCGTCAGCCAGTGAAAAAATTTTAATTCCATATTTTGCGGGTTTATTAGCAATATATTGTCTAAATGAACAGCGACCGCAGAACGCTTTCAACATTTCGTCTATGGTAACATATTCACTGATAAGAAATGGTTTACCATATGGTTGGAGCTCCAGACCTGGCGTTTGCGACTTCTTTTGATCTCTTAAATTAAAAACAAATTGGGAGAAGTGCGTTTTCCTTTGCCTGATGAAGTTGTTATCAACTTTGAGAAAGTAATAAATATCATACATTTCACAATATAAAAAAATGTTTCGAAAATTGGCTTCTGCGTAGACAAAAGTGTATTTATTGATTGCAATTGCGATTATTTTGTAAAGTTGTAATAAAGTTATTTTTTTAAAGGCCTTTTTGTGTATAGCCTCAATAGAAAAAGAACAACTCTCATAGGTTATATTTTTCTAATCTAACAAGTGTTACAACCGAAATTGCTATAAACGTATCAGCACGTTTTAAGTATGATGCAATAGTCAGATTTTCATGCATATTTAAAGTCAATTTACATACACAATATAAGTAAAACAGATTACTCACGTGGGTGGTATTTCGTAGCTAAATCTCAGGGCCCATCATGTTTTGTGGGTTAGGTTATACTATTGCTGAGTTTCAAATTGCCAATGCGTTCTTCCTGTAACTCTATTCCTTCGTAGGTGGAACGATAAGGATACAGGTATGCGGAACGATAAAGCAAGGTAAGGAACCTACCACCTAAAAAGAGAAAAGACACACACTACACAGATAGATGCTGTTGGCTTGAGGCCTCGTGGCTTAATGGCCGTTTACGACACTACCCACACATGGGCATTCTTTTGCGCAAACGCGACGGTCCGGAATGACGGAAGGTGACAAGTTTTAATTTTAAAAAATACGTGGGAATTTCCTTATGAATTATAACTAAATCTAAGGCATGTACATTGCCAATTTTGACATGTAACACAAGTAGCATTATCAAATTCAAATTGACCGATTCTTTAATAAATGTAATCACTTTATCAATATTTTATTAGGTATCGGCATATTCTAATCATTAATTTTGTGTTTTTGTTTCAGGTAAGCTAGTGATGTTTCTTTAATTTTCTTAGTTACTATTGGTAAGTTAATTTTTTTACAATTATGTGATTTTATGCCTGTGTTAGCTATTTCTCGGACTACACTAGCTATTTCTTGGGGTGCACTAGGTTGCGAAACCCTAGATAATCTGTGCCGGCAATATAACTTAGTTGCTTCGATATGGGGGAGTCTATCGTGAATTCAGTTCTGTCTGAAAAAAGGTCCTATAATATAGTTAGTTGCCTGCACTAGTTATTTCTGAGACTGGGCTAGGTACTTATTATGGTGCTATATGTTGCACTAGTCCGAGGTAATCTGCGTCAGTAGCATAACTTAGATCCTTCAACATAGGAGATAGTGTAACGGTAATCCGGGTAGACCACAAAAAAGGTACCATAAGGTAGTGTGTATGCCTGCTGTAGCTAGGTCGTGGGATACGTTAGGTTGCGCTGGGCTATAAGTAATCTGCGTCAGGAATATAACTTAATTTCTCTGCCCTGGGATGGGGGCTAGCATTAATTTAGTCTTCCCAGACAAGAAGCTACCATTATGTGGTTTTAATGCCTGCTCTAGCCATTTCTTGGGTTGCGCTAGGTTGCACCAGTCCTAAGTACCTTACGTCTAAAGTATAATTGAGTTGCTTCGACATTAAGGGCCGTTGAACGTTAATTCCGATCAACTATGGCTGCACTATGTATTTCTTATGGGTGTGCGAGGTTGCGCTAGCTCTAAGTAACATGCACTAGCAGTATAACTTAAATCCTCCCCCGAAAACAAGTTACAATTGTGTAATTTCTATGCCTGACACACCAGAAAGGGAGAAATGAGAAAAAGAACAGAATAAAAGAAAGGAAGCTTGCCAAAAAAAACCATTTTTGTAAAGAACCGTAGACCGAGAATTGAGTACATATCTTCCGAGGAAGGTGATCTCGAAGTTGAAAGTGAGGTAGTGTTCGGCAATTCCGACGAGAACTGGTGGATTCCTGATGTCGATCCGCCAATTTTTGAAGAACTTGATAAAGATCCTAAGTCCAATTTAAAGCAAAGAATGATGCATTTTTGATAGGAAGGGACTAGAAACAGTATCAAGCGAAATCAAAGTCAATTTCCTAAGAAAAGCTTCGAAGTTTGAGGAATATTTTATATTCCCAACTGTCCCCGACATTGCAACCGTTCCAATCATTGATGTTAAAATGATTTTACCTAAACCAAGCTTTTTAAGAAATACCAAACGTTTGAAATCAATTTTCAACTGTTAGTTTTTTTAATTATTAATATAACATAAACATTTTCTTTTTTTTGTGTTTTATAAGTATTTTCTTGCTTGATCTGGTTTTACAATATTAATGATGCTTTCTTTACTGCTTTATAAATATTTTCTTACAGTTAGTCGTGTTTTCCTCCCATATTCTCCTTTCCCCTAAAAAGGCCACTAATGAAGGTGGAATGATTGTCAATCTAAACAAAGTTCATTAGTTGGTATTTATTTTTTACATTATTGTAGCCTTACTTATTCACCGTTAACATATTTGTGTCGTATTTACAATAAATTAATCAAAAATTTAAATAAGACTATTTCCGTCTCATAATGGGCCCACCCTATCCTGTTGTACGAAATGTAACACGTGAACATGTCCAGAATATTATTACAATGTACACGCAAGTCGACCAGGAATAAACTCGTTTTCGACCGGTGGTTGAAAACGGGTCTATTTTTCGATCACAGCATGTTTTTTACTTAAGAAATATATCGATTAAAAAAGTTTTATTTTTTACCTATCGCATGCATAAAATACACGAGTGCTAAAATGAAAATAAGATAGAAATAAAAAAAACCGTATGATAGATATAAAAACAAAAATAAGACGTATCCTGGGTTAAAGCTCAAAAACCAATCAAAAAATCCCACTAATAATCTTTTTCCTCTACTGTATCATACGGCGAATCACTATAGTCGGTGGAAGCAATATGGAAGCAATTTGAGCAAAAAATCACAACCGACGCTTTTGTCTTGGTCATCATCTGCTTCACTATGTAATTAATCGTGGCACAGAGCGCAGTGTTCTTTCTTTATTGGTACATCATCAGCATGACACTTCAGTTTATCAAGACATGAATCGCCGAATAGATCACTGTGTTCTTCGTTTTGTGGTTCATTATTGTATGGTATCAGCTTTATTTTCTTACTTGTATTTTTTCTCGCAGTTTGCTTTTGTTGTTTAATTTGATTCTTTTTCAACATGCGCTTCCCGTTCCACCATTCCTTCTTCTTACTTTTCATTTGTGCTTCATTTTACATGTTTATGTAGTATTCTCTGCAGGCAACGCTTGATATGACACTTGGCAATTTCTCTTTCTGTTTCATTTTCTTTTCCTCAATTTTAGAAAATATCAAGTGTTCTTTAAATGCTGTTTTGAGTGGAAGTAAAGGGTCTTGTTTGAAACTTAGGTATTTACTTGTGCGGTTGATATTAGAGTTGGAATTACTTTTTCTGTTTCTATGGTGTCTGCTGTGATCTCCTTCTATGTCGATTGGAATTGCTTTTTCTGTTTTTATATTGCCGTCTGTTATCTCTTTTTCTATTTATGTCGTTTTTGGGTTTTCTGAAAGTACCGTCTATTTTAGTATCTGAGGCACTTTGGTGTAATAAATTATTATATTATATATTCTGGCGTCTTTCATATTGATAATCATTCCCTGAAATTTGTCTGCTAAGGCATGTGTCGAAATAATTAAATTACTTCGATTGTCCCTTTTGTTATCACTTAGTTCATCCTAATCATCTATGCGAGTTATTTCGAGCGAAGCACTATTTTCAGCTGCAACAATTGGAACCATTACTTCTGGTTTATTACGTATCGTGGTTGCCTAAAAGTTGTATTCTGCATTATTTTGATTAATTTTTTTGTATCCATGCCACTTACCTCAAAACCAACTTCCCTGGGCGAAGTATTTCGACTTTGTTCTTCATAAAATTGTATTTCTTGAAGGATTACTGTAGGATTTATTACATATGCTTCCAAATTTTTATTGATTCTGTTAATAACAAGTTCCGCTGCTCGAAAAGTTCATAATTTAAAGCTGTTTCTTCTTTTTGGAGTTAGTTGTATATCGCGTTGTTGTTCCTAGGCATTTCTGACGTATTTACTATGGTCTGGCTTGAACGGATGCAAACACACTTCTAAAACTGTTATTTAAGGCATTAGTCATGTCTGAGGTTTCTAAGACTTCATTAAAACTTGACAGAAATTTATTTTTGACACCGTTCGGTTAGTGTTTTCTGGCTTGCCTTGCCATTTTCCTATCGTATTTTTCCATTGTTGTTTCAATGGCCGAAACATACTGGTATCTGCTGGCTGTAGGAAATGTGTTGTGTTTGGCGGCAACGCGAGTTACGTATCCCCCAATCTGTATATGTATAATCAAATAGAAATTAGGAATTATTAGGAAATTATTAAAGAAACTTAAGTTAAATGCAACGTTGTATTTCAAGGATAAATAAGAAATGGTTATTAAAAGTTCACAAGCGAGTTGTGAGAACGGATGTAATGCATTGTATTCCAGACGTAAGTGATACTTCAGGTGCAGGTCACAAACGGTTAAGAAACTGCGATTACCTAGAAATTAAGATTGTTACATTGTATAATGAAAAGAATTAAGAAATAAGCAGACATGAGCTCTGCAAGTTCCCACAGACATGCGAGGGGCAGGGACAACATAAATACCCCGGGAGCCCCAAGACCATCAGTCAGTCTTGAGTATTTCAGCTTTAACATTGCCGTTGGCTTAGGCTACTCGCCCTAGTTTTAATTCAATTATTATTTAATTTTCGACTTAGAAAAATTAATCAAGTTTGTCAAAATTCCATTGTAATTTCTGTTTAAGAAATAAAATTTGTTACAAGAAGTTTTGGAAGAAGTTTTTAAAAAGACCGCTCCCAAGGCCCGAAACGTAGCTCACGTAAAGTAATATTTGATTTTCATAACAAAATTGACTTAATGAAAGGCTCAAATGCGACTGTTGCCATCCACCAACTTCAATATAGGTCTCTTAAAGTTAATTTGGTTACCCACTTCATAAAAACATTTGCGATGTATTCGTAAAAGATATCCACCCGCATCCAAGATGCTGGTATATTTTCTACTAGGCCGCTTGATGGTTTTACATATGGAAATATCACTGGTGGGGAACATATTTTGCCGTCAGCTGTGAACACTACTAATACGGTGACATTATCCTTATCATTGCTAGTTTTTATTTCATATAAATTTTGGAAACCCTGGTCCTAAAACTTTGTCTATCTTTGCTCAAGGTGGAAACCCAGATTTGTCGCCGTTCAAGATCCGCGATGGATCTTCCATTATATCAACACAATCACTTTCTATTAAAATCATTTTAAGGTTTCTAAAACCAAAGTATTATCGATTCTTTTGTAACAACGGAACGAGCTTTAGAAAGGTCTTCCGCATTTGTCAGACTAATTGTGGGATGTCTCTTGATATAATTTTGGTACTATTTTTCCCCAGGTTGCCTCCTTTGAATAAATGTGTCTTTTCAGAGTTGTTAATAATTGTTGAGACTATTCCAATCAAATGAATTTTCCTAACGGGAAATTCGCATTTGGCGATGTCTATCATCCATTGAGCTACTTTATTTTTACCATCTATTATGTTTACACGAGCAGATTGGTCCATTTTCACGGGCACATGAAGCACCTTTACTTTTAGGTGATCTTGCAGTGTCGTGTTAGGGATGCCATATTCTCTACTTGCTGCTCTTACCTCCCCCATGACGTTATTATGGGTTTCTAAAATGGCACGCTTAAGATTCATCGTGAGACTATATTAACATTTTTCGTTTGAAGTTCGACTATATTTTCTCTATATATTTTTGTTGATCTATTTGTGGAGAGAAAATAATGTACATTCAGTACACCGAAAAGGGGACCTTTTGTCGGCCGCAGTAAAGTCGACAAAAGATAGTTAAGATCTGTTTTTCAGCTACCTAAAATCGTTCACCCATACAGTAACATATACTTTACTGGCGCAAAAATGGATAAGAGTTAGTATTCTTTTCAAAGATAAGCATTTCATCAACAATGATCACACCTGGTGGAAGAGATAGCAAAAAATCCCAATCACCTTTTTGACCACCCGGCCGAAAGGCTGCTTAACCCGGAAGAAGGCGCATTAAATTTAGAACGTAAGTGGGCGCACGGGGTGGAAAAGACCGCAACATAAAAATAGCATCATCATCATGAGATTGGTGACTATTGATCATCTTTATTTTTTAATGTTTTATTTTATTATTATTTTTTAATGTTATTATTTGTTATTGTTTACAAAAATGTATAACAATAAGGAAACAAATTCAAAATGCCTTAATTATGTGCAATGAAATTGTTATGCATCAGAATAATGTTTACAATAAATATTATGCACACAAAGAATGATCGAAATAATTACTAAATTATCCAGTGACAACAATTCTATAAATAAATGGAACAAATAGTAATGTAATAATTTTGTCTTTTATTTATTCATCACTTTCTTCATTGTCATCTAGGTTGCTGTTGACGCAACTAACACACGTAAAAGTTGTATGTTCTCTGCATATGAATTTGGAACATTGATTGCAAGTTGTCTTTGTCTTCTTATTTTATTTCTATAAGTAGGAACATCTTCCTTCTGAGTTATTGGAGGTTTCTGTAACAGATTGAGGCTTTATTTCAAGATAATCTGTGTTTTCGTTTCACTCCACTGCACATGCTTCGTACTCTAACACGGGATTCCATATGTTCTCTGCAAAGTTCAATAGCAAGAGTTTTAGAAATGATCTTCTACTTTTATTTCAGTTTTGTCTCGTAGAATCGCGTAGCTGTTGATTCGTGCAATATTTAGCATCGAATAGAATAAAGTAAGAGGCCAACGATTGCTTTTCTTAGACACTGAATATTCACCTTTCAACTCGTCCACAACATCGACAGCACCTTTAGTAAGGTTCTAAAACGTCAGGTTTTTTATATTCTCTAGAGAATTTGTCAATGCTATCGTCGTAATGCATGGTTGAAAGCAGTAGTGCCACTTAATTTTTCTTTGGAACATATGAAAGAAGGAGGGCGTCTTCTTGATACCCAAAAATACTGCTGCATACTGGTTTACCTTTTGTTTCAACGAACAATGGTGGGACTTCTCTTTTATTCTTTTGCATTGTCCCAACGAGGGTCAGTTTATGCCTAGTAAGTAAACTTTGCCCAAGTGGTATAAACGTTACACCAATTATCGGTCGTCGCATTACGGCCGCTTCCCGATATTGGTTACACTAGACGTTCAACAACATTTTGACCACTGTTGTTCAGACGAAAGGATCCGTCCGGCTGAGTTCCCACATAGATTTCTATATTCAGTGTGTAATAGGTCCGAGCGTCAGCCAGTGAAAAATTTTAATTCCATATTTTGCGGGTTTATTAGCAATATATTGTCTAAATGAACAGCGACCGCAGAACGCTTTCAACATTTCGTCTATGGTAACATATTCACTGACACTGTAGTAATTTTCGCAAAGCGCAACGAACCCGCCGAACAATTCCCTTATAGGTGACAATTTGTCGAATTTCATACGTTCAGTCCTAGAATTTATGTCTCAAAACGAACCACGCGTAATAAAAAGCGTAGTCGTTTTATGTTCATTGTCATTGTGAAAAATCTACCCCAGTACAATCTTTGGAATAGAGCTCTTCTAAATTGGTGTGTGACGCTTTCAAAACACCTGTGAGATATAGAAGTGCCATAGCTGCTTTTCGTTCCACCCTAGTAGTAGGTAAAGCATCTCGTTCCCGTTCAAAGTTTGATCCGTATTTTCTAATCCAAATATTTGTATATCCGACTATAGTATCCAAAGTTTCATCTCGAAAGAACAGTTGTCAGGATTCAATTGCTGATGATACATTCTTAGCTTCACATTTTGGTCCCGGAAAACGTGATACTATTTTTTTTTGTTCTTATTCTCCCACGACCAACAGTGGTTCCTTTGTGCATATTCCATGTTATGTTTCCATCTCTTGATAAGTAGAAAAGGCTATTGTTCAATGGAGAAAATGCCTCAGAACACTCATCTGCCGATTCTTCAGTATCAGTGTTGTGATCACTGACGTCAACGTGGTTCTCGTCACCTTCAGAATCATCTTCATTTACAATGTCATGTTCATCACTATCATTTTCAAAAAGAACTTTCCTAACTCTATCCTGTTCTTGCCGAAGAATAGTGATCTGTTCTTCTTCTTTTTCAATACTAGCTAACATCCGACATATTGTATTACGTTCTGCAGTAACCATTTTAGCGCGAAAATTTTGTAACTGGAGTGGGCGCACGCGGTGGAAAACATCGCACAGACGAGAGACGTTCACTGCAACACATACTACGGAACACTGTCGCCGGATAACTACGTGCACAGATAACCTATCTCTTTAGATGTTTCACGTAAATACGTTTGAATGGAACAATCATGTGATCATTTTCTTTTTCC
Source organism: Platerodrilus igneus (assembly GCA_036346225.1). Taxonomy (NCBI): domain Eukaryota; kingdom Metazoa; phylum Arthropoda; class Insecta; order Coleoptera; family Lycidae; genus Platerodrilus; species Platerodrilus igneus. The sequence continues at coordinate 992,274 of JARFIW010001121.1, forward strand.
TACCATCCCTTAGAGGGCGATATTAATTCAATAGACGTGCGTGTAATAGTAGCCTTTGTCATTAGACATTTGCAATAATATGTAACGTATTGTTGGTTTTCTTATTAATTTATTATAAAGCCGCACGTCTATCGTGTGTTCAGTATTATAATTACAATTACGTTTTTTTAGTATGGTAGTATTTTATTTTATGTTAGTTTATTGGCCTTCTGTGTATAAACGTTTATCGTGTCTTCATTATTATAATTAGAACTTCGTTTCTTAGTATACAGTAGTAGTTTATATTATAAGTTATAGTGGCTTTTTGTTAATAAATCTTTACTTTAGTTTATTAGGTAAGTAACTTAAGTATTGGCAACTGATTATAATTTTAACCTAAAAATTTTCTATTGAAAAAGTTAATTTTTTCTTTGTGAAATATTTACTTGTTTTATGTATAATGTTGTGTACCCTATTGCGAAAACCAAATATCCAGGAAACATAGATTACCTAATCCCAAAAAAGATATTGAGAGATTTAATTTGTGGTGAAATGCCACCTATTTAAGGCTTACAATACCGAACTAAAATCTGAATACCGGTATTTGATATTTGAAATTTGAGATATCGGGATACCGGTATTAATACCGGTATTATTAATAAAAAATTTACTAGTTATATTTTTACTTACCTCAGTTGTTATATTGACTTGTTAACAAATAATATATGAAATCCAATAAATATTGTTCTGAAATGAGTAGATATTATTTATTTTATTACATAGAGAGTAGGAGTAGATAGAATATGCAAGTAAAAAAAAATACATATTAAATTCTATGTCACACTTTACATATAATAGGCTCGTATGGCATTATATAATTAAAGAAGCAAAAAATATAATTAAATTGAAAGTATTTACGAAATAATATTAATAACTTGCGTTTTGTTTATTAAAGTATGCTCTTAAAAAACATAAACAATCAATCGTTTCATCATCAAGCGAGGACCGAATTTTCGTACAAATATAACCAGCCGCCGAAAAAGCTCTTTCTGATTCTACATTTGTCGGCACTATTGTCATTAAGAAATCATACACATTTTGTAAATTGGTTCCTTTTGTTCCTATTTTTTCAAAAAAAGTAATTTCATTTTTAATTTTTTGTTCCCAGACCTGGAATTTTTTTAAACGCAGGCACGGGTGAAGTATTTAGTGTTTCGTCTATTGCTGCCTGTAGTTTTTTTTAATGCATTTACGTTTACCTTGTCAGATTCTAATACTGTTTCATTACTAATTTAGGAAGATATTGGAAGGGATGTTTCTTGCACAACTTCCATATCTTCTGTATCTTCTAGATTTTCATGTGTGAGCCGTTTAGTTAAGCTTACAATTTTTTTAATGATTGTAAATTTGAATATGCGTTTAAATACTTCTCCAACATCTTGTGAGCCCTTTTGCAGATACTGAAGTATTTGTGATAATTCAGTTCGTAGCAGTAAAATTCGAGATTTTAATGTTTTCAATTAATTCTAATGCAATTGCAGATTTTTGCTGGGAAAGAGTATCTAACATAAATGTTAAATAAGCGTCAGCCGTCAAAAGAATTGCATCTTTTCGGTATAATGCATCTACTGTTAATTTTACAGGAGTAAGAGCAGCAATAATTGAAGATAATAAATTAAATTCTTCGTCAGAAAAATGAATATCGGAACTAATGTCAATAAGCGCTTTTTGAATACAAAATTTAATTTCTTCAAATTTTTCTAACATAAATAACATACTGTTCCATCTTGTTTGACAATCTAATTTTAGCGCTGTTTCTTTACCTAATTGTTCTCTCACGTACTTTTGTAAATATTTATCATTTTTAGAAGGTGAATTTTTAAATGTTTTCACTACTTATGTCTAATATTTATATTACTTGTAGTAATAATAGTATCTAACTCTATAATAATTCCATTACCATCTTCTTCGTCGATATCGCCGTCATTGTTATCATCGTCATCGTTAACATCATTAACATCGTCATCATTATAATTTTGCTCCACAACATCAATATCCACACTCGGTTCAAAGTTGACTTATACAAAACATCAGTAATTGCTAAATTTATGCAGTGTGCCATACATTGTTGATGTTCAGCCTCTATAATTTTTCCTAATTTTACCATAACCGACGCACCGTCAGTAGTTACTCCAACTATGTCTTTAGATAGATGTATCTAAATTAAAATCTTTCAATTTTTCTTCTACAAGGGATAAGCATTTTTCTGCTGGAACGGATCCGTAAGCGCGCACTAATCCGATATTCCACAGTGTTCCTCCAACAGAATGTACATTAATGTTTATGTAGCGCCGATTACGAATAGATGTCCATTCGTCAAATGTGATACTAAAACGTTTACCTTCACTGTAGACTGTTTAATAATTTTACTATATTCAAGTACCATATTTCTAATAGTGACTGCAGATTTTGGTATGTTTTTGTATCCTCTTGCCTTTAAGACTTCTCTTATGTCATACGATTTTATAAAAATATTAAAAAACAAACCATCACAAGCTGTCATTCGGGCAAGCGCTTTAAAAGTTTTTCGTTTTTATTATTTTTAAAATAATTTGTTATTAACAATTTAGGCTGTTTAGAAACACTTGATTCGACATCATGGGGGATTCACATTTCTTTTTAAGATTTAGTCCATGTATCGTTTTTAAGTATGAAGGCCACTTGTGGATCCTCCTGTACACTTTATTTCTTTCGCGCACTTTTTACATTTAGCAACCTGTCCGTTTTTTTCAATCAAAAAATGATTCCAAACTGAAGTTTCGTCCTGTCCTTTTCGGTGCTCCGTAAATGTATTCATCTTTCAGGGGGTACAGCAGTTTATGCTTATTAATTTTAATATTTGTAAATTAATTACACGCCTAACTTACATTAATACAAATATAAACTTACCGTATTATATAATTCATATGGAATATGGATTAATCAGTGTAAAATGCGGCGTAAATTTCGATAGCTGATTTAGTAAAGATAATGTGGACTGTATTAATCTAAGGGTGTTGTAACAAGCAACAAATAATTAATGTTCTTAAACAAGACAAACAAACAAAAGCGTTTACTATTAGCACTCACCTTTAATGCGGCATAAAGTTGAAAGAACGTTGGAACCAATTAACAGCTTGCAGCACAAGTAACAAGGGCGGTTCATCAAAGCGAATCATCCAATTAGCGGCATGCAGCACGTGCAAACTCGACGCGGCACATGGACAAAGCGGTTCGAACACAAAGCGGTGTGTACAATTCACAGGACGACACTATATTACTCTCTGTCACTGCGGTTTATACGATACTATTCCAAGCCACTTGTATATGCGACGATATGCGACTTCTACAACACTTGTTGAGCGACTTGTATGCGATACTTGAGCGAGGTTCTTGGATATTCCAATCGATAATTGCTGCGTCCGCGCACAACAGAACGTTCACCATCCACACAGGTTAACGTGCATAGAAAAACGCATTGGGGAAATTTGTACTAACCAAATTTAATTTACCGCGCCGAATTTAGAATAACCAACAAGCCCAAGTAATAATAAATCCTAACTATAAATTATTTACAAGGACGGAACAATCTGTATTTAAATACCGTTATATCATTTTCAATTATTAGAAATAAAACAAGGAAACAAGTGCACATAATCCACACACCACAAGACACAACGGAATGAAAAATAAAATTGAAAATATAAAATATAATTTTTACTTCTAGACACTACAGTTGATTAGCAAAATTAAACAATCTAATCTAAACTATTTAATAATTTTTGTGTTACACACTTTATGTATTTGTATAAACCAAACCTATTCATTGGGTAGTAGACGTAAAACATAAACAATCGATTTATATTGCCGACACCGCCGCTTCTCGATGGTGCCATACTCGGCTCGGTATGTGTAATAAATGTGCCTGATATAGATTTTAATACAATGAAATTGTTTGTTTATCTTCAAAAAAAAATTCTTGTAATTAATTAATATTATTTTAAATTAGATTTATATTGTGCATAAATTCCATTTTTATCAACTAACGTAATACCAAAATACCGATATTTTTACATAAATACCGGTTTTTAATAAAGGACAAAAATCGTCCGGGATTCCGGTATTCGGGATCCCGGAATCCCGGTATTGTAAGTCATACACCTATTTGTACAGTGTTTGTGTGCCCAATAAAAGAAATTAAATCAAAATGTCCATTATTCTGTTTTTTATCTTACACCATTGTGTGATTATTTAATTTGTATTTATGAATTTATTATATCGATATACGTATAGGTGTAGGTATACTTTCTAATATAATGAACAATACATCAAATGATTTCCCGTGTGTTACAGGATTAAGGTTATACTGAATGGATTCTGATTGAATATTGCTATATTCCGAATATTTGCAGTACGGCAGTGTTCATATCTGAAACTGAAATTAGTGAAGGTAATTTGAATAGTAAGAATTTAAATTTCCCCCTGTAGTACAATTTTGCTCCCAATCGTAAGCGGGCGCTTTTGTGCAAATTCAGAAAGTTTAGTATGGCCGTGAAGAATCTAAAGCGATAGGTTATCTGTGACTACGCGGAACAGTTGCGAATCTCCCTCCATTAACTTAGTAACGATTAGGAGGTGAAGCTAGAGTTTTATATATGATTCATTTGTCTGTAAAAGCGAAATGATTCCCGTTGCGGTCTTTCCCCCGAGGCGGCCATTCAATTTTTTTGTAAAATGTCACTTCCACCGTTTTTTTAACTACGTCATAACTGACTTTTGTTAAACTTTGAATTTCGAATCGTCCTGGATATTAATTTTTTTAACCCTTAAATTTCAGCACGTGCGGTACATTTATTTAATCTTTTATTTTTAAAATTGCGAAAAAAAGTCTTATCGTACGTCGCGGGATTTGAACCCGGTACCGTCTGACTGATAGCTTCTCTAGGTATATGTATAACTCAGACATCTTGGATACCAAAGATTAATTTTTACATTTTTTAATTATTTGAATCATTTCCAGCAACCGATATTTAAAGGGTTTTTTTTTATAAAGTTTTGAATAAACCCACTTTTCTCAAATATTTACAAAATGTATAAAAAATTTTGAATTCCAAATAACGATTATTACTCAACAACAATATCTACAAAACATTTCCTATTTAACCGATTTTCAATCTCTTCGGATAACAAAGCTATCCATCCAGTGCTATCCAGAATGAGACACCCTGTAGCATCAATTTGATAGTGCTATTTTATCAAGATTTTTTATTTTATCAAGATTCCCTGCTGAAATAGCTTTATCAGAAGTAACTAATTCGGAATAAGCCTTTAAATTGGGATCGCACGATGAGATTGTCAAATACAACATTATAATAATCTGAAAGTGTTTTATCTGAGCATAACATTTTTAAAGAACGCAAAAGTTTTTGTGGATATTATGTCTTAATATTTTCTGTAATTGAAAATGTTTTCAAATTTTCTAGAATGTTTATTAAACGGGATTTGATTACTGTTTTATAGTAATCTTGGAATAGTCAATATTATATATGGAAATCGGAAAAGGTTTGTACTAGTTGAGATTGAATTTATTGCCGAGCATTACTTAGAATCATAGGTAGGTATAACTTTTTTAATATTTAAATATAAAAGACTAACTCTTATTCGAACAGATTTTCTTAATTCTAAAAATGTATATCACCCAATAGATGAAATTGATAATGGACAGTACAATTAAAAATATATCTCTTAATACCTACATTTTTAAAACAAATTTTTGAAATTAAAATAAATTTTCTGGTTATAAAAAAGATTAATTCTTATTGTCAATAACTTTCACAATTCTAAAAATTTTAGCAAAAAATAAACGAATTGAAAGAAACAAGATTGATAGTGAATTAAAATACATTTCTGAATATACTTAGGACAATTGAACATTAATTTAAATAATAAAAGGCTTCAAACTATTAGTTTCAAAAAATTCAATACTTAAAACTTACACGTATTTTTTCGATAAATTTTGGGGCTAAAATTCAAAAATCACTTGCTAATTTATCCTTGTATTTTTTATGAACTTTTAACTGTGGAACAGATATATAGCTCTATCATTTAAAAGAATGTTTCCAATCCCATTAAAGAAAAAATGGATATGTTCAAGCGTATATAATTGTTTTACATCATCTTTCATAACGTTCTGTGATTATTCTTCATTTTATGCTAATTACAATACTCTTAGTTTTGAATATATTGCACATGGGCTTGTTGAATAGCAAGTCCCACATGCAGTTCAAATACTCTTGGTGGTAACAGGCAACAATGTTCCTCTAAAAAAATTTATAAAGGCTACAAAATTAAACCGATGGTAGGAGGGAGAACTTTCTATTGCAATAAAGTATTTCGGTACACAATTGAGTACAAAACGGGTACGAAATTTTGAGAACGTTTTTGAAAAAACGGAGCAAATGTGGTGAGGGGTCGTTTCGCCAGCGCATACCCCCACACCTATTTTTCAAATATATCTAGAAGAGTGGAGGCATAAAGTATTATGTCGAGAAGATGGGAGGTACAAAATACTGGTTCACGTAGGTATGCAACGGGTACAAAATTTTGAGAACGATTTTATAGCAATTGCAGCAAGTGTGAGGGCTGTAGTTTAGCCCCCTCCCTCACCCTTCCCGTTCAATTTTCAAATATATCGGGTAAGATAGGTACCAAAATTTTAATTAAAGTACATTTCGGTACAAAATGTGTACAAAATCGATATTTAAAGCAACTGAGGAGGGAGGGGGCTGGCGAAATGGACCTGGTATTTATTGCACGATACTGTATTTTATGTAAGTTATGGAAAGTTTTAAAATCATCGACATGTACATTAAACCAAAAAAATAATATCTTGAAACACTGATGAATAGCATTAAATAAATTTCATAATAGACTTCAATTCCAATAAAATTGTCTCTCATTGAGTACTGCATCCATAGCTCAATGAGCTGCCGCATTTATATAAAATAATTGTTATTTGTTTTAAGAATATTAACAATTATTTTGAAGAAGCCAACATCTGCATATTGTAATTGACGACTTATTGCAAATGCTTTATTACCCAACAATAGCGGACTCTCTAAGAACGGGCTGCATCTAATGTCGAAGGAGAAATTGGCCGTCAGTGACTAAACGCCTCTAGAAAAATAGTAACATTTTGTCTGACAGGAAAGAGTTCCAGAAGCAGAGTATACAAATTTGTTGACAATCTTTAGGTGAAAAATAAACTAAGCAACAGCAGTGAAATTAATTATCAATCTAACTATAATAAGGATACCTCCCTATGCTTCTAAGTAATGCTCAGCAATAAATTCAATCTGAACTAGTACAAACTTTTTCCGATTTCCATCTATAATATTGACTATTTCAAGATTACTATAAAACAGTAATCAAATCCCGTTTAATAAACATTCTAGAAAATTTAAAAAGATTTTCAATTACAGGAAATATTAAGACATAATATCCACAAAAACTTTTGCGTTCTTCAAAAATGTTATGCTCAGATAAAACACTTTCAGATTATCATAATGTTGTTTTTGACAATCTCTTCGTACGATTCCAATTTAAGGACTTATTCCGAATTAGTTACTTCTGATAAAGCTATTTCAGCAAAGAATCTTAATAAACTGAAAAATCGATGCTACATGGTGTCTCATTCTGGATAGCACTGGATGGATAGCTTTGTTATCCGAAGAGATTGAAAATCGGTTAAATAGAAATGTTTTGTAGATATTGTTGTTGAGTACTAATCGTTATCTGGAATTCAAAAATTTCTATACATTTCGTAGATATTTGAGAAAAGTGGGAAAAGTGATTTTTTTGAAAAGATCAAATATAAGCTTTATTCAAAACTTTATAAAAAAAAACCCTTTAAATATCGGTTGCTGGTAATGATTCAAATAATTCAAAAATGTAAAAATTAATCTTTGGTATCTAAGGTGTCTGAGTTATACATACCTAGAGAAGCTATCAGTCAGACGATACCGGGTTCAAATCCGGCAACATACGATAAGACTTTTTTTGCAATTTTAAAAATAAAAGATTAAATAAATGTACCGCACGTGCTGAAATTCAAGGGGTAAAAAAAATTAATATCCAGGACGATTCGAAATTCAACGTTTAACAAAAGTCAGTTATGACATAGTTAAAAAACGGTGGAAGTGGCATTTTACAAAAAAATTGAATGGCCGTCAGTCATAAGTTAGAAAGAGAAATTTGTGAAACTCATAGAAAGTTAAGCGGAGGAGTTAGTGTATTGTAGATAGATACATCCATAGAAATGGAATTAAATTAAAAAATTTGTGCACGACCTCTCCAGAAGTATCTGTCTACGACTTCGGTTCTGTATGTTGCTTAAAACTGAACTCTGCTATATTTGGTTGTAACTTGACTTAAATTTGACACACCTAAATCATGCAGTTATATTACGTGTTCTGTAATACCTTGCAAGTGCATTTGTAAGTCTCTTGTATGAACGTCCTGATCCCGTCCTAAAGTCCGTATACTAGTCACCTCGTTATGAGATAGCACTGCTATAATTAAATGAAAGAAATATAATTACACTATTTTAAATAAAAGAAACGCAAGAAAAACTTTTCAGCATTGGATCTGCTTAGAATTCTTTTGGTAGTGCAATTCAGAAACGTTAGAGTATGGCAGTGTTTTATGTAAAATAATATAAAATAATAATGTGACGACCTATTGAAGGCGGTGCAAGCTCTAAATTTAGTGGTGCAAGGTGGTGCAAGCTTTTCTTTAACTGGTGCACATATCATTTTTTTGAAATTCGAATGGAAGGGGGCTAGCGTCATTCTAGCCCACCTCGAAAAAAGGCCCTGTACCTAATTTTGTGAACTGGTGCAAGCTCTAAATTTAGTGGTGCAAGGTGGTGCAAGCTTCTCTCTAACTGGTGCACATATCATTTTTTGAAATTCGAATGGAGGGGGGCTAGCGTCATTCTAGCCCCCCTCATAGACAAATTACCGCAATTGGTTTTCCAGCATGGTGCAAGCTATTATTTTAGTGGTGCAAGACTAGTACTTCCTGGTGCACATGCTACATTTCAATAAATCGTTTGGAGGGGGGCCAAGTTGACGGAGCCGTAAAACCGAGCGATTCACACAAATGCCGATAGGAAACTGGTCGAAAATCGATACACATATTGAATGAATTTATGCTGGATTTACACTATTATTGCAGTGATATCTATGTAGCATGGCCAGTTAACAGGTGAATTGAGGCTATGTCCGGAACATGTTGTATCTATGCTAGTTGCAAGGATCCATAGATTTACACAAACTTCAGATATCTTTAGACTACAGATTTTGACAATTTCTCTCCTACATAATAAGGTATTATTTATTTTTTTATGTATTATTTGATTTTATAAAACTCCGCAGAACAGAATAACTAGTTTTTAAAAATTTCTTTGAGATGTGTAAGAGATCCTTTTCGTCCTAAAATAAACTGGAAGAATGCTATAATTTATTGGTAAGAAAAGAGCACAAGATTGTAGTGAAAACGTTTCAAATATTGGTTCGCACTTGTAAATATTTCTAATTTTTAGTCGATTCACACATGTGATCCACGCGACCACTCGTGTCACATCAAACCACGCGACCTACCACTGGAAGGTTAATTTTTACGTGGGAAGAATGTAATTTTTCGATTTTAAAATACTTCATTTCCGTGTTTTTAATCTAAACAACTTTAATGCATTATTTGGAAAGTACGTCTGTGGATCAAATTCACCGATTTACATTCTTACTGTTCACTATCTTCGGTCGTTACCTAATATACAATTGAAAAATGAAAGCCAATACCTCTCCTCCCTATATTGCTCATGCTAATCGCTATTATGATAAAAATCGAACAAATCAATAAGTGTCAAGCTTTAATTTTTCACTATGGCAGGCATCAATTCCTATAATAAAAATTTGATAATCTTGAAATCACACACGTGATCAAGTACGGAAGAGAATTCTCGTTAAATGATATAGCTCAAGGCCTGAGTCTTCAAACAGTCAAGTTCATTCAAGCAAGATGCAAATTCTAAAAATAGCACCTCTCATCCGTTTCTAGCGTACATTACATAAACAATCGCACGTTGGCTAGAATTCATCTCCGCCCAACCGGTTTCATATACATGGTATTTACAGGTAAGTTGATGGCCTCTGAACATGCGGCGTGACGTAGAAAATGACTAGCCAGGGGAACGTCGACGAGCCCACGAATGCTAACGTGCTATTGGTTGAAAATAATCATACGATTCTTGTATGAGAAGGGAATGTCACAACTGTTACGCGGCCTAACCACATTCTATTGTAAATAATACTTTACTACATTCTAACGGATATCAGTATTTCTATACGAGGATATGCATTCGTTTTCATTCATTATAAAGAGTTTAACTTGTAATTATGATTTGACAATTATAAATTCAAATCTTGTTCTATTTTTGCTTCTATTTTTAGACTAGTTTTACTAGGTCTATAAAAAATTACGAATCCTTATAATATATTTCGGATTTTGCAAACGTTTACAAATTTTGGGATATCTATTTTTTAAATAAATAGTCAAAAGGCATTTTCTGCGGATTTGATAAATACGGCCTTATTGGTTGAATACTTCAATAATAGACTATGGTTCACTCGAATTATATAAGCAATTGGGACGTTTTTTTGGCATACACAGTAAATCAAAAACGCATTACCGATTTGCACGAAGATTTCTTTCAAGCTTAAACAATTTTTATAGTTTTTTTTTAATACTAACCAAAATGTTTTACTCAAAAATTCGTGTGGTTATAGGCAACCCGTAATACAGAAAAGTGTATAGATTACTGCATATGCGGTTGAAAAATTAAACTTGATTGTTGCGCATTGTTTATGTATGAATTTAAGATTATTGATCGTTCTGAACGGACCTGCACCCTGTTTGCATACTAGAACAGGTAGAATGACTTGTGTGTTTCATCGAGTTAAAGAGCCGAACTATACGTATAAGCAAATTAGTGGGTTTAGTGAGGAATCAGACTAAGACAGGTTCCTGAAGGAGGGCAGCAGCCCTTTCGGTACTTAGAGTGGCAGAGGCCATAGGGGTCGGTATGGCATTCTAAGACAACTGCGATGTGGAAGGAAACAAGAAACTTCCACATTATCTCCAAAGTACATAGCATACTACAATTGTTATTTAACAGATGGCATCCTTTGGAGTCACAAATTCCAGAGTTAAAGTAGTCCCCTATTGGGATCTCTGGAAGTGGGCTTTTTCGGAGAATGTAATCATCAAGTTAAATAAGAAGAAAAGAAGAACAGGAAACATCTTGCGGGGCGTGAGGCGGTTCCGTGGCGTAGTTAGTAGGCGTGTGACTACTACGCCCAAGGTCCCGGGTTCTATTTCCGTCACGATCCGCTTGAAAAATGTTAGGCGAGCATTTTTCACAAAAATACGGCCTCGTTCAGATGAGAGGTATAATGTAGGTCCCGTGTGTGTTGTCACGCACGTTAAAGATCCCTACCTTGCTTGAAACAGCAAGGGTTCGGCCAAACTCAAAATTTTTCAGGTAAAAAAAACTCGTTTCCTCGCCAATGTAGTACCTTTGGGTGGAGCATTGAAAAATCACAGGTAAGGGCTCGGGGCATGAAATGTTAGAAGTATGAAGCAAGTAGGCAAGCTAGAGAATTTGAAAGTTGAAATTGAAATGGAATGACATAGTAGAGATTAACCAAGTTCGGTGGCTAGAGGCAACTACAAGAATTGGTTGGCCAATATTCTCGAATAATGATAATTGTGTGAAAGGATTTACTGGAAAACTATTATTTCCACAAATGTCTAAGTGTTGGGGGATCTTGGCAGCCACAGGCTGCTTAAACCCCTTGACTGAATCTCGGTGAAATAGGGCATAAAATTAGAAAACAATAGAAGGGAAACAAACTGTATACATGCTGTGTGAGAATTTCAGGGAACTATGTAGGCTAGCTCAGAATATAAATAAGTGCAAGTACGTGTCCAACCAGTTTTGAGACGGAAAACCTAATGACGAAAAATAAGCGCAGATGAATCTGATGAGTAGTATAAACAACTACAGGTGTTGGTTGTGAAATATCTACAACTAATGTTGACTGTGCAAAAAGATATATTGGAAAAAATATTAAATCGGTAAATGTTTAAGTGTTGGGGGAACTAGGCAGCCACCGGCTGTTTACCTCCCTTCACAACCACTAAATGTCGGAGAAATAGGGTATATAATTGTAAAACAATAGATGACCGAACTGCGGCTAACAAGAAAGAATAGCGCCTATGATGAAAGACAACAAACATAGAACAAGAAGAAAATTTTTGTTAACCTTCGATGGGAATTGGACCACTCGTAGTTTTTGGAATCGTGTTTGTTTGCGTTTCGATCCATGACCTGGGATCGTTGTCAAAATAGTGGGGACTTCGGGTTTGACATTTGTGACATGGATTGGGGGTGACTTTGATTTATTGATATTCGGGGTGATTGGTTTAAGTGCATTGGGTGGAGATTTTTAAAGTTAAAAAAAAACACAACATTGAAGACAAACATTCCTTTGGACTTTGAAAATTTTTGCCTAATATACTCAAGCCAAGTGTTTCGAGCATCGGTGTATCGGGGTCGCCTTCAGTTTGGGACATGGGTGTGAAACTTGAGGTTTTTATTGTTTTGACAGCGATCCTGGGTCATGGATCGAAACGTAAATGAATGTGATTTTGAAGAAGAGTGGTTTGATTCCCATCGAAGACTAACAAAGAAGAAAATTGTTGAAAGCATATGTGTGGAGCACAGCACAGTATGCCTATGAAATACGGGCAGTATGAAAAGCAGACAGAAAACAGTAGCAGCCTTTTGAAATGCTTTACTTAAGATGTATGAGGACGATGGCATGGACAGACAAAGATAATAACAAATAGGTTATAGGAATAGTAGGGGAACAAGGATATCTGGGGAAAAAGATAAGAGAAATAGAAGGGCAGAATACGTTCTAAGGCATTTTTGGGGAATAGTATGGGATATATTACAAGCAGAGATAGGAAAAAAGAGGTAGATGTAGACCTAGATCAGATAGTGATAGATGCAGACTGTGCAAATTTCATGGAAATCTGTAGGTTAGTTCAGAATAAGAAACAGGAAACAATGATGGTACGCGTCTAACCAGTTCCAGGACTGAAGACCTAATAATAATAAATGATGGCTAGAGGCGGGAAATTTTTGGAGCGGAGACTGTTTCACACAGTAATAGAGGAAGAAAATTTGGGAGTGGGGATAGCTATACGAAAAAAGATAGGACACTGTGTATTAAACTACTCACAAAAAAACGAAAGAGTACTCATGGTTAGATTAAAATCTGTTCGACAACGATTTAGAAACCAAGTAAAGCCCTGTAGAAGTTACCTAGAAGTGGACATTGATACTGACCACAACATAGTAATTATGAAAGCCGTGTTTAAATTTAAAAATTTGAAAAAAAAGGAAGGGAAAAAGGCACTGTGACTTTGAGCAACTAAAAGATAAAGATATCAACAAAAGATTAGAGAAAAAGTCAAGCGAATTGCTGAAAAATATCGGGAAAATTTTTGATACTAAGGAAGCAGGAACAGAATAGAACAACATTAATCCAGTTTAGACATGGCGGCCAGAGATTTTCTGGGATATAGACAAAAAGAAAATAAGAAACCATAGATAACAAAGGTTATCCTGAATTTCATAGAAGATAAACGAAAATACAAAAACAGACCAGACGTTACAGGAAAAAAGAGATACAAAGGCGTAAAATGGAACCTTAATTGCAAATGCAGAAAAACTAAAGAATAATGGATTGATGAAAAGTGCAAAAAAGTACAAATTAAGATGAAAATAGGAAAGACAGACGAAGCATACAAACTAATTAGAATGAATTTTAGGGATATAAAAACGTATAGCAAAAATATATGGGGCGAGTGCGGAGACATCATTATAGAACATGTAGAGAAAGTGTAGATGGCAAGCATATATATGTAACAGAACATCTTTTCCAACTCGCCAACTTGGATACTATATAATGCTATGATAATAGGGTTATTTAGGGGTATATAGAATCATAAGGGTCGCACACTACATGTAAATAGTACTAAAAACTAGAAAACTAAACAATTTTATCATGCAAAGTACGTAATTCGCAAACTATGCAAAAAGCAAACATTTAACACCCTGTATAAGGATCACAATTGACTTTAATTAATGCCGGGAACCACATCCTTCAATAATACAAGCATATTCAGTAAAATAAATAACTTTGTACGCAATTAAATTATTTTAAATCAGAAAAGCATCCATAAATTCTAAACAAACACGCATTAAGAGCATTCAAGCTAGAAATCATGATTAGAATTCTGGTAAAATAAGACATGCAACGGTATAAAGAAATAACTAAGCTTTCTCGCGACAAATGCACCATTTAAAATAAATATGTTTTGGAAACGCAGGATATAAATGAACGCATTTCAATTTACATCATAACAGAAATTTTGTGTACGTGATTTTTAATATTATCTCGACAAAAATAAAGCCATATGTTTGACTACAGGTCGAGGTAAAATTTCCTAAAACAATAACAACAAACAGACGGATAAAGGTTCAGGAATTATAGAAATGCACCATATAAAATTGGTATAATACGTGACCACAGTATTGTTCCGTGGAGCTATTATCTAAATAATACCTGAGAAAGCCCAGAGTGTTGAAAATATCCTATAGCATGCCTTAAACTTTGACCGTAGTACACCGAGAACCAATCCTGTCAGATGAAGGTGTAACTTTATATACCATTCAAATCTGATAAACAGGCAGTCTCCTTTCAACAAGAGCACGATTCCTAGCAGTTCAAATTAAATATTTACGTCAAGTGAAAATAGAAAATTAAATAATTATATTTTTCAAAGTTGTGACAGAAAAATTGTTGAAAATTAAAGGAATAGTGAAAAATATACGAGAAAAGTTTTGCCGTTAACTGGAAAACGTAAGTAAAAGCTTATTAAGTAAACATAATTGTAACATTCATAATTTAGGGCTCTAAGTAATAAATAAGAAGTCTGGGAACTCTGGGAAATCTGGGAAAATCTGGGTAAAACTCTAAGTAACAAGTGAAAGCTGAAACTCTAAGTAATAAGTGAAAGCCTAAACTCTAAGTAATAAGCTGAAATCTGGGAAACTCTAAGAAATAAATCCAAATTTAAAAAACGGAGGATTGTTTTAAGCATTGAATAGGGTTTGGCCAAGCGATATTATAAAATCAACAAGTGAGCTCAACTGAAAGCAATCCAGGGGTACTGGTTCACAGCACGCAGTAATAGAACAAAGAAACACGCAAGGGAAACTACAGGTCAGAACTTTATCTAAATAGCATAAAGCATTATTTCCTCTTTTTATTGAACATTTTCTATATTTCTTTTCATTACACCAGAATATTTATGTAAAGGGTCACCAAAAATCCTTTTGTACATAAAAATTTACGTGAAAAAGGGAAAGGTTATTGAACGTTCAAGGGTGTTTCCAATAGAGTACAATGTAATTTTTGCTGGCTTTAAACCAACTAAAGCGAACTATAATTTTGGGGATAAAGAAATTGATATTATTATCATTTGATATTCAGGGGTTTATTTTGTCGCATAGTACATCATATTAAGCTGGAAACAGCAGGAAACTGAACGTTAATTACATCGGCGTCCAGTGTTATCATAGCAATAAATATATATATATATATAATATATATATATATATATATATAGTATATATATCAAAAGATTTCAAACGTTAATCACTATACCAAAAAAGAGAGGTGTGGATAGATCTCGAAACTTTCAAACAATAAGTTTGACAGCATACGTGTCAAACATATGAACTAAAATTGCACAAAGGCGGATGCAAAAACGAGCTGAAGAAATCAAATTGGGTTGAGACGAAATTGAACATGGGAGACAATTTTCGCTCTAAGGGTGATAATGGAGAAAACAATAGAAAAATGAGAAAACGTTATATTAGAGTTTGTAGATTTGGAAAAAACATTCGACAATGTAAAATGAGAATGAATGTTCGAGATACTCAAAAAGATTGGAACGAGTTATACGGGTAGACAAATAGTGCATAGCTTATACAAAGAGCAAATGGCTGTAATAGAGTTAGAGCAAGAACATAGCGAAGTAAGTATTAGGAAACGGGTGAGGCAAAAATGTGCGATATCCCCGTTAATTTTTAACTTGTATATCAAAGAGGCAATAAATTCCATCAAGTGCAGAAAGTCATTTGGAATTATTACGCAGAGACAGCGATTGATATGCTTAGCTTTGTAGATGATATAGCGGCATTACCATCTAGCAAGAAAGATTAGAAGTAGCTCTTAATAAAATGAAAACAGTTTTAACACAAAAATACGGTATGAAAATTAAGAAAAATAAAACTAAAATATTAGAACGTAATATGGGGGAAAATAAGTCAAAAACCAGAATACAAATAGGAGACGAGAACTTGCAAGAGGTTAAAGATTTCTGCTACCTAGAAATACAAATAACGCAAAATGGGAAAGGTACAAAAGATATGAAACAACGATTAACATAATACCGTGCTACATTTAACAAGAAAATGCAACTACTGTGTTCAAAGACAACAAACATAGAAACAAGGAAAAATTGCTGAATGCATATTTGTGGAGCACAGTACTTTACGGCTGTGAAACGTGGACAGTAGGGGAAGTGGAGAGGAAAAAGATAGAAGCCTTTGAAATGTGGTATTACAGACGTATGATGAAGATATCATGGGGAAAATTAAGAACAAAGAACAAGAAACGAAAGAGGAAGAAAAAAGGTATGTGGAAAAACAGTAATAAATAGAAGAGATAGGATGATAGGACACATACTAAAGCTTGACGATATAGAACGGAATTAATTAGGAGCAGAGAAAAGATAAAAAAGGTAAAGGTAAAGCTAGATTAGTATTCAGAATAGAAATCATTGAAGATGTGCGTCCAGCCAGTTCCGTGACGGAAAACCTAATAATGAAAAACAGTAATTGTGTTTAAATAGGATGATTATCGTAAACTACAGCTGTTAGTATTGCAGCATTCTCAACAAATGGTAATTGTGCGAAAGGAGTAATTGGAAAACTACCGATTCGGCAAATGTCTAAGTGGTGGGGGACCTTGGTAACCGTCAGGTTGTTCAACTCTCTTTGCATACCCCTACATGTAATTTTCCAATGGTTCACCCGAAGGTACTGCATTGGCCAGGGGGCGAGTTTTTTTTACCTGAAAAATTTTGAATTTTGTCGAACCCTTGCTGTTCCTAGCAAGGTAGGGATCTTTACCGTGCGTAACAACACTCACACATGGGACCTCCATTTTACCTCTCATTCAAACGAGGGCGTATTTTAGTGAAAAATCCTCGCCTAACATTTTTCAAGCGGACCGGGTCGGGATTCGAACCCGGGACCCTGGGCGTAGTAGTCACATCCATACCAACTACGCCACGGAGTCGCCCCACTTTACGTACCTTACATGTGATTTTCTAATGCTCCACCCGAAGGTACTACATTAGCCAGGAAGCTAGTTTTTTTTACCTCGAAAATTTGGAATTTTGCCGAACCCTATCTGTTCCAAACAACGTAGGGATCTCCTTAACGTGCGTGACAACACTCACACACGGGACCTCCATTTTACCTCTTATCCGAACGAGGGTGTATTTTTGTGAAAAATGCTCGCCTGACATTTTTAAGCGGACCGTGTCGGGATTCGTAGCCTGGACCTTGGGCGAAGTAGTCACACACATACCACTACGCTACGGAGCCGCCTCCCCTTTGCGTACCACTGAATAACAGTAAAATAGGGTATATTTTTAGAAGAAAATAGAAGGAGAAGGTTGCAATAGATATAAAAAAAAAGATTAGCACAAGATCGTGTTGTATCCAATAAGAAAATGCAGCTGGTATGTTCAAAGACAACAAACATAGAAATAATGAAAAAGTTGTTGAAAGTATGTATGTGGAGAGCAGCACTGTACGGTTGTGAAACGTGGACAGTAGGAGAGGCGGACAGGGAAAAGATAGAAGCCTTTGAAATCTAGTACTACTGATGTATGATGAAGATATCGTGGACACGCAAAGTTAACCAAAAAGGGGTACTAGATATGATAAAGACAGAAAGATATCTGTGGAAAACAGTAAAAAATAGAAGAAATAGGATGATAGAACACGTTCTCATGCATGAGAGAATGTGCGGGATATATTAGAAGCAGAAAATGGAGAAAAAGGTAGATGTAGATCTAGATTAAACTATTGCACACAGATTGTGAAAAATGTAGGCTGTTTAAATTTCCGGAAACTGCGTAGGTTAGTTAAGAATAGGAAACAATGGAGGTACTCGTCTAACCAGTTCCAGGTCTACAAACCTAATGTAAATGAAGATTATTAAGCTATGCTTCCCATGTTAACCATGGGACCTTGTCGAGCGATGTGGGGAAAAACAAGACCTGAGCCGAATGTGCAGAAGGGAATCTACGGAGAGATAAGACGATAAGACGATTGGCTTAGTTGGTTCGCGTGCAACTACTAAGCACAAGGTCCCAGGTTATATTTCTAACACACACCGCTTGAAAAATGTTAGGCGAGTATTTTTCACAAAAATACGATCTCGTTCGGATGAGAGGTAAAGTGTAGGCCCCTTTGTGAATGTTGTCACGCACCTGAACGATTCCTACCTTGTTTGGAACAGCAAGCGTTCAGCAAAATTTAAAATTTCCAGGTAAAAAAAACGCTTCCTGGCCAATGTAGTTCCTTTTGGTGGAGCATTGGAAAATTAAATGTAATGAGAGATCAAACTAATGAAGGGTTCTTGAAAGGGACGCAACAGCCTTATGCGTAGTTATAATGGCGACGATCTGGACAATTGACCGACTTAATGGTTCCTAAAAGGGATACAACTAGTCTTCCCGTAGTTACAAGGGCGACAATTTGTACAATTAACTAACTTGACTATACAATATCACCCCACAGGGTTGCCTTGTTGGTACTACTGCTCGGCTGAAGGCCAGTGGAAACTATAGTCGTTATTTTTCCCTACCATGTACAGCTCTACTTGTACGATTTGATGATAATGTCATCCTCCCGGGTAAAATATTCTAGAGGTAAAATAGTACTCCATTCGGATTCACGGACTGGAACTACTCGAGAGGAAGTCACCGCAAAGTATAAACATATCATTCTACAAGTCGGAGCGTGGAAAGGCAGAAGTTTAATGGTTAGGTTAGAAAACTTGGAAAGAGAAATGGATAGGCTGGAATTAGATGTAGTGGGGTACGATGGAAAGAAGCACAGGATTTCTGGTTTGGATTTTACAGAATCATTAACACTAAATCCAACAGAAATTTGTTACGGGTAAACTGATCGGTATGTTGTAAATTTAATTTTGCTTTTAAGAGACGAAAATCCCGCAACAATGTTAACGGTGCACCGGGTAATTACAGTGGTGCGGGAGTGAGGTCCTCTGGAAGAAATACTAAAAAACAAACATAATAAAGTGGCTGAATTATAGTATTCACTTACCCTAAAAAGTTTTTCCTACTGTCATAGTTAAGAGGTATCAAACCATCTTGTTTCACCAATCCCTGCGATAGTTTTTCTACACTGAAGGCGGATATTCCGGATAGATTTTCTTTGCTTTTTGTTTCCTAAACGAAACACATTATGCGTTACATTGTTCTACAACCTCTTTTGTCATATGAAAGAAATGTTTAACATAAGATGTCTCTCAAATACGCCTGCGTCCCTGGGGTGAATGGTTATTCTTTCATAATTACCTAATTTTTCCTAGTTCATAAATAAATGCAAATAAAATTTAACCTACACCACCTTTATTGATATTAAATAATAGCAATATAAATACAAAACATATTTTCCTTTAAAAAACTGATTTGCTAACATCAAACGGGTACCTTTACCTTACTAAAAAAAGGTCCTAAGGAAAAAGCATTAAATCAAATCATTCAATAATATTATCACTTCATTTCTACCATTTCTCATATTGAAATATATGACATTCTAAATCCATTTCTGTAAACGTCCTTAATAACAATTCATCAAACAGTTAAATACCAACTTTCCCATTTATCATTCCATTGTCCATTTATAGTACTAAATTTTCATTATTTAATTAACACTAAATATCACCAATAAAGTTTATATTTAAAATCAATAGGCACTTATTTCTTAATATTTTCCAATGTTCAAAACTTCATTGCACGATAATACGAGGCTTAAATTAAACCAATCCCAGTTTCGTCGCTATCACATCGTCCAACAAAATAATTTTTTCATGTTTAATTAATTTCCTACTCTATGAATACAAATTAGTCACATTTATAATCCACATGTACATAAGTCAAAAGTTAAATAAAAAAATTCACCTTTTTACTCACCGTTTATGTGTACTTTAAAAAGTTAAGGGTGTCCAAAAACACCGGCTTTTCTCTTTTTCTTCCTGCAAACAATAGCTCCCTTAACTCTACCAAAAGCGGTTTATTTTAGCTATACCCGTAGGCAGACCTTTTATTACTGCGCATATGAGTTTTCATAATCTTGGGCATGGACAACATTTTTTGCCAAATTTGCAAGCGAAGTGCGAAAGAGCTCGTACAGCATCTTATTTTCCCTTTCGGGAAGTCTATGTTACATTTTGAAACTGTGTTCCTTCCACTAGTTGTTTTCCTACCGGCACCAACGGCATGGTCCTCCCGCCTTATTACATGCTCATATTACTACAATTCGACGTTTCTAAATAATTTTCTGAACTTTGAAGTCAAATGTAGTGCTTAGTTGTTGTCACATTTCTCGCTCTATACAAATTTGTTTTCACAATACAAAATTTTATATATGCTGAATAAAAGAGTATTGTCACGTTACCTTGTGTAACTTGTATTATTGTTGTATTATGGTATTGTTTTAATATCCTTAGTGGTCGGTACGGACGATATCTATCTATTGTAAATTATCTTTGCATGGCAAATGCATACGTAGTGTCTTGTAATATTAAGATATGTTTGCATTTGCGGTTTTAAGTTATCTTCCTGGATTATTACGTTTATAATGCATTTAAAAGAAATAATTTTACACCTTATCTGAATTGCCTTTATAGAAAGAAAATTTGAAATATCATGCTTAATTAATATTTTTTATTGCAAAATCTTAATATACAAAGTGCGTTCATATTTATTCTGTCCATTCTAATTTAATATTTACCTCTTATCTGTTTTATAGTTCACGTATTGTGAACGCGTTAGGCTTTTGAAAGTACGTTTAATAATGAACAGAAAAGTAGGACGGAGGATAAGCTATTATTAATAACTTAACGAAAGAATTATGGTAGTAAAGCTGGAAACAAAGTCACAAGCTACTACAATAGTACAGCTCTATGTGCCTACCAGCAATGCAAATGATAAAGAGATTGGACAGGTATAGGGATAACACATATCATGCAGTACATTAAGGTAGGTGAGAATTTTATTGTAATGGAAGATGAATGCAGTCGTAGGAATACCAAGAGAAGGTAGAACGGTAGGAAAACATAGCTTGGGTGCAAGGAACGAACAGGGAAAGCGACTGGTAGAATTTTGTATAGATCACAATCTGGTCTTTACCATCACCTGGTTAAAAAACATTAAAGAAAGTTGTATACCTGGGTGAAGCTTGGAGATACTTTCTGGTGTCAGATAGACTATATAGCTCTTAAGCACATGTTTAGAAATCACGTTGTTGAATTTCAGACATCCGGGAGCAGATGCAGGCACTGGCCATCTTGATTTATATATTTTTGCTTACTTCCTTCGGTTGTCACACATTTATTTTCTTCTAGAAAAAAATGTCTAATAAAAAATTAAATATTTATTAGATATTCTTTTCTAGCTGCATGCTTGTAGGTCCTAATGCAGTTATTACTTTCAAGTGTAGTGTACTTCCTCCAAATATACTTTTTTTAAGTATCTTCTTTAGGCTCTGTCGATTTTCTTTCTTGTTAGTGTCCAGAAGGCTTTTCTCTTATTTACCGTATTTGAATACTGCTCCCAGATGTTAAAATTCTTAAGGTAATCCATCATCAATTTGGAATACGCTTTATTATTGTTTATTTCTTCCAACTTTAAATCGTATTTTGATAATATTTAACTGTGGTCACCTTCAATATCTGCAATTGGGTAACCAATAGGGGCGACGGCATACGGTCGAAGTAGAGTGTGATTCAACTGACATGAGATATATGTTATCTTCATTATTTTGACTGCGTGTCCCAGAAAAAAAGTTTGATATCTTTCATCCGGCGATTGTGAAGACTGAATTAATGTCTGCTCGATCATCTTACAGATGAGCTTAACCGAAAGATATTTATTTGCATAAAATTCTTCCTCGGCGCTACGGATCGAACGCTATCCAACATACAAAAAAAAGAAACTTTTGTTGGGTCTCAGTGCCGTAATAAAGTATGTACATGGCTCCTGGTTCAAACACTTTAAATTTGACTTCTAGCCAAGCTACTCCTGAAAATATACGCCCAACATTTTTCCAAAGAGCATATTTTAATCCAGAATCGATAGAGTCTCTTGCAGGTAAAGAGGGCTCTAAGTTAATAAATTTTGGTTTGTACTGAAGGGGCGGGGACCCCGTAACAATTTAAGGGTGTTTCGGCTAACCATAGTGGTTCGAGAAAGAGCTTCTGTGGGAGAAATTATAAACATGGCAAAAATAATTGATAAAAATAATAAAGTGTCTGAAATATAAACAAACTACGTTACAAAAGCATATCCTAAACGGCTTTCCTCTTGTCACAATTAAGGGCGCTACAAACCGTTCGTCACAGCAATCCCTTCGATATTATCCCTACGCGGAAGATGGTTATTCGGTATGGTTTCCTTTGCTTTGGTTTCCTAAATTTATCATATTATATTTACCTTTCTCTAAAATATCTACAAAAGCACCTTTAAATTTTTGTCATAAATAAAGAACTTTTCGAAATCAAGACCTCTCCCAAATACGATTCCATCACTAGCGTGACCGGATATCGTGTTACGATGACCTAATTTTTATCCTATTTTATAAATAAATGCAAACACAATTACCAGCGTTAAAACTTTCAGGTTGTCCAGAGACCTCCAGTGTGTAAATTTTTCGTATCTTTAGCTAACACAATTTCTTTAATTCAACACAACACAAAATTCCATTTTAATGGAGGGGTGAACTCTCTAGGTTTTAACTCTTTTCTGTAACCTCGGTCGTTACGACATTAGATCTACGCCCGCATGTGTGAACCTACCCTACATTTGCAAGCGTATTTTAATAGTTTAAGGCAGACGCCATGTATTTTCCTTGCGGGAATCCATATTCTAAGATTGAATTTGAAACTGTTTTATACTGAGCCCTACAGTGCGGGTTTACCGCCGTCTTGCACCCTGAATGACTACATTTCTATCTTTTTTATTACCTACTCGCGAATTAATTATTCCTCATTTTTTTCGTCTGGTCCAACTTCTCCCACTTTAAAATTCTATCACGCGAAAGACACATGACTTTTTGTGGTTTGTTTAAGTTATGTGTTAATGTCTTCAATATAAATTAATACATTGTATTGCATTGTATAAAATGATTAAATTATCTGCAATCTCATATTCGTCAATTTCACTAACAAAGAGTCTAGTTTTAAGTAATTAATACATTGTAAATTATGGTCGTTAATGCTTTTGTTGTATCATTAAATGGAATTATTTCTAACGAACGATGTACAAAAGCTTTCTTACTTTTGTGACAAATGCATAACATTTAAATCTGTTTCCTTGTTTTTGATTTTAAAATAATTTACTAATCTGATTCCATCCTAATATGTATTTTACCATAAACAACTTTTTGATTTCGTGGTTTGAGTTTATTGCATAACGCTCTCTGTTGAGTACATAAAAAGGATACTCAGAGGGAGAAAAGCGGGTGTATCACCAAACAGGTATTAAACAAATGCGGCCTTCAATATTCTTACCTGATGCCTAATCAGAGAGGTGAAGATTTTTGGATCCAGAACACTTTTTACTGCACTCGAAAATTAATATAAAGCGGTCATGTAGGTCTATACGGGGACTGACCTTCGAAACAGAAACTTATTGTTCAAGCGGTGACAAAGGACTGTGCTAGGCCACGCAGTCCTCAACGTAAGACAAACAAGATAGAATATTGGAAGTGATAATGCGACGGGGTTTATCAAATAAATTTAAATAACAGAGCAGATATGCAGATATTACCATT
Organism: Platerodrilus igneus; assembly: GCA_036346225.1. Classification (NCBI taxonomy): domain Eukaryota; kingdom Metazoa; phylum Arthropoda; class Insecta; order Coleoptera; family Lycidae; genus Platerodrilus; species Platerodrilus igneus. Next base: position 1,016,650 of record JARFIW010001121.1, read on the forward strand.
AACAAAATAAACTTAAGCTCTATAGTAATAATATAAGAAAAATATATATATATATATATATATATATATATATATATATATAGGGTTGGACGGAACACCCTGCATTCTATACCTTTTTAACATTATTGTTTTTACATATTTATTACATTGTATGATTTATGAAATCTTTAATTTCGGCGGTTTTTATTGTCGCGACGTTTATCCTATTTATTGACTGATGCGTTATCTTAATGATGTGTTAAATTGTATCAATTTATTTTACGAAAATTAATTTTTATTGCTTTAGTTATAATAACTGCCCAAATTTGAAATTATATTTTCTAAAACAAAAGAATTAAAATATCATGCTTAATTAAGATTAGTGGTTTGTGAAATCTATTGTACAGGGTGCGTGCACATCTTTAGTTTGTCCATATAAATTTACAATTTTTTTATTTTTTATCTAATTTCTAGCTAGTGTAGCGTAACGAACTACAAGTCATGTTAAGTTTAATTTAACTTTTTCATTTTCGGTGTATTTCAATTACATTTTTAGAGAGAAATCTTTTCGCGTACAAACCCAATGTGGTATCTTCAGGTGGAACACTGGGGACGTAGAGGCATACCCGCTCTGACATAAATTATACTATACAGAACTTTGTAGAAACTTTCTAACCTATTTCAAGCAAGAGATCATTTTTAGATTAGACCGATTACCGAAAAACTACTAATGATATTAATTTTAATTTACGTATTTATAATGACAAAACAGCCAACCTGATGATTATTGTAAATAAGAAAATTTGTTTTATAATGGCTTGTCACGAGAAAAAATCAGGAAGCTAACAGTGATTAGTATGGTCAGGTTTTAAACACTATCATGGTTCTCCACAGTAGTAGTAGAGGTGGTCTAATGACTGTTATATTCTACATTATTTATTAGAAAACCTGTCCACTTTGCACATCAGCAACTTCAAGGCTTCTTATACATTGCATACCCTGTTTTCTGCATTAACTGCTATTATATAATACGATATACAATAATTGTATACTTTACTACATTACCCAATTACAACTAATTACCATACCATTAGTATTAAAATAAGAAATTATGATTAAATGCTTTTCTACAAATGCATCTACGTCACTGCTTTTCCGTATTCAATTAATAATTTAAATTTACTAGATAATGACACCACTTAAGAAAACATTTAAGCTATAATCATCGCCTGATCATAAAAAAATGTTTTTTCCACTACTAATTTTTGGGTTGTTATTGATCCCTACCTTTGATTTTCTAATGCTCCACCTAAAGGTACTACGCTGGCCAGTAGGCGAATTTTTTTACCTGGAAATTTTGGATTTCGCCAAACCCTTGCTGTTCCAAGTAAGGTAGGGATCTTTAACGTGAGTGACAATACTTACACACGGGACTTATATTTTACCTCACATCCGAACGAGGACGTATATTTTGTGGAAATACTTGCCCAACATTTTTCAAGCGGTCTGTGTCGGGAATCGAACTCGGGACCATAAGATCAGTAGTCGTCCGCGAACCTGTCTGATCCACGAAGCTGCCCGTCATTATTGATCGCTGATCGAGTTGTAAAATTTCTTTCACTTACCATTATGCAAAATTGGTTAATAATAAGATATTGTTGCCCTAGATCAATAATAGTTTGTACCCTTTTCAAAATAATTAATTGCTACTATCACAGGTACGGTTTGGGGAGCGCATTCAATTAATTTATTCTACAACTATGAACTAAAATAAATGAACCTAAATTAAACTTGAAAATCAGTTTACTAGCAAGCAAGGCTTTATTAACAAAGCAATGTAACGCCGATTGGTTTGTCGCCGACCAGAATAATTACATCAGAACGTTAACGAAGCATCTGTACACAAAAGATAATTCGTTAGCACCCTGTGGCGTGACATTTTCAAATAAAAATACTTGATAGGTACTCCGGCACAACTTCGTTTAGATGAACCTGATTGACAGGTGCAAGGCTTTTACATTTAACGGTTATTTAGATTACAATGGGAAATCTTGAGAATGTCATTTGTATGTTTTGGATTGTTTTAGAATAATCTAAAGCAATTGGAGGTGTATATAAATTACCGTCATTGATATAGGAATTCGGTTCTGAAATGCAGTTCTAACTGAAGCTTTGATTACGATATTAGTCCTTGTTTGAAACTTTGAAAAATGTGATAAATCGATATAAATTAGTGTTGATATAAGTTACTGTAGCGATCATATAATTTAATATAAATTAATAATTGCGCTTGGATAGTTAATTATAGTGCTTCGATAGTAAAATAGCATCGCAATCCTAGTGTTCAGATGACAATACTTGTACTATTAGCAATTAGTTCTGAAAATAAAGCGTTACGAGAGCTTTTAGAAACTTTATTGCAGCTGCGAGTTGTTGAAAAAGTTTGTATAATCAGTTCGAAAATAAAGAACTGTTGTTATTGTAAATAGAGTTTTCTTTACAGTAATCTTGAGTTGAAAATGTTTGCAACACTCAGTATTAAATCAATATACAGGTTATAATAAAGTCAAACATGCTGAACGAAATTATACAATATTGATAACTGTGTACCACAAGTTTATTCGTATTGCTGAAGCTTTATTCCTTGACGGGTCGCATCTCGGCATGTTATCTAGGTGCTTTAGCTTTGATTACAAACTTCTCAACCTTGCTGTATGATATACCGTTTGCCGCTTATCGTCAGGGTAAATTAAAAAGGAGGACGCGGAAGGGGGAGGAAATGAAGTAGCGGAGTTTATGGGAGAGGGTGGAAAAATAGAAGCAAGAGCTAATGCCTTGGAAAAGGAGGAGAGGGACACTATGTTCTTACCAGTTGACACAATTACTTACTGGGCATGGTAACTATGGGGAGTATTTGACTAGGTTTAGGTTACAGGAGGAGAGGGGAATGTGTCGATGTGAGGTAAGCAGGGAAGATATGCAGTACATACTGTATGATTGTGTGGAGGGACGCAAAGCTGCTGCAATGACAAATTTTTGGTAAATGACAGACTGGGGCGAGACTTCCCGAGGTATGGGTATGGGAATGGGAGCTGGCGAAACAGCTCATAAGAAAGAATGAAATAGAGTAGGGGTTGGGGGGTAGATGATAAAAAGAAAGATACCAAGGAAAGTCCGGACGTTAGAAAAGCAAGGGTTTTTTGCAGCAATTTTGGTTATTTCTGGGGAGTTGGAGTAGGTTGCGGAGATTGGGGGCGTCAGCATCCATGAGAGGAAGGGGCCTTACGCCGACACGTGGGTGGGAGTGGAAGGATGGAGATATCCATCCCATGAGAAATGTACGTATTAGGAATTATCATAATTAATTTCTAACTGTGGTTTTTGTACCGCCTTGGCCTTACGTTAAATAGAAACCGGATGCATAAAGAGGAAAATTAATCTAGACGGACAAAATTATTATTGATGGTCTTGTATAATTCTGATTTTATAAATAATAGTGTTCAGTAAGAATGACATTTCAATAAATAGTTAGTTCTATTAAAATAATAAACCCAAAATTTACAAAGGCATAGTTTTATTTCTGTGTAATACCTATTCAGAACAGTAACTTATCTAACAACCGCCAAAAAGGAACAGATTTTAATGTTATGCATTTCTCATATAAAATTCAGAAAACTTTTGTACACCGCTCATTAGAAAAAATTCCATTAAATAATATACCTAAGTAATTACAGCCATAGTTTACAATGTACTATGACAAGATAAAAATCAGGTTATTACAATGTTGCCGATGATTTAGTGAAATCTACAGATATTAGATTATGAACTTAATATCATCATACAATACAATGTTTCAGTGTATCTATTCACGGGAGGTTAAGTTAAAATTCAACACGTCGAAGTCAGAGGCGGTTTATTTCGGAAAAATCAGGACACCGTCCTCCTAGACCGGAGCTGGGAGGGGAGAAGATCCGGTTTAAGGAAACCATCACATACCTCGGCGTCAAGTGAATTGAGAGGCGCATGTGCAGTTTGTCAGTAGCAAGGGCAGCGAAATATCAAACAGAATGATGGCGGCAGCAAAGATAAACTGGGGATTCAGAGACGAATCCTTAAGGCCTGTCTAGGCAAGAACCATCGAACCGACGTCTGTTTGGGCAGAAGGTTGCAAGATCAGGGAAGTCTGTCAATTGACGTGATTTCAGAGTATGGCAGCGGTCAAGGCGGCGAGAGCGTACATGACCACATCCACGGAGGCGGTTTTGGTGATTAGTAGGATTCTCCCAATTGAATTCGTCGTCAGGGAGATTATAGATGGAAGAATTGTAAATATAAAGATAGAGCGGGAAGTCGTCGAAAGTCTTGGCATTAGAACTAGTGAGGTTGAGAGGAAAATTGTTATTTCTGAATTAGGGCATCCCGCCGATGTCAAGAGGATCGAGTTTGTCGAAGGCGATGAAAACACGGCGGAGGTGAAGGCTTATACGGATGGCTCGCAAATGGAGGATGGGAAGGCAGGAACGGCGTTCATTGTGTATAAGGAGGTGTGGGAAGTGTTCCGACACCAAACTAAATTTGCGAATTGGAGCACAATCTTTTAGGGCGAGTTGGTAGCTAAAAGAGAAGCTATAGAGTATGTCATCGACCACTCGGGCACAAGTGGATATTCCATCATTAGCGATACCAAATCGGCCCTGACTGCTCTTGCAGATATAAACACCTCAACAGACCTTCAAGGTGACGTCTGGAGGATAGGGCACACGGCACTTGGATTTCGGGATTTGAAGTTTTATTGGGGTAGGTTCCATGACGGCGATCTAGGAAACGACAGAGAAGATGAGCTGGTCAAAGAAGCCGCAACAGGGGAGTGTCTTACATCGTAGTCTTCGGGAACGAAGTCGCTAATTAAGAAAAAACTGCGAGAAAGGTCAATTCTACAGTGGAAAAAGACGTGGAACAACGCCGCCACGGGCAAGTTGACACACAAATTTATACCGAGCATAGAAGCTAGAGATAAGATGGAGGTGAAGTTCGATAATAAGATGGTGCAGCTAGTAATAGGACACGAAACTCTGAAAGTCTAACTGCGAAGATTTGGATTGAGCGAGAACCACAGCTGCTAATGCGGCGAATGCGCAGAAAGCACCGAGCACGTGCTGCTTGATTGACCGATCGAGATGGTTAACAGAGGGTTGGCGGTATGTAACTAGCTGTCGAGCAGCTAGAATGGCCCAAGAACTTGGAAGAAGTACAGGTAGTGGCAAACCAGAAAGCGTTCTCGGTAGCATTGAAGGAGTTTGCGCGAGGGGTCGTAAGATTGGACGTCGAGAACCGGGTGAAAACCGAGGGGTTGCTTGAAATTTGGGGTAGGAGGTGGTGTAGACTTGATATAAATTAATTTTATGGCACGGTACAACTTAATTTACAAAAAATCAGAAACCAAAAATATACAAAAAACAAAAAAGGAAAAAAAACGCTAAATATCTAAATACATATGAAGAATTTCATACTAAATCAATCACTGTTAGCTAAAACGCACAAAACAAAACACCGGGTATTAACAAAGCTAAATCAATTGAACTAAAAAAATTAAAATAAAGTGGACGCCCTCCTCCCACGGCTTAAAAGTGATAGTGATTGTGATCCTCCTCACCAGGACTTTAGCGGTGCATATCCATCTCCCCTTAGTAGTAAGAGATAATTAAATGTAGGTAGACGACCAGATCTTCGCATCTTGGAGAAATTTGTTTTCGAGGTATTTATACTTATTGTGGAGGTTGTACTCGCATAAACATTGACTGGTATTAATAAGTAAATTTTGCAGTTAATTTTAACGAGCACATTTTAGTGTGATGGCACTAGCCGACATAATACTTATACGAATGCACCTGATAATTCATGGAATGCTTCTTGCTATTCTATGCATTGTTATATGTTTATATACTTTCCTTATTTAGATATTTATATATTTATATTTTACACATGTATTGAGTAATTTATATATTTTATTATTTTGTCGTTTGATGTGTTTTGTTTGTGGTTTTGCCTATTTTTGGTCGTAGTATCTATAGGAAGGAAGTTTAAATTTAGAATGCCAGCTGGGTACGATAGGGAACGTTAGGGACGAATTTAGGCTGAAGTTAGAATAAAATACTTAGACTAGGACGGCCGACATTGTAAATTTATATAGTAACAGGTAGCTGGATTCGCTATTAATAAATTTGGCGTATGCTTAGAAACTCGAAACCATTAGTATTTACTAGTTTACCTAGATTTGGATTGTTTGAAGTCGACTTTTAGGTTGCACCGGTAAGCAGAGCTGACGGTTGCTACCGGGTATTACGGATTACGGATCCTTTCCCTTTTTAGTGCCTAATTAACTAGACACACTTCAAAGTCAAAGCTATCGGTATCATTATTTAAACCCATCCTTAGTTTTAGTCTTTAATTTTATTTACGTTTAATTAATTTTGGAGTTCAATTAATTCGAAACACGTAAATTTTTCGCGTTTAAACCCTATATAGTACCTGGGTGGAGCGTAAGTGTAGTGGCACTTACTTACATTGTACTGTTATTTACTGTAATAATTATGTTTAATAAAATATGTTAGGTGAATAAGACGCGGAGTTTTGCTTTTACTATTTGTGTTTATTTTAAACTAGTAAGAAGGAAGCGAGGAACGTATAAGCGAGTCTCCGTCAACATCTAACCGCTATGGTAACCGCTAAACGCCCTCTTGGAACATACAGCTTTCAGGTAGGTTTTATTTGGGGTTTTCTTGGTGGATTGGTGTTCAAAGACTTTATTAGACGAAGTGGTTTAAAGACCTTTCCAGGCGAGCGTAAAAGTATTAGGAAAAATGTTAAAATTTGTATATCCTTAGAAGTTAGTGTATTTGCTTTCATTAAATACACCCCACACCACTGTAAGCTAGTCTGTGCGCTATTTTTCTGTTAGGTCACTTTGCCCCTCTAGAGTAAAATTAATTCAGACACGTCAATTTAGCATGTTACACTCTATTGGTCTATATTTTTAGATTTTCTAATGCTGCACCCGAAGTTACTACATTGGCAAGAAGGACCGTGATTTTGCATGAAAAATTTTTATTTATCCAAAATCTTGCCAACCTAAGGAAGATATGGATCGTGCGCGAGAGCACTTACACAGGACCTACATCTACTCGAGGAAATATGTTTGTTTTATAATTTTCATGCTGTGCTTATCGGGAATCGATTCGGAGGTTTTGGATTTGTTGTCAGAAGGGAATCTAACTTATACACAAGGCCGCTTGACTGTAAGTCTACTGAAGTCGGGTAAAATTGTGATTCCCATTAACAGAATCCTTGGACGATTTTATGGTTAGGGGAATTATCAGTTTTTTCCCTAAAATTACCGCATAACGAGATAGAAAAGTATTTACAAAAAAAATTGGTTTTTATACTAACGACGTCTAACCGATTAGCGACATTCGTTAGAGATTTGGAAAAGCAACTTTTTGTAGGTAACTTTAGTCTGACAATAAATAATTGACATCCGATTGTCCCATAATACAGTATTGCCCGAAATAAACAGTACTGAAACTAAGTTGGCGGTGTTTTTATGCGTGCGCTGTCACACTCAAGTTAGCTAGTATAGACCTGTCAAGTAAACCTCAAACAAGTAATTAGTAGGGCCTAATTGTTAAAATGGTGTTAAGTACAGAGGAGAAAGTGTTTCTGGTAGAGCATTATTTTCGTTCATACGGAATCGGCCGACGTAATGGTGCAAGTTTGCTATACGTGTCTGATCAATTCACACAAAGGTTTAATAAACGTTCTCCAAGTAATGCTGTAATTTTGAAGGTTATTGAAAAGTTTAGAAATACAGGTAGTGTATTGTGCCAACGAAAAGGAAACTCAGGGCGTCCCAGGACAGTTAACAACAACAATAACCATGAACGTGTTTTTGAGCAAATCTTAGAAAATCCGAAAGTCAGCCAGGCAAGGACAGCGTTACAACTTGATTTAAAAGAACTTCCTTTCAAAGAATCCTGAAGGAGCTGGGTACATTTTCGTATGTGATTCAGGTACATCAACAACTACATCCTCGGGATTATCGCAGTAGAGTGGAATATTGCGCCAGAATTCTCGCGTTACAGTATGAAAAACCTGAATTTTTGAGAAATGTTTGGTTTTCAGACGAAGCACATTTTCACTTGTCAGGCTATGTGAATCGTCGCACAAATCGATTTCTGGGCTTTGCCAGACCCGATGAGGTTCAAGAGGTTCCTTTACATAGTGAAAAAGTGAGTGTCTGGTGTGCTGTTTCCGGACACGGAATCATTGGTCCGTACTTTATCGAAGAGAATGGTAGGCAAGTCACACTTAATCAACAGAGGTACAGACAAATTTTAACACGATTTATCCCTGATCTACGTCAATTCTGTCGTGCACGTAACTTGGCATTTCGAAACCTATTTTTAGCAGGACGGGGCAACTTGCCATACTGCTGCCGCAATTCGTCAATTTCTTCAAGAACATTTTCCAAGCAAATTCATATCACGATTTACTGACTTCCCTTATCCTTCACATTCTCCAGACCTCACACCTCCAGACGCATACATTTGGGGCATGGCTAAAAATGCCGTTTTCAAATGGGCACCACAAACCATTAATGAATTAAAGGATGCCGTTAGAGTCTTCTTCGCAGCCCTGAGACAACCCTTATTCAATAACATGACCAGAAACTTAGAACATCGTTATGAAGTCTGTCTCGAACGAGGAGGTGCACATTTAGAACATATAATAAAGTGTCAATAAGATGTATTTTTTAAATATTCAAATCAATTACAATTTCAGTACTGTTTATTTCGGGCAATACTGTATATGGGTAACTGAATATAGTGTCCAATTAAACCAATTTTTTTAAATCAAATTATAAAGCAAACTATGATTTAAATGTGCGGGGTGCCATTTATTTTTTTGACATCCGGTTTATAGAACCTAGCAATAACCTGATTTTATTAATATTTTTAATATGAAATTGCGTTTTTCATTTGTTTATTAACTGAAAAAAAACAAGCGTCTATGACTCGACTGTTATAATGCTAGAATTGTAAATGCGTAATGCGATTTGCTTTTGCATCTTTAAAAATCAGAAGGCTCTTCTAAATGTATGTACTTTTTCTCATTAACCTGTTTGCGTAAGAAAACGTGTTCTCTAAGAATAAAATTGATTTCATATATATTTATTAACCGGAACTATAATTGAAGTACTTTTTGTAAAATAATAATTAGTATAAACTGTAATTTATTAAAATAATATTATTACTTCGCTAATAAAAACTAGATGTTTTGAGATGCTCACTTTTGACTATTAAGTTTTTGACTCCGACAAAACTAGTTTCAAACGTCTACGAGGAAACTAACATAAAAATTCTTCTTAATTTTCTTTGCACTCATAGTTTTTAAAATCTATTTTATTTACGTTTCGATCCATGACCTAGGATCGTTGTCAAAATAATAAAAACTTCAAGTTTGACGTTTATGACATAAATTGAAGGTTACTTTGATTTATTGATGTTTGAAATATTTGGTTTGAGTACACTAAGCAAAAATTTTTAAAGTTTAAAAGAATGATTGCCTTCAATTTGTGTTGCGACCTGGGATCGACTTTCCTATGGTAGCCAATACGCTTAACGTGAAATCAGCTGATTAATTTTTATTGGTGAATTTTATATAAATTCAATAATTTGGGAAACATTTTTTAACATGTTTCTATTTATACAATTGCGAGATTTCTGATTTTATGTCTTATTTTACCGAGATTCAGTGAAGGGGGTTAAGCAACCTGTGGCTACCAAGATCCCCCAACATTTATAATTTGCCGAAATAATGGTTTTCTAGTTAATATGCTTATTGTTATGTAATTAGTTATTGTATGTATAAATAGAAATCATGTATGTAGGCTGTATTTCATGTTAATATTGCAAGGAAAACCCAGGAAAAACTTGCAATGCTACCTAGATATTGTGGGCATTTGATCTATATTTGTTATTTCTTTTGTTATTTCTTTTAGTAATGGAATCCATTGTTTACTGAAAGTCACGGATTCGTTTGCAACGCAGTTATTTTTATGTAGGGTTATATAGGCAGCTTCTTTGATTTTGCGTTTTTGGTGGTTTTCTTCTTTGTCGATAATTTTGCATCTTCCCATTTTATTTTATGACTGGAGTCCCATGCATGTTGGCAAATCATGGATTTTTTAAATTTTCTATTTTTTATATATGATTTATGTTCTCTTAATCGAACTTCAAATGGTCTGGAAGTTTCTCCTATATAAAACTTATTACATTCGCATGGTATTTTGTAGATACAGTTTTTTGAATTTTGTATTGCGTTTTTGGGTTTTGTTTTTGTTAATTGTGCTCTTAGTGTATTGTTGGTTCTAAATACTGTTTTAATTCTAAATTTGTTTCCTATTCTTTGAATTTTTTCGGAGAATCCTTTTATGTATTGTATTGAGAGCATTTTGTGGTGTGTATCGTTGTTCTTGTTTTCTTTTTCTTTATTTTTAGGGTTTTTATTCATTTCTTTCTCTATTATTCTTTTAGGATATTTGTTTTCTATTAGTGTACATCTGATTAGGTCTTTCTCTTTCATTAAAATTACTTCATTTGATGATATTAATTTTGCTCTATCATACATGGTTTTGATAATTCCTCGTTTGACACATTGTGGGTGGTTTGAATCGAAGTTTAATTATCTGTTAGTGTGCGTTGGTTTTCTATATACCGATGTATTAATTGTTGTATCGTTTTTGCTAACTAGAATATCTAAAAACGGAAGTTTTCCATGTTGTTCTAATTCATATGTGAATTTAATAGTTGGTTCTATTTCGTTAATTGACTGTATAAAGTTTTTAATTAATTCTATATTATGAGGCCAAATAGCATAAACATCATCAACGTATCTCCACCAGATCAATGGTTTCAATTCTTGTGTGAATATCACATCTTTTTCGAATTCCTCCAATTTATGTCATAAACGTCAAACTTGAAGTTTTTATTATTTTGACAACGATCCTAGGTCATGGATCGAAACGTAAATAAAATAGATTTTAAAAACTATGAGTGGTTTCATTCCCAAAGAAAATTAAGAAGAATGCTAAACAAACCACAACAAACATACAGGGAGTATTTACAAGTCAGGTATGGGCCTGAAATTTGTATTTGTTTTAGACAATTGGACAATCTAAACCTAAAGCTATCGCATTCCAAAAATTCACTGACATTCTTAATAAAGTGCAGAAACAACGAAATAATACCAAAAGGATTTAGAATCAAATTTGGAAAGACAAGCAATAAACTATCAAGAATTCTCGAAAGAGCAAGTTACAGTATGATGAGGGAAAGACTACAAAACCACCGACACATTATTTATAAGTTAAAACAAGATATCGAGGGCATTATAAATTTCATACGAATAAAGGTAACAAAATATGATTTTGATAAAATTCTCGCTAGTGCAAAAACCTACTACGAATCAGTATTTTCCAAACAAAAGAAATTCACATAAAGAAATTTAATAACCTATTTATAGAGAAAATAACACACAAACTAAAACGTTAGAAAACAGGAACACCATGCTAAACACCGTGATAAATTTATCAAACAGAACTATTAACAACACAGAAAAATCAATTCTTTCAAAAGGCCTTAATTTTGCAGTAACACCAAAATCAATACCAACCTTTGAAATAATTAGCTGTATTGAGAAAACAGCAAACCAACTCGAGGAAGATCAAGCAAACGAATTTAGAATACGATGTAAAATCGAAATAGAAAAGAATCACAAAATAAAGCCAAATGTAAGTAATAACGAAATAAAAGCAATTCGCAATCTAAAAACGATAACTCAATTATAATTCTACCTGCTGACAAAGGCAATGCAACAGTAATAATGAATAAAACGATTACAACACAAAAGTCAACGAACTATTGAACACTAAGAATTACACCAGTTTAGAAACAGACCCAACAAAATCAATTGAAAATAAAATATACAAAACTCTATTTAAATTTAAAATGAATTCGAAGACAAAGAAAGAAGTAAACTAGTCCCACATTACAGTAAACCACCCCACTTTTACGGTCTACCAAAATTCATAAAAAGACATTCCTCTAAGACCTATCGTAAGCTCAATAGATTCACCATGCCATAATTTAGCAAAATTTCTACTAAAATTATAAATCCATTAGCAGGCAAAACGGATTCTTTCATTAAAAACAACCAACACTTTTTAGAAAAACTATCAAACATAAAAATTGAAAATACACACACAATGGTAAGCTTTGATGTAGTAAATCTCTTTACAAATGACCCTATAAACAAAACGCTTAATATTATAAAAACAAACTCGAAAAGATGGCAATCTTAAAGAAAGAACAAAACTAAGTATATCATCGATTATGGAATTACTTGGTTTATGCGTAAATACCACATATTTTCAAATAAATGATCAATTTTACAAACAAAGCTTCGGAATGGCAATGGAAGTCCACTATCCCCAATCTTCAGTAATATATTCATGGAGGAATTCGAAAAGATGTGATATTCACACAAGAATTGAAACCATTGATCTGGTGGAGATACGTTGATGATGTTTATGCTATTTGGCCTCATAATATAGAATTAATTAAAAACTTTATACAGTCAATTAACGAAATAGAACCAACTATTAAATTCACATATGAATTAGAACAACATGGAAAACTTCCGTTTTAGATATTCTAGTTAGCAAAAACGATACAACAATTAATACATCGGTATATAGAAAACCAACGCACACAAACAGATACTTAAACTTTGATTCAAACCACCCACAATGTGTCAAACGAGGAATTATCAAAACCATGTATGATAGAGCAAAATTAATATCATCAAACGAAGAAATTTTAAAGAAAGAGAAAGACCTAATCAGATGTACACTAATAGAAAACAAATATCCTAAAAGAATAATAGAGAAAGAAATGAATAAAAACCCTAAAAATAAAGAAAAAGAAAACAAGAACAACGATACACACCACAAAATGCTCTCAATACCATACATAAAAGGATTCTCCGAAAAATTCAAAGAATAGGAAACAAATTTAGAATTAAAACAGTATTTAGAACCAACAATACACTAAGAGCACAATTAACAAAAACAAAACCCAAAAACGCAATACAAAATTCAAAAAACTGTATCTACAAAATACCATGCGAATGTAATAAGTTTTATATAGGAGAAACTTCCAGACCATTTGAAGTTCGATTAAGAGAACATAAATCATATATAAAAAATAGAAAATTTGAAAAATCCATGATTTGCCAACATGCATGGGACTCCAGTCATAAAATAAAATGGGAAGATGCAAAATTATCGACAAAGAAGAAAACCACCAAAACGCAAAATCAAAGAAGCTGCCTATATAACCCTACATAAAAATAACTGCGTTGCAAACGAATCCGTGACTTTCAGTAAACAATGGATTCCATTACTAAAAGAAATAACAAAAGAAATAACAAATATAGATCAAATGCCCACAATATCTAGGTAGCATTGCAAGTTTTTCCTGGGTTTTCCTTGCGATATTAACATGAAATACAGCCTACATACATGATTTCTATTTATACATACAATAACTAATTACATAACAATAAGCATATTAACTAGAAAACCATTATTTCGGCAAATTATAAATGTTGGGGATCTTGGTAGCCACAGGTTGCTTAACCCCTTCACTGAATCTCGGTAAAATAAGACATAAAATCAGAAATCTCTCAATTGTATAAATAGAAACATGTTAAAAAATGTTTCCCAAATTATTGAATTTATATGAAATTCACCAATAAAAATTAATCAGCTGATTTCACGTTAAGCGTATTGGCTACCATAGGAAAGTCGATCCCAGGTCGCAACACAAATTGAAGGCAATCATTCTTTTAAACTTTAAAAATTTTTGCTTAGTGTACTCAAACCAAATATTTCAAACATCAATAAATCAAAGTAACCTTCAATTTATGTCATAAACGTCAAACTTGAAGTTTTTATTATTTTGACAACGATCCTAGGTCATGGATCGAAACGTAAATAAAATAGATTTTAAAAACTATGAGTGGTTTCATTCCCAAAGAAAATTAAGAAGAATGCTAAACAAACCACAACAAACATACAGGGAGTATTAACATAAAAATTATTGGGACTTTTTTTGTTTGTACTCACGTCACGAGACTGTTCCCACAATATAAAAACTTCATTAGTTCATCACCGTCTCTCATTAGGTTTTCAGTACTGGAATTGACTAGATGTGTACCTTCATCCGTTCCTGTTCTGAGCTAACCTTCTCTGAAATTCCTACAGCCTACATCTTTAGTACGCTATGTACCCTACGTGGGGTGTCTTAGAATGCCATACTGACCCATATAGCCTCTACCACTCGAAATACTGAAAGAGCTGTGTCCTCTTTTTGTGACCTGTTTTAGTTTGGTTTTTTACTAAACATCCCACTAATTTGGTTAAACCTATTATAGTTTGTAGCACGATGCGTTACGCAAGATCAATTATATAGGAAATAAATAATATTTAATTTGAATGGACTAATTTGTTATGGAAATATCCTGTAGAATTATTAATTTCATATAATGTTTAAAAAAATCCAGACCTGCGTTTAAATCCCCAATTTTATTTCAAATTATTTTAAAACTACAAGAATGTAAATAAACCAATTATATTTTAATCTTAAAATTTGAAGTACACGCATATTATTTTCTCTTTAAAAAAAGCTTTCAGAGTTGTTAAGAAATTCATTAAAATGCACCTCAAGTTTAGGCTTTTGAAGGATTAAGTGAATAACTTCCATTCAATATGACATCATTTTAATAGACATCGCTGTAATTACCATAAAGGGGAAACCCACACATTTGGTATTAACCAAACATTGACAAAGCGGAATACACCTACATAGAAATACATAGATGAGATCGTCGTCTCGTGATAATAGAGTGAAAGGCGTGAGTATGATAAGTTTAACATGAACGTTACATTGTAAAATAGACGCTGACGATAATAAAATATGATTGGATAATAGGAATAAAGCGTTTGGTTGGAGAGAACGAAATAATTATTAGAGAGTCTGATATAAGTCGGTTGTCTGAAAACATTTGAAATGTATTGGTATAATAGAGCCAGAGGGGGGTGTCTTAATGCTAGACCCCCAGCGGGGTTAATTCTTCAAGGGGAATGAGGTAGTAGTGAGTTTTGATAGGGGGATGGTACAGAGCCCTAGGGAAAACGTTGTAGGCTAACTTCCCCAGGAAATGTCCGGCGATTGACATGTAATATAAAATACTTTTGCAAGAGGCAGGGTATATTCAATGACGTAAGTGCGGATTTAATGTTGGAAACCCGTTTTAGAAAGAAGTTGGTAGAAATCCCTCCATTAAATTGGAACTGTGTGAGGCATGTTTTGCAATCAGAGAGTTGCTGTGTTGGACTCCCTCAGGGAATGTGCGGCGATCGACATGTAATATAAAATACTTTCGTAAGAGGCAGGGTATATTCAATGGCGTAAGTGCGGATTTAATGTCGGAAACCCGTTTTAGAAAGAGGTTGCTAGAAATCCCTCTATTAAAATGGAACTGCGTGAGGCATGTTTTGCAATTAGAGAGTTGCTGTGTTGGACTCTTAATTGAATGATTTGGAACAATCCTGATAGTGGTTAGAAGTTCTGGAATTGAGCTATGAGTACTTTCATGAAACATTTGAAAAACTATATTATGAATTTTTAACTTTTAATTGTTTTGATAATAGTGTTACTATTTTTACTTACTTACTTAATTAATTAATTAATTAATTAAAGTTATTCCTGGGTTCTTTAATATTGTTTGATGAAATCAGTGAACTTAAGGAACGATTTCCTTAAGTTGATGGAACTTAACTTTCTTCCGACTATGCTAGGGGTCTATTCCTCGGGTAGAACTTATGAGGATTGGTCGTGGTTCTTTTTACAAAACATTATTCACTTACTAACTCAACTTATACCAAAATAGGGGTATGAGGGGGGCGCCACCAAGTCATTAAGTTTTAAACACAGAATTTCCCAAAGGGGGACTTGGGAGTTCTTAGAGAGGAATATTGGATTTACTGCTTAAGCAGGAGCTGTAAAGAAAATAGGATTAAATTAGCAAAGGAGGACACAAGAGGTGTACTCTTGTTACCTCATACAAAAGAGAAAAGCTATAAATATTAATTACATGCATACTTTAATAGACACAAATATTAGGCATCAAATTTTGAAAGTGCTATCAGTGCTCCTTAGTCAAATGGGAGCTACAAATATTAATATATTGAAGGTATTTATGCCTCTTGCTCCTTGATTCAATTACCCTATTCTTGAACTCACTTGTTCAAAATAAAACAATTACTTAAATGAATTAAACGATGGTTCTTTAATCAAATATTGCTTTCTCTATTATAAAAGGTTGTATGTACAATATATACATCAAAATTGTACTTCAATTTCTTCTACGCAGTTGTAGAATAATAAAATCAAACAAAATATCAAAACATGTTAAGCATTTCTTTTTTTGTTACAAAGAAATTTCAAATCGGTACCCAAAATATCAGATCTGTTATTTGGTTTACAGGTGTATATGGAGATTTCAAAAATCTAATAATTTAACTTTCATATTTGTAGTATAATCACACATAAATAAAAACTTTAATCAGGACTCAATTAGGGTGTTTTAGTTCATTAGTAATAATAACAGGTACAACTCTGGATTTAAATGGTGATAAATTCTTAACATCAAAAGTCTTTTATAGTTGCTAAGCAAAATAAGAATCGTAGGTCATCACAATGTTGTACTTAATATGTTGCTTTGTATCAATGTTGGCCTAATGCGGATGTCATGTGAAAATAATAAAGAAAGTTTTACCTTGTACAGCGATGTTCTTGTTTATGTAAGAGTGTTACTTTGTCTAAACCAGATGTGCTTACATACGGTGCCTCGACAAACAAATGACGTCGGCTGTCCACATCTTGTGGTGTAGCCAGTTGTACGTTTCTTGGACCCAATTATACGAACTTGAAGTGTATTTCTTCCTTGCAAAATGAAACAAACAAATCCAATCCAACAGCAATCCAAAATGCTTTGTTTCTTTTTACGTCATTCCATTTGTTACAAAACAATTATGTTGACCGTAATTATTTACTTTATTAATTGCAAATACCGGAAATTCGCCAACCATCGAGGTTAATTTTACAAACTAATTGAAATCAATATTAACAAGTTACGAGATAATTATTATTAGAATTTTTTGGAATACGTTTTATCATTTTTTTGGAAAACAAAAACTAACAAAATCGGATATCTTGTTATCGCAAATTATTGATCGCATAAACGCTATTTTATTAAAACTTCTACATTAAACACATGAAAGGTTATCACCAGA
Organism: Platerodrilus igneus; assembly: GCA_036346225.1. Taxonomy (NCBI): domain Eukaryota; kingdom Metazoa; phylum Arthropoda; class Insecta; order Coleoptera; family Lycidae; genus Platerodrilus; species Platerodrilus igneus. Next base: position 1,034,105 of record JARFIW010001121.1, read on the forward strand.
TTTCTCTCGCTATCTTTTCAACTGAATTCTCTTTCGAATAAAACATCATGGCAATTAAAAGATTATCATAAACTTGAGTAAATTATAGTAAACTGAAGAAAATTATGTTATTATTACTAATTGAAGAACGTTCTGATTAATTCAAGAGAATTATGATTAACTGAAGAGCGCTATAACAAATTTATTTAGTTTGTCTTAGAAATTTAATCTACGTGCTTACCATTATTAAGAAACACTTATTCAAGTGCATGTTGCACTTGACTTAAACGGCTAAGCCTAAGACTACACGCAAATTGCTGGCTAGAACACTGCACTTCTGCATCGTGTGTCTTTATCAAATGTCCAGGCCAGACTGACGGGTTTGTCCACTGCGCACAAGTACTTCAAAGTCGCTTGACTTTAAGGTATTTATTCAAACATCCAACGCCTGTTGATAGCAACCAAACTAGCATTAGAGAATAATCTCTGCATAATGATTGGGCTACACAATCCCAATACGAATATTTATTTACATAACGATATTTACGTGTTTATTTAAATAGACAAAATGATGTATTTAACGAACAACTTTAGGTGATTTGCACTCGTCAAAAAAATTCTTACACTAGGACTAATTAAATGGAAATAATTAATTCACCGGAGTAATTAGTAATTTGAGATCAGGGTCATTAGTGAAGTTTAGGGTAGTAAAAGTATTGAATGTAAAAATTACAGAATGAACAATGTTTTGGTACAACGTTAGAATTCGACCGTTTTCCTGCTTAAGGAACGATTTTAGCATTAATTTGGGATTCATAAATGTAATAATTAAATAGGGAAGCAGGAAAATGCGGTGCTTGATGGTGTTGTTGCTGGATCAGGTTAAGGTTTTCCTTAGGGTTTAGTTCAACTTCACCTGGCCGGATTACAGATAGGTTATTTTTAGGAGAGTGTATTTATGGGTGTATATGTATTGCAATTATGTTTTTTATGTCAATAGAGAGATACGTTTTAGGTGGACTTTTATTTAAATTCTTTAGGGAAATAATTGTGTATTTAGTAATTTGTAAAGGATTTCCAACTACTCTAGTGACCGTTGTGCCTGAAAGGAGTAGTTAAACAAAGAAACGTGACAATCGAATGTAGAATAACCAAAGCAATAGACTTTTATGCGGAATAACACTTTTCCACATAGAAAAGTTTGACGTGACAGACTGTTTGGCGCCCTCGATATTAACAAAGACAAATCCTTGCAGGGTAAGTGTTAATGTAAGGTAGAACTTTTAGTTAAAAACCTTGTTATTTATCATTTTTGTATTTTTTTATTTATTTTTCTATTTTCTTCTCATGTATCTATAGGAACCCACTCTCGCACCACTACAGTTAGCCGGTCGCACCCCTTTTATTGTTATAGGTTCCCGTTCTTTTAGGGCAAATTCAAATTTAAATTGTTTCACCCGTAACACTAGAAATATTACACATTTTAGTCTACTGAAACACGCAAGCAATTCTACCCTTTCTAGTATTCTAGAACTTCTTCAAGTTGTAGGTCCATTCAGAACGGTCTTATTACTTATTTGTTATTTTTTGAGCTACTCAGCATGACGGGAAATATTTGAAGGAATTATTTCTATCAATAACCAGAGCGCTATAAAGCCATTTATTAATTATAAATACAATTTGCATCCTATTAAGGTTTTGTGTTAAGTCACTATATTCAAAACCACCACACGTTTGTTTGTATAAATGTTGATTTTATCGCAAAATCGAAAGTACTCTTCGAAAGTATATTTTTCTTTAAAAAGTTATTCCCAAAATTTGTTTAATAAATTAAGTGACGCTTTTGTAAATCCTGTAAAGCAAACCCATGGATTTTTTCCAACGTGCTTGAAATTCACTCCAGTTCGGTTATTTTTAACGAGAAGTTTTACAACTTGTGGAAAGTTAATAATTAACTAGCTATTTTAAACTTCAGAGTTGTTTCCAAAAAACTTTTAATTATATGTGAATAATCGCGTACTTCAAATCTGTATAATATTACAAGGAAAACTCTACTCAAATTAAGACTTCAATAAATAAGGGCTAATGTTTTAATAGGACGCTATGGTTACTTGGGCGCAATAAATTTTCCCACTTTCTAGGAAGTTTGCTAAATTTCAGTAGTAAGGGTATCGCATAATAAATAAAGAAAATATTTGATGTGATTTTGAGCGTTACTGTTATAATGATTTTTTTGAGATTATTTTTTACCTGGAATATTAAAGATGGAACAGAAACCTCTTTTATCTACCTTTCGGTCTGATAGGTCAAAGGCATACTACCTATCATGAAAGGGAGTTTATATTACTCAAATTATTAGAAATTTTGGTTGTGAAGGGTGTGTAGAGCTTTTTAGATTAGCACAGAATATAAAAGGAGTTAGAGCTGCGTCAAACCGACCTTACGTAAGGTCGAAAACAAAGTGATAATGAAGGAGAGCTTAGGTGACATACGGTAAACAGCTTTAGAAAAATGTAAAGTGCAACTACACGATAGCTGGAACACGACTCCTGCAGTAGGCACGAGAGTGGTCGTAGGTTTATTGTTTACATATTAGACAAGTCTCCAGAGAACGTCACATACTGTTGCATGCCGAAAATCGGCATTTAAACATTTCTGTAAGTTTCTAATTTGCAAGTGAATTCGCGCCAATAATTTGAAAGACTTGTGCGTGCATTTCCGTCACTTTGAATGGTTGCGTTTGCGCTAGAGAATGCGCAGACGCAGAGTGAAAAAAGAAAGGGTGATTTCCGTCACGTCGGGACTAGTCAACCAGACGTCGAACGGAGTGTTTATCTGTGTGCCGTTATCTTGTCTTCTTTTTCAGATATGTAGGTTTCCTTTCATCTCTACCTGATATCGCTCCTCCTACTTGTATTCCTTTATCGTACCTCTACGCAGAAAAGAAGAAGACAAATTTTAATTTGGATTCGACGAGGGGGCAAGGGATGACCCACGCCCAACAACGTTCAACCCACGCCCGCAACGCCCAACTGACGCCAGAGTAGCTGCCATGCTGTGAAGAGTTCTATAGTTAACGTGAGTACCTTTTGTCTTCTCTTATAATTAAAATAAACATTTTTTGCATGTGATAATAATTTGATCATAAATATGACGTAACCACTTATTGCGCAACATTTTGCAAATATTTATTATTGTTACCAACTGTCGTAGTGGCTCTCATACATGGCGCGCCGGGACTTTGAAAGCATACCTTAGAGTGTAGAACAGTAGTATGACAATACGTAACTGTTTGAAAAGGAGCATTAACAATCTAAGAAGACATATCAATATTTTCTTTCGGGTCAGTCTATATTTTCTTTTCTTGCACTTTCTCGAACAGCTCAGCTTCAAGAATAAGAATAACAGCTGTAGCCTCATTTTTAAAAGTAACAGCCTTCTCCATATTTGTTGATGGGAGGCTCATACGCTTCGCTCGACCAGAAAAATGTGCTAACCTGGACTGCATCCTTTTAAAAATCGAATTGGACGGATTTCAATCGAACTGTGATATAACATTTCTAACAGACTCGACGCTAGCTAGCATATACCTCGCCACATTCCGCTAAAAAATCTACATTGTAACTAGAAAAACAATTAAGCAACCGCATTCCTTCAACTGTTTAGCTAACAAACGACTTAAAAATTTTTTTCTTCTCAGAAACAGGTTTACCGTTTTCGATTTTTCAACGAACTTCGTTCGTTTATGAAATCGATTTGTCGTCCGTCTGTCTGTCCGTCTGTCCGTCCGAGGCCTTTCTAATGGTCGGACATCAATGTGTGATACATCAATCGATTCAGCTCGGTGTCCTGAGCTTAAGTTTTGATGTCAGTTGAAATCGGGCCACGGGGACGCCGTGCCCCCGCGATATTCCGTCGGGAAAATTAAAATTTCAAATAGGTCCAAAATTAATGTGCGATACATATTTGGACTCCCCTAACATAGCCGAGTCGAAATATGGTACCCCCCACAAAATCTGACCACGGATACCCGACCCCCCGGGGAATTAATTTTTATCTTATCTGAATACTTATAATTATTACAACATAATAATTTTAATTTCTTTAAATTGTTTTAAAGTAAGTCTACATTTGGAAGTTCGTTGCGACAATGCCTTGCATTTTCAACTTGTTGTATTTGTAATTCATACACTAGTTCTTCCTTATGTAGGTAGATGATCTGAAATTATTCAGCCATTTCGAAAGAAAACTAAATTACTTTAAAAAAATTTTCGCACAATGCAAAAAAATTTTTTTTTATACATTTTGCACATAAAAGTGAAAGATTTGGTCCACTCTAAAACATATAATTCTCAATACTAATACCAAATTCCAATAAAGTAAAGCTCTAACAATTTTGATCCTAAAATATTTCATTTTTAAACAAAGCATCACTAATAAAAGGATTATGGAGTTTATTTTTAATTGCACCCACTACAACACGGCTAGTTTATGTGATTAAACAAAAATCAAAGGATCGGACAAATTGTAACAGTTTAAATTTTTCTGTTACCAATACTGTTGGTTAGGCAATCTATTCTACTTATTCTGATAGATAGACCACCATACATACATACAGACTCGTATGAACGTGTTTGGTTGAAAACAACATTTCAGAAACCATCTGTGCTTAGTAGGGATATTATCTACTTGGTTAGATACACGAATTTTGTCTTCCTTTTTGATTTAAGCACTGCACGAGAACTGGTCTTCAGTTTGTGAAGTTGAGCTTGATCTGAAAAGCATTAAGTACGTAGGTGCTCATAATTTAGTTAATATATTTAGGTACTCTCAAGTTAGTTGGTTTACCTAGTAACAATGTGCAAAGCCGAAAGTGGGTAAGTTTATTTCGCTTTTATTAATTTGAAATTGTTAAATCTAATGAGGGTTTTTCACTTCAGCGTTTATTTACGGATTTATTAAAATGGCATTTAGTTACGGGTTCATGTGACGCTAAATTTTTCCGGAAGCACATAGAAATAATTTTGATCCTGTCTTATTCCCTCTGGAATCAGAGATACATATGTTTTTAATAGAAGTCGCACATTATAAATTCTAACACCTGAGTTTGGAACAACCCTAAACATTATTCGTTGCCATTCTGAACACACCCTGCAGTGCCGCCATCATTTCTGAAGTTTATGGTTAGCAGCTGTCAGTACAACCAATCTACCATTTAATAAGTTATTTCGCCTGGAATCCACAAAAATACGTTTTGGTGATGGAATCGTAAATGATGGAAAGAAGTTAATCGAGCACGCTGTTTAATGGTGTTTTTGAAGCTTTTATCTGCACAGGTGTTGTCCTTGGTCGATCAATAATAGAGAGTTCTGTTTGGGGGCCACTAGGTACCATAGCTATTCAACTTATTTATCAGGTGACAACATGTATCTACCTACCACACACGCAAACAGGTATTATTAATTTTAGTCTTCTTATAATAGCAACATTTTTTTATGTGTAGTTAAAACTGACTGTAAAATGTTTAAAACAGCACATGAAATTTCACTAACCTAATTTTTTGCTGAATTATACTAACCTATGGACTTCAAGTTTGTACACATCAAACAATTAAAATGAGCTCGATTTAAATACATGACGACTTCATTCCAAACTAAAATATTTAGCAATTTGTTTAGGCCGTTTGCATTGCAGCAATTCTTTTTTTATTTTATTGTTCAATTGCCAACATTTCCCTCTGTAAATATTGTAAAAACAAAATACTTATTTTTGTATAAATTTGGTTATAAATAGCATTGGTTACAGAATTATTCTAAAAACAATCGTTTGTTTTATATAAAAATTTGCATAATTAACTTTCCTCTAGTTCTATCTATTAAGCAGTGCTATTCTGCAATTTTTGGCCTTCAACCATCCAAACTTTTTTATTTACCACCACCGTGTTAATTTCATTGGATATATTTTTTCTACTCACTAAAATAGTGGCAATGTGCTATTGTTTATTGAACTTGGATTAAATCAAGTGTATGATTTTACTAGTAGGAATAACAATTCAAAGTACCAACTGCAGGCCTTGAGATAAGAGTGCAGTTGATGTATATTTTAGCAAGAAAATTTTAACCTGGATAATTTTTTTAGAAAGGTTACAAAATGAAATCAAACTGATAAGGTTTTTACCACTGAAAGCTAATTTTTATAATGAAAATTACTAATGAAACGACGACCAGTAACTAATAAGACAATTCGAGCCTCTAACTTTAAAGACAGTGAAACGATACAAAATTGCTCCGCGATTGAAGCCGCTAGTGTAATGATTTATGTTTATAATAATTTTTACCTGGTGAATTAAAGATGGAAATTAAACCTCTTTTATATATCGTTCGCTCTAGTAGGTCAAAGGCGTACTACATATCACAAAAGAGAGCCTAGGTGACAAATAGTAACCGCTTTAGAAGAAAGTACAGCACATTCGCGACATAGCTCGGACACGACACCAACAGTAGGCACTAGAGTGGTCGTAGCTTTGTTGTTTACATTTTAGCTAACAAGCCTATGGGCAAAGGGAGGGCGCCACCATTTTTGATACATCTACATTAAGATAAAACAATGCACAAAGGGAGAGGTAGAAACCTATATGCTAGAACAACAAAACAAACACCATGAGGACACTCAATAGCGGTTCCCACTAAGAGGGACCGTTCCTAAAAAGAAACTATAGTTAATAAATACAACAAATCATTATTTGTGATCCAAGATAAGCAATAATAACATTAGAAGAATTAAAACTTACTAACTTTTAAGAATTTGTGTTAGACAACCAGAAATAATACGAGTATTATCTATCAAAGTATTTTTATTTTTCAAATAAAATAAAATTTTGATTTTCAATTACAAGTCTCAATAAAATATATGCAAGAATAATCCAAAAAGTCCAGCTTAGATTTGAAATAACGGTGGAGTTCATTAGTTTAATTAAATTGTTAATATAAAGCAGGAAATTATCATTCTTATGAGTCTTATAGGCTTTCAAATCTGAGTACTGTACAGATCGTTAAAAAACCTTTTCACGAGAACAGCTCGTTCTGCATTTTATCATATTTCCTTCAAAACGATAATTTTCCTATGAATAATAATATAATTCATTAAATAACTAATAATCAATTCTGTATGAAATTTCTAGACCTTGACAATTTAGTTTCTGTACCTAAATTTATTCACTACTTCAACGTGCTAACATTTTTTAGATTATAATATAATAATAATTTAGATTATAAACCAAATATTAGTAGCCATAAGAAACATCGCTTACTTTATTAATTAGAATAAACGACAACCGTTGTAATTACTTTACCAAACTGTACTGATAAAATGATCATCATTATTAGGTCTTCAGTCCTGGAACTGGTTTAACGCGTACCATCATTGTTTCCTATTCCTATAGATTTCTCTGAAATTTGCACAGTCTGCATCTATCACTATCTGATCTACGTCTACATCTACCTCTTTTTTCCCATCTCTGCTTGTAATATGATAAAATGTCAAACTCAAATTCTTAATGGTGAATGATATTCATAACCAACATTTCCTGACTTTCATTTAATTAACAGGCGTATACATGAAATTCCACATGTATCTCGAACGTCATCGACTAACAGTTGCTTCGAAATTAACTAATCATTTTATTTCTCTTCCAAACTTAGCGCTACAAATAAAGCGTATTACTAATAATTAAAGTCAAGCTTCTTATCAACCATTAACGAAGAGATTAAGTTTAAAACTAATTAAGACTCATATTATTACTATTATAGTGCAGTTCTTTAATTGAATATCTTCCCGAGATTTAAAGAGAAGCCACAATGTCTTTTAATATTTGCTTTGGGAGAACGTTAATTTTGGATGCAAGCGTAAAAAGAAACTCCTACCACTGTGTCTAAAACGATACACAAATGTTTAGAATGAATTTTAGCGCCTGCATATCACACAACTCACGATACGCGCAATAATAGTTTGAGAGTTCGTAATGTAACTAATGCTAGTAGTAGGAACTTAAAAGATATGATAATGGAATGTAATGATTATATTAAAAATACTGAAATTTATAGAGTGCAGCAATTAACCTTGCTACAGTGTTTTGCATAGGGGGGGCATGGTTTGGTGGTGTGAAAAAGGAGTTTAAAAGATCAGTATGAGATTCAATAGAATTAACTTTCTGTATATCTGCATACGTGCTTTTTAACGTGCTGCAGAACTCAATTCAATCTCAACAGTTGATTTCACTTTCTGTCAACACACGATTTAGAACTTGACAACATTCTAATTTTAAAAATAGTGATATTTGGTTAGATTCAATTAAATCTACAGCCATGATTTTAAAAAACGCAAGTTCTTGTGTGTTCATGGAGCATGTATTGTATTGAAACGACTTAATTACCATTTTGCATGTTATACAGAGATATTATTAAGGAAGCGACATTAGGTACATAAGGCACTTTCTTACTTAAATTGTGCTCAAAAATCCAGGTTTGGATTTCCAATTGCGGTCTTCATGAAAAATCGTAAAACTTACATTTTTCGAATAAAATGTCTTTTCGGATGAGAAGGTACGTGTGTAATTGTTGTCATGGACATCAGGATCCCTACTTTGTTTGGAACAGCAACCTGTGTCAATTTGTTTACGATTTTTCAGCACCGGTTTTGTAATATCTGTTGCTGATATAAAGAAATAAAACTAAGACCTTTTTTGAGTATTTATTCTAGGTTTAAATAATGTTGTTGCTGAAACGTTACGGGTAAAATTAAATGAATAACATTTTGAGTTGCTCTGAAGAGGCTAGGACCCTGTAACAATATAAGGGTGCGTTGGCTAACGGCGTGGCAGTGGATTCCCATGGATAAATGACAAATGAAAATAAAGATATACAAAATTAATAAGTAACAAGGCTAAGTTCAAGTATTCTACAGTACGTCAAACCACTTGCCCTGAAAGGTATTCCTATTGTCAAAATCGAGGAGCGTCAAACCATTGCAATTTGTTTTATGTTATTTTTATATGGAAGACGCTATTTCGCATAAAACTCCATTGCTTTGGTATCCTAAAGTTGATCATAATAAAGAACTCTCTAAAAATAAAATGGGTTGGCTGGAATATCCTTTGCAAATCATTGACTTTAACTATTTCTTAAATAAATTGAAATAAAAATCCACTTAAACTTAAACTCTATTAACATCTAATTATACTTTCTAAACACAATTTCATAACTTCAATTCTGGCCAGGTATTAAAAAATAATTCTTAAAGAAAATCTTAAAAAATTAATTTAAGCTATCAAAAAAACTATTTGCCACTCTAAATTTTTCCTGCTTTTATATATAATTATAAGACATTCATAGATTCTAAAATTATTCGGCAATGTTGTTCATAAGAAAAACAAAAAGATAGTTATATCCCCACTTCTTCTATATTTCTTCATTGTCCTCCCCAAAATACGTTAATACTAATGTCTACATGTTTCTTAATATTTTAAATCAATAATATTATCGTTAAATTTAATCACTATTCGTTCCGTCGATAAACCATTATTTACTGTGATGTTCAATTAATGTCCTACGTCGAAAAATATCAACCCTAGTAACGTCCAACACTCACATATAAATTATACATAATCATAAATAAGCCTATAATTTTACTTACAAGTTTAATTCACTTATTACAAGGTTCAGATTGTGCAGACCACATCACTTTCTATTTTGTTAATAATGTTCTTTCTGGTTTTTTTATCTTTTGAACGATAGCTACACACAGCCCCAAAATTTCAACTCCAACCCTTGTAAACGGTCACAACGACACTAATTCCATCCGCAGGTACATTGAAAATACCTCACTCTACGCGAGAGTAAATTCACATATATTATCGTATGTCGTGTTTCTATGCCTTTAAGCTGCATTCTATTTAACTTTCTAGAATTCCCTCACCTCACCGTATTTTATTTTTCTAGTAAGAAATCCTTACCTTTTACTTTGAAAACTTATAGCTTGTCCTACAACCTCACAGACCCCGCCCCCTTCCTCGGCCGCGATTTCACGTTGTCGTATCCGTACGTATTTGATCTTTCCAGGTAACCGAGTCTTATATAACTGACTTTACTTCTTTCTTTCTTTCTGCTTACTTTACCAGTTCTCACGTTTACAGTCTATTACAATGTATATATCTGCGAAAAATGTATATGCAAGTGTTTGTCGCATTTCGATGTCTACTTTGTGGTTTATTTTATATCATCGCCTTTCATTCTTATCATACAATGTATTTAAAAGTATAAATTTATACTTTCTTATTTGAATTATTTTTATACCAACAAAAATTGAAATATCCTAATTAATTAACAATTAATTATTTACGGAATATTTTATACAGTATAGTTTTTTCCTTCAAAATCAAATTGTTAGCATAACGCATCGCGTTACAACTTTTAAAATATTATTGGTATTAAAGAAAAGACTTATTTTTACACCCTAAAACTAAATACTCCCTGTATGTTTGTTGTGGTTTGTTTTGTATTTTTCTTAATTTTTGTTGGGTATTAAACCACTCAGAGTTTTTTAAATGGTCTTTATTTACGTTTCGATCCATGACCTAGAATCGTTGTTGTAATAATAATAAAAAAAAAATATTTTGACAACGATTCTGGGTCATGGATCGAAACGTAAATAAAGACAATTTAAAAAACTCTGAGTGGTTTAATACCCAACAAAAATTAAGAAAAAAAAACCTAACAACTAAATTGTGTTTCATTCAAGTTTATGGTATTTTTTGAGCTTTTTACTCGAGCACATTTTAATTTTAGAAAGTTGTTAAATTTAAAGTTTTTTGGTTCGCGACACGCAGTTTTTTAAGTACTACAGAAGTACTACGTGTTCACGGTCAATTCTCAAGTCATCGTGTTTTTAGTTAGTACCATCTTATCACTTTCTCTCTCTCCCTCTCTGTGCGTATGTGTGTGCGTGCGCGTGCGTGTGTGTGTGTGCGCCCGTACTTGAGTCCGTGCGTGCGCCCGCGCGTGCGTGCATGCGTACGCACGGGCGAACGTGCGTGCGCCCACGCGTGCGTGCATGCGTACGCACGAGCGTACGTGCGTGAGGTGTGTGTGTGTGTGCACGCGCGCGCGTGTGTATGTGGGTGGGTGCATGCGCGCGAGCGAGCGAATGTGTATGTGTGCGCGCACGTGTGTTTTGGGCGCACACTCGTATGTATTTGTGTATTTTTGTACATAAACTATTCTAATAGCTTCAGTAAAACGGCAAACGTTTGCGTGTTAACAAAAGGGTATTATTTTTGTGTTCTGTTTTAGAAACTTTTTAAATTTACTTCTGATCTCACTATTCAATGAATTATTCTAATACTGACCTGGTGTAGAAGATTTTGTAATTTTTGTACGTGTCTCGGTGTAAATATAAAATATTTTTTGTGCCTTTGACGGCAATTTTCTCTGCTTTCTGCTTCTCTGCTTTCACAAACTGTGTAGTTAATTAATCAATTGTTGCCTATCAAATAAAAATAGTATTTACACAACAGTTTACAGTTCGTTTCAGACCCTTCGAAGATTTTGGGTATTTTTTTTACAGTTCCATTGTCTACAGTTGTAGTTTGCCGCTTCAGAGAATATGTATGTTCCATTTTATAATTATCCTAAATATAGGACTCCTTTTTTCAAATCGTAGTAAGATTGAAAGAAATTAATATAACATGGAAACACGGTTATCAACAATACAAAGTAAACCCCAGACAATACCATAAACATATTCGTACAGTGTAGTTTATTACGAAAAAACACAGACGCTTATTTAATAAAACACAGATATCAGGTCACAGATAATTTAATCCTATCATACAATACAATGTATTCATTTATATTGCTGAAGATATCAACACGTGGTGTTAATATTAGTAAACCATATGAATTCACGCATCTTTCACGTGTTTCATTATATACGCTCAATAAGAAGATTGTACCATGACGTACTCCCGAACACATGAGTGGGAGAAATAACGAAAGCTAGACATCTACCGGAAAACAATATATAAATTACTCACAAACTAGTAATGACTAGACATGTAAAGGTTATCATAGAGAAGGGAAATCGAGGAACCCCATTGGCTGTGAGATTGATAACCGGGAGTTCAACGTGGTGATCTGCGAATAAATCGATAAGATTCTAAATTGAATAGTTTAGTTGCATACCACCATGGTGGGATATTAAATAATCCTTTTTCAATGTGGATTCCAGGTGGTGAAATGGACGGCCCTAATGAAATTGGCATTCAGTTGTAAGTTTAGTAGGTATTTATAAATTGTTCTGTTTTTTGTGGTGGCATGAATTTATGAATCCTGTTTAGCTGGACATTAGGAGTGCGAAACGCCTATCCGCATTGTCGGTAATACTGTTTACTTTATTAGATTTACAAAACCTGGACATTGGGATTGGAGGATGCAGTTAGATAGTTATCGTTAAATAAACAAAGGTGTGACCAATCAAAAGTGACTAATTTATGTAATTTTGAATGAATGTGCGTACCGGTTATGCTACTTGTATTTAAGTGGATTTAGGTAACTTTTAAATTTTATTTTGCTATGTGACTTGTAATTTATTTAGGTAGTCTTAAACACTTTGTATGTACCTGCTTACAGGAATAATAACATATGATATTATGTTAGAAATAGATTTAAGTGACCGTTTTTCTTGATTGAATATATCGATTGATTGTAAGAGAACTCCATTGTACCAGGAGCCCGACATAATTAGGATCTCAAGGATTACTCGTCGTCCAGAGAATTATCACTAGACGAGTTGGCGTCTATAAATTTCACAGTGTCGAAAGCCTTTCAAGGTATGTGTTATTGGTAACGTAGCTTGAAACTGCACCTAATATATTGTTACATTTTTCGATTTTTGTTGCATTTCTTTCATTGTTTCTAAAGAAACCCACTTCCGCAAAACTGTAGTTAGCCGGTGCACCCTTAATTTGTTAAGGGATTCCCACCCCTTCTAGGCAATTCCAAATTTAATAATTTAATGCTTAATTCATCCGTAGCCCATGCTGATTATTAGATGATTTTATTATTGGTTTCCCCATGTCCTATAAAATAAAAAATAGTCACTTTGTTCTAAGTGATTAATTATGCATTTTGTTATGACATTGATTTAAGCAGGCATAATCAATCCGATTTGGAATTCTATGGGAATTCATATCAGTATCTCAGTAACACGAAATAGTACATTTATAGAAATAATTCAGCTATTGAAACATTTTAAAAGTGCCGCAGCGTCGACTGTTAGTATTCAAATCGTTAATTATACGCATTTTAAGCTACGAGTTGAAATTTCGCTTAATTCTTAATTTTATATTAAACGATCAACCTTTGTTTACTCACTTCTTAAAACACGGCCACGCTTATACTAGAATCCTTTTTTCATTTATTATCTGATGCCATTATTATAGAAATTTCGCCAACTTCCCGGGAAGCAGCAAAATTTATTGCGTTCTACCAACCACTTAGTCCTGTTAGAACCTCAACCCTTATTTATTGTGGCCTTAATTTAATTTTGGACTTTACTCCAATATTCCTTAAATTACAAGTGCATAATATTATGCACATATAATTAAGAATTCTTTGAAAATGGCTTTGCAACTTTATGAAGGGTATTTAATCACCGACTTCCACAACCTTTATACATATTCTCCAGTTAAAAAAGACTAAACTAGGAGGACTCCTTTCATGTTTAGAGGAATTGATTAGCGGTCTGTACGGGGTTTACATGCGCTGTACTTAATTTATCGAAAAGATTTGGAAATAGCCTTCTAAATACTAAAATACTTTTTGAAAGGTTTTCCAGTTTTAGGTCAAATAAATCGAAGTTTTTATTATAAAAGTGAAGGAATTGTACGTTGTGTATCTACAGGAAAGCCCTTTAATTTAATTTTGGGCTTTGAATAACAACAGCCACAATTTGGATTTTGAAAAATAGTCGAAAATTATTAAATATGGAGTTACGTGAGTTGCGAAGTAGATCTTCTGTAGAAAAGTGCTTTTCATTAAGAGATTTTGCTAGTCTTTCAATTCAAATGAGGTTTATGTTGATTTCTTTTGCTAATTCATAGTTTCACGGGAAGACTGCTACTATTATTGTCAGATTCAACAAAAGTTAGTGTTTGTTCCAATTAAGAGATTTGTATCTATCCCTGGAAAAGCGTGTATTATCAGCTTAAAATACAACGAAAACTTCCCAATTGTACTTTTATCGTTTTATGTAATCAAAAGTTCTTTTGCGAAGCAAATATTGGCCTTGCTCTGGTAATGACTGTGCAAACACAGATGCAAGTAGCGTATCGCATTCATGTACTTCAAAACGATATCGCTAGGCTGTAATGTCTCCAAAAGACAGTGTAACAATTTTATTTTCTGACAATATTTTCACAGATATCTAACTGATTTAATCTATTAATAACCAACTTAAGTATAATAATGCTACACAATCTACAAAATAAATATTACATATTGTCGAAAACAATATTAGCTTTCGATTTGAAAGTGTAAAATTTTAAATTACGCGGTGACAAAAGATGCCTTTTGTTAGTGTCATCATAAAGTTCCCTCTGTTAGATGATTGTAATATTAAGCTTGTTGTCAGGCGGCAACTCACGTCATCTTATCACTTTCAACTGAGCTGTCGTTAGAAGAGGTCAATTGTTCCTTGAACTCAAGTATCATGACGCTGTTACAGTCCATGTGTTGGAAGCATAGAAAAATTAAAAATTGTTTTCTTGAAATGGTATCGTCTCGGCGACGCGCATTTTTTTTATGTCTACACTTGCGGGAATTAGCTCGTAATTGACGAGACGTTAAATTGTTTGAATGGCCTTTGGTTAACATGCAATCTAGGATAATTTGTACATCTTAGCTTTTGAAATTTAAGAAATATAACTAATTTATTTGGACAAGAAATGAAAATTTATTAGTATCTATGTGAAGTTTAACCTTGTACGAAAGTCGAATTGGCGTGCTTCAATTATTTAATGTGGACGCCGTGATGTTGTGTTGAATTTTCGGTGTGCGGCTAATTTGGTTGTATGGAATTGGAAATTCCTATATTCTTAGTTGCTGAAACAAGTGAATTATAAATTATCAATTATAATTCCGGGTATGGTCCATATACCTAGCAAGTATTTTTCCATCGGATTAACATCAGGTATGTAATTTGCTTTCTTATAAGTCAGCTGTAGCATTGAGTATAACAGACAAATAATTTTTTGTTTGATCACGTGGTAATGTTCAAGTTCATTAGGTGAATGACAGACAAGTTATTTTTTAAATTATGCAACAGGAACCTATAAAGTTTCACATTAAATCTTTTTATTAATACTATTAATATACGGTAGATGTCATTATGAAGATAGGAAAAGTTAAATTCTATATTTAATGAAAATTGATGTAATTATTTGAAACATAATTTATTCAAATCTTAGAGAATTAAATTTTTACATTTTACATTTCACTAATTGTTAAGTGGAATATTTTGTCATAGAATGTGAGGTTAAAGTAGTGCTACTCAAACCAACAAAAGTTAAACATTCATACTCATTCATTTGAGAATAAATTTTTGCTAGACATTGCTAATATAAAATTATTATATTTTATCTGTGAGAAATACTGATACTATCAAGTACATATGTACATATCATTCAATAATTTAATTTAATCAAACTTATTTAAAGAAGATGTCTTGTAAATAACTTACTTGCTACTGAAGGAATAGATTTTTATTTGATCTAGACTATAATTATTAATTGGAATCAATGAGGGTTGATTCGAATTAATTATTAAATTTTGGATATAAATGCACAAACAGTGCTATCTTTGTTTTAATCTGTTCACAGGTGTAGCAGTGCATCTATAAAGGCCAATATCGAGCCATAAGGTAAGAAAACTTTAGGGATTGTGTTTCAGTAATATATTGTATAGCGGTAATTGAGTAAAGGTTTCCGCATTCACCTTATACAAGGGACTTAAGTAAGGTCTTCTTCGTATACAAAAATTCGGTGGCGCCATATTCTTTACATTTTTGGTCGCAGTCCAACCCCAACCCACAGAGCAAATAGCTCGACTAGCCGCTTAGCCTTTTGAGGTTTCCTCATCTACGAGTCATTTTCTACCGAAACTTGCCGTAGGCTCTTTACACTTACTGGAAATCCTCGTGAAACATCCTTGTGCCTTTCAGCTGGTCACATAGGAGTAAAAACCTAATAAATAACACCCCTTAACTAAAAAGGCTATAACAGAACAGTATAAACGCTAAACAAACGTAAAGCTACCGTAGTTAATCGTGTGCCTGCAAGAGGGCGTACTAAGTTTCACAGAAATTACAGACAAAAGAAAATAATTTGCGTTTAAAATTACAATGTAAATTAATTAATTCTCGCTTACGTTTCTAAATGGCTGAATAGGAGCAAGTTAGGAAATAGATAATTATTCTTTTATCTCCAGGTTGTAATTTATTACAACAAAACTGGAACTACTGTCTTCACATTAGTTGTGAAAAACATCAATATAGGACTACTACACAATTATGGTTTTATCACAATATATATAAATTTCTCAAACAAAAATTAAAAGCCAAATGTATCGCATGTTACTTAACGTAATTCGGCGAACAAAATTACTATCTAAATTCTTAACATAATAAGAAGAACGTACTACGGGTACGTTTATAAGTTCATGCAATTAATTAGAAATGTTCCTTTATTTACAATTACTGTAGGTTATAGTTTCAGAGGTTTTCATAAATAGATGATGGGCCATTTTGACTGTAGATCACTCGGACACCACTAACAGCGTATTTTGTTTTGACTAAATTCTGCCGGAACTTCAAAAGGAAAACTAGATATTTTGAATCAGCATGCTTTTATCTAACATGAAGTTATCGATATAATGGGAATTAAGGTGTTCCTAAAATTAAAAGCAACCAATCTGGTAGGGTTTTATCCAAACTTCAATGACTAACTACCTTAATCAGTTCGATACCTTCTTCAAGGTTAAGCAACCACTTAAGTTACATGTTATTTCTTTATGTTGAAGACGAAGTTGTTGATAAAAATTTTTTCTCTCCATTATACATTTTGAGATACCTTTACCAGAATTCGAACAGATGAATTTAGACTGCAAATTGAAATTATTTTGTGTCGCTTTTCTCTATCTAGTAAATGTAATGTTATTTTACTTGAAACCTTTTTCTAGACTCTGAGGAAATGACTTGTATTTTTCTTTAATCAGCACAATTTTGCGAGTGAATGACTTCATGCCCAGACGCTACGTGTAGATTATTAATTAAAGCAAATGAATCACAAAACTGTAATAATTTTAGAACACAAATGTCATTTCTAACCTTTAAATCCACGTTAATGAGTTGACAACCTTCGAGTATGAACAATATGTTATTGAAATAATTTCTCCTTAGATCAAGAATGCATGTAATCTAAAAATTATATTTCTAAAGGAAATAACCTAACCTTACTGGTGGAATTTACTAATACAGCCTATTAAAACGTAATATGATTATAAACATTCCAAAGGAAAGTCACAATTTCTGTAATAGCAAAAGGAACTCTCATAAGGAATTTGAAAGAAAATCTAACAGGAAGTTAAACAAGGATGAATGGAATCCACGCATTACACAAATTTCTAAAAGTTTATATATAAATTCCCCAGTGGTGTATGTTTTAATAATGTCAATGCGAAGGGAGATTGAATAATTGTTTAACGCACTAAAATTGAGTATTACTAACTTTCTAGCAAACATGCAAATAGATAGAACACAAAAACTATACCAGACGGCTTTTCTTATTTACGTAATAGTTTATTTTAGGACGCAGAAGTTATACATTTGTAATATGGAGACAGGGTAAAAAATGAAAAACAACAGATCCATTGTACATCGTATATGAATAAAAATTTTATGTATCTAGTTAAAAGAGTCCGTTTCCCCTGGAGTTATCAAAATGTATTAACCACGCTACTTCTTCTTACCACTACTTCCTCGAAATCCATTAATGGGTTAAAGGGTTATTATAATTTCAGGTATAATAAAGGCATATCTTATGTAAGCTCTTGAATTATTAAATCGTGTATGTGGTTGCGAAGCGATGTAGCTGTGACCTAACGCACGGCTAAAACAGAGGACTAAAAGGTAAATGGAAAATTAACTGCTTGGTTGGACCCGGGCTAAATAATTCAGATGTCTGTCTATGGCAAATTGACTAAGGGAACTATGAGATTGATCATGTGTTTAACCATTATTTCCAGAATGAACGACGACGTTTTCCTTGATATATGTAGAGGTATCGCGTTGCATCCCCCTTTTCTCATAAAATCCCTCTGATTTGATCGCGATATCGAAGGTGCTTTTCGGAAGTATATTTTATCTATAGAGGGTTATTTCCAAATTTATTTAATAAATTAAGTGGCGCTTAAGCAAACCTTGTAAAGCACGCTCATCGATTCTTTTGAACGTGAAAGGAATTCACCCTAGTTCAGTTATTTTTAACTTGAGAAAAGTTTTTAAACTTGTGGAAAGTTGGTGATTAACTAACCCCTTAAAGTTAGAAGCTGGGAAGTTGTTTTCAAAGCACTCTTAATTATACGTGCATAAAATAATGCACTTATGTATTAAAGAATATTAGAACGAAACCTATATTAGATTGAGGGTACGATAAGTTAAGGTTGAAGTTTTTACACAAATAAACGTAATAAATTTTACAAATTTCAGAAAAGATTCTAAATTTGTAAAGCGTCATTTGATGAAGGAATTTAGTTAATGAGTGGTTAGATATAATCTACGCCCAAAGTCCCGGGTTCGAATCCCGACACGGTCCGCTTGAAAAATGTTAGGTGAGCATTTTTCACAAAAATACACCGTCGTTCGGATGAGAGGTAAAATGGAGGTCCCGTGTGTGAGTTGTCACGCACGTTAAAGATCCCTACCTTGTTTGGAACAGCAAGGGTTCGACAAAATTCCAAATTTTCCAGGTAAAAAAAACCTCGCTTCTTGGCCAATGTAGAACCTTCGGGTGGAGCATTGGAAAATCACATGTAAGGTTAGATATAGTTTAGATGTCTTAGGTGTAAAATGTTATTGTATTCTGTTGTGTTAAAGATGGGCAAGAGAGAAACGAACTCTATAAGTTATAATTTCATCTTGTTAACATCCACGCACGCACGCACCTTCGCACGCACCCACTCACGCACCCACGCACCCCACACGCACGCTCACACACACACGTTAAAAAATAATCGTGTTGTATATTGTATTCTTGTATAATATTATGAGCTTGTAAAATTTATTTTTGAAATGTAAACGGTGCAGATATATTTATCAAATTTCCAAAACCATAAGTCAAGACAACAGACCTCAAAAATGTCGATTTAATTAAATGAGAATTCAGGTGTTCGTGTTCACAACGCAAATGTCGTAGAAAGATAGAAAAATAATCTCTTAATTGGAGAAATTCTTTGGTTTTCTAGACGGTAATCCAAATAAGGATTTGAAAATTCAAGTTGATTAGGTATTTTGGGTTCTTTTAGAGACGCAGATGATAAGCAACGTGGAGTTTTATAAATTTTATTTATATTAATTTAGATCAAACACCTAACAAGTGTGAAAATTTGAGCTGATAACGTGATGCGAAGAAGCTAAGAGCATGTTTTCCAGTGATTACGACAATAAACAATTCTAATTTACCATGGCGTGGTTTATGGTGTTATTTGTGGTAGGAATTAGTTTCTAAATGGAACAGGAGCTTTCCTTGTTGACGCGACATTAATGTGTTTTAAAAAATAAAATCGGAGAAGTTTTGAAGCACACTCTGCTATCTCCTCTTTTTGGTTTTTCCGGCGCCGACCTAGCCTAAAAATTGTACTTCGGACAATATTGGGACTAACCTAACCAGGAGAGGAATCGTCTAACCTTCAACGTCACATCCGCCATTTGCTTATAAGCAAAAAAGGTTTTAAAATTTATGGGAGTTATACGTAAGCGATGACCTTGACAAGTTTTAGCCGTTAAAGTATGATAAACCGATTGATTTTATTACACAATTCGCATTCCTCTGCAAGAAAAAGATTGTTATTGCAGAAAATAAACAAATCCATTAAGACAATGTACCATCTTTGGGTGGGGGAAATAGTTATGGTATAGAACTTGTTATTGTCGGCATTAAAAAAATTTACATCCCGAGTCGGTTATATTTGCAGATCAAAAATTTGAACATACTGCACACATCCAAGTACTGGCTAGAAAAAGACTGTAGAAGACAAACTCCTAGACGTAAATTTAAAAATAAAAATTAAAGTGGTTAAGTTAAAACAGCCAGGTGGGTGGTGGTATCTACCAGGACACATCACTGTAACATATTAATCAATATATACACAAGCAAAAAACATATTTACATAACTGGCAGTTAGTATACGTCACTAACTAATTATTTACAGTATTAACACGTGTGCGTGAGTTAAGGTTCGTGGCTTGGGAGCGGCCTTTTTAAAAAACCATTTCCAAACTTCTTAACAATTTATTTTTATTGATACAGAATTGACTTTTGGAATTTTGACAAATTAGTTGAATATTACTTTAATCGAAATTACATTAATTAATTGTACAAAAATGAGTAATCTAACTAACTGCAATGCTAAAGTTGATCGATGGATTAACTGTCGTCGACTGGGGCTCCCGGGCTTTTTATAATATCCCCACCCTCTCACATGGCTGTGGGAACTTGCAGATCTCATGTCTGCTTACACTTAATACTATTCATAAATACAATGTTGTAATCTTAATTTCTAAGTAATCACAGTACCTGACCGTCTGTGACCTGACATCTGCAGTGTCACTATCGCCTGCGATACAAAGTAGCGCTTCCGTTCCCATGAACGTTAATAAACTGTATAAATTGTCGTTGATTTACTTTGTTGCACTTCACTTGGCACTTTCTAATAATTTCCTAATTTATTCTATTTCTTTATACATATCTCAATTGGGGGATACATAACTTGTGTTAATAAGCACAAACGAGAGCAAATACCTCTATATACAGGCACAAACGTGTATACGTATGACAACCACTTAAATTAGTTATATGATAAGTGCAGTTGGATATTTACAGCATTAGCACGAATGCGTGTTAATGAGCATAAACAAGAACCAACCTATATATATATATATGCAAGCACAAACGTATGTTCATATAACAACCGTCCTAAGGCAGTAAATGAGAATATAGCATGAACATTTGTAGGATTAACACGTGTTAATGAGTACAAAAAAGAACAAATATTTAAATGTTTCGTATATCTATAAAGCAAATTAATTCAGTTAATGAAATATGAATATTTACATGATTAACACGAGAGCGTATTAATGAGCACAAATAAGAACAAACGATTTTCTCTACCTATATATAGTAAAAGCACAAGCACACGGGTAACAACCGAATTACGTCAGTTGAGAACAAATACAGTATGAACAGGATTAACATAGGTGTGTGTTAATAAGTACAAATAAGAACAAATGCTAAGTTAATTAAGGTAAATACGATATGAACACAGGATTAACAAGAGTGCGTGTTAATAAGTATAAGCAAGAACAAATGCTAAATTAATTAAGGTAAATACTATATCAATACAGGGTTAACACGGGTGCGTACTAACGAGCACAACAAGAATAGGCAAGAAATAGACATGGAGTCTATTTTGCAATAAATATACAAACTTAATTCAAGAAAATGTTATTATGGACTAATAAAAGATTATTATTAGCCAAAAGAAGACAGGCACTTACGAAGTGACTGTCGGTGACGATGGCTGGTGCCTCCACGGCTCATTATGGTATGTCATCGATTCACTGACAAGACCTAGCTGGCTGACGGCGTCGGCGGGGTAGTGCTCTGCGTTTCCAGGTGTAAGCGAGTAAACCCGGGTTCGAATCCAGACACGGTCCGCTTGCAAAATGTTAGGGGAGCATTTTTTACAAAAATACACCCTCGTTCGGATGAGAGGTAAAATAGAGGTCCCGTGTGTGAGTGTTGTCACGCACGTTAAAGATCATTACCTTGCTTGGAATAGCCAGGTTTCGGCAAAATTCCAAATTTTTCAGGTAAAAAAAACCCGCTTCCTGGCCAATGTAGAACCTTCGGGTGGAGCATTGGAAAATCACATGTAATGTAAGCGAGTAAGGTGAGTCCAGAATGCAGTTACAAACGTGTAAATGAATCAAATGATTTTGTGCCACCAGGATAACAATCACTGCGCTGTAGTGATAGCTTAATAGCGTGCTGCCGGGATAAAAATCACCGACTGTCTGCAGTGTGAGTTAATTAGCATAAGCTTGTACGTAGCGTAATACTAGATGCTTGGATAACAATTACAAGCGTACTAGTAGGACTATGGATAAAAATCGACAGGAACTGAACTTCTGGTCGATTTGAAGCTGTTTATATATGTTTTCTACCTTCTAATTACAGACTTTTTATGGCATTTATGTATTGGTAGACAAGTTTTTATGTCTGGTAACAAGTGGTTGGTATATTTGTTTGAAAAAAATAAACATCGTGTAAAGGGAAATGTTTTGAAAAGCAAATAAGTTAACTTTTCTGTTTAAACGCTTAAGTCCTGACCGTAAAGTAGCACAATTTTGTGCCACCTGGATATCAATCATTGGCTGTATAATGATGAAGTAATAGAGTACTGCCGGGATGAAAATTACCGACGGTGTAGTGTTCGAACCGGGATCACCATCACCAGTGGTGTAATGAGAGAGTAATGTGTGTTAACCAGCATTTAATTAGCGTAAGCTTGTACGCAGGATAATACTAAATGCTTATGACAATCACAAACGTGCTAGTAGGTACTGTTCCTAGAATAAAAATCGACAAGGACAGAATTTATGGTCGAATTGAGCGGTTTATATAAGAATACCCCCCTCTGATTGCAGGCGTGGTAATCATGATCTGGGCAAAATGAACCACGTTCGTCTGGGTTTTTATTTCTGGTAAACAACTTTTTATGTCTGATAATAGTTTGCATGTATATTAGAAGGAATGAGAACTTGGTTAATTTTATTAACAGATTGTGTGTTTTGTGAACGAAATTTTAACTTCTGGTTACAAAAACCGTTTTGCAAGAGTTATTACGAGACAGACTTTTCAGACTGCATTACTGTTTCTCGAAAAAAATTGAATGTCTGTAGTCGAAAGTACGCATTCCTTTTCGTCAGTGCGGAAAATAACTGTTTAACGTGGCCGACTTTTAATAAACTTGTTTATCTAGAGTTACAGGATTATTAATACTTGTGTTTCTGAAAAAGTTTTGGTACGCCATTATGTGCGAGAATGTCTATTACCAGAATAGGGTGAAATTGCTTCATAGGGTGAAATTGCTCTATTATAATGGGATGAAATTGCCTTATCGCAATAAGGTGAAACCATAATAGAGTGAAATCGACAAACCATTAAATTAAGCAGTAGAAAACAGAGAAAGACTTGGTGTTGCAAAAATGAGAGAAACAGATTTAGAAATATGAACGTTCTACGTTGGTTGAGTAAAGCCAAAAGTAGTACAAAATCGTCTAAACACTTTTAAAAATACGTATAATCAGAGTAAATATAATTACCTTAAAAATATTGTAAACGCCTAGAAGAAAATTGTTAAAATTATCGAGATTGTGGATAGTATGTGGAAAATTAATACAACAATGGTAAATATCTCTCTAAGAAAGAGAGATGTATAGGATTTTTAATAGTACGCTGTGCGGGAACTTATCCAAAAGCTAGACATGGCGTGAAAGT
This sequence comes from Platerodrilus igneus, assembly GCA_036346225.1. Lineage (NCBI taxonomy): Eukaryota > Metazoa > Arthropoda > Insecta > Coleoptera > Lycidae > Platerodrilus > Platerodrilus igneus. The sequence goes on from JARFIW010001121.1 coordinate 1,057,971, forward strand.
TAAAACATATGGGTGTAAACAGGTTATTGGACAGAAGGGTTGGGAAATATTAATGAGAAGTATACACATTTCATCTGTTACGTGTAGGGCACAACTAACAGATGTTAATTAGATAATTTGTTAGAGGAACCACCGAAAATGTGTTTACATGCAAAATTGATCTATCACTTTTGTTTTCTTCGACCACTTAATCTCCGCCTGCGATTGCAGTGTTTTTCGATAGCTGTCGTTCGATTCTAATCTGTACAAGACACTTTTTTTGCAACATTTGCGTGTTTACACGCAAAATTCATCTTAGTACTTTCGTTTTCTTCCCACCTAATTTCCAGCTATGTTCGGACGACTTCGAAATCTTTCGGTTTCTTTTAAAATGTATAAGATATATTGCTTGCGCTATGGGGGCTTATCCTACTTTTTCGTTTCCAACGTAATCTTCGTATTTGTTCGCATGCCTTCGGTATCTGTCGACTCTTACTCTTTAGAGTAGCATCTTTTCTATGTGAGTTAGTGTTAGATGGTGATAGAAGTAGGCTAAAAAAGTTTAGTATTGAAGATTTGAAAATCGTTTTTCGTATTAAATACAAATGTCTAACTACTCGAATAAACGAAAATTAAATTCAGCAATTAAAGTTTTTGAGTTTTAGTGGGAATATGTAACTAGTCGAAAATGACCTAATGCTTAATGTACAACCAACAAACAGACAGGGAATCATATAGCAGATTTAATCAGCAATCCGGGTTATATATTAGGTAAGCTTTTTAGATCAAATTTGGCTAAAGGGTGTGGTACCACAAAACTAGAAACGTCAATATATATCTACATTATTTGAAATTATTATATGGTGGATATGGTAAATTGGCTTCAAAAATGTGTTAAGGTATTCGGTTACAGTTTAAGCTTCCGGGTAGTATTAAGAACGGAGACAAGATAATAAATTAGGTAATTTCCGCATACAGTTTTAGGTGTTGATTGATTAATTGTATAGGAGTTGCGGTGGATGAGTTGAACAAAGACGGCTTAGTAATTAAGCAGATGGATAAAATTCGTTCGAGTGCGGGTGCCAATTCGTTTTAGTCTTGAGGTGATTTTCTTAGAAGTAGGACTATTTCGTCTTATAGCTGTGTAGACGGGTTGGTTGGTAGGCGTCGGTGGGTTGGTGGACAGCGGGCGAGAAAATCTTGTAAACAGCAACTTAATCACCGATATTGGCAACATTGATTATACCAATGAAGAAACACTCTTAACATGTAACGATTTACCTAATCCGATTAGAGAACTTTTCTGCAATAATATAATGTTCGTTAAAATAGACGATGTCGTGAGTTGCAACGAAGAATTAAAATATAAGAGTAAATTTGTTGTTAAAAAAGAAATATGTGGAGCCTTTGATGGTTACCTACGCGGATAGTTCTCAAAATTTGTACCTGCTAGACATGGAGCCAAAACTAAACCTACCTTTCTATTGTAAGATGAAAACAGAATGGTGCGCGGAATAAAGCAGATTATTGGAAAAGAAGGTTTGGAAAATTTTAATAAGAAATATATGGATACAGTATGTACTCTGTACAAGGTGGAACTATCGGATGCTAAATTGAAGGAACTACCAGACATCTTGAAACAGCTTCAAGAACATTACTTCTAGATTTGAATATAACCCAAGATTTTAATGGAATATTTAACATGGTCCGCAGATATTTAAGGAATTATTTTAACTTTGCCTGCAATGGAAAATATGTGGAATGCAATGATGTAATTTTGGATAATGATAAAGCAGTCGGTAAAGACTGTTTAACTTGCTTAAATTCCAATAGTTGCATTAGGATAGAATAAATATATATGCCAAGTAACCAGTCCAGGTGTTAACAAACAAATAGTAAATCATATAGTGGATTTTATCAACTGCCCGGATGCCGACTAAAACAAACATTCACATCTAACCTAGCTAAAAAACACGGTATCACGAGATTGGCGGCAACAATATATAATTACATGGTTGGAAATTGCTATGTGGTTGATCATGTATATAATCTACTAAATAATTGTTGACCTTTGTTGAAAACTAGAAAATTATCCTTCCGAAATGCACCAATGTATTCGGTCTCGATTACAAAAATGTGGAATTAGCTAACCGAAAATCTGCCTATGAATTACACAGAAATGTTACGTTAAAGTCGGAGACACTTATTTCTCCAAGTCAGGAACACCATTCTCGACAACCCCCAAAATGTAAAGATTGGCGATCTTGGGCTGAGCGCTACAAATAGTGTTTCTCCGCAAGTTTTAAGAAAGCGAACCAATACATGCAATAAATTTGTACCGTACACCGTAAAAGGAATAGAACCGGTATTGGTTATTTATGTACTACCCATTATTAAGAAGGGAAGGCTAGAATTGGAGGAATTGACTCTAAAATGGGGAAGTTACAGTACACAGTAAACTCTATCGTAATAAAGTAAAAGTATAAACATCTAGTAGAAAAAACACAAAATAGCAGAATTAAAGGAAATACTCCTAAATCATTTTAAAACCAACTGGAAAAATTTGGATACAACTGGCGTATATAATGTTTCTGCATTTACACTTAATAATAGAGGAAAGCATTTCTATGTTGGAGCTCTTGCGGAAAATAATGGGTTTAATAATGTACATTTTTTAAAGGGGTTTTATAAGAATCATTTTATTAAGGTATACAATGCACAAGAAGAAAATACGTTAAAGGGATTTATTTTAATTCCTCTTGATACAATGGATTTGGTTTGTTTGCCCACAGAAGATCCTTTTGCAACATTTAAAACTAATGGAAATACAACATACAATGGTCAATCATTTGAAAGATAGAGGGGTTAATGTTTTTTATGGGGTATGTGGAAACTATAGAAGATGGATCTTTTTACACGACAAGAGATAGAAAAATCGACAAAACATTGCTAAATGTCGTATGCTCGAACAATTAGATTGTGAGACAGAATTAAAGAAGTGGAGCACAGAAAAAAAATTCGTTATATTTTGCACTTGGAACACAAGGTCATACCGTACGTCTATAATTATTGGCTAGAAAAGACACTGCATGAAGAAGGTGTGGGTTTAAATTATAAATTAGGAATTCAATTGAATAAGTTAAGAACAACTAGTACACAAAGAAATGGAAGTTATTTGCGTATAAAAATATGTGTATTTTATATTCTGTAAATAAAAGATAATTTGGTTAGCTTATTAATTACAACAAACTTGCGAATATCATACCTTAAATGGAATCCATAAAATACTCCCTATAACAGTCAAAGAAGTTACCTTAGGTAGGTAATCGCGAAAAGCTGCTAAAAGGAGTAGCTGAAAGTAATAAATGCTCCAGTCGCGACATGTTAATTTTAATTTTGCAATGTATAATTTTATTGCTCTATGTATTTCTAAATGTAAGCGTTATCAATGTAAAAATATTTTAAAATAAACTGTATTAACTTTTACCGTGTACACACTATTTCTTAAAAAACTAAAATGACCGTTGACAACTACATGAACGATCCTGGACTTCTCAGATCCAACTTAGTAATACATCATTAATCTTGTTCGATTTGGGCTGCCTTGTTGATATGTATTTTTTCAGCATTATCTTAATTTTGTTCAGCCATCCAGTATGTTTCTTGGTGCGCTGGTGCTATGTCTTTAATATGTTGGAGGTCATATGTTTGCAGCCAGTGCGTTAAAGTGTGCCTCTAATGTTGGAAGTGTTAGGTCCTGCCTTAAAATTCTCGTTCCTTATGTACCATGGGGCTCTATTGACCACTCTTATTGCTATATTTTGCAATGCTTCTATTTTTGCTCTGTTACTTTTAGAGTTGCATGTATACCATGCTGCTGTCGCGTAGATTAGAATTGGTCGTAAGTATGTTAGATAAAACTTGTAGATTGTTTCTGTGTGTAAGTATTCCTTCGATGTATCCTTTTGCTCTTCGGGCCTTATTAATTATTTCGTCGACGTGTTTATTGAAGTTTAGATGTTTATCGATGTGTATTCCCAGATATTTTATAGTTGGACTACAAACTAATTGTTGGTGGATTTATTGTATTGGTTTTCTGTCTGGTGAAGATTATGCATTCTGTTTTTTGTATGTGTAGTTTGATTTTTCATTGCTGGAACCAATCTGGTAATATGTTCAGCTGTCGTTGCATTTTAGCGGTGGTTTTTTTGGAGTTACGTCCTTTTGTTAGAAATAGGGTGCCGTCAGTGTACATACCACATGAGCCTTCCGAGAGACATGGCATATCTTTGATGTACGAGTTAGACAGTGTGGGAGAGAGGCATCTTCCTTGTGGAACTCCAGCTGTGATTGGTGTTGGTGGTATATGACATCTTATACCTTAACTTGAGTTCATCTATTGGTTAAATAGCTGTGTGGTAGTTGAGTATACAATATTGGCGAGTTTGAATAATAATCCATTAATTCAGATTTTGTCAAAGGCATTCTTAATATCGAAGACTACGACGACGGTAGTTAGACCTTTGTTATAGTTGTTTGCTATTTTGTTTGTTACTCGTATTGCTTGTAGTGTGGTTGAATGTCGTTTTTTGAAAGTATATTGTTCTCTTGCATCTTGTAGTAGTGGTTTTATTCTGATAAGTAGAAGGCGTTCCAAAATTCGGCGTCCATCTTTTCTTTTCTGGTTTTGGAATCGTAACGACTATTGCTGTTTTCCAGGAATCTGGAGAGTATCGAAAGTTGATTATACTGTTGAAAATTTTGGTAATAAACGCCAGCGTTTTATTTGTTATTTGTTTCAACGCCTTTTGATGTATTTTATCTTTACCCGGTGCCTTCCTGTTGCTCTGCATATTGATGATTTGATCGATTTCTTTTCGTATGATGTGTTTTAGGTCGTTTTATATTGGTGTTTGCAGAATGTGGTCCATGGCTCTGTTTACGAAGTTTGTAAAGTTGTTGTCGTTAGTCTGTATCGACGTGAAAGTATTTTGTATAACTTCTGCGAATTTTGCATCTTGGTCTTGGGTGCTGTATAACATTCCATTTGGTCCTACTAATGCGATGGGCCTGGATTTCTACGTGCTATGAGTCTGCGATTGATTTTGTATAGGTTGCCTCCTATTTCTAACATAGCGGTTGTACCAGGATTCATTCTTGAATTCGTCCAACATGAGCTTGATTGCCTCTTGTTTGCGGTTAAGCAGTCTCTTTACCTGCGGGTCACGTGTATTCTGCCATCTTCCCACGAGAATTTTTTTATCTTTGATGGCATTCTTGATGTATTGTGGAATATTTGGTCTTTTGTCTCTTGATGGAATAACTTCAGTGCTTTGTTGTAGCGTATCTTATAGTGTGTTGGTTAGGTAATGTAGCGATTCATCAATGTCTTGTATGCTGTTAATATGTGGGTTTCTGTAGGTAATTTCTCGTTGGAGCGCTTCAGTTGTATTTTGTCTTGAAGCGGGAGTGAATTATTTGCGGCTGTATTTGAATTTTCGTGTATATTGATAAATGATCTGAGTTGAGATCTAGGATCACTTCTATTTCCATTTGGAAAGGGATGTTCTTAGTAATGGAAATATCTAGTGTTTGTGCTTGTTGTTGCCTTTCCAGGAAATTCTTGTTGGTCCATTAGGTGCTACTACATCAAAATCCTTGTTGAGTGAGTGTATGTAAAGGATGCGGCCATTCTTGTTAGTTGTTCTTGATCCCCAACCCGGGTGCTTTGCGTTAAGGTCTCCAGCGATAATTGTTGGTTGGTGTGTTGTCATATAGTTGGTCGTCTATTTTCTCCGGGCGTATGTCTGTGTGATTTGGGCTTCGGTAGACTGCTATTGCTTGGAAGTATTTGCCATTAGCTTTAAATCTGACGCCTGCAGCTTCCATAATAATCGGCCTTAGTTCGAGTTCTACGTAGATTAGTTGTTTGCGTATTAGGACTGCTACTCCACCGCTGGCTGGATTTCCTGCAGGCTAATTCTTGACATACTTTGTTAAGATGCGTATTCGCTACGTAGCGAATGCTGTTTAGCGACGATTTGATTAGGAACATATTCTTGACGGGTATTCGTTGAAGCATTCGCAACACCTTAAAGTAAGCGAGTAAGAAATATTGCAACACCGCAGATGAGTAACATTTTTTATAATTTTGTACGTTTCGCATACAACATTTGACGTTAATAGCGAGTTGACATTAAGTTCACATTTTTATTCTTCTTGAATTTCGAGACAATAATGCAGAGAAAGAACACCCGTGGCCAAAAAATTTTAGAAAGTCAAGGGAAAATGATGGTAGACTATTTATCAAAGAAGCCGGAATTAATTAACGGGTCATATACGTCTCCAAAACATCAGATAAGTAAATAACTAACTCTTTTGGTATCCGAAATGTCTTAAAGAATGTATCATCATTCATACTTAAGAATGGATTTATAGGATTTCGCGGAATTCTATAGGTATCTACACTTCTTTCTGCTAATTCTAGATGTTTTATTAACATTACGTTTGCGTTAAACAAATTGTCCATATTTTTCAAACGTCAAACAATGACAATGATTACAATACACAACATTAATTTTATAAGTTACCATCTGTAACAGCTTATAAAGCCTGCTCGCTGTGTAGCGAATAGAAAATTGCGAGTTCGCTTATCAACGACTGACCAAGAATAATATTTGTTTGCGTTCTCTAGTAAGCGTGTAACCTTGGCGTAAGCGAACGGTCAAGAATTGACACCCTGGTCGTGGATTTCGATCTTTTCTGTAGCGACAGTAGTTTGTCATGTTGATTGGTTTATGTGGCGGTATGTTGGTTTCTTCGATCATTGCAACGTCTAGGTTGTGTTTTGGTAGGCGGTGTATTCGATTACACGATTGTAAAATATCGCACAGTGCCGTCCAAATTGAGGCGGGTTCGGAACTTTTTAAGATGTATGATGCCATTAATTTTTGAGCTCATTGTAGAATTTTGTTGAAAATTCTTGTGATTTTGGATTTGGAATCAGTGGTTTGTTTTGATTATTGATGTTTGAAGTTGTGGTGGATTGTCGTTTGTCGCTGTTTATATTGATTGGTATGGGATTCAGTTTAATAATGTTTTTCTTATTTGTGTGTCGCTCTCTTGGTTTCTTGTTGTTGCTGGTTTGTTTGTGTGTTTCCTTTTCGGAGCTGGTTTGATCGTTGTCTTCTGTGGAGGCATCGTTGGCGTTGGCGATGGTCTGTGGGGTAGCAGATAAATCCGCTGGAATACTTTCATGTCTTCCGTTTTTAGTTTTAGTGAAGCCTTCTTTGTCACTTTCAGGAGGGGCTAATGCACTACGTCGTTGTTGTGTTGTACTTTTTATTCTTAGTTGTTCCTAATAGGCCGGGCAGTTTCTGTAATTTGCAGGATGTGGGCTCTTGCAGTTATCGCATACCAGTGGCATTTCTCTTGTTTTACGATAGTCTGTTGCAAGATGTTGTTTACCAAATTTTACGCATCGTGGTTTGAACCCGTAGTTTAAACTGGAGTGTCCAAATCGTTGACATGCAAAACATTGAGCGAGCTCTACTCTGTTTCTGCAGGCGACGACCTAGATTCGATTGCAGTATAGGAGATTTGTTAGTTCATATATTCGTCTGGATGTTGAGTTGTTTTCCAGTGCTGCAAGAAAGGTATTACTGTATTGACGTTCTTTGCTTTGTAATTTGGTGACAAAGATAATTGTGTATCCCACGTCGGTCAGTTCAGCGCGAGACCCTTTATGACGATTTTTAATTCTTTTTCAGACTTAATCGTGTATGTGTGGAACTCAATATTGTTGTCCTTGAGGTATGCTTTGAGGTTCTGAACTCGTTGCTGTCGATGGCTAGAATACGCGCTCCTTGTCCAGAAGTTCTGATGTTGGTGTTCTTCTTAAGTCTGTTGTTTAGTTCTCTGGCATGTTGTAAGAAATTAGGAAAGTTTTCTGTGAATATAGGCGGAATGCGTTTGTCGGAGTGCTGTGGTGTAGGTTGTGATGGTTTTTCTGCGTCAGAAGTTTCCATCTTAGAGGTAGAGGCGGCGGCATTGGCGTAGCTTGTGCTCGTTGACGTAGCTCCCGTATTCGGTGAATGGTGATTCGGGATCAGGGCTGTTTGATTTCTTTAGCTTGTTATTATCTGCCACCTAATCCGATTGACTGCTACGGCATCTGCGGAATTCTCGGTGTCCATGTCGGAGGTGTCATCCGTGGTGAAAACTGAAGCTCTCTTCTTGTCTTTCTTGATGAACTTTTCGATGTTAAGTCAGCTATCGTTACTGGTGCAGAACTAATTCTTTATTTGCTCTAAAAAGAGCAGTTTATTAGTTCTTTTATTGGTTAAAAGAGCGCTTATTAAAAATGTACACCAATGCTGAAGCACGTGATGTTTGCTAAGTCGGTGGAGTTTGGGATTAGTGCAACAATAATCTAGAAATTCTCTCTAGTATATTGCTCGCGTCTTTCTCTCTACCGAATCGGACTGGAACTTGTGTGTGTGTGTGTGTGCGTGCGTGCGTGTGTGTGGGTGTGTGCGTGCGTGCGTGTGTCCGTGGGTGCATGTGTGCGTACGTTCGTGCGTGCGTGTGTGTGTCCTGACTATCGAGTGCTATGTATATATATTTATAGATAAAATTACATTAACAACGTTATACAGTTGATGCCAATAGAGATTGAGACACTGTAGCATAAAAAGACGTAACTGGCGTATATAAAAATTACTTGAATCGTAATATATCGCGACGTTACCTATAAATTGCGAAATATACTACACATATTCAAACTCCAATATATGCAAATATTTGCTAACGTAGTAAACAACAGGTGGTGAAAAGGGATGAGCGAGAGGCTAAGGTTAATAACGTTAATTAGCGGTCGCGTTGTTGGGAAAGTGGCAAGCAGAGACAAAGAAACAAAGCGATTAGGTTAATATATGCCTATCTCTCTTCCACACACACGCATACTCCATGTGGAGAAAATTACATTAAAAACGCCGCCTGGTTCAGTTCTTCTCTATCACATTGATTTCCTTGCCTGGTGTAGAGAAGGAGATTAGCGCTATATAAACTAAACAGGGTAGAAAGATACAAAACGTGTTCTGTGTTTTTACAGATACGTTATTTGTATACATACCGGAATGAGATGCAGCGCTTGTATTCTAATTAGAATTTAATTAAAAAATTCAGATTTAATTTAAATACTCTGGGACGTAACTGCGATCAGCCAGAGATTGTTTTGACTATATGATGTCGAACGACAATGTACTCTGAGCTCTGTTTATTTTTATACTAAAGAAAAAGTATGAACACAAAATATAAAATTAGTAAATAATTGATAAATTTTTTTAATTTCCTAAATCTGAAATTTGTATCAAAGTGAACTGAAAAGTGAACTTCTTATCGATTAAATAGCGACCTTTATGAGCGTATATTTGTATTAAAAACTAATGTTGCTCCGAGAGCATTTTGTAAAAATCTTACAATGGCTCTCCTCGAGTTTTGAGTTGATATGAACAAATTTTCAGTTTCTTCTAACAACTGCCCCTCAAGAATTATTGCCACATTGTCACACGATCCACCAGCAATAAAACTTGTACCGCTAAATTACGGAGCATACCGTATGTACGATATTGTTCTGTTCGTGGTCCCATGTTTATTTGATATTGTTCCCCAATGACTAATATGCGGTATGTAGTGAACGATGGGCAGAGCTTAGGGACGTATTCATGTCGCCTAAGCTTTGATACATTATAGAAGCTCGACATAGTCGTCTATTTGTAGAATACTAAACTGATATAAACACCAGAGCAACTTGTTGTAAATTTGTATTAGGGCAATTATAAAGTTGCTAATTGGAGATGGCCCTTTATTAGTTTGAGTTTGAAGAAGTGTTTGAATACGAGGTCTTGTGTGCTTGAATGAGTGTATCTTATAAATATCCTGGCACTAGAAAAGTATTGAATTTTAAGGAAGATTAGCTTATAGCATATCTTTATTTAGTCGTAGTAGTTAATCATAAACTAACGATGTGCAAAAGACTCAATTTAAATGAAACCACTAGAATCAGACATCAAACATATAATGTCACGAAATATTCTTTAACAAGCAATCTTTCAAATTACAATTACTACATCCACAACAGCTTTTCTCTAACACACAATATCTTACATATAACCTCTAAAAAACACTTTCATACAAATATTAAAATCTAAAAGTGGAGTCCAGTATTGCACAACAGTTTTTTCTTACAAACAATATCTTGAATCTAACAAAAATATAATTTCTGACTAGTCACTCTCTAATACTAAAATTAGAATGTAAAATCTCTTTTGCAATCATGATGCACACTCTAATCTCAATTTCATTCTCCAATAACTTTTAAATTAATCTTATTATATACAATTTTTGTCAAGATAAGATAGATTACTCAATGTCCGCCCCTTTAAATCAGATTTAAACGTACCTGATCAGTTAGGTTTAATAATTTTTCTTGTATAATGGCAAAACCTCACCATAAGTTACCACACCTCAGTCGAATTATCAAACTTGTATATAGTCTCTAATCTAATTTCAAATACTAGCACAAAAAAATACCGTTATCGTGGAATTTAAGTAATAAATACAAATGTCCTTTTTTAAAATTTTAAAACAATTTGCTTAATTTTATTTTACCGTATAAATCATACCGGCTGTTGTTGTTGCCTCGGTTTGGTGCATAGTCATCGATCCAACTACAAATCGTTCAAAATGTTAAATTTTTTCCATTAAATACCATTATACATCAAAACAGCATTTCAAATCCATGTAAGCTTATATTCAAATTAAAAACCTAATCTTGCAGTAGTCGATCATTATTTGTTCATAGTACGTACTTTCAATTAATCTCTCTCACCTTTGAACATTCAAGACACTTTTCATTTGCTATTTAAATAAAATAAGTTCAACTACTGAAGCTGTAATATTTTACTACGTGATATATTATCACTGATTCGACGGCATCATAACGCTTTAATAGCAAATCATCAGCTGCTTATCAACTGCCTTATTAATCCGTTTTCAAGTAGGTTATATAGTTGAACCTTTGTGTTACGTCACGTATCTAGAATAATCTAGTAAACTCTAGTCGTAGTTTCTGTGTTCTCATTGGCTCTTTTCCGTAGGTGTGATGCTACGTTCAGAAATCTGCCATTCTAGTAGCCTGAAACTACTAATTAGTTTCATTTACCTACGCATTATCTTATCAACATTCACGATTTATGGCTGCAATTAATCTTCTCTTTACGACTTTATCGCCTTAATTGGATGTACGTTTACATTCCTTATTTGATAGCTTCCACGAATCTATGGTATTTCATCACTCTCTTTCTGTTCCGTCTAAAGTGACCGATCATTCTAGAATAGTCAATGATCGCGTTTTCAAATTATTTTTCAATTGAAATACAATCGTATTTTTTTTCTTAAAATCTGTGACTGATATTTTAAGACCTGATAGGAATACGTTTTCGTGAAAATTTGTTATTAAATGAAAATATGCAAATTAAAATACGATACATGCGGTTTTCCGCAAAATGCAATTTAATGCACTTTTCAACTAGAGTATTTAAACATGATATCTCTTATTAATTGCGAATAGGAATATCTTTTACGTGTAATTGACATCCAAGTAAGTACTTTTTGGATTAAGCTCTTAAAAAAGTCTTTATGCACGAAATATATTATTATACTTATCTAAAACACTATTTCTTTGTCGTTAGAAATGAAATTCTTTCAGTCAGCGGGTTACGTATCTATAATTCAATATGCAGAGCGTTTTAACAAATACTCTTTTCTATGCTGTGGATGATAGATACCAATTGCCCGTCGTTTATTGTTACATACAATCTTTCAATTACAAAATAATACATCCATGCAACTCTCTCTTACAAACAATATCCAACTACAAAATTGATGAAGAATAACTTCCTCACAACACATGCCTTTTGTACTAAATACAGAGTCCAGAATATCTATTTCACTCACTTATCTTACACACGTGATCATTATTCGTTAACAACTCCATAATTAAATCTTTCTTAATATGTTCAATAATTATCTTTGTAAGTCATGTAATTTAATATCTTGTCCCTTAAACCGTATTAAACGTATCTGAACTTAGTTAGGTTTAATTGTTACTTTGTATAATGGGAAAACCTGTAACGTAGATTTGCCAAACCCTTAAGATTAAATTAAATTGACTTTTACATACAACCTTTACTCTAACTTGAACTAATCATTGATTGAGTCTTTGAAATTCACTTAAATGTATAACCAAGCTGCTTTAAATTTTACCGTTACAGATCTGCTCGTTGTTTGGCGTTTCCAAAATATAATAATCATTGTTCACTGCTCCATCCTCTTTTATTGTTTTACAAGTTCAATCTTTTTATGCACATGCATTTGTTACAACAATACATTTATTGATCTTCCATTAAATTTTGTATGTTTCTAAGTGAATTGTCTCTTACAATAGATCATCATTGGTTTCAAATCGTCTATATTTTATAATGTATTTAAATAATTCTTACTAACAAATTCTGTACGTATTCTTTAGCAATTTAACTACGTAATTTATTATCTAATTTCATTGACAGTATGCCGACATTAAAGTTTAAATCAAGACTGCTCTCCACTAAACACAGATTGGCCTTTATAAAGCGAGCCCCTTCTGACGTAGCAGCTTTGAGAGTTTTCGCCATTAATCTAGTCGTTTCTTTGTGTTATTTTCACGATCGAATTTGTTTGAGAACGTAAGTGTGTCACTTACGTATGCTTATCAACGCAGGAGAATTCTTAAGTTCATTGTTTCCCTACCGTCCCAGGCTATATAATAATTGGACGCGTCTTTTACTTATCTAAGCATTACATCGTTCTAGAACATGGAGCATTTAACTACACTTTTTAATGAGAAATACGTCTTTCTGCTATCAAATTTAACGGTTTAAACTTAAATCAACGCGTTAACGCAAATTTTATGCTATTAAACGAAAACTAATGTATTTATACGTGCTACTTTAAATAAAATCGATATGCATTTATTGCATTGATTCTTTAATTATTAAATTCAATCTGAAATCCTTCAATAGCATTTATACATGCGAGTTTCCAGTTATTGAGTATTTAAATGCATTTGAACGTAATAAATACCGTTATTTTTATCTAAAACATGAATAAATTATGTAATAATCACGGCTTCATGCGTCAAACGCAATTTTTACACCGAGAATTTCACAAATACGTTTTCTATACAAATAAATATCTAAATAATTTGGCGTTTTCTCGAATTTTCTCGAATTTATCAAATCAGATGTTTATCATATGATGTAATATGATCTTACTGATGTGTGTGTGCATGCGCGTGCGCGTGTTTGTGTGTGCGTGTGAGTGTGTATTGATCTTAAAGTTTCTGTGCGCGTTGTCTGTTTCGTCAATTTTCCAGTTATTCTTCTGCATTGCTTGCGGATTCTAAACTGAAGCACTGTCAGTACATTTGGTCAGAATTACATCTGCCAACTTTAGACACCAGCAACAGATACAATCAGCAGTTTTACGGAAACACAAAATATCTACCACATCCAACACAGAAAAATCAGCAGAAACCTAAGCAATCCCAAAGATCTGATCTCATTAGAAGACCAATGAGTCTAGGAAATATCATGCTTAGACTGCAATAATTCTTATATTGAGCAAACAGAAAAATTAAATGTTAGGAAGAATGTTACTGACGAAAGAATGGTTAAACTGTTAAATTTTGAAATACGCAAAAGGGGCGAGAATCCCGTAACAAATTAAGGGTGCACCGGCTAACTTCAGTGGTACGGGAGTGGTTTCTTTATATAAACAAATTGATAAATTGCAACATGTAATGGGGAGGTGAAAATATCTAGCTACGTTACCGTAAACACTTACTCTGAAAAGCTTTTAGGTACTGCCTTAATTAATAAGCGCCAACTCTGGTTTGGGATACGGTTTCCTAGGCGACGATTGCTCCTAATGAAACTTGATTATTTCGGTCTCTTGGTGGAATGGAGTTCTTTCTATAACCAAGCTATATTCTAAACAAAAGAAAAAACAAACATTCTCTTCGCACCGAGTCACCTAATTGTGTTTTAATAGAAGTATCATAACATTATCCATGTAAACAGGTACACACACACAAAATTTTTAAATTACATAAATCAACGCACTTTTGATTTGTTATAACATTAACTATCCAACTACTGTAATTTAATCACGCTCTCGACATTTTCAAATTAAATTTTCATGTCGACTTTTTGTATATCTAATACATTAGATCACGTGAAAAATAAGCGATTTCCTGTGGTTTGATCATATTCATATCACGTGCTTATTGCCATCTCACGTCTTCAGTAGTGTATAAGTTGTTAAATAGAAAACAATTGACATTGTATTTTATATTATTGTCTAATATTATCTTCGTAAATTACACTTAGGTCATCGGCTGTATGTATCTTGATAATTATATTGTAACCAAGTTTCTTTTATCTTATCTGGTTACCATTTTACTGCAGTTACATTCGTGTTCCTATAATCTAAAATTTAATCACTTCTAGTGAAAGGAATAAGCAAAGCTTTCATAAATAGGTGGTAATTAATCATATGCATAACATTGAAATCTGTATCTATATATTATAATAGAAATAATTATGATTTTGTGGTTTAAATTTATTGCCTAAATTTTTTTTATGGAAACTAAGAAATATTGAACTGGCATGCTGAATAAGCATTACTTATTTGCACAATCTAAATATTTATGGTACATTCGCATTTATTCTACCCGTTTAAAATAATTTTTTTTCTTTTTTATCTGGTTTATATCTAAAGTAACGCAAACGCGTTACAAGGAAGAGCATAAAAACACTGGACACAACATCAACTAAGAATACTAAGATTGAACACTACACCTCAAGAATGATTAGAGAAGCTATTGAAATAGAAAAGCGTCCACATGGTCTCAACACAAGAAATAATTAGCAAAGACTACCGCTGGCTTGGAAACCAGCAACAAAGAGCAATATTTCGTTAAATCAGCCATGCAGAGCAACTACATACATTTCAAGACCAGTGACACGGAGCCGCATCCGAAACCTGCCAAGAGCAACGGAGCATGTCTTCTAAGTAGTATATATAGAAGGACAAAGGAACATTTCTTCATTAACTGCTCAACTTACAGAGCTTGAAAATATCAGATGTGATTCTGTCGAAATGTCGCTGAATTGGCAGTATTTCGTACACTTCAGAACCAGCCAGCCGTGTGGAAGAACACCCGGAAAATTGAGGAAGCAGACTACGTCTGCAGAAACTTGATTAACACATCGTGATATTAATCTATTGAATAAGTTCCACGATTTGCTTGCCAATTTATCTGCTGTGATATTGGAAGCTTTATCGATGACGCACCCCATGGATAGCGTACCAAATTATCGTAATATTGAAAGACTTACAAAGATGATCCCCTACGTTGTGCACTAATTTTCTTTTTCGTCTGAACTCGTCAGTCGCAGAATGTCCTACCTAACTAAAAGAAACCACTTCAACATTTCAGTGAGTAGAATATATACTCTCTTCGATTCGAATAAATTGGTATATTAAATCTCACAAAATTTTAGAAATACTAATATATACAGGTAATATTAATAATGAACAAACAAAAAGAGAAACAGTGCAAAGCAAATCACATAAAAATTACAATACATTCACTAAACTATCAACACTTGGCATAAACCGATATTGACTTTTCAGGGTTAAAGTACCCTTGTCTCAGATTATTTCTTTAAAAATATATTTTTGAACTAAAAAATTCGTGCAAATTGCTCTTCGTTATAAATTATTTCCTAAATAAATATTTGAGTTAATTAGATCTTACAACTACAAAATGTTTCACTAAATTATATAGTACGCTATGCACATTTTCCATAGCTTTTTATAGAAAAACATGTAACTTAGAAACTGGTCTGACCTTGATTACAGTAGACTTGAATTATGTTCAGTCTCAAGGATTGGTATTCAAACAAAGTTACATAAACTGACATCCAGTTTAAATCCAAAATCCAATTCGTAATAAGTTTATTTCAGCAGCACCAAATCAATTGGGTTAGAACTAATATTCTTAGTAAAGTTGAAATGATCCACTGCAGCTATGAAAGCATTAATAATCTGGTCCAGTTCTGTCGCAGAAAAGAGTCAGGTATAAGATAATTAGAGAAGATAAAGAAAAGGCTTCTGCACATCTTCACTTCGAGATACCAGTAAAAGAAGTTCAGTTCAATTTCTGGAACTTTCCTGGAACGATACACAACATCCACTTACGCCAAACAGTCCTTTCTCATTAGCCCACAAACGTTAACAGTCAAACGCACAATTTCCAATAGGAGGTCGAGTAAATGGGCAGAAAAAGGCGCTTAATTATACTTCGATAATGATAAAGTTAAATGCTAAAAGATATTTGATATGCGTCAAAATGACACGTGACAGTTTCTAGAATTATTTTTAAAACAATTTACTGTATACGTATGACCAATTCAAAGTATATTTAACTCTTAATTTGTTAGTTTTGTTTCTCAAAAATTACATTATACGAGGGTAAGGCGAAAAGTCCTCGGCCTACAATGAAAGACTGCAATTTACAGTAAAAAAGATGATTTTATTTTTCGACATAATCCCCTTGACTTCAACACACTTGGTCCAGCGTTTCTCCAACATCAGTATTCCTTCTCGGAAGTGAGAGTCTGGAAGGCTGTGAAAATATTCGTCTACGGCCCTCTCAACTTCTTCATTGGACATGAAGCTCTTCCCAGAAACAAGTTTCTTCAAGTTTGGGAACAGATAGAAGTCTGAGGGCGCCAAATCAGGGGAATAGGGGGGGATGGCCGAGGAAGTCGTACCCCACTCCGTTAATTTTCCCATCGCCAACGCACTCTTGTGTGCAGGTGCGTTGTCTTGGTGAAAGATGATTTTTTTCTTCTTCAAACCAGGCCTCTTCTCGCGAATTTTGGCATCCGGCTGGTCAAGAAGGGTGGAGTAATATTGACCTGTAATTGTTCTGCCTTTTTCAAGGTAATCTATTAACAGGATCCTTTTCGCATCCCAAAATACGTTGGCCATCACCTTTCCGACAGATGCGATCGACTTCGCTTTCTTTGGCGCTGAACAACCGGCTTTCAACCACTGCTTCGATTGCTGTTTCGTTTCTAGCGTGTAATGGTGGACGCATGTCTCATCCATAGTGACTAATCGCCGCACAAAGTCGCTCGGATTCTTATTGAACCGGGCCAAACATTGCTGCGAAACTCGTTTTCGCATTTGCTTTTGATCGGCATTCAGCAAATGCGGCACCCATCTTGCGCAGAGCTTTCGCATCCCTAACTCTTTGTGTAAGATGTTTCGCACCCTTTCGTCCGATATCCCTACAGCCTCTGCTATCTCCTTCACTTTCACACGCCTATCGTCCAACACGATATCATGCACTTTTTCGATCGTTTCTGGTTTGGTTGCGGTTTTTGGTCGTCCTTCACGTGAGTCATCTTCGACAGACGTGCGACCACGTTTAAATTCAGCTGCCCACTTTTTAACGGTTGACAGGGAAGGGGCAGAGTCTCTGTAAACTATTGTCAACTTCGGATGAATTTCCTGAGGGGTTAATCCGTCCAAAATGAAGAATTTTATGACCGCACGATATTCAAGTTTATCCATCTTAAGTAAACACGCATAAGACGTCTGCTTGAAAAAATTCGTGTAAACAAACTACTTGAGATTGCAAGTTAAAACTTATCATACGAACTAATTACATGTGAACGCAGGTGGGAAGCACAAATTTTTGCTGATTGGAACGCCATCTCTGTGTCGAGCCGAGAACTTTTCACCTTATCCTCGTATCTGCCTTTTTTAATCTAAATGACTAGAAAATTATTAGTTGATTCATTATGTCAATTTTTGCTAGAATAGAACTGTTACTAATTTTTTAATGCTCAACGAGAGATTATAATTGACACGAAAATGTTTCTAAGAAGAACAAACGATGCTGGAAATGTGAAGTTCTGTAGATGTTAAATCAACAATCTTAAGTTCGAGTAGGTAGACACTGTCTGAGAGAGTTCTTGAAGTTAGTCAATACTTCTAGTCCTATACTTAATTAATTTAACGGCAAAGACATACTTCAACTTACTTAAAAGAAAAATATTTAAGAGTTACAGAAGTAGAACAACGTTTGCATGGGTATTAGTAGTTGGTGTCCGTTAAGGCGCTGGAACAGGGATATTCGGTAAACATGAGCAACTGTAAACAGTTAGGATAATTAGACTTTAATCACGGAATTACCCTTACAAGAACACCAAAACCTTTCAGATCCAGTTAAGTAAGATGTACATTAGGGGAACTTGAGGTTCCCGTTTAATCTGTCAATTTAAGGGAGGTTTTCCCAACTCCCTAAGTAGCAATGGAATTAGCAGACAATCTCTTTCTTTCTATATGCAATGAATAGCAGGATTTTCCCCTTGATTTTTAGAAAGGATAAACTAAAAAGATACTACACTGGTAGGAAGTGATGTAAATATTGCTTTAACCTTTATAATATTTATGTAAATGTATGCGCATTTAAAATTTGATGGAATGCCTTCTTAAGTATATGAAGTGTTGCTAAGTTTAAATATGCTGTACGATAACGGTTCTGAGGAAGTGATGTATATAAGGCTAGTTGATGGTACGAAAATCGATTAGTGTTAGTTTTGAAGTTTTACATAAAGCTTTTCAGACGGTAGTCTTCAAATGTTCTGAAAACCAACTCACCAGAATACCAACACGAACTCTTTTCGTGTATATTGAAAGTATTAATCGGCTCGTTACTCTTATTACATCTGCAGATCACATCGTTTAAGTATGCGAAGTCTTTTAGGGTATGTGGGATGACTTCCGAGTTGTTTGAGTGGGATATTGCGAAACTTATCTAACGAGAAATACACATACAAATACAATTGTTTCTGTTACATTTTGTATTCATAACCAAAACAATAAAAGCAAGTGAGATGTGCTAGATATATTAGATGTAATTTTATTCATAATTAATCATAAATAACCTTTCAAATCAACTTAGTGATTGGAAATAGTTCAAAAATCAAGCTGTGAGTAGGATTTGAACCGAACGGGTTTACCAGTTGTGTCATCACAGTGATGACATCTGATAGCTTAGTTATCAAGCTTCGACAAGATACGAGGTCGAACAATGCAGTAACGAGACCGATTTTTAGTGCCAAATGTCACAACCCTGCAGCTTTCACACAATCCTTAGCCCATTAATAATCCATGCCCTACATCTCTGCAAGCTCGCAGTCTTGAGTAGTGGTGTAAAAAGCGAAAACGCGTTTGTGTCTCTCGTATAGGAAGTGTAATTGCGAAATATTGCACAACGATGCACAATTTCTTAACAGCGTTAAACTCTGCGAAAATGTGACGACGGCAGTAGAGTATAATTGACAATCCTGTGACCTCATTTCCTCCAGAATCCCTCATTTCCTCACTCATCTGGACCAAAAAGTTTTCTTCGACTAACCATTTTTCATCTTTCGAGATAAATATATCTTAAAGTATTCAATAATCACCAAAATATACGAGCAAACTGTTTAAAGTATTGAATCAAAATCGAAAATCTAAGAGCACTGTTTAAAGCATCGAATAATCAAAAATCTAAGAGAGCAAAACTGTTTAAAGTCCGGGTATATATAATAGCTAGCCTGTTCGTCGCTTTTGTCCCTCAACGGCCAGTTTTCAGAATTTCGCATTCTCGGTTCCCTTCTCGACAGTTGGGCATGCGATTCTATTAAATTTGCACACGCGCCAGTTCAAAATCTGAGAAATTTTCCACACGGCACGCAACCACGTCCGAGAATAACTAATTAATTTTGTATCGAAATCGTTACGTTTACACCTCTCATATCTGCATCTTATTACAACCAATCGTTTCCTCGTGACGTTGCTCAAATCACGCCTTTACGTTATTAGTGTCTCTGCTTGACGCATTTTCTCTTTCCTTTTCTAACTTGGCCTTAGTGGTGCAAATCGATACTCTTTACTATCGGCTGTGTACAATCCACGTGGACTGTTAAATAACCCACTTTATTAGCATTTCCCGTGAATATTAAGCGACGGTTTCTCCAACATTCTCTGTAACCATTTGTTATCTACAAAATTTAAGCAGAACGTGACTTTTAAAAATACGCAGGTGTTCAATCGTAATACTTCTAACTAACACTTCTACGATTTGAATATTATTGGGTTTTTACAAGCTTTTATGCATATTATATGTTACTAATGGTTCAATTAACTCCAATTAAAATAATAATGAATGGCGTTGACTTTTACCCTTTAATTTTTAGTGAATCCTAATTAAATATTAATTATTATTTGTACATTTTGTTTAATACCGGTTACTTAAACTTGAATTAATTAATATAAATTTTGCACGTAATTTCCATTTGTTTCTTTACTTGGAATGATTAAATTACATACAAGTTGAGCATTTTAATACTGCTTCTTTTGATAGAAAACGTCTAGTGAATAATTTAAATCCCTTATTTTTAATGAAACGAATCAATTTTTATGCTTCACGGTTTTAATAATGCGTACTTTTTCCCAAAGCTTCCTTATACACGGTGATTAAAATTATTTGATGCACTTAATTAATTTTCTACCCTGGTCTAAATATGAGTATTTTCCCCCTATTTGAATACAAATAATCCCACTTATTTGAATTTAAATATAAACATTTAGACTGCAAAAAATTATATATATATATATATATCTATATATATAAATATTTTAGGTAGTTAATTACATAAGATAAGTTGATAAATACTATCGTATTACAGTGAATAAGATGAAATAATAACTTTGACTTTTATGCAAAAGCCCAAATGATCATTTCAAATCGAGCTAGTAATTGGAAGATGGAAAATATAAGGTTTTGGACAGGACTTGAACCTGTATCTTGGTTTTGCCGGAACCATGCGTTTACCAATTACGCCACCGAGACCGATGACGACAATTGGGAAATTTACAAATTTAAATTGTGTACACAAACGTAATTGAAAGTTATGTTTATGTATAGTTGTGTGCACATTTAAATTTGTAAATTTCCCAATTGTTGTCATCGGTCGCGGTGCATAATTGGTAAACTCATTGTTCCGGCAAAACCAAGATACAGGTTCAAGTGCTGTCCAAGACCTTTTATTTTCCATCTTTCAATTACTAGCTTGGTTTGAAATGATCATTTATATATATATATATATATATATATATATATATATATATATAGGTATTTAATTTGCAGGCTACGAAGTTTGTGCGCCTTCAAGTGGTTTCGGATCTGTCAACTCAGCCTTTCTAAGTGTTCTGCGTAGATTGACTCCCAGGTGTGATCGTTCTGATCATATTTATAGTGATTGAGGCACGCATTTTGTTTGCGAACACAAAAGGCTACGTTACATTTCGAAGACAACCGCCTCTAAAGGCCATATGCCTCATATTTTATTCCACCTTCAACACTATCCGGCTGAGTTCATGCCCGCCTTGTATATAGCGTGAAACTGCTTTTGTACTCTGCATGTGATTGCCCTACTTTTTAAATTTTTCGTCCATTTGTTCAATGAGTAAGTGTTTCATACAATAATAATTAGGCAAGTTTGATGGTTTCGTTATGTTACATCCTATTTACAAGTTTACTATAAGTCTCTACCATTCGTTGCTATTGAAATGGCATCGTTAAACAGTAGCTACTTTATATCTCAAAACTTATTGCAGACCTTATAAGCCAAACTCGTTTTAAATAAAACGTGGAGTCTAACTGTCCAAAAGTTTAATTTGAAAAAGAGTAAGTGTCATTTTAGAAAGAAAAGTGGATTTGAGTCTTCTTGTAGTAGAAATCTCTTCACATCAAAGGCGGTTAAAAATTTATCAAACGTTATCGATATATTGAAATTGTTTCATACTGTAGCGCTGCTTAGTAACAATAATACATTGAAATGTAAACGAGGATTTGCGTACAAAAAATGATTGATATGTTCTGCGGTGCGGGATCTCTTGATTGACAGGTACAAGACTGTATTTAAAAATTTCAATAAGAAATCTCGAGAATGTTATTTGCATAATGCTGGAACGTTCGCGAAATTGTTATACTTTCGGGCAATTGTTATACTGCGCAATTGTTATACTCGCGATAACTACACATCATTGTCATAATTTAATGCATAATTACGCGGCAATTACCCGCTATATTGTAACTGATACCGACCACGTTTTTAGGGTGATGCAACCGCTTTTTAAGTCAATTTGTAAGCACAATTTAAATCAAAACAAATTACTTACGTAGTGGCATCTCCAAACTTAATCTCAGGGTTCCACGATGATTTGCAGGTTGGGTTCACAGTTACGCCATGTTGAATCAAATTACGATCCGTCCTTCCTGTAACTTCTGTACTCGTAAGGGAATGATAGGATTAGGTAACAGGTATTATAAAAGGTAAAAAAGTACAAGGAACCTACATACCTTTTCCTAAAAAGAAAAGACACACACCACTGAAGATAGTTGTTGCGTCGTCGAGGGCTCGTAACTTAATCGCGTCTTTTAACTCCATCGCGCACTTCGCATCTTTTTGCGCAGACGCGGCTGTCAGGGACAACGGAGGTTGACGTATTTATTTAAAAATACGCGGCAATTTATTTACAAATTAAATCTAACGTGATGCATGCCAATTGGCATGTAACAAAACAAGTAGCACCATTTAATAGGTATAAATAGCCGTTAAGGGATTTCGAAGTTTAGTTGTAATTGAAGTTAAGTTCTAATGTAAAGCTTTGATTACAATATGATTTAGTTTAAAGCTTTGAAAGATGAGATACAAATGATTGTCGATATAAATCAGTGTTGATATAAATTATTGTAGTTATAATATTAATTAACAATTAGTGTTTCAATAGTTAATTATAGTGCTTCGTTAGTAAGTAATTTAGAAGTAGCGGTAAGAAGAAGATACTTTCAGTTTGCGATTAGTTTGGAAAGTAAATAAAGCGTTAGACCTTTTAGAAATTCTACTGTAGCCACGAGTTGTTGAGCAGACTTGTATAAACTGTTTGTTACTGCATATAGAGTTTTCGTTAAATACTTTACGGTCTCAATGTATAAAAATATATAAATAAAGAACGACTAGAATTCTTCTCAATTAAGTTTAGTTTGACATCGAATGTTCTACGAGAGAGCTTTTACCTCATCCAATTTATGATAAATAAAAGCAAAGTAAAACAGTTATCCTAGTTCGAGTTCAGAACGCGTGCAATGACATTTACAATACCCCAATAACAACATGAGACGGTCCCGAAACCTTTTTCGTCCAGTTTACAAATTGCACGACAACCCACTAACCCAAATTAACTAAAAATCCTACAAAAGCTATCTTTTATACGTGTTGAAATTTATACAATATTCCCTGAAATATGACCAAATATAACCTTCAGTAATAAATTCCACTGCTTGTGTCTACGATTTCTTTTGAGAAGGTTATGTACTTCGCACGTTTTGTGAAACCTTTGTCGTGGAGTTTACACGTGGTATTATTTTTATCGTAAAAGTAATGTTAAATGCTTGCCATATTTAGTTTTATACAACGAGGATGTTGAAAAGTAGCCGATGGAGTTCTTTCTGAAACATTGAAGCATTTGTCTATGCGAGATTTTTATTCCAAATTAGGACGTGTAGCTGAATAGAATCGTTAATTTTGGAGAAAAATTGGATGTCCCTCTTGTAGAAAACACAACGAGAATAAATTAAATAATTGAAGCAACTATATAGAAAAAAGACTATAAACTTTTTGGGCACAAGCATATCAAGCTTTTTATATTCATAAAAGCAGGGAGTTTAAACCTCACAATCCTTATGACACGTAATACATCTAACATTGTATTTTACGCTTCTGAAATAAAGCAATACTGAATTTAAGCAATAAAAATCTGAGGCATCCGGACGCGATAAGGATATTGTCAACCTTTTCTCGTCAATTCAGCATCCCAAACAAGCTTTTTATGTTAGTGACTTGTCGATCACGAAGTTGCAAGGTTTATTTTCATTTATAATAAATACACAAGTGGTTTACCATGTAAATTATAGAACCGAATATCACAAGAATAATAATCACCTCAAATCTACGCATTTTAATTTAATGACGATCATAAATTAATAAGACCAGCTCATTTTGACCCTATCTCGATAATTGAGGGCGAAACCCATACAATTTTCCCAGGAACTTCCGAGCAAAGAATAATGAAATCCTGTTTTCGAATTTTTTAAGGCGACTCCAAACCATAAATTTTAAAGTTGTATGGCATTATCATTAGCGCAATGGTTGCAGATTGAAATTAATTTTCTTTTATGAATTTATAAACCAGTTTGAAAAATAGACTCCTATCAGAAAAGTAAGTGGTGCGAGAACACATGAGTTGTTGAATACAGAAACAAACGAAGTCTATTTTGTTAATAAAATTTAGATATTTTTCAGATTTTGAATTTGTAAAAGTAGTTTTATATGGATGGAATGAAAACACTTTCCTGTCTCCTTTCTACTAGAACCTCGGGAGGTCAAATCACTTTTTATTTTTGGGTTTATTGACATGTTTGAGTATCTGCGGATTTTATTTCTGGTGTACTTTTAACCTCGGCTCTATCCTATCTCACCCGAGAACAAAACCTTTTAATTGAAATCTTGCAGGCATACGATTTACTATTTTTTGAAAACCGAAGACCCAAATGCTATTGCTGCTGGAATTTCACTCTGAATTCGATCATTCACCAAGTAAACACCGGAGTAGGTGGTTTTGACCGTACTTGGCACTCCAACTTCTTCCCTCGTCCACTTCCCACCTCACCTACCTTTCACCACACACATACCGAATTTGTGTTTATTACACTCGTTTACTAAATGACATTTAAACTAATTAGTGCTCAATTTGAAGGTATTTCCTGATTATAATTAAACAATCTTGTTTAATTAGATGAATGTAAAAGCAATTAATTATGTGTATACAGGGTGAGTTTTTTTCATTTTCACTATGGGCATCTCGGAAACCGTTAGAGATAGAGAGACGCTCAAATGGGAAAAGCAATGCGGTTTTGTCTGCTGATCTCGCATGTGCTTTTCTTTTTTAACAAAAATCCCCGGATAGCTAGATATATTAAAAAAACTAAATATTGCAATTTTTTTCAAATGCATCTGTCGGCTTTATTGTTGGCATTAGAGAAATAATGTAAATAGAAAACTTGTAGATATTTTTACGCCGAATAAGAACGAGTGGTTTGAAAAATTTTATTTTTTTTTGTTTCATAGATTTGTACATAACCTCAATTTTTTTAAATGGAAAGTATAGTTGGCTATGGGCTTGTTTAAAAGCTTGTATTGTGCAGATTTTACTTATATGGCACATAAGGGGATTACTCCTGGAAATGACCAAAATATTGAGTTTTTTTTGTTTTATTTAATAAAATAGGTATGTTTCAATATACAATCAGAAAAGGAGACTTAGCGGCTGCAATTCTTTATTATAACAATACTGGGTAGCTATTTTTAACAATAAACTGGTAACAGAAAAAATTAACTTATATCAAAATCATTCATATACAATTTAAATTTATACGGATTGAAAATCACAAAAACTCTTAATGTATAATAAATGGAAACAAAACTAAAATACGAACGAACACAAACTGAATAAATATTGTATTAATAAATTACAAATGCTCAAAAAGCTCACCACTTTGTGCAATACATAACCTACATCTTTTAGCAATAGAATGCATTGCTTTTTTTAATGAACGCCTAGTAATGCTTCTATGAACGTTAATTACAGCTTCACGTAGTTTTGCTTCTGTATGAAATTTTTTAATATACACTTTATTTTTCATATGTCCATGTATAAAGAAAGTCTAATATTGAAAATTCCGGGCTTCGGGGTGGCCACTGCACTGGACCATGTCTACCAATCCATGAATCCGGATATAACCGATTTAAATAGTCAATAACACTATGGGTGTTGTGCGGAGGTGCGCCATCATGTTGGAACCGTTGGAGTCTCCCGCGCACTCGTAAAGGAAGTTCATCTAAAAGATTCTCTACATTTGCTTTCAACATATTTAAATATTTCCCTCCTGTTAAACTTCCATTAAATATTATAGGTCCTATAATATTGGTGCCTAGAACACCACCCCATACATTAAAACCAAATTTTATTTGAGGTGTTCATTGCTGAATTGCATGCGGATTTTCTTGCATCCACAGATGCTCATTGAACCTATTAAAAATACCACAATTTGTGTAGCTTGTTTCATCTGACCATAAAACAGTAAATGGAAATTCGTGATCCTGCTGACACACCTCCACAAACCATCTGCAAAATCTTATCCGCTTGTCTTAATCTCCTGGATGCAATGTTTGACCAATTGATATTTTGTATGGATGTAACTTATGCTTTTTCAGAACCCGAACAACAGATCGTTGGGATTTTCCACTGGATAAAGCAATTTCTCTTGAAGAAGTAGAAGGATTACCTGAACAGCTAATACATTTATTTGCATACTTTCATCAATATGTTGTTCCTTTCCTTGTATAAAACTACCATAGTCTCTTAAATTTATATACAAGTTACGAAATGTCGGAACAGATGGTTGACGGCGGTTAAAGTAGCGTTCAAAATATAAATCTGCTGCTGTAGTAGAATTTTGTTACCCTCAATGTAACGAGTTAACATATCAAGCTTCTCCTCCTTACTATAATTCATTTTAGCATAAAAGAACCTAATTATTAGTAATAATGTGCACAATAACACCAATGACAGTTACTTCAAAATATAAAGTGCGATTCTATAGGCTTGTTTTATTGTTTACATGGGTGGTCTGATAATTCTGAACAATAAAAACAAAAAATCTTAATATTTCGGCCATTTACAAGAATAACTCCATCATGTGCTATATTAGTAAAATCTGCACAACATAAGCTATTAAACAAGCCCATAGCCAACTATGCTTTCCATTTAAGAAAATCGAGGTTATGTACACATATCTGTGAAACCAAAAAAAATTAATTTTTCCAACCACTCATTCTAATTCAGCATAAAAATATCTACAAGTTTTCTATTTACATTATTTCTCTAATGCCAACAATAAAGCCGACAGACGGATTTGAAAAAATTGCAATATTTAGTTTTTTCAATATATCTAGATATCCATGGATTTTTCTAAAAAAGAAAAGCACATGCGAGATCAGCAGACAAAACCGCATTATTTTTCCCATTTGAACGTCTCTCTATCTCTAACGGTTTCCAAGATGCCCATAGTGAAAATGAAAAAAAAACTCACCCTGTATATAAATACGAAATAAACGTAAAACGAGCGCGGCGATAGTTTGGTGCTTCAAAAGTGTTTAAAGTGTTTTGAAGTTACATACAAATTTGTATTTTAAATATGTATTTTTAAAAGTTAAATGTTAAGAACCGGGATGTTTTTGTCGTCGGTTAATTTGCCTCAAGACATCTATCGACTTGATTTTGCGAGCGTGTGTGTCTGCACGTTCAGAAGTAACATTTTACTTTACATATCAACGCTTGATACGTATTTTAATAAACTCATTTTAATTAAAAGAATCAAAATAACGTAACAGTGTATTTAAAAATACAAGTACAACATTTTCCATTACACAATTTAAAGAATTGTTTAAATGTAACAAACAATGGCTTGATCGATTGTTGTTTTTTCTTAGAATCTTTAAGTTCAGAACTCCAGATCTTCCACATTCACATTATAATTTAATTAAGGGGCCGCTATGCTTGCGGCCACATTCCCAATGCTCCACCCGAAGGTACTACACTGGGTTTAAACGCGAAAATATAAACGTCCTCCTAATTATTCTAACTTCAAAATTAACACATCCTAAATAAAAATCTAACAACTAAAACAAAAACTAAAAATAGGGTTTCATTGATGGTATCCCTAGCGTTGATTTGGAGTGTTCCCGATCAACAAGACACAAACAACATAAATGGGGAGAGATCCGTAATGACGGATAGCAGCCGCCAGCTCTGCTTACCGGTGCGACCTGAAGGGTCGAATTAAAACTATCCAAATCTAGCTAGCTAATTTAAAATGGATTCAAATTTTCTAAGAATACGCCAAATATTAATAGTGAATCCAGCTATTTTACCTGCCCTATAAATTTACACATTTGTTTCCCTGGTCTAAGTAATTTGTTAGCTTAAGTCCGTCCCAAGCTTTCCCTATCATTCCCTAACTGATTTATATTGTAATTACAATCTTCTCAGACAATCTTCCTTCATATACATAAGCTGCCACCAAAAATGGCGGCAGAACGTCAAACAAATAATATCAAACCACAAACAATAAAAGCAGGCAAAAATATAAATATAAAAATAAATATAAATATTTATGTAAATATATATATAAACATCTATAAGCATTAAGCGTTGAAGCAGTGCATAAAATTGCAAAAAGTAAAACCCAAATTATCAGGTGAACTCGCATAAGCATTATACCGGCTAGCGCCATTACGCACAAAATGTGCTCGTTAAATTATTTCAAATCTACTAACAATCATAAATCAATGCTTGTGCGAGCACAACCGCCACAATTTTGTTCTTACCTCGTTAATGTATTTCTCCAGCATCCGAAGATCTGGTCGTCTTGATACATTTAAACTTACAGCTAGGGGGAAATGGATATGCACTGCTAAAGTTCCGGTGGGTATGCACTAATCGTCCTGGGGGATCACAATCACTATCACTTCACTTTTAAGTCCTGGAAGGATGCGCGGTTCACTCTATTTTATGAATTATTTTATTCCTTTGTTTATTTCATTGATTTAATTTAATCAGGGTTTTTGATTTATATGTTCTTATTTATTTATTTGCCCGTATTAAGTTTTAAGTTGTTATTTATTCCCGATTTCCGCGCGTATAAGGTTAGACAGTGGTCATAGTGATTGTATTAGTGGTGCGGGGGTTGTCGTGCATATGGACTTTTATAAATATTATGATAATTTTATTTTTTTTTTGTTTTTAGTTTTGGTTTCATTTTTTTTTTAATTTTTTTTTTAATTTGTTTTTATTTATTTTTTTCCCGGTTTTTTTAGTATTTAAATACGGGTTTTGGTTACCAAACTCATATCATTTAACGCCAGGTCAAAATCTAAAATTTCCCATCCTGTCCCCCTTCCTTGTACGCGCGGTTATCGCTGTCTAATCTCTCGACCCTTCCCGCGAACTCTTTAAAGGCTGTCCAGAACGCCTTCTGGTTAGCCACTTCCCCAACTTCCATGCTAGACTTAGGATAGCTAATTTGCTATCAGCTAACCCTCGATTTGCCGCCTCAAGTGGGCAGTCGAAAAGCACGTGCTCTGCGCTTTCAGCGCCCTTACCGCATTCGCAGCGGTCATTGTCGGTTAAACCGAATCTTTGTAAATACGCTTTTAGGGCACCGTGCCCTGTTATCAGTTGCACCATTTTATGATCGAGTTCTACCTCGATATTACCTCTAGCTTCTAAGCTCGGTATGAATTTGTGGGTCAACCTGCCCGTGGCAGCGTTGTTCCACCTTTCTTCCCATTGTCTGATTGACTTTTCGCGCAGCTTTCTTTTAATTAGAGACCTCGGTATCGACGAATGTGATATCCGAAAGTCGCCCGTCGCGGCCTCTTTAGCTAATTCATCAGCCCTATCGTTCCCTACGTTACAATCGTGCGACCTAACCCAACAGAACTTCAAACGTCGAAACTCGAGCGCCGTATGCGCTATACTCCAGACGTCCGCCTGGAGGTTTGTTGAGGTGTTCATGTTTGTCAAAGCCGTCAGCGCTGATTTGCTGTCGCTGATTATATAATATTCATCTCTGCCCGTGTGGTTTATGACGTAATCGATTGCCTCTCGTATGGCTACTAATTCGCACTGGAAGATAGTGCTCCAGTTTGCGAGTTTCGTTTGATACCGAAACACTTCCCTTTCGTGCTTAAACACAACAAACGCCGCGCCTGCTTGCCCGTCATCCATACGTGAACCGTCTGTATAAATTCTGATACCCGTCGCGTCCCTATTGCCTTCGACAAACTCGATTCCTCTAATATCGGCCGGGTGCCCTAACTCTGATACGACAATCTTTTTCTCTACCTCCCTATTGCCAAGATGAATATCTTCGATAATTTCACGTCCTTTCCCTGTATCTACTAACCTTCTATTTCGAAACTCCCTAACGACATATTCGATAGGAAGAGTCCTACTGATAACCAGCACCGCCTCCGTGGAGGTGGTCCTATACGCCCTCGCCGCCTTCACCGCAGTAATGCGTTGAACGCTCGTCAATTGACGCATTTCCCGGACTTTGCAACCTTCCGCTCATACAGATGCTGCGTACAGCATTGCCGGCTCTATCGCTCCGGCATAGACCGTCCTCAGCGATTTGTCCCTGAAACCTCAGTTTATTTTCGCCGCCGCCATCATTTTGTTTGATATTTCACTGCCTTTGCTTTTAACGTACTGCACGTGAGCTTTCCAATTTAACTTATTGTCAATCTTTACCACGAGGTATGTAATTGCTTCCTTAAACGGTATTTTCTCCCCTCCTAGCTCTAGCCTAGGAGGTCGCTGTACCGGTTTCTTTCCGAAATAAAGCGCCTCTGACTTCGCCGTGTTAAATCTTAATTTTACCGCCTGCGACAATTCGTGTAGTTTATTAAGCGCCTCGTTCGGTTTTGTACGCATATCCATTAACAATCGCGATCTGACAATTAAAAGCGTATCATCCGCAAACCCAACGATTGAGCATCCTGTGGACAACTTGACCCTAAAGATGCTCTCATACAACTTCCAAAATGTGGGACCAGAGCATGACCCCTGCGGACATCCCCTTTCCACCTCGTGCGACAAAACTTCACCCGGAATTTCAACCTGTGCCAATTGCCCCGAGAAATAACTCTTGACCAAAGACATCAAGTTTCGCGGACAACTCCTATTTTCCAACTCGCAAACAATCAATGGCCACCAGGCAGCATCAAATGCTCCTGAAATGTCCAAAGCAACAACAACACAGTACTCTTTAGCATCTCTCGCCTACTTAATTTCCCCGACAACGAATTCTAATGCGTCGATAGTCGACTTGCCCTCCACGAAACCAATCTGTCGGTTATTAAAACCGCCGCTGTCACGCACTAAGTGCTCAACTCGGGTAGTCATAACGCGATCCAAAGCTTTCTCCATCACCGGCAGCAAGCTAATTGGACGATAGCTGCCCGGGTCTGACGCATCCGCCTTTTTAGGTTTAGGTATGAATTTTACGTTCTGGACTTTCCAGCAACGCGGAAAGACGCCTCTCTCTAGACAAAAATTAAACAACCCGACAAAGACGCACGGGGCTAACAGGCACGCCTCCAGAGCTGCGTCTGAAGTGATTCCGTCGTGCCCCGGTGCCTTCTTAGGGTTCATTCTCCTAAGAGCCCTGACGACCTCGTGAACTAGGATTGCCTTATCGGCACTTGTTTCTTGCGCTTCTGTAGCTTCCCGACGTACTAAAACGTGCGACCCCTCATCCTCCTCGGGATCATCCGAAGGGAAGAATTTCTCTAATAAATATTCCGCCGTGGTTTTAAAACCTTCCGTATATTCGCCATTTGTCTTTCTTATGTTACCGAGCGCGATTTTCTGTTGTTTACCCCTTATTACGCGGTATGCGGTTCCCCAAGGTTCTTTCTGTGAGTTTCGCGTGCAGAATTCTTTGAATTTATTTGTTCGCGTTTCTTCTATTAATATCTTATATTCGCGGTAACTTTGATTGTATTCTATTCTCCGTTGTTCTCTTATATTTCCCGAGGCGCGTTGATAGCGGCGCCTTAGGTTACGCGTTTCTGCCCGCTTGGTGGTTAGTTCCCAGGTCCACCAGGGTACGCTGTCTTTAAATGTTTTCTTTCGCGGCATGGAGTACGACGATGCGTCTGCCTCTCGGCAGTTAAATAGCTCGTTTTCGAGCGCTGGGATACTTTCGCCAAATTTTTGTTTAAACCGCTCCCAATTTGCTTTTTTATTACAGAACCGCGGAAATATAGTTAGCTGCTCGTTTGCGCTTGTTTTGGTTTCAACGTCCCATGTTATTAATTTATGGTCAGAGAGCGTTTCTTCGTCCGACCTTAATTTCCAATCACAAATGATTTCTAACATCTCGTGCGAGGCTGCAGTAATATTCCCATCCCGACACGGTCCGCTTGAAAAATGTAAGGTGAGCATTTTTCGCAAAAATACACCCTCGTTCGGATGAGAGGTAAAATGGAGGTTCCGTGTGTGAGTGTTGTCACGCTCGTTATAGATCCCTACCTTGCTTGGAACAGCAAGGATTCGGCAAAATTCGAAATTTTCCAGGTAAAAAAAAACTTTCTTCCTGGCCAATGTAGTACCTTCGGGTGGAACATTGGAAAATCACATGTAATGCAGTAATATTCCACATTCACAACAATATTTGTCGATAAGTACTCCGGCGGCTCGCAAAAAATCCGTTGTTTATGGGCTTCTTTGAATTTTAGCTGAGACGTGGTGTACCCCTTTTTGTTACTCTACAAACTCTTTACGTACAGCATCATGCATTAGCTGAAGGTTGTGTTTATTTGTAGTAAAATTATTTACATCTACCTTTATTAAACTCTAGTTCACAACTAATCAAGTGTAGCTTTTCAGATACTTATTTAGTAATCGAAATTCTTTCTATATCGCGATTTCTAAATCTTTAACAATAATTTAAAAATGGGTTTTGAGCCATCCCCATTCTAACACTGCAAGTTGAATATGGCATGTCGCCGTTTATATAATCCAGAAAAATATGACGAAGATTCGTTTCATCCTGCTTCCATAATGCGACAAACATGGCGTTATCCTTGAGTCTATGCTTTGTGGCGCTTGTATAATTTTGGCACGGATAGAAACAATTATTACGTACTGTTTTAACCTTATAAAATCTAGTCGGTAATGCACAGAAAACTCGGTAATGTACTCCGCTAAAGATCCTATTTCAGTAAAATACAGAAAACCTCGACTGTACTAACAAAAATAGTTACCGACTGACTCAGTGGGACGGGTGCTGTAAGTATTTGAAGAGGGTTTCAGAATACTGTCATGAAATATGTCTTAATCGGGAAACATCTTGAACGTCATCTAATCTCGCAGTGTTTCTAGGGAAACGTTCTAAAAGAATAACAAGAGGCTGCCAAACCCTGAGATTGGGTGAGGGATTCTGGTGTAAAATTTACCTAAAAAATATATAAGTACCTTATTAATTAAAATTAAAACAACCTTAACCATAAGAACACTAAAAACCTAATCAAAATTGCTTGCTAAAAGGAAGGTTTCTAAGATGAAATTTTAAGTGACCTGAATCCTCAATCACGCCTCTAGGTAATTGTAGAATAATTTATTACAACAAAACTGTAACTGTACCTGTGTGTAACCATTAATTGAAAAAGAAACAAATATAAACATATCAATTTCCCATAATAGCTAGTAGCTAGTGTAAGTATGTTACGACGCATTAAAAATGTGGTTTTGAGCTCCCAGTACCCTCAGAAACTACTACCAATAGCTTATTATGTTTATTATATATTTCGTGTGAATAAAATATTAAATTAGACGTTTTCTCTTACTTCAACGGATGTGCGTTATTGCTTCAGCCAATGAGAACGTGCGATATAGAGGGGTTTTACAAGTTGGTGGAACGAGCGCCATGATCTGGCAAATTTCCTCGGGTACCTCATCTAACAGACGAAGTGACCAGTAATTGCGTGTAATGCAAAGAAGTTCTATGTCATCCTTTGTCTTCCTATCTCTTAATATCTGATGTGTTCCTTGTTTTAAATGTTGTTTGTTAACACAACAAACTTTGCTATAATCTTCTGAATAAAGGCAGCGGAAAACCTTCCGACCCGGACGTACGTTTAGATGAACAATAAATACACGGTGATACAGGGATCTAGTAACTTGACTCTATTTAACTAAACAACCAAATGATTAAAGGTAAGCCCTTCCATTGTGTTATTTATTATGATTCATTCTCGTATTGAAAATTTGTGTAATATCATTACGCTCTCTGACAGTCACACTACGAATTATTATACGTTTGTTTACCTGTCAAATTGATGAGTAATAATTGTACTCTCCTCCTAAAATTTGAGGTGCATTTCAAAAATGCAATATGGACCCCTGAGTCCTAGCATGAACTTTCCATATATACTCATACATTATACTATGTTGAACCCACTTAGCTCATATTTGGACCCTCGAAATACTTTTGGTACCCTGAGTTCCATGTGTACCTCGATCAAGAAACGGAAACCACTGACATAGGGTGTTCTATTACAAAAAAAGGTGGCGAGTTAACGTTTAACCCGAAGTGGTATCATTTTCAAAATTATTTAATTTTGTGCAACGCTTTTATTCGGCTCGTGTGCAAATTTACAGATTCCTTTTAATACAACTACTCTAAAAAGAACTCCGAATATTAGTTCATTGTACCAGCCTTAACGAATCTAAATCGTTTGAATGATATTAATGGCTACTTACTTGCATCATTGACTTTTGTAGAATATAAATTAATTTTTAATTCCTTAATATATGATCCAGGGCAGTGTTAGTGAGAAACCTTATAGAAGGACGTACAAATGAATCTCCACAGAATTTGCTCTGTAATAGGTATCATCGACATGAAAATTAAGCAGTGTCGGAGGTGAGTTAATGCTCTCACTGCTCTTAACTTATTTAATAACGAAAGGCTTAATAAGTGTTAAACCCCATTAAACCCCTAAAAACTACCTTTCACTTTTTCACTTCTTTGTTCTGAATCCGAATCTATATAAATTAAAAACATATTTAGAGGTTAAAATTCTGAAATTTAGGAATTTATTTATTAAGTGGGAGGTTTTGTGGCTTAGAATAGGACTTTAAATGCTATCAAGGTTTCATGAACTTTGTTTGCAGGAAGTACAAAAAATTATAAATCGAATACATTAATATTAACTTTAAAATGGGACAAGATTCGTGTTATGTAATTTAGTCTTTTACACTCGAAATCAGTTACTAGAAAACTTATCTTTTGGAACTGGCCCAAATGGCGTGAACAAACTTGCAAGGATGGCAAGCTATGCATGAAGTTGGCGCCATAACATGGGCGTAATAATTTAAAGCGATTGTACTTTGTAGCGCCTAGAATTCGTGTTTTTGTGCTATACAAAATATAGTATCTGATTTTTAGAACAAATAAGTTAGTAACAAATTAAATTTTTTGCTAAGCACCAAAATACGTTATTCCAACTTTAACATTAAGAACATATAAGTTAACACACTGACCGCTAGGTGTATCCTTTTGGATACACCAAAGTTCTTGCTTAAAACGCCAAGTGTATCATTTATGATACACCGGTCTATACTAAGTTTAGAACTTCGGTGTATTCTTACGGACACACCAATATATGATTTTCCTTGTGATTTCTATACGGCCTGACCTAGCAGTACAACACAGCGTACCGAATTTTTTCTTGCAAGTAAAAGGAAAGTTAGGATTGAAATAAGATGTAGGCTATATTAAAACTAAGTGTTAAAAAATACAACTTGAAACATATATATATATATATATATATATATATATATATATATATATATATATATATATTGCTGTGAAACCTACAAAAAGCCTCACCAGAGTAAAAAAAAATAGTCGAGCCTCTCGAATTGGGCACCAAGATTTGGTGTGATTCTCGCCTTGGTGAATCTCTTCTGATAATCGCCTCTTTACTCTTTCCGCCTCGGCTGCTCACCTAGTTAAAACTTTCATCCTCATTCATAAAAAAAAAACACATTTCTACCACAAACATCAACGTTAACTCTATTTACATTAATATTCATAATACATTAAAATTTCAAAATTAAATTGTAGCATAAATTTCAGCATCATAAAATTTCAAGTTAAAATTTGTCATCATTTTAATTTGCATCCAGAATTAGAGTCCTTGTAGGATGCATACTAATTAAATAAACAATATTTGCAGACCTGAGTCTGAATAAAAGGGAGCATCTCCCACCCCTTTACTTATACAAGAAAATTTTACCTTAAAATTAAAAATTTGTTTATACAAATTTACTACTGTCCATTTTTTATCAAACAAATTATAAAGATATTCAACACACACCAAAACATCAAAGATCGAACAACAAAGCATAAGTTACCTGACGGTTAATGCACTCGGGGCTCCAATGTACATCGTCCTTGCTAACCCCACCATTCCAGCTGGGTTATGTTTACTTCTTCGGATTTCTAGCCGCCTTTAAAAATTTTTCTACACCACCATTCGTCTAAAAAGTTTCAGGGATTCTCAGAAACGCATCTATGTATATCTAAATCTTGTTTTGTAGATCCAATCACGGTTACGAATAACACTTGATTACTTACTCCCGAACAAAATAGCAAACAAATTCATAATTCGTTCACGCTATACTCAAAACTGCCTACTTCTATTTATTTATTTATCGTTACTAATTTGGATAATTGGTACAGTAATACTCGCAAATATAACTAGACTTTATTACCTTGTATCTTCTCTAAGTGCACTCATAACTTTTATTGTAGCACGTAATCACCACGTATTCTACTTAAAGTATCGAATAATCAAAAAAATAACGAGCAAAACTGTTTAAAGTATTGAATAAAGTCAAAAATCTAAGAGAGCGAAACTTCTATTAACACGGGTTTACATAATGGCCCGCTTGCACGTCGAATTTGTCCCGCAACGGACAATTTTTAGAATTTCGCATTCTCTTTTCCCTTTCGACGGCTCGGCACAGCGATTCTATTAAATTTGCACACGTACAAGTTGAAAATATAAGAAATTTCTACACGGCTCGCAAACACGTACGAGAACAACTAATTAATTTTACACACCAACTGCTATGCTTTCTCCTCTCATGTTTGCATCTTATTTAAACCAATCGTAGCTCTAGTAAAGCTTCGCAAATCACGCCTTTATTATCAGTGTCTCTGCTTTATGCTTTTTATCCGTCCTTTTCTACCTTGGTCTGAGTGGTACAAATCGATATTTTTTACTATCTGCTATTTAAATCCACGTGGATTCGTATTTGAGTAAAATAACCTCTCATCTAGCATTTCCTGCTAAAACATCCGACCGTTTCCAATATACGTAGAAGCTGCATGTTTATCAGCTCGAATTTATTAGAATTTGACATTTAAAAGTTTGCAGGTGTGCGCTCCTAATGAATGTTTTAAATATAATTCTCCGAGCTTTGTTTTCATGGTATTTTAACCTTGGATTTTCACAGGCTTCTATGCTTATTATATATTATTAATGGTTCAATTAACTCCAATTAAAATAATAATGAATGGCATTGACTTCTACCCTTTAATTTTTAGCGAATACTAATTAAATATTAATTATTATTTGTACACTTTGTTTAATACCCGTTACTTAAAATTGAATTAATTAATATAAATTTCGCACGTAATTTCTCGCTAGTTTTAGTACTTGGAACAATTAAATTACATACAAGTTGAGCATTTTAATTCTGCTTCTTTTTATAGAAAGCGTCTAGTGAATAATTTAAATCCCTTATTTTTAATGAAACAAATAAATTTTTATGTTCCACGGTTTTAATAACGCGTATTATCTAATAAAATTCTATACAAACCCTACATTCTAATTGAATGATTTAAATCTTAACAGTAGGCCTTTAATTACGCGTACTTTTCCCAAAGCTTCCTTATACACGGTGATTAAAATTATTTGATGTAATTAATTAATTTTCTACCCTGGTCTAAATTTGAGTAATATATATATATATATATATATATATATATATATATATTACTCAAATATATATATATATATAATTGTGTAGGTTATATGTAAAAATGGATAGATAAGGCAAGAAAGTAATTTTGTAAGGACCTTGTATATAAAAAAAAACAAGAATATATTATTTACGCTTCAAATTAATTAGTTTTGACTTTAAAACAACGTATAATAGCATAAGTTCGTATCAATAAGTCGTAATTTTAAAGTTGCATAGTGGTTGTAAATCGAGCACATCAAATAATAGGGGGAAAGCTTTTTGGTTACTGAGTATAAAATCAATAATTTAAGCGTGTTTGAATTCGATATAAGTAACGTGTAGTACGAAAATCTTTGCAGTATATAAAATCGATAATGTAAACGCGTATATTCATTTAACTAACAAAGCGTCTGTTAAAAACAAATTTCTAGGAATTATACAGGCGAAACAACTTCGGAAAATACAATTTCAAACTGGCAAACAATTCATAGAAAGGACTTTCAGATAAATAAACAATTCGAGAAATCATAATGTACGTTGAAACATAATTCTTTAGAAATTTGAACTAACGAGCGAAGCGAAGGTTGAGAAACATCAGGTGTTTTAAAACAAAACGGAGACAGAATATAAATAGCACAGGGTAAAGGAGGATGAAAGATAACAGACGTTGTACAAAACAGCCGTTTAAAGCACGTGATAATTTGTAGAAGCTAACGACAATATTGATTTTAAGTTGCTATAGTGAGATTTTAACAGACAGCAAATATGGGGCAGACGAGGATAATAGAATTGGACGATCGACCTGTAACAGAAATGTTTTTGATTGGTTGGTTGCGATTGGGGTGAGAAGCTTTTCTTAGAGTATTGCGTCCGTTGAGAACGCCAATCAGTATTTCGGACTAAAGCTACGATGGGGTGAGAAAATTCTTAGTTTTCAAAGATCGTTGTGTTTTGAATTTTAAGAATCGGTTAAGGTGGAGGTGAATTTCGATGAAAATAGGTTACAGGGGGTAGGCTTGGAGGCTTATAAATACAATAGAAGACGTAGTGAGGCTCTCTTATTTCTTCTGTTCGCTTCAGACCTACATGGTGTAACATCTAAGCTGAAAATTTGTAGATTGGGTGATAGTGCAGTCCATTTAGTTAAATTACAAGTGTTTAAAAGCGCGAGTAGGTGCTAGTTCATAAATGGGGCTGCAACTTTAAATACGCATAAAGAACAAGAAATATTACAAAGGTAAGCGAGCCAAGTTATTAGAAATAAGAACAAGCTTCAGTAGTATAAATTATAACACATCTTAATCAATTGGCTGTATAGCTCAGTTGGTTAGAGCGTTGATCCGGCAAATTAATGTTCGCAGGTTCAAATCCTGCTGCAGCTCTTCTTTTAACTGTTTTCAATTACCAGTTCTATTTGAAATCGTAATTTAACTTTATATAAAAATTGGGTGTTTATTTCATCTTATAACTGTTAATATATATATATATATATATATATATATATATATATATATATATTGCTGTGTTATCTCGCCCCACGGCTTGGGCGTACATAAGAATGCTGCGTTAACCCTTATGTTGCTCAACCACTTGTGAAAATGCTAATTTATAATTTTCTTTTGCCTCGACTAGCTGATTCAATTAAATAAAACAATTCCACAATACACAGTATAATGATTAAATATTTACAACTTTTTCCCCTTTTAAATATTTTCCCCCTTTTTGAATTATTTACATCTATTAGATTTTTAGAAAATGAAGCCAACAAAACGAGCTTTTATTACATTTAGAAACCTGTTGAAACGTTTCAAAAATGTCTATAGCTTTTCA
Source organism: Platerodrilus igneus (assembly GCA_036346225.1). Lineage (NCBI taxonomy): Eukaryota > Metazoa > Arthropoda > Insecta > Coleoptera > Lycidae > Platerodrilus > Platerodrilus igneus. The sequence continues at coordinate 1,097,739 of JARFIW010001121.1, forward strand.
TAAATATATTCAAGAAACCCCAATTTGTCGGCTCTTACACTTTTAAATTATTATTGAAATAAAACATTTTTAAAATAAATCATCAAAAAAATCTAACCTGAAGTTGTTTTGTAGGAGCTCTGCATTCCTAGGAATTGAAGTCGACATCCAACCAAATTTAGTATCCAAGTCGTTATTCCAATGAGAGGTTTACCATTTTCAGAGATTATTAAATTGTTTGAACAGACAGCATTTTCCAGAGTTATGTATCCAAAATTGTATTTAAGATCGTAATGGATCGTTATTAAAAGTTTCGTAGTTATTCAGAATGTAATTTAGAACGTAGTTCTTCAGAACGTATTTAATCAGAAGGTATTTAACCAGAGGGTGTTTAATCAGATGGTAATTATTCAGAACCTATTTAACCAGAGGGTGTTTAATCAGATGGTAATTATTCAGAACGTATTTAACCAGAAGGTATTTAATTAGAAGGTATTTCATCAGAACGTATTTAACCAGAGCCCAGCTTTATTTATTATTAGAAATCATATAATTTCACGCTTTACTCGGTGTAATAAACGTTCTACTGAACGCCACCGCTCTGCGTTTCTCTCAAATTAATCTTTTATTTTAATAAATTATGCCACGGCTAGCCCTTTTTAATTTACCCAGAGTGCACAACGATACGATGATCAATTTTCTTTCGCCCCTTTTATGATTATCTGTGTGAATTGATAAAACGAAGTCAATCAACATTCATATAATGAAAGGAAATAATATTTACAATTTTTGAAATTCTTTAAATACACCCTTCAATCAATTAATATCATATGGATTATTTATCCCAAAATTTATATTCTTTTAGTTTAAAATAAAGTCGCCAAAAACTACACGTTTACAAAAAAATCTGCAACGTTCGAGACCTCTTTATGATCAATTACGTAAGTTTAAACGCATGCAATGTTCCTGTTGACTATTTACAAGTTTTGGATAAATTTAATAAATTTAATATTAAAATTTAAATTGAAAAGATTCCTTAAAATTAAGTAAATCTGACCTGTGATCTTCTGATACGTTATTTCGTGTTGTGGATCAACACCCCCCTTATGTCTTCAATCGAATACCAATGCTCTGCTTTGTCGAACCAATATTTCAGTACAGTAACCCCTTGCTTTTTAAAAATCACCTCGTGCTCTATTCTATATTTCTCTGCATATGTTTTGAACTCTTCTCTTAAATACCACTTGAAATTCCAGACTTCGGATCATAAATTAGCAGCGTATTGGAATTGTCCCAGAATTATACCAGAAGTATTGTTTTTGACGCAGATTAGAATTAGAATTTCTTTCGACCCAGATTAGAATTGTTTTATAAGTGAACCAGAATTTGACTGGAAGCCGATTAGAAGCCCTACGTGATTATAAATATTTAATTTAAATTAATTAACCAATTTCCACTCACGTTTTCTGAAAAACGGCAAAAACTTTTCATATATTCTTAACACAATTTTTATGCAGCACTATTTACACTATATTATAAACTTTATTTATCTGACGCGTAGATTTCTGGTTAAAAGTGATGTGGATTCAACCTGCTTCAAGTGGAAACTGAGCTGGCTTATCACTGATGGGTGTTAAATAGCCTTTTCCACTACCTTTGGATTGGGTTTCCAAGCAGTTTTTCAGATTGTCGCGACCAACCAGGTTTGTTTTCAAGCTGATTTCTGATGAAACTCCTTCGGATTTTCGTGTCATGGTGTTTATTTGCGATCTTTGATATCTTATTATTTGTTTTCGTGGCCTGACTTTCAACTTACGTCTGTTGTTTTGTATAGATAATGCTTTTGGAGAACTGTACAAAAATAAATGATGTAACACGAATGCTGTTTTCGTATTTATTTATTTATGCGTTTTCTTATCAAAGCGTTTATTGTTCCAGCGTAATTGCATGAAGGTTTGTTAGGTTTCATATTATCTTCTACGTATTTTATTTTATAAACTTGTAAAGCACTCCTCAACGTAGTTTAAATTGTACGATTATTTCTCTGCTGAAAACGCGTTCTATTGTTGAAAGATATGCTTACTGACATCGCTTAAAGTTAATTACGATCTATATACAGGGTGTTAAATGCTTGCTATTTACATAATGTACGAATTACTTATTTTTCCGCTAGATAAATGCAGTTTTCTGATTCCTATTGTTATTTACAGTTACTACGCGACCCTTACTACTCAATACACCCCTGAACAACCCCTTATCACTGCTATATATATATATATATATATATATATATATATAAAAGCTTAATTGTAGTATATGAACATGTTTATAATTGTTAATGCGATGAATTAAAACAAGTTTTGCAAAAGAATGGTTTACCAGAACATCATCACAAATGTTTCGTGCTTGTGATGGCACAACCCTTTTTCCTTCAATTATTTTTCCATGTTTGCCGTAAATTTGATAGCATTTAGAACAGCCGCCTCTTTAGTTTTATGAATGAGAAATCAGATGGTGAGTGGCTTTTGATTTTGGTGCAACAGCAGTCAATTGGTTCGGCAAATTAATCATAGACTTTAAAATTTTTTCTCGAAACTCCGTAATGCTTGGTTGTGTTGCATGCAGTGTATTTTCACAGTACAAATAATAAGCATTTACAACTGATGTGCCCCAAATTATTTCAATTAGCAGTTTACGATACCATTTTACACATCTACGCAAAGCTGTATTGCATGATGCCAATTGGTCGTTTACGTTCACACAAAACTTGCCATTGTCATAATCTAAAACACATTCAAGTTTTTCAATTTCTTTTCCAAATTTAGTTTTCGTGGTTTTCATTTTATTTGAGTGATACGTTGAGAGCATCAACACATCTCGTTTATCCCTCTATTTTAAAATTGTTATCTCTCCGTTTGATTCCCTTGCTATTACTTCATTTTTAGATAATTTTGCTTGTATTACAGATTCCGGGAGATGTTTTCTGTTTTTTCGCACCTACAACGTGAGAATAAGCAACTTTTAGTGGTACGCCCACATAGAAATTGTTTAAATAAAGTGTTCTACCTTCACCTAAAAGATTCTTTGTCAGATTTAAGACTACGTTCTCAGATGCTGACAACTCCTCAGTTGAATCTCTTCCAAATATAAACAGACATATTCCAAGTATACACTTTGCCTGTACACAGTTTGTGCAACTTGATTATTCCGTAATGATGTCGTTTTGTTGTTATATATTGACGGAAAGCAAGTCGGCCTCGCCAGGGAACCATAGTTTCGTCAATACATATCCTTTCATTAGGCGTAAATGTACTTTGAAAGCGTTCTATAAATTTATTCAGTACGTTTTCGAGTTTGTACAAACCATTCTCCAGGAAAGCGTCGTCATTGTTTGAAAGGTGGCAGAATTTTAACAGCAATTTGAATCGGTTACGGATCATAACTTTATTAGGAAGTGGAAGTGAATATAATTCATTTCTACTCCAGTAGTCAGACAATTTGGGCACTTTGACTAGGCCCATATAACCAATCAGACCAATTAATAATTTCATTTCTTCAAAATCGGTTGATGTCCAGAAATGCAGCCTAGACTTGGCTCCACTATCGTTTGTTGTCAGAAATTGAGTAGCGTAAATGTTTGTTAGATTTGCCATGATATTTATGATTTCGGAGCATAGGAATAGAAAAGAGTAGTCTACTGGTTCTGCCATTACCAAGATCCCACTAATTTCTGGGTCCATTCCTCCACGACCAGTGTAATGAAAGACCTGTTGATTTCCTTGTGGCAAGTGCCAAGAGATAACCGACACACTTTCAAATTTACCTTTCTTCTTTTTTGTTTGGGTTTGGTGTGTGAATAATTTTCTATTTCTAGTGGTATTGGCTGTGAAGAAACATTTTTTGTTGGCTAGCTTTCCTGGTCAGAACCTTTCCCTTTCGTTTCCGAAAAGATAGGCCGGCTTCAATAGAGGATGCGGATTCTTGAACAGATGATGAAGACGATCTATGAGATGGAACATATGATTCCTCCGATGGTATATATTGCTCTTCAGCTTCAGAGTAATTCACGTCTTCATCGCTCAAATCACTGTAATCACCAGATTCGTGTATATAGGCTAAGTCAGAGTCTGTCAGTCCTTTTCGAAACATTGCACACTGTAGCACTGTGTACACTGATTCTGAATGTTATATTTGCTAACGCACTAAATCGCTAACACACAAAAAACCATCAATGGATTTGGTGAAATGTGTGTATAATGTCGTCGTGAAACAAAAGACAAGGTTATTACAGTCCCGAAAATAAATATAACTAAAAGACGCAGGTTTTAACGTGTGTATCATAAAAGATACACCCGGCCTACTAGATGACACTACTAAAACAAAAAAACAAAGTTAATTATATAAATGGTCGTTTTTCAAGATAACAAAACCAAAATCAGCCTTGGCCTATGACAATGGCGGTACAAAATAATGCTTGGTGGTCGAAATGTTAAGAATACAATCAAGTTTAAACTAAAATTTCCTTTTTAAGTATTATAACATACACAAACAGTTAAACAAGCAATACATTAATTTTTTATTTAGAAATACATTTTTCCCTCGAACTGGCATTTGAAATACCATTTTGAAAAACACTAGGAGACGTTTTTACTTTTTAAAATTGTTTGTACTCCCAAGCGGTCCAAATGAATAGTAGTCTCAAAACGATAAATCTTGGCTGAAAGGACTATGCATTTACTGCAACTTATTAGGCATTATGACTGCAACGTGCTGTATCACATTCTCATGCAGAAGAATGACGTTTCGGATTGGTTTCCAACGTCGTTTCTTGCGATACGCAGCTTTTGCTGTATGTAGAAGTTCACAACTGCAATTAGCACCAGAAGTTCATCTACCACATTCTACAAAGACAGCTTGCATCAGCAAAATACTAAAAATTCGTAAGATACAAGCAATACTCGAAGCGTACATATCCAGGTTCGAATCCTGTCCAAGACCTTACATTATCCGCCTTTCAGTTACTGACTTGATTTGAAATATTTAGTTAAACTATTCGTAATCGTCTAAGTTATAATTAACATAATATTTTTTTATGACCTAGATGCATTCGTGAATAGTGAATAGTTGTCCATGATTAAATGCTTTTTATGACTTTAAAATATTTTAAATATTTCAAAGGAAGAACTGCATTCATCTGATGAGCTGTAGTATAGCGAACCAGTAATTGGTTGCTTTTTTTTTGCAAATTGCCAAGACACATGCTTAGTATTTATTTATAGAAAATTTTGTTTAGGTATGGAACAAGTTCTCCGGTATTACGATGGCAATTGTTCATTCTAAGTAACATAAATGGCTGAAACAAGGTTTCGTACTACTAACCGTCCTCATTAGTTTCCAAGTTTTGGTAGGTGTTGTTTATGGGTATTAAATTCCTTTACAAACTAACAAAACTATACAATATTATAGTTCCGAGCGATGATAATAGTTTAAATACAACACACAGGTATTGGATAATAACGCTAGCGGATTTGATCAAATTATCAGTTCAGTTTACGCAACCGCGGAATTTACCAATTCGGAAATTAACGCCATTAATAATGCAATATTGTGACCAGGCACCGGGTTATAGTTTCCCATACCCAAATTATAACGAAACATAAAGTGTATATTCCTTAGAGACACCAATATTTAGGAAGTGGTTTTTGAAATTTTAACTAAAACATGTTGTCTTGAATAAAACAAGAGACTTGTAAGCGTTGAGGTTTACTAAAATCCTGTTCCACACTTTCCATATTCGCTCTAGCAGCACAGCTAAAACTTCCCCAGGGACCTATATATTAATTTAACAACATTTCTTAGCTGAGCTGCTAAAAGCTGCCACCCTGTTAATTGCATAAGCGATGGACATTGTTTAGCGTATAGTTTCGAAATGAAATTTAATGGTTCTAAGCTGATGATGGAACATGAAAGTGATTTATTTACATTTTGATGCACGCTTGCATAAATTATTATGTGAAAGAATGCAGAATGGAGTTAATTGCTCATGTCAACTCGGTGTGCATCATAAGTTTCTAAGCTTATCATAAGCTTTAATGGAATTTTTAAAAAAATAGGTGTCAATCACTTTAGGATGTCTAAAACTGCTGTTCTACTAATAACCACTTCGTAAATATTCCAAATTTTAATATCAATACAAAAACGAATATGCAGAAATTCAAAAGTTATGTATTTTGTTAAAAACACACATGTTTTTATTGTACACGAAGTTTGATGGACGTATACAATACCCAACTACAAATTATATTTTATTTTACATCCAAACAAATAGGCAATCGCGTTTAAAATTTCAAGTTTCGGTAAAGAATCTCTAATGTAATAAATCATGTAAATGTGAATATATATATATATATATATATATATATATATATATGCATGATTATAAGGTTTTTTAAGGTCATATAAGGTCACAAAGGAGGAATATCTCATGTAAATATCATAAAAACCACAAAAACCAAACACTAAACCCAAAAATGTACATAATTCATTAATTATAGAAAAGCAAATACAAATCACCCTGTATAAAATCAATAACAAGCTACAACTAATTAAAGGAAGCGCATTTCGTAATAACTTCACTACATTCATTAAAATAAATAATTGCGGAAGCAATTTAATCATCTTAGAACATTTAAAAACATTCTTAAGCTCAAAACAAGTACAAATTCAACATATTTGAAAAAAATTAACCGTGAAATGAAATTTCTTTCAATCTAAACGCATTTGCGTAAAGAAGTTAATAAACGCGTGTAAATTTATACCAGTTGGTGATAGTCAAACATTTAAAAACAAGCATTGATTAGTATAGATGTTTGAGGCGACGGTATTACGTGCGATTTCGAACGTACGTAAAATACCATTTGTTAATGAAGACCCTCTAGGACGTTCAGATATACGTGCAATTCAGAACGTACATAAAATGCCAGATTCAATAAAACCAGCATATGTATATAAAGTATGGATATAAAAGGCGACGGAATACGTGCAATTTAGAACAAAATACATTAGATCGTCCAAAATCCAACAGGTTGCAGTTATGCAACCTTAATTGAAACGCCTTTCTCCACGTAGGAGCAACTGATAGCGTTGAGTGAACCAATGAGAATGCGTGGAACATTCTGGAAGGAATTTGATTCTATCAAACTAACGAAGCGGATAAAGGACCAGCATTTCTATAATCCACGCGCCGACTGTACTAGTTGAAAGAAAATTATTACGTAAACAGAAATTTTTAGTGAAAGTAAATAATTTTGAAAGTTGAATTTAAACGTAAAGTGATAGAGTGCGTGTTATAATAAATTTATATATAATTTTGCCGTTAATAATAAACGTAAGTCTAGAAATAATTAATATGAATAGAAGATTATGCTATTTTATTAATTTATGGCACTAAGTAATTATCTAAGCTGCTGCTTAACACTAAGTAATTAACTAGGACGCTGGTAAAAACGCTAAGTTACTACTAAGTCATTACTAAAGCAACTAAGAAACTAAATCGCTGGAATAAACTATCCTAAGCTACTGAATAAACGACTCCAAGTTAGTGGATAACAATCAACAGTGATTTCTGAGCCAGGAAACTCTTAACAAAAAAAACAGCAGAACTATACGGTCAGAACTATTTATTCAGTTTATAGCATGCTGCATTTGTAATTTTAAATAATTTATGCATTTAGAAGTGAGCCTAAAATTTGCAGGTGATAAAATACAGTGTGTAAAAGGTCAACAAAAATTTGGTTGCTATGGTAGGATTATATTAAAAAGGCAATATTTCTTTGAACGTTCACGAAATTGTTCGTGGTAAGATACATTTCCTTTTGCTGGCTTTAATTACTTTAAATAGGTGTAAAAATTTATAATCTTCGTAAAGAGCTAATTCGATAGGAATATTTTTTTATTATTTGATTTAAAATTCTATAAAAGTAAATGATATTAAAAAGGGCATAGACTTGTAATCCGCAATACCCGTAAATTTCAAAATATAAAATGCATCAGAGTATTATATGGTACACTGGTAAGATCAAAATTAGAGTTTGCAATTACAGTCTTGGATCCTGGCACACGTAAGCATTCGCAAATGATAGAGACTGTACAAAATAAGTTTATCTCGTATATCTACTACAAAAAATATGGAAAGTTTATTGGCTTCCAATCATATGTGGAAGCTAGGTTATTGTTAAATATTATGAAATTAGAATGGTATAGGATAAGCCATCACACTCACATTTGTTCAAAATAATTAATTAACTATATTGACTGTCGAGTTGCAGTATGAAAAATTAATTTTTATGCTGTGCTCCACTTTGGTGGGAGAAAGATCTCTTTTATATTCCATACTATCGTACTCAGCTAAGGCAGAACTTACCATTTATAAAAACGTTGTCGATTTATAATAACATTTCTAAACGAGCCAATATACCATTGTTTGGAAAAACCTTACAGAGCTTTAAAAGAACCCTGTGTAAAATTGTCACATAAAATGTAATACCCGCATATTTACACATAAACAACACACCCTCATCCGTCCACATACTAACATACACCCACACACAACATAGAATTATAGCACAAAATCAATCTACTGTGTAGTTATATCAAACATGTTCATTTAAAATTTGTGATGCATTCTCATCAATATGATGAGGAAAAAATATCTTAAGTTAACATTTTTCTTTTTTTTGTTAATTTATTCATAGTGGAAATATATAATTAGGTTAGGCCTGTATATTTCCAATATACAATAAATAAATAAATAAATTGTAATTTAAAAAAGAAATTTTATTCAGTTCATTATACAATTTTTGGTGAATTTCGCTTGTTTTATTCAGGTGAATTGAGTTGGAGAGGAGTGAGTAAGAATTATTTGTTATCATATCGTCGTTTCACTTTGTGCATGTTATCACTGAGCTAGTCGAGGCATAAATTTGATTGTTTTTAATTTTAAGTTATTTTAAAGACACAGAGAGGTGACGATCAGCAGGCAATTGATCATTGTACATCTGGCGAAGGACGATATCGTAGCAATATATATATATATATATATATATATAAAAGTAGGTTTAATGAGTCTTAAATTAAACAAAGTAAAAAGGAATTATTGGCAAGTGACTCAAATTCAGCCACGAGGGCATCCTGTCGACGCGTTTCGCCCTAATTGGGGCTCATCAGGACAGGAGTAGCAAAGTTGTAAAATTTAACACAGACACCATATGGGACCATATTGTGAGCTAGGTGATGCTGTACTTCCCATATGGTGTCTGTGTTAAATTTTACAACTTTGCTACTCCTGTCCTGATGAGCCCCAATTAGGGCGAAACGCGTCGACAGGATGCCCTCGTGGCTGAATTTGAGTCACTTGCCAATAATTCCTTTTTACTTTGTATATATATATATATATATATATATATATATATTACTCAAATGTAGACCAGGGTAGAAAATTAATTAACGACATCAAATAATTTTAATCACCCTGTATAAAGAAACAAATAGAAATTACGTGCGAAATTTATATTAATTAATTCAATTTTTAAGTAACGGGTATTAAACAAAGTGTACAGATAATAATTAATATTTAATTAGTATTCGATAAAAATTAAAGGGTAGAAGTCAATGCCATTCATTATTATTTTAATTGGAGTTAATTGAAGCATTAGTAATATATAATAAGCACAAAAGCCTGTGAAAATCCAAGTTTGGTTAAAATACCATGAAATAAAGCTCGGTGAATTATATTTAAAACATTCATTAGGAGCGCACACCTGCAAACTTTTAAATGTCAAAGTTCTAATAAATTTGAATAGATAAACATGCAGCTTCTACGTATATTGGAAACGGTCGGATGTTTTAGCAGGAAAGGCTAGACGAGGGGTTATTTTACTTACGTAAGAATCCACGTGGATTTAAATAACAGATAATAAAGAATATCGATTTGTACCACTCAGACCAAGGTAGAAAGGGATGGATAAAACGCGCAAAGCAGAGACACTGATAATAAAGGCGTGATTTGCGAAGCTTTACTAGGCCACGATTGGTTGAAATAAGATGCAAACATGAGAGGGGAAAGCATAGCAGTTGGTGTGTAAATTAATTAATTGTTCGCGGACGCGTTGCGAGCCGTGTGGAAAATTCTTAGATTTTCAACTTGGACGTGTGCAAATTTTAGTAAAATCGCTGTGCCGGACTGTCGAAAGGGAAAAGAGAATGCGTAATTCTAAAAATTGTCCGTTGCGGGACAAATTCGACGTGCAAGCGGGCCATTATATAAACCCGTGTTTATAGGAGTTTCGCTCTCTTATATTTTTGATTTTATTCGATACTTTAAACAGTTTTGCTCTTTATTTTTGATTATTTAATACTTTAAGTAGAATACGTGGTGATTACGTGCTACAATAAAAGTTATTAGTACACTTAGAGAAGATAGATAAGGTAATAAAGTCTAGTAATATTTGCGGGTATTACTGTACCAATTATCCAAATTAGTAGCGATAAATAAATACATTGAAGTATGCAGTTTTTAGTATAGCGTGAACGAATTATGAATTTCTTTGCTATTTTGTTCGGGAGCGAGTAATCAAGTGTTATTCGTAACCGTGATTGGATCTACAAAACAAGATTTAGATATACATAGATGCGTTTCTGAGAATCCCTGAAACTTTTAGACGAATGGTGGTGTAGAAAAATTTTAAAGGCGGCTAGAAATCTGAAGAAGTAAACATAACCCAGCTGGAATGGTGGGGTTAGCAAGGACGATGTACATTGGAGCCACCGAGTGCATTAACCGTCAGGTAACTTATGCTTTGTTGTTCGATCTTTGATGTTTTGGTTGTGTTGAATATCTTTATAATTTGTTTGATAAAAATGGACAGTAGTAAATTTGTATAAACAAATTTTTAATTTTAAGGTAAAATTTTCTTGTATAAGTAAAGGGGTGGGAGATGCTCCCTTTTATTCAGACTCAGGTCTGCAAATATTGTTTATTTAATTAGTATGCATCCTACAAGGACTCTAATTCTGGATGCAAATTAAAATGATGACAATTTTTAACTTGAAATTTTATGATACTGAAATTTATGCTACAATTTAATTTTGAAATTTTAATGTATCATGAATATTGATGTAAATAGAGTTAACGTTGATGTTTGTGGTAGGAATGTGTTTGTTTTTTTTTATGAATGAGGATGAAAGTTTTAACTAGGTGAGCAGCCGAGGCGGAGAGAGTAAAGAGGCAATTCAACGGACAAGAGAATCAAAGCAAATCTAGGCACCCAATTCGAGAGGCTCGAATGTTTTTTTTTTACTCTGGTGAGGCTTTTTGTTGGTTCCACAGCATTTTATGACGGCCCAACGCTGGGGCTCGATTCGAAAACCGTAGTTCCCGAATTTTGGTGAGGAACACAGCAATATAATATATATATATATATATATATATATATATATATTGCTGTGATACCACCAAAATCCGTGAACTACGCTTTATAATCGAGCCTCACTTTTGGGCGTCCAGAATGCTGTGTAATCCTACAAAAAGCTATTCATTACCTTACCTGTGTTGGTCCATTGACTTTCTTCTGTTAATCGCCTCGGCTGCTCCTCTAGATAACTTTCATCCTCAATCATAAAAAAAAACAAACTCATTCCTATCACACACATCAACGTTAACTCTATTTACATCAATATTCACAATACATTAAAATTTCAAAATTAAAATTCAGCATAAATTTTAATATCGGAAAATTTCAAAATTAAATTTATTATCATTTTAATGTGCATCCAGAATTAAAGTCCTTGTAGGATGCCTACTAATTACTATAACAATATATGCAGAGTACAAAGGAGCATCTACCACCCTTTACGTTAATTAACCAGGTTCGTCTAATTGAGCTCAAAGACATACCCAAATTTTCATCATAATCCAGAACATCAATACTAAATACCCCTTTCTACTTAAACAAGCAAAGTTCACCTTAAAATTAAAATTTTATTGCTAGTACAATTTCACTACTGTCCATTTTGAGTAAATCAATTATAAAGTTATTCAACACACACAAAAATATCAAAGTTCAAACAAAATAGTATAATTTACCTGAAGGTTACTTGCACTCGTAGCTTCAATGTACATCGTCCCTTTGTTAATCACACCATTCCAACTGGGTTATATTTACGGCTTCTGATTCTCAACGCTTTAAAAATTTTCTCCATCACCATTTATTTAAAGTTGTTTCAGGGCTTTTCCGGAACTAATCTGTGTATATCTGACCCTTGTTTCGTGGATCCAGACACGTTTATGCACCATTTAAGTATTAATACCCCCGGAAAATAACAAAGAAATTCATACTTCTTTCACCAAGATACGCCAAAACTGCCTACTTTTGTGTATTTATTTGTCATAGTAAATTTTACCAATTGGTACTGTGATACTAAACTTTATTACCTTGTATCTTCTTTTCTAAGTGCACTAACGTACATTCATTGTAGCACGTAAAGAACAAGCTGTTTTAAATCACATAATATTCGAGCAAACTGTTTAAATTATTTAATATTAAAACCGGAAAACTAAAAAGCACTGTTTAACGCGTTCAATCAAGTCGAAGATCTAAGAGAGCTTCCTCATATTCACCTCCGTATATATAGCGGTTAGCCTGTCTGTCGGTCTGTTTCCCAAAACGGCCAGTTTCTAGAATTTCGTCATTCTATGTTCCCATTCCGCAGCTCGGCATGCGATTTTTACGAATTTTGTACTCGCCTCAGTTAAATCTCAGAAAATTTCCACACGGCACGCAACGTCTGAGAATACCTAATTAAATTTTATACAGAAATGTTATTTCTACCTCTCAATTTTGCCTTTTACTTTCAACCAATCGCAACCCCATGACGTTGCTCTACTCACGCCTTTTTACTATATGTGTCTCGGTCTTGCGCCTATTATCTGTCTCTATCTACCCTGTTCTTATTAGTGCAAATTGATATTCCTTATTATCGATTATTTCAGTCCATGTGGACTATCTGGGTTAAATAACCCCGTATCGCACCTTCTCGTGAATATTAAGCCACGGTTTCTCCAAGATTCTTTGTAACCATTAATTATCTGCAACATTTTCGCCGTACGTGACTTTTAAACTACGCAGGTGTTCAAACATAATATTAATTCTCAGAGCTTTATTTTATTGGGTTTTTACAAGTTTTTATAGATATTATATGTTACTAACGGTTCAATTAACTTCAATTAAAATTATTATTAGTACATTTTTGTTTAATACCGGTTACTTAAAATAGAGTTAATTAATATAAATTTTGCACGTAATTTTTATTTGTTTCTTTACTAGGGATAATTAAATTACCCGTAAAGTTTTCTAATACTGCTTCCTTTTATATAAAGCGTCTTATAAATAATTTAAATTTCTTAATTTTAATAAAACGAATGAATTTTTATGCTTCACGCTGTTATTTAATAACGCGTACCTTTTCCAAAAGCTTCTACACAGTGATTAAAATTATTTGATGTGATTATTTAATTTTCTACCTTGGTCTAAATATGAGTAATATATATATATATATATATATATATATATATATTCATAAGATGGCGTCTTTATCGCAACTATATATATATATATATATATATATATATATATATATATATAGTTGCGATAAAGACGCCATCTTATGAAAGTTTTTCCACAACGTCGTGTATATAAAAGTACGCTCAACATTAACCAATATATAAACATTACGCATTTAGCTAAGAAAATCATTAATAAGCAAGACTTATTAATTTTCATTAAGCCAAACGGGAAAAATTGCATTAATCCTGAAAAGTTATGTAAATGTGGAAGCATTTAGTCGTAATATAAAAGTACGTTTTATATTAATTAAATGGATGGACATTTCACTCACTTGGCTAAGAAAATCATAAGAATAACTTGTTTATTTTCATTAAATTAAAAGAGAAGATTACACTAAGCTTGAAAAGTCACGTAAATGTTAATATTATACGGATTCATGAATATGCAACATATAAGTCGTTTTATATAAATTAAGCGGATGGATATTTTTACGCATTCATTCAGCGAAGGAAATTATTAATTTATATTGAAAAGTCATACAAATGTTAATATTATAATGAAGTATCAATTCTTAATACAACAGCACGATGGGTGGATTGTCACGTAGCCGACAGTGACGTTGAGCTAACGGTAATAAAACAGGATCCTTTGTTATCAACAGAAAGTTTTCTGATAGGTCATGGCGTACGTGCATTTTACTAAGTTTTCTAGACGTTGTTGTAATGAAATTCAAGGAACAAATGGTTCAATAATTTGAAGTAAATGCTATATATAACAAGAAATTTATTTTGAAAAGTATTGCTACGTTTTCTGCGAACCAGTTAAATGATTTTTAAATAACAAAGTTCCGCCAAGAAGTGAAAGTACAAATCGTATGATATAAGTATCGCTCCGTTTCGCTGATATTAAAATCGTCAGTAAATTAGTAAGTTTTAAATTAGTTAGGCAACTATTACTCCAAATAATTTTTACAAATATTACTCAAAGGGCTATATTTCAAGTATTAGACTGCAAACATTAGTTAAAAATTTTTAATTCTCGCTTCGCTGATTATTTTAGCTTTAACCTATTTGGATTGATGGTGCTGAAATTGAGTTCGTTGCTAATTTGTTCGGGTTTTAAGTAATTTCACTTTAGCATTAATTTTTGAGAATAGTGTGGCTGTTCTTAGCTTGAAAACATTGGGAGGACGTGTATCTGGATTTAATTCAATGCTTTTGAATTTAGATATCAAATTACTTTTAATCATTTTCGTTGCTCTGTATTGATTTTTTGAGATAAGTATTGTACATTCAATAATTTTTGTGTAGTAGCTTTAAGATTTAATTAATGCAAAAGTTCATTAAAGTAATTATTTATAACGGAGATCAATTTACACATATCTTTAAATAAAAGGTATAATTTAATGATGCAATCACGGAGGGTGAGTACACTGACCACTGGAATGTTAATATAAGTACAATATAAGTGCAAGTGGATACTTTGGTTATTTTATTGTATTTTATGTGCTTGCTACCGCTATAATTTTCAATTTTTATACGATTATTAGTTGTAGATTTTTGTACTTAATTTTTGTAAGGTTTAAAATATAATGATTTAGTCGAGTTAGAGAGTGCTTTTGTTCAACCAACTGAAATAGTCGAGCAAGTGGTTTCTTTTATGTAAATAGGAGAGTCTGCGTATGTTGTGTAGTGAAGCTTAAAAATCTCACCAGAAAGTTGGCACCCGAAGCATAGAGCTCATCGTCAAATTTTAATAACACGATGTTACGTACAGTTTTTGACCCTCAGGATATCTAGCAGGTAATCCACAGAAAATTCAGTGAATTACTCCGTTAAAAATCCCGTGCTGGTAAAATAGCGAAAACCTCGACTGTACGAATAAAAAGTTGTTCTACAGACTAACTCAGTGGGACGGGGGTGTTTGGCGAGGGTTCCAGAATGCTATGAAATATGGTTTTGATCGGGAAATACCTTGGACGTCACGTAATCTCTCAGTGGTGCTAGGGAAAAGCCCTAGACTGAATAACAAGGGGATGCCAAAGTCTTGAGATAAGGAGAGTGATTCTGGTTTAAAATACTTCACAAAAAATTACTATTTCTAATGGTGCCAGCATGTTCTAAAAATATTGTCTCATTATCCTAGCTGCGCTAGAGACGCTACTAGCGCCAAATGTGCTACAATCAACAGCAGATCATGGAAACTTTTTTAAAGTTTAAACAAACGTTGATCACCAACTATAAAGTTAGTCAAAAAATATAAGTAGTCATAACTTTTTTATCAACAGTCGAACACTATTGTGATATGAAACACTAAAGTGCAATAACGAAGTACTAGCTATCATGTATAAAAATTCTTCTCGTAAGAACTAGAAGCAACGCTTTCAGAAAAATTGCTAGAAAACTCGCATAAAATAGAAAAAGAGGTACTGAGGATGAAAGAACGGATTAATTTCATAACAGTGCAAGC
Organism: Platerodrilus igneus; assembly: GCA_036346225.1. Lineage (NCBI taxonomy): Eukaryota > Metazoa > Arthropoda > Insecta > Coleoptera > Lycidae > Platerodrilus > Platerodrilus igneus. The sequence continues at coordinate 1,113,809 of JARFIW010001121.1, forward strand.
AACAGAGCCCTCAGTGCTTGTGATACAACAGCTCGTTTCAGAACTTAAGAATGTCGGGGAATAACTGACGTCAAGTTCAGAGACGAGTTATCTATCTTTGATGGAAAGTCCTCTTGGAAAACATATTATAAATAATTTGAGGCTGCCGCGAGAGCTAACGGCTGGAACGATGGTGAAAGGACAACCGCATTGATTGTCGGACTACGAAGTGAGATCTTGAACATTCTGCAGACCATACCAGACCATGTCCAAAGAAGTTACGAGGCCTTAACATCAAGGCTGGAAATGAGGCACGACGACTCTTATCTGCAACAAATGTACTACGTTCAAGTGAAGAACCGTTTGCAAAAGGTTAACGACAATTTGTAAGGGTTTGAGGCAGATATTGCTTGCTTGCTGAGACTAGCCTATCCAACAGCACCAGATAGCTTACTAGAACAGCTGGCAATATAGACTTTTGTTGACGAGATCCAGTAAGCACTACGATTGACTCAACCGAGAACCTTAGATGATGTGTTAGTTCGTGCTTTGGAATTTGATACGCCAAAGCAAGCCTTCCATAGTAGTAGTGGCAAGGTAAGATGGTCGGAGCAGGGCCTAGAGAGCATGGAGGAGATGATTCGACGAGGAAGAGGCCCAGATGCTGGAATTGTGGCGAGTTTGGCCATATACAGTACAAATGTAAACAGGTCAAGAGCAAAACAGAGAAGCCGGAAAACTAATGGGAGTCGACAGGAACGGGCGAAAGTCGACCTGCACGGATTTTACTTCGGATACCATCATTCAAATCACACAACCTAAGCACGCAGACAGCATTATATATCGACAGTTTAACGACAAAACTGTGAAATTCTTAGTTGATACTGGAGTTACTAGAACAATTGCTAATACAGATGTAGTCCGCAACAGTGGTAAAGTGTCACCCGCTACGGTGCATCTTTGAACCATGACTGGTGAGGAAATTCAAACACACAAAATGCTAGATGTAAAATCTGAAATGGGAGCATTGACTATCAGGTAGTAATAGCGAACATCACCGAAAAAGTTATCTTGAGAATGATATCTTGAAGTAGTATGGATTCCATGTAGATATGAAAGAGGATGCCTTGTGTGCAGGGAACGAAGAAGTGCCGTTTCGCGAAGCAGACGACGGTGACGTGTCTGTTGAGTTTGTTTGACGAACGACATTATCCTACCAGAAAAGACAGAAAGTGTGATGATGGCACGCTTGGATAATGTTCTCCGGGAGAGCTTTGTGCGCGCTATTGAACCGATTAGTGTCAAATTTCTCGCATAGGACGTACTTATGGAGAAGGCTCTGAACAAAGTGACGGTACGTGTTAGGATTTTGAACACCAATGACTACGATATCGCGCTGAAAAAGGATTCACAGATTGGTGGAGTTCTTCAGGTGTTCACGTGACGGGGTGAGCCGGTGTTGACGAAGCCGTGGTAGCATCTTGAACAACAACTGGTAGGACTTAAGAACTTGATCAACGGTACTCGGACTTGTTCGCAGTCGATGGCGGATGATTAGGAAGAATCACATTAGTCAAGCATAGATATACGAGATGTCTGGCCAATAAGACAGCAACCGCGAAGACACCCATTGGTCAAAAGCGAGGAGGCCGAGAAATTGAGTGGAGATATGGAGGGCAAGGAGTGATTGAGCGCTTTGGGAGCCCTTGGGTATCCTCTGTTAGACTTGTTAAGACTAAGGACGGGTTGACAAGATTTTGTGTGGACTTCAGGAGATTGAATGCCGTGACCAAAAAAGATGCGCTTTCAGGGTTGCGATGGTTTTCAACTTTGGATTTGAGTAGTGGCTACTGGCAAGTGGATATGGAACTCAAAGATCGAGAAAAGACTGCTTTCACTATTGATACTCTCTTATTGTAATTTACAGTCATACCATTTGGATTCTGTAACCCTCCTGCCACCTTCGAGCATTTACCGTAAAACTTCTTGCATGGGCTATCGTGGAAAGCGTGTCTTGTATATTTAGATAACGCGATCGTGATTGGGAAGTCGTTTAGTGAATACTTGGGAAAGTTAGAAGAATTGTTTTGAAGACTCAGAAAAGCAATCTGAAACTGAATCCAAAGAACTGTCACCTACTAGTCAAAGAGGTGAAATACATATGGCACGTAGCTTTACGCAACAGAGTCAGACCAGGTCTCGAAAACATTAAGATGGTACAAGAGTAGCCGACGTCAAAAGACAAACATCAGTTACGCAGCTTCCTGGGGTTGTGCGCTTACTATAGAAGATTTGTTTCCGGGTTTGAGAGTATAACCAAGTATTTAACAAGCTCACTAAATATGAGCGTGATTACGTTTGGGATCAAGATAACTAGAACGCGTTCCAACAACCAGTGCATTTATTGACAACATCTGCTATCTTAGATTATTCTCTGTTAGAGGGCAAATTCATTTTGAATACAAATGCAAGCAATATTGTCATCGGAAGTGTACTATGTCAAAAGCAAAACGGACAAGAGAAAGTGATTAGTAACTTTAGCAAGGTGCTCCCGAAACTGGAACGGAATTATTGCGTTACAAGACGGGAACTGTTGGCTTCTTGCTACTTCTATCAACATGGAAACTGCTAGGTCTGCCTGTGACCAGAAAATAATAACTTAGGCTATTATGCAAAGTCAAAATAATTATTTCAAATTGAGATAGAAATTAAAAATTACATTAGAACGTAAACGAATGGTTTGAATACAATGGATGATTGACAGGTCCTGCTGTGCGAGATTTCTTGATTGACGGGTACAAGACTTTACATTTAAAGTTTACAATGTTATTTGCATAATTCTCGTCTGTTTTAGAATAATTAGAACAATTGGATAAAGTATAAATTGCCGTTAAGGGGTTCTGCGTTCAGTTCTAATTGAAGCTGATTTTCGATTAAAGCTTTGATTATGATAAATTCTAGTTTATAGATTTGATTGTTGTGATATGAAATAAGTAGTGGTACATAAGTGATATAAATTACTGTTGATATAAATTACAGTAGTGATCATATAAATTAGTAAATAGTGCTTGGATAGTTAATTGTAGTGCTTCGATAATAACTAAAGTAGAAAATAGCATCGTAGTTTAAGAAGATAACACCTATTCTGTTAGCAATTATCTGAAAGTAAATAATTGTAAGAGCTTTTTGAATTCCGTTGTAGTTACAAGTTGTTGAAAAGGCTCGTATGATCAATTTGAAACTAAAAAATTGTATTATTACAAGTAGAGGTTTCGTTACAGTATTAACGAAACATTAACATTCAGCTACATCAGTCTTACAACTTCGCGGCTAACTTTACGCATTTCTAACTCAACTTGAAACCACTGTTGTAAGTGTGGAAATATATAAACAGAACATCCTTCCTTCCTGAAAAGTTCTGAATATATTCAATTAGCTTTTTAAACAGGTTTTGTGTGTACGTTGGGGAATACGTAACTCCTACCAAAACGGAGTATGATTTTTAAAAAACGAACAAATATTAAAAATAAAAACTAAAGTCAGTTTCGTTATTTAACCAACTAACTTTTTGGAGTCCAATTAAAATTCAGCATATCCAAACAACTATTTTTACGTTCACGAAGACCTAACTTTTGATACAAATTCTCCGAGGAACAGCAACTAAATAACATCTAACCACACAATATTACTTCAGCGGAAACTCGGTTAATTATACTCCTCTCGTAGAAAGCTCGGTTTATAATCTATGATTTTCTCAAAACACAATTTATCAGAAGCTTTTGTTAATTCAAGCGGCGAGAACTAAGGGTGATAATTAAAGGGCTGACATACATTTCAACCAATTTGTACGTAGATTAGCTACGTGTAAAATTAATTGGAGTAAAATAGATTAAGGAAAGTTTCTATAAATTAATTTTGCTTGAAATTTCTTATATTAGGCATGATTAAAGGACTTTATTGGGTCAAATATATTAAATAATCAATTGTTATTAGTGCGACACACATACATTAGCGTAGGTGTTGCCGGTACAATCGAACGAACATTTAAGCACATTCTTTTAATAATTAAGCATTCGACGATATTCTTAGTGGACGCTTGAAATATTAATCCTTTGAAATTACAAGCCAGTACACATTGTAACCCATTACTCAAACTAAGAAACTGGTACCATGTAATTATGGAGCAATTTATATATTTTTCATTTTTCATCAATTACGTTTGTATCGTCAAAAATGTACACCAAGAGTTTTCAATTATCATTATATCTTCGAGCTCATTTCGTTTGAAATTTACGATTTCGCGTTCGTCTATCTTTTTACAGTAGTTTCAAGTTACAGTAGAGTGAACTTCTAGACGACGTTGCTAGAATTTATTTATTTTTCACATAGTTTGAAGCAAATTGCCATTGCACTAACTGCGTCTTTAATTAACTTCATCGTTCTGAATTGGAGTGTGCCTAGAAACATATCCTAATCTTAAACGAGCGTCTTAGTCCAGTTATGCCTACAAATTGAATGTTCTCAAAGTTCCATTATAGAGACTTTATTTTTATTATTAGTTAGCCATGCACGAACTTAATTTGGGAAAAAATTTTACTGTTTGTAAAAAAATATTATTGAAGGGTATGCTATAGAGATTTTCAACAAACCAAACGTTAAACTTAAAATTTTACGTTCTCAACAACAATCAAATAGTAATGTTCACAGATATAAATACAATAACAAAAATTTTTTCTTTTCATCCATGAGTGTTACCCTCACTGACATTATCTTCTATGATAGGATGTTGGACGTTCTAAACTTAGGTTTAAAGCTCATACCCAATGCACAAGTTAATAACTAAATAACTAAATGATCGCGAAACTTACAGTACATTAGAAACTATTATTTACTCTACTAAAGTTAACAGGTAATTAAAAAGTTTCAATAAACTGAAAAAAAGATCAAAAATTAATTTACATAGAGTCAAAAAACATAACAATCACGACGACCAATCGAACTTAAAAATGTTAACCAACAAGTTTAAAGGAACTCCACTCTCATATGTCTTAAAGCAAACAAACGAAATAATCGTCGTACTGAACAAGACAGGCTATAAACAGAAGGTACACCAATTTTTAAATTCTAAAGATTTCGAAACTTTTGGCTAGTGTGGCTTTAGATCTGCAACAATTTTAAGGGCAAGAGACGATAGAAATTAACTTCGTAGTACAACGGCGACAGTTTGTAGATTGTTGAACAACCTTAATAACTGTATAATTATTTCTATAAAAAAGAAGGAAAGCTGTTAACTACCTAAATATTTACCTTATAAATAGTTACACAACATTAAATCCAGCTTAGACATGACGGCCAGAGATATTCTGGGGTATACACAAAAGAAAATAAGAAACCATGGATAACAATGGATATCCTGAATTTAATAGAAAAAAAAAACAAAAATACAAGACCGAACGAAGCTGGAAAACAGAGATACAAAGCCATAAAATGGGAAATTATTTGCAAATCAGGAAAGCTAAAGAGCAATGGATTGATGAAAAGTGCACGGAGGTATAAACTAAGATGGAAATATGAAACACAGGCAAAGTATACAAACTAATTAGAATCAATTTTAGGGATGTAAAACCGTATAGCAAAAATATAAGGGACGCGGGAGGAAACTTCATTATAGAAAATGTAGAGAAAGTGGTTAGATGACAAGAATATATACAGAATTTATATGCAGGAGAGGAACTAACGTACTACAACAGGAATCAGACATTGAAAACAATATACTTTGAGATAAGTTTGAATTAGCATTTAAAGGGCCTGAAAAATGGTAAGGCACTGGGTATAGATAAAGTGCAATCAGAAACTCTAAAAGTCGATGGACAAACAGTAACAGAAAGTCTCTTCCAACTTGTAAACTATATGTATGAGACAGGCGAGATACCCAAAGATTTCAAACGTAACATCATAGTCACTATACCAAAAAAGAGAGGAATGGATAGATGTGAAAAATTTTGAACAATAAGTTTGACAGCACACGTGTCAAAAATATTAACTTGAATTGTGCAAAGACGGATGGAAAAACGGGTCAAAGAAGTACTAGGAGAAGATGAATTTGGGTTTAGGCGAAACAGGGGAATACAGGAGGCTATTTTAGCTCTGTGGGTGATAATGGAGAAGAGAATATAAAAAAAGAAAGTGTGTATATATGGTTTGTAGATCTGAAAAAAGCATCCGACAATGTAAAATGGAAAAAAATGTTCGAAATAGTCAAAAAGATTAGAATGAGTTTTAGGGATAGACGGACAGTACATAGCTTATACAAAGAGCAAACGGCTGTAATGTAATTAGAGCAGGAACGTGGAGAAGTAGATATTAGGAAAGGAGTGAGACAGGGGTGTGCCCTATCCCGTTAATTTTTAACTTGTACATCGAAGAGGCAATGAATACTGTCAAATGCACGACGACATTTGGAATTATTATGCAGGGACAAACGTTTGATATGCTTAGACTTGCAGATGATATTACGGTATTAGCATCTAACAAGGAAGAGTTAGAAGCTGTTCTTAATGAAATGGAAACAATTCTAACAGAGATATATGGTATACAAATTAACAAAAGTAAAAAGTACTAATGTGCAAAGGAGTGGAAAATAAATTAAAAACTAGAAAACAAATAGGAAACGAGAACTTACAAGAGGTTAAGAATTTGTACGATTTAGGAACGCAAATAACGCAAGATGGGAAAAGCGCAAAAAATATAAAACAAAGACTAGCACAAGGTCGTGCTACCTTTAACAAGAAAATGCAATTACTGTGTTCAAAGACAACAAACATAGAAACAAGGAAAAGATTGCTGAAAGCGTATGTGTAGAGGACATCACTGCACTGCTGTAAACTTGAACAGTAAGAGAGGCGGACAGAAAAAAGATAGAAGCCTTGGAAATGTGGTTCTACAAACGTATGATGAATATACCACGGACAAACAATGTTAAGAAGAAAGAGGTTCTTGAAATGGTAGGGGAAGAAAGAAATATATGGAAAACAGTAAAAAATAGGAGAGATAGGATGATAGACCACATACTACGATATTAGGGAATAGTGCGGAATATATTAGAAGCAGAGATAGGAAAACAAGAGAGGTAGACGTAGACCTAGGTTAGACTATTGCACACAGATAGTCAAAGATGTAGGCTGTGGGAATTTCAGGGAAATGTATAGGCTAGCTCAGAATAGAAATCGATGGAGGTACCCGTCCAACCAGTTCTAAGACGGAAAACCTTATAACGAAAAATGTATAAAATGACACGGTCCCAACCTGGAACCATGAATATTTATAATGACTCCGTGCGTGAAAGCCTCCGACAATATCACAAAATAATTGTACTTTAACTTGATATTCCCGATTAATGTTAATTGTGTGAAGAATTTGCTGGAGAATTATTAATTCACAAATGTCTGTGTTAGGGGATCTTGGTAGCCGCAGGCTGCTTAACCTCCTTCACATACCACTGTATGTTAGTGGAATAGGACGTATATTTAGAATTCAGTAGAAGGGGAACCGGGCTGCGTCTAGGCTGTAGGAATGTCAGGGAACTATGTATGCGTGCTCAGAATAGAAATCAGTGGAGGTACGCGTCCAACCTGTTTAAAGGCGGAAAACCTAATGACGAAAAACTAATTGCATTTAAACCTGACGAGTACTAGGAACAAATACATGTGTCGGTTTTGCAATATTTTCGACTAATCTAGTTTGTGCGAAAGGATTTATTGGAAAAATTTTAATTCGGCAAATGTTCAAGTAGCGGGGTATCTTGATAGCCACAGGCTGCTTAATCCCCTTTACATACCACTGAATATCGATGAGATGGGATATAGATTTACAAAACAATAGAAGGGGAACGGAACTGTATCTAACAAGAAAGGACAAAGGCTATGCTCGAAGACAACAAACAGAAACAAGGACAAAAGTGTTGGAAGTATATGTTTAGAGCACAGCACTGTACGCCTATGAAATAGGGACAGTAGGAGAAGTAGACAGGAAAATGAAGATGCCTTTTTGAATGCTGTGCTTAAGATGTATAATGATGACAGCATGGACAGATAAAGTTAATAACAAAGAGGTTATAGAAATAGTAGGGGAATAAAGATATTTGTGAAAAAAAATGAGGAGAAATAGAAGGACAGGACACGTTCAAGGCATTTTTGGGGAATATTGCGGCTATATTACAAGCAGATATTGGAAAAAAGAGAGGTAGATGTGGACCTAGATTAGACTATTGCATGCAGATGGGGAAAGATGCAAACTGTGGGAATTTCAGGGAAATGTTTAGGTTAGCTCAGAATAAGAATCAATAGATGTACGCGTCTAACCAGTTCCAGGATCGAAGACAATGACAATGACGAAATAGTTACATTTTATCGCTTCCTTAATCTTCACAATACATTAAACTATGACCGTAGATTCATTTGACAAACTGACATCTCTAAATAATTCTTTTTTATAAATAAATAAATTCCAAGCAATGTTAACAAATTCTGGACAACACACTTTTTTTGTTGTTGGTGGACATACACTGAACGGTGGGCACTGTAACATGGCACCTCCCGTGAACTTTCTACACTTGACCTAATCGTGCTAATTTTGATACTGACCTCCGCAGAATTACACTTACAGTCTTTATCTCGACGATGCGCACCTTACCGTCTTTAGTAAGTATCGTAATTTCTACAATTTCTTTTTTCCACCAACTCTGTGGTAAAGTTTAATCGCAGCCTATGACTAAATCGACTTTCTGCAGTGGCTTTTGTAGTAGGAACTATTTTGTGCGTCTTGTAAGGTTCGACAAGTATGCCCAAATTTATCGGAGCTAGAAACAATTCTTTAACTGTTGACCAATACAATATTGTTTACGACTCGAAATTTCAATTACACTTAACGAAGTTTGAGTAGAGTTAGTGGTTCCGAACAGAAAGCGATTTGGTGTTAACAAATCCGGGTCGCCCAGTGTCACTAGTGTATGGGTACGGGGTCTATTAATTAAATTTCGGCCTCGAATAAGAAGCTACGTAATGTCTCTACCTATGGAGCGTCTGCTTTTAACACGACTGCTAGTACCTCATTTGTTGACTATATCAGCAATCCCCAACAACCGTCGCTAGATGAATTTGCTGGACATTTAAATTCCTATTGTATTCTTTTAACAGACAGATCTTGCTTAATATAACTGACATTAAATATACCTTTTACTCTTCGTAATTTACCATCCGTGACTATGAAATTAGAACTCATATCTGACCGAATTTTAACAGGAACTCAACGCCGGTTAACAAAATTTGTGATGCAAATTATGCAGGCGTCAATAGATAAGTCGGTTGCAAGTTCGATATATATTGCACGTTAGCCATGTAAAGAAAGCTGTTCATTTTTTTCTTTTCTACGCCCAATTGTCACTTTCATTGGACCGAAGTAGTCCAATCCAGTATACGCGTAAATGGTTTTACGAAAGGTATTAATCTATCAATAGGCAACTATCCCATTAACGACGCTCTTAGCATTGCTTGTGCAATTTGATTTTCTGCCAGTTAGTACTATAGGAACCTAGTACCGCACCACTGTAGTTAGCGGCTGCATCCTTATTTTTTACGAGATTCCCGCCCCCTTAGGGCAATTCTAAATTTAAAACTCAGTGCTTCAAACACCCGTAACAAACTGCACACAGACATTTTATTCAATTTTAGAGAAAAGGTAGTTGGATTGTATGCCGATTTAAAGAGAAGTTTCTTCAAGTTCAAATAAGGAATCAAGATCGACACTATCAACGGTGCCTCTAGAAGAATGAAGGTCTAGAATCACCTATAGATATATTTGTTATGTCGTCTATGGTATTTGGGGCAACATGTTCACCCTGCAGTGCTTTATACGTTAGAAATAAAACCGCAGAAAGGCTAATTAGAAATCAACCATCAGTTATTACTACAAAAACAAACCGTCATTATGTAGGCGACTTGATTTGCTGTTTCATCGACTAGGGTAAGGCACTTAACTATCGGAATACCTGTCAAAGAAACCCATTTCCGAACAGGCTTTGAAATACGAGAATTTGTTTATAATTCCAGTTTAGTACAAACCCAATTAAATGATAACGATATTAAAATAGAAACTGTTCTTATCATGAATAACTCTGAAACTGTAGATAAAATACTCGGTGTATTTTGATATAACAGTGTCGACCGGCAAAGTCCTACGAAAAGAGAATGTCCAAGCTTAGTAATGTCTGTCTACGATTCGTTTAGGATCCTGACTAACATCTTGGTCTACGGAAAAGTACTACTCCAAGAGCTGTGGCGTATTGGGAGTAGATGAGAAGGAAAAATTCCTCAAGAAATTCACTCTAAGTTTGATTTAGTGATAGGGACTTGGAATGTAAGGTCAATACTTAGAGTAGATAAGGCAACGAATTTATTAGCCGAAATGAGAAAAGGAAAGCTGGACATTTTAGCTATTAGTGACGTGAGATGGTCAGATAGTAATGATTTTTGGAAAGATAATTATAGAATAATTACAACTTCTTCAACTAATAGACAAGCAGAGGTAGAAATAGTGTTAGGTAAAAGATGAGGACGTAAAGTTAAAGAGTACTTACAATTTAGTAATATAATAATTATGGTTAGATTGAGTACAAAACCCACAGACACTGTTTTAGTACAGGTTTACATGTCAACAACTCAGTACGAGGATGAGGAAGTAGAAAAGGTATACGAGAATATAAATAGTATAGTGAAAAAAGTAAAGAAAGATGAAAATTTAATAGTTATGAACGATTTTAATGCATCAGTGGTAGAAGGTAGTGAGGGAAAAATGGAAGGAAAATTTGGGTATGGCAAACGAAATGATAGAGGAGAAAGATTAGTTGAGTTTTGCCAGGAACATAGATTAGTAACTGTAAACACCCTATTCTTTCAACATGTTAGGAGAAGATATACCTGGAAAGCGCCAGGTGATAGGGCTAGGTACCAAATAGATTATATTTTAGTTAAACAAAGATTTAGAAATCAAGTTAAAAATTGTCGTAGTTATCCAGGGGCTGACATAGATAGCGATCATAAGTTAGTTAAAATGAAGTGTAATTTAAAATTCAAAAATTGAGAAAGGCTAAAAGAGAGGGTTGGCATCTAGGTAAACTTAATGATAGTGAGGTAAAAGAGGAATATAAACAAATATTAGATAATTAGATCATAGAGATAGCTATAGGAGGGAACATAGAAAATAGATGGAAAGAAATAAAAAGGGCTGTACGTGATACAGCAACACAGACTATAGGTAAGAAGAAAATAGAAGCGAGAAAACTCAGGGTAACAAAGGAGATATTAGATTTAATAGAAAGTAGAAGAAAGCTTAAACCTTTTAGAAAATTGGATAGTGAAAATAAGCAAAAATATAATAGAGTTAGAAATAAGATAGTACATGAGTGTAGAAAAGCTAGAAATAAATGGATGGAGGGAATACAAGATGATTTGAGAGTAGGTAAAACAGACAGGCCTTACAGGGCAGTTAAAAAGTTTTTCGGGGAAGATAGGAAAAAATATAATGGTATTAAAGATGAGAATAAAGAGCTTCTAATAAATAAAGTTGACGTAACAGATAAATGGTAAAGATATTTAGAAGATTTATATAAGGGAGACGATATGGATGGGTTAGAGAACGACTAAGAAGAGGATGTAGAAATAGGGTTCTCAATATTAAGAGAGAAATTTGAAAAAGCTGTTAGGGATCTTAAACGAAATAAAGCGCTGGGAATAGACGATATACCTGCAGAATTTTTAGACAGATTATATAAACTAGTAAAAGTAATATATGACACAGGTGAGGTTTTAATAGATTCCGAAAAAAATATTATTATCCCAAGCCCAAAAAAGTCAGGAGCTGATAGGTGTGAGAATTTTAGAACGATTAGTTTAACTTCCCACGCTTCCAAAATACTAACAATAATAATTAAAAATAGAATAGAAGCTTTGACTGAGAACTATTTAGGCGAAGACCAATGTGGTTTTCGTAAAGACAGAGGGACTAGAGAACCGATACTAATGATTAGGGTAATTATCTAAAAAAGGTTACAAAAAAATTAAAAGACTTAATTGGATTATGTTCTGAGTTTTGCGAAAAATAGGAATCTCTCATAGGGATAGAGAAATTATTTACAGTCTATATAAAAACCAAAGCGCAGTAATTAGATTTGATGAAATAGAAAAGGAAGCTAAGATTAGAAATGGTGTTAGACAGGGCTGTATACTATCTCCCTTGATTTTTAATGTTTATATTGAGGAAGCTTTAAACTTAGCCAGAGAGAGAAAAGAGATAGGTCTTAGTGTACAGGGACAGAAAGTAGACATATTACGTTTTGCAGATGATATAGCCATTATAGCAGAGTCTAGAAAAGAGTTTCTAAATATTTTAGATGAGATACTACAGAGTAGCTATAGTATGAGAATTAACTCAGGAAAGACAAACATAATGACAAGTGAGTTACAGCCTACTTCTAAACCAAAATAAAAATAGGTAATACCGAGTTAGAGGAGGTAGATGCATTTTGCTATTTAGGTAGTATAATTACAAAGGACGGACGTAACAGAAAGGATATAGTAGCTAGAATAGCTCAAGCTAAAAAATGTTTTTAAAAAAGAAAGACTTACTAATAGCTAATAGTATTAGTTTAGATAATAGAAAAAGTTTTTTAAAGTCGTACGTATGGAGTGTTCTATTATACTGTAGCGAGACTTGGACAATTAAAGAGGTAGACAAGAAAAATATAGAAGCTTTTGAAACTTGGTGTTATAGGAGAATGTTAAAGATTAGTTTGACAGATAGGGTAACAAATGAGGAAGTTTATAGAAGCATAGGCGAGGACCCCCGTATGTGGAAACAATTAAAGGTCAGGAGAGATAGAATGATAGGGCACCAGTTAAGACATGAGGGACTATTTAGTAAGGTCTTAGATTATAGACTACCAAATAAAAATAGAGTAGGAAGGCCTAGACAAAGCTATATTAGTCAAATTATTAGAGATTTAGATTGTGAAGGGTATGTAGACCTTTTTAGACCAGCTCAGAATAGAAAAGAATGTAGAGCTGCGTTAAACCGACCTTAAGTAAGTTCGATAACAAAACAAAAAAAATAAATAAAAATCAGTTAACTAAATGTCACCATGACATAACTCAAAGTTAGTTAGCGGTCTGGCATGTTGGCAGCGATTCGTTGCTTAAGCCTTACCTTAACATATATTTTAAGACTTTTCCTTTTTTGGAGGGGATAACCAGGTAATATTTTTTTTCCTTATAAATGGGAATCATGTAAACATGTTGGAGTACTTTAGCAACCATCAGGTTACTGATATCTTTGTAGAGCCAGGTAGATAGAAGAGTATAGGAAGACCTAGACCAAGCTATATTGGTCCAATTATTAGAAATTTAGGTTGTGAAGGTTATGTAGAACTGTTAGATTAGCACAGAATAGAAAAGAAGTTAGAGCTGCGTCAGACCGATCGTAAGTAAGGTCGAACACAAAATGAATGAATTTTCAGGTATTAGAAGACAATCAAAATTACTTTGAACTTTAATTGCTATTATTATAAGACACCATGTTGTGTAGTCAATGTTGTTTATCTCACAAAAATTCCATACTCTTTTCTTAATTTGTTTGTAATTTGCTATAGCTTTCTAAGAAATTGTATAGAACTTTGATGGCACAAATAAGAGCATTTTACTAGGGACATAAAAGTTGTAGCTTCAAGCCCAACTCAGTACTAGATTTTTGTTCTAGTTTGATCTGTAACGTTGTTCTCTATCGGGTAGAATGGATGTCATGTTTATGAATCGTTATCGTGCCATGGAAACGTGGGAATTTTTGACTGACGCGCCATTAAACAATTTTAAATATAAGAATATTAGATTTAACGAAGTTACGAATTTCGTTACGTTAGAATTATATTTTGGCATTATTATAAATATCGATGCTGAGTTTTGGTCAATAACATTTATAACAAGCACCTAATAATCCTTTATTGAGCAACTTTATTTTTTAGTATTAGCGTCATTCAATAAGAAAGGTCATTGCCAATTCATTTTGCTGCCACTACTCTAGTTATTAAATCGTCTGTGATAATTCCTAATCCAGTCGTTCCAGTTTTTCCAATAGCGATATATGAATGACATCGCTTAAGAATCTTTTACGATCTTCTTCTACCGTCTAAATAAAACATTTGACAGTAGCTTTGAAATACACATTAAACTCCAAGATTGTCTGCTACTTAAACTCGGCGAAATAAAACGAAAACAATTCCAATTCTCCACGAAAAGTCTATAATACGAATCATTTTCGAAGGGATAAGTTCCGTATTTTCGGTTAAATCCTGTCGAATTATGGAATTTAGTAGATCGAGGTAGCTTTCTGAAGCGTATAAGTGTAAAATCACGTACATGCATACAATACAAAGTAAATTTCCAATATCTTGCGTTCACTTTAGATTAGATTTATAGCAAAACGTCTATATTTATTTATAAGGCAGAAGTTATTTGAATATTAAATCAAACTGATGCTTATGCTGCTTGCAATATAATTTGTTTGAAGATATTCTACTAGCACGATTCGCTCATATTTTGTTAGCTAGCGTATGAAAAATGTAAATGTTTCTTTACATTTAGTGAATCCGAGTACATATTATTGATGAATAATTTATGACACTGCTGGTCTTTTTAATTCGATTGCTCTTGTAACCTTAACAATGATGAACTGTGAAATAAATCTCAACAATTGCAATACAAAAACAAGAACAGTTTATAAATTTATAAATTTCTTCCGAAAACGAAGAATCAGGAGCCCTCACTGGTGTAGATATCAACTGTTCCAACTATTCTCGTTGCTACAACTGCTCATTTGAGAGTCCAACGTGAAGACGAGTCTGGTTTTCAAGATCGGGAGAATGATTTGTTGGTAGTTTACATTAACAAGATGGCTATTTCATACAATATTAAATTAGAACACATGAATAAACAGAAAAGTACCTATTGTATATTGAATATAACCAGTAATAAAAATCGGGACTTTACACTTTTCGTATTAATACAGACAGATTTCGCAAATAGGCGTCTCAAGACAGCTTATTTGTAAACATTCACACGAACTCAAAGAAACCGAAACCATGGTAGATTACCGCCAATAGTAATAAACTTACAAATTTACAATAAAGAAAAAGATGTTACGAACGTAAACAAATGATACCACTTTTAAAAGGGAGGGAGATTAAAATATAAGTTCGAAAAAGTTGGTAAGTTACGAAAGAAACGATGCAATGGCCCTTAGACAAGGTGGTCGACGTCCAATTGTTTTGAACCCTTTTGGATAAGCAGGACATGAAGCTTGTCCACGTAGTATCGTGGAACTTACATTCGCGTTGATCGAGGATCAGTAATGGGACATTAGTCCATAAAAGGGTGATGAACGGGTTTCACTCTTTTAGCAAAAGCTGAAATGTGAATAGATGAAATGGCGTGATTTTTACCCGTAGGAGAGATTAGAAAAACAACACCATAGAGTCATTTTTTCAGTGCCGCTTGGACAATAGGAATTTAATCTAGGAGCGGGTCTATATATAAAACAGCTAAATCTTCAACTCTGCTTGGCGACTACAGCTTATTTAAGCAGACATTTGAACCGCACTTGGACATTGCCCTTATTCAGACATTATGACGGTCCTCTCGAGGGTTGTGGATTTTGACAAATTTTCAAAGGTACCGTGTTTATGGAAAACGAACCTGGCTTTTGTGTAATCATACAAAGCCATATTCAAGGAGTGGTGAATGGCACCACATGTAATCAGTATCAGCAGTACAGTTAAGTTGCGATGTGACAAAAAACTTTGCTTCTGTTCACTTATCAATCGATCAAGATGATACGCCTTCGATCATTGAGATAATGGTAGTCATTACCTATTGTGAAATAAATGTCAAACGCTTCATTATTGGCTACGACTCCACACATCGCCTGGTATGAATTAGCGGAAATATCAATCCAAGAACTATAAGCAAGAAATTATACATACTCAGCAAGCACTGCGAACTTATATTTTGTAACCTCTTGAAGACCGATAGCAAATGATATTATTTAGAATTGTCGAGTATATCAAATATCAAGGTAGGTGATGACTGCGACTATCCTGTTGAATGACAGAATGATTAGCTGGGTTGATGGATATAGAGGTCACTTGTTAGGTATAGGTACTCACTGCTGACGAACTGACACTTTATGCTGAATATCTGTATGCTCTGCTAGCACATACTGACCTTATCAAACACTTTAACAATCAAAACCTTAACTGAAGGAGTAGACGCACCAATGTGCTCAATTATAGGATCTCTTCAATAGAAAACAACGTCTCAAAACAATACACCTTGATAGGGCAAAGACCCTCAAGTGGAAATCGACTTGTATAAACTGATTAACATGGCTAAAAGTACTAGAACATATAAACACATTCAGAGACTATTTTAACTACAACTTAAAAGAAGGAAAAGGAAGCCAGGAACTCTTTCTGTAACACAGTTTAAAGTTCTATCAATCTGCAACAGTTACGTAAAGCTTTAACAGAGCTTTTGTGTTATTTCAGCAAGCTTCACGTATTGCATAATTCTTGCACTTAAAAAGAAGTTTATAATGCGACACTTCGTGATGCAATGTACTTGATGATTATTTGGCTTATAAAATCATTACAGAGGACAAAGATTTCCAAGCGTACTTCATCAGCACAACTGATCCTGTATAAAAACTATAAGCATGACAAAGGCATAAGGCGGGTTACTATACACACGGTTAAAATATCATAAAGAACAAACGGGACAAAATCCGTACCAATTTGGGTTTCAGAAAGGACTACTCACTGAGGACGTCATTAACCATCTAATGGAAACAGACTCACCGAAGAGAAATACTGCATAGCGGCTTTCATAGATACAAAAGGGTGCTTCAATAATTTATGGCGATCCTCCCTTTTCAGAAGATACAAACAATAAAATGTCTAAAACTGTTATATAAGAGCACAAGGAACTACCGCCAAGACCGCTATACGCTAAAAACGCTAATGACATGATTAAAATACAAATAACTAAAGGTTGCCCGCAGAGCTCAATCTGCGGGTTTTTACCATGGGACATTACTATAGAAGAATTACCACAAACACTAGCTGCATTAACAGATACTGCCTAGGCTACGGCATATGCAGACAACATAGCAGTGGTAATCAGAGGTAACCATAAATCAACTCAAAATAATAACCAAAAACAATTAAACGAACTACAGTTATCAACCGATAAAACAGCATGCTCAGTGCTAAAAGAAGCTATAAAGAACGGTCCATACTTTAAGATCAATGGAGTTACGATTAAACGGAAGCCAATCAACAAGTACCTAGGAGTGAACATAAACGAAAAAAGAAACTTCCAAGAGAATATCGAACAAACTGGCGACTTGAGAGGAAAGGGTGGATTGTTGTAAATAATTTTAGTGATAGTTTTAGATTTAATTTTGAGTGTGTGTTAAGCGGATGTTGAGAAAAGAGTGGCTAAGGAGTGAAGGAGTAGAAATTGAAGTGACGATAGTGTGTTATTTGAAAAATCAGGAAAGATGGAAGAAGCAGGAGGCAGTAGGGTTCAATCGAGGACAGAATCGGGAGATCAAGCAAATGAACTGATAATGAGAATGTTAGAGGAAATGCGACTAGGTAGGTAGGAATCAAACCGGAAATTCGATCAAATGAACGAAACATTAAGCGGAGTGAGTGCCGAATCGAATCGGAAGTTTGAGCAAGTTAGTGAGAAAATCGACAAATCAACTAAGGAATTTTCTGATTTAAAAAATATTTTAATAGTAAAAATGGGGGAGGTTGAAATGAGAGTTGAAAGGAATGAAAGGAGCAAAGTGGGATTCGGAGTGAAATTGGACAACTAAAAACGGAAGTTAGAATTTTTTGTGAAGAGGAGATAAATGGAAAAATAACTGAAGTGAGTGAGTCATGTAGAGACCAGATAGGCAGAGTTGAGAGAGAGGTGACAGGGATTAAACAAAATATAAGTGCTTTAGCGGGGGAGAGCCCAAGGTTGTTTGCGAGTAATATTTCAGTAGAACAACAGATGAAATTTTATGGAGAAAATAGGGTGAACCCACAAATTTTCATAAATAATATCCGGACATTAGTGTGTAGTTTATATGACGAACAAGCTAAATTAAATGTGGTAAAGGCTTTGTTGAAGGATAACGCAGAGTCTGGTAGGGTCAAATATTAAGTCATATTTAGATTTTGAGGAAAAATTTCTTAAGCATTATTGGACCGATCATAGGCAGGATCAGGTTAGGGATGATCTAATTGCAGGGAAATATAAGGGAGAATTTGCAGGATCCGGGAACAATATGCGATTAGAAAATATAGCATCGCGAAGCAATTAAATCCACCTTTGACGGATCGCCAAATCATTAAATATTTGTCGAGACACTTTGAGAGTGAGGTTAAGCAACACGTTGCTCTACAAAATATAGTAGAAAGGGAGACATTTCTAGAGTACCTGCAAAGGTATGATGATGTAAGTTGGGGAAGACCTCGGGAGAGCAGGGACAGGAATATAAATGTAGTACGATTCGAGGGTATTAGAGAGAATGCATATGATCAAAGGGCGACAAATCAAAATTTTAAGAATAATTGGGGAACAAGGGAAATTATTTTAGGAGCAACAGCAGTACGATGGGAGCTATTCCAAGACCTGGAATACAAAGGCAACATAGTTCGCCCGAGATCAATAACACGTCGACGAATGTAGATAATAGGGAGAGATCTGAGGGACAAGACACAAGCCGAAGGAAATATGCACAAGTTGTGGAAGGACAACCAGGACCTAGAGGAAAGACCAGAGCTAGGCAGGATGTTTAAAGACGGACAAACCACTAGAAATTAAGATTTATAAGTATGAACATCCACGCGAATATATGGACATCGAAGAAGAGAAGGAAGCAGAGAAGGAAGAGAAAATTTGTTTGCCGGTGGTTGAAATTAAAATTTTAAATAGGTGCGTAGGATCGTTGCTTGATTCAGGAGCGGAGGCGAGTTTGATATTGGAGGAATTCGTCAAAGAGATCCAAGATGAAATTAGAAATAGAGTTATACCGATAAAAAGGGGCCATTTAATAGCTCCTAACAAGAAAAGGTTTGCGGGGCGTCGCCGTGGATCAATGTAGTAAGCGTAAGACTACGGATCCCAAGGTCCTGGGTTCAAATCCCGACACGGCCGACTGCTTGAAAAATGGCAGGTGAGCATTTTTCACAAAAATTACGCCCTCGTTCGGATGAAAGGTTAAATGGAGGTTCCGTGTGTGAGTGTTGTCACGCACGTTAAAGATCCCTATCTTGCCTGGAACGGCAAGGGTTCGGCAAAATTCTAAATTTCCAGGCAACAAAAAAACTCGCCTCCTGGCCAATGTAGTACCTTCGGGTGGAGCGTTGGAAATGTAAATGAACGGTAGTTAATATTATGGTCATGTTGAGGGTAGAAATTGGATTAGTGAGCTGTGAGCAGGAGTTTATCATCATTCCTGGACGAATTCAAAAGTATTATAGGAGTGGATTGTATGAGGAAGATGGGGATTATAATTAATTGTGATAAGAGTTTGGTGAAGGTAAGGGACTTAGAGTTGCCCTGGATGAGTAGGTACGAGGTCACGGAGGATGACACTGGGTTGAAGGTAAATGTGTTAAAGGTAGATGAAGAAAAGGTTAAGATAAAAAATACTTTTAAATGTCCAGTTGAGAAAGTTGAAGGAGTACAAAATTTATTAAGAAAACATTCCGAGCTAGAAGAAGTACAAGCAAGCACAGCATTGGGTTACGAACATGTGAGGTGGATAACTCGGAAACATTCAATACAAAAATCTATCCTATACCCGCAGCATATAGAAATCAGGTAAACCAACAACTTGTAAAAATGTTAGAAAACGGCGTAATAGAAGTTTCAACACACATTTTTTTAATCCGTTGGTGGTCGTTAAAAAGAAAGATGGGAGTATTCGTTTATGTTTGGACGCGAGAAAGATCAATCAACGAACTGTTTCATTGTCCACCGTCCTTGGACACACTTTTAGCAAGGTTAAGTGGCAAACGTATTTTTAGCAAGCTTGATTTAAGAAATTCGTTCTGGTTAATTCAGTTGCATCGTAATTCTAGAAGGTACACGGGGTTTTCCATACAGGGAAAACGTAATAATGGTAAAGTAATATCATTTGGTTTGTCCACATCAGAGGCAGTAGTAGTAAATGAAAAACAGACAGGTATAGGGACAGAGGAACAAGTTAAGAATCAGGAAGTGGAGGATAATTTTATTTACATACGAAGTAAAGAAGATAATAGTGATAGGAATCTGAGAAAAGACAAGGGTGCAAGTTATTAAATATATGAGGAGGATGACATGAAGAATTAAGAAAAGAGTTAGATTTAAATAGATAGAAATAGGTTAAATAGATAGAGATAGATATAGATAGATAGTGGGAAATAGAGAATAGATAGTTATAGATAGAGATAGGTTAAATAAATAGAGATAGGAGTAGATAGATAATTACAGATGAGGATAGGTTAACAAGTAGCGACAGGTGTGAATAGGTAGTTATAAGTAAAGATAAGTTAAATAAATAAAAATAGGTGTAAAGTAATAGCGAAAGGTTTAAAATAGTAGTGATTGGTATAACATAATAGAGGTAGGTATAATAAGAATAGTGATAGGTATAAAAATAGGAATAGTGATAGGTGTAAGAGAATTGTGATAGGTTATATAATAGAAATAGTAATAGGTGTATATACAGAATTATTATATGGTATTTGATTATAAAGAAAACGAAAAAAATAAATTTGTGTTATTCTTTCTATTCAAATAGGGGGATAGTATCGTGTAATTAAGGGGCCATTGGGATACATAAGGGTACAAGTTAACTCATAGGTTAAGAGCTATAGGATAATATAAAATAAATTTATTCGGTTAGGAAATTAGAATATTTTTAACAATTATTTTAGAGTATTTTAGAGTATAATAATGTAGGGTCAATTTAATTTAGCTAGGAATCATGTAACATAGTACTTGTGTAAATATAGGGCATAATAAATAATATATGGGTTAAATTATACCGTATTTAAATTTGTAGTGAAGTATTACAGGATAATCTAAAGGCGTTAAGTATATGTTAAAATAACATTTCTATTTTCAAATGTAGAACCCAACACGTTTAAAACAGAACAAAACAACAAGGGGAGATAATATTTCTCGGTAACATGGCAACAAACAAAATTTAATGGGTTATTGGAAAAGAACGGCCGTTGGAATTAATGCAGTCAATTTGTAGCAAGGACAAAAGCAAAATCACACAATATTAATGTAAACGCGGTTTGTTGGTTAAAATATTGATTTTAATCTTGGAGGTAGTATAGGATAGAACCAAGAAACGACCAAGATAGAATAAAAATGTATTGAGTACAAGACAGATGCATATAATTAATTCAGAGATAGTATAGTAGGAAGACTTGAATAAAACTAATAATTTCAAGGATATTTAGAAGCAGGCACGCGTCAGTTAAAAAGTGGGAGAAAGGAGCCAAGCAAGGTGATTCGTGTAAATTGTACAAGAAGGACAGATATGCAGCTGGTGGAGGCATATGTGTGAGATAAAGCTATAGATACAAGGGAGATGAAAGATGTTTGTTCAAGTTGAAAGCGTGAATCAATTGCAAAGCAGAGGTTAAATTCGGAGAATTGAAAGTGACGGTTGACAGCTTTGAAGCGGTTTACCGAATAGTGGCGTGTTTGTTATGAAAATTTTGGAGAAGTCATTGTTCGTTAAAGCTTTTTCGTAGAAACAGAGGACGGTTGGAAAATAATTTCAAGAATTATAGGAACGGGTACACAGTGTACGTGCCATTTGCAAATAGGGGGGGGCGAATTCGTACTTATTTAAAGATTAGCAGAGAGGGGCCTAGGTCTCTTTTTGATTTCATCCATCATTCGTGATAGATATAGTTACTTGCAAGTGGAGTAGTGCAGTTTAATACAAATTTATGTAGAAGCTAATAGTGAATCTTGTTGTTAAAACGTTAAAGTGGTATGTAAGTACAAAGCTTATTATTTTGGTATTGGAATGCACAGAAGTATTAGAATTCGAAATTGTTTGGATGATGGAAAAAGCGATGCTTGAGTAATAAAAGTTAATTTGGAATAAGAGGAACGAAATTTTGGAGATTGGAATTTTTGGGTTGGATGCATGGCAGATATGGTAATTCGACCGAGGAGTTAGTTGATGGACTGGGAACCTACTGGACCGCAACATCTCCAAGCGGCTAGTTGGTGGATCACATTTAGAAAATAGAAACCAGGTAGGCGATAAAATAGAACATTGAGTTGTGAATATTTTCATAGCGTTTGTGATTATTTGGATTTGTGCTTTGATGTGTTTTTTTAGTATTTGATATTTTATGAACAGACATTTATGGAACTTTAAAAGGAAATTGATTTTTGCAAATAATTAATTAATTTACAGATAATCAGAGGTTGTAAAGAGATATAGAGGGCTTATTGATATTTGGTAGTGTAGGAAATTTATATGCACAGTTATAGAGTTTTACTATGAGCTCATGCTAAGACACAGGGTTGACGTAAGGTATGAGGAACGCCCCGTTTTCATTATTATTGTTATAAAATTATTGACCATTATGAATGTAAATAAAGGAATGGTGTTTTTAAAATATAATATGGATCTAATTTAAATAGAGTGTGATATATTTGGTTAATTGAGTTATTTTTGAGTGTGTGATTGATGTGAATTTCTATTTAGGTTTCAGCATGAGGATATTGAGAGGAAGTTTTTGGATGTAACAGGTAGGTGCCAACATAAGTTAAGGAATTTGAGCTAGACGGAGAGAACAGGAGATCAGCCGAGCGCGATTCAAGGATAACTACACAATATATTATGACGGCCCAACGCTGGGGCACGATTTTTAAAGGATAACATCACAGTATTATGTCGACCCAATTCGTGGGGCAAGATTCGAGCATAACCACACAATAATATATATATATATATATATATATATATATATATATTGCTATGAACTACTGGAAATATTCGTGCCCCTACGTTGGGCTGTTCAATTAATTATGCTATGTCCCTCTAAATTATTCTCGCCCTGTCGTTTGGGCGACCATATTAATATTGCTATGAATAAACAAGATTGTAATTATCTCCTCCGACGTTGGGCTGTCTTATTAATATTGCTATCAATTGCCTCCAGAAACTTAACTGGATTTTATCTTGGAACAACCTTGTCAACCAATAACAAAATTTGATACGTTACCGCCTTACTTGTTATCAATTTCCTATTCAACTCGTAGCTCCTCCTTGAACTATTTAAATTATCAAATCACTCTCATTAACTTTATCTTATGACCTCGACTAGCATTTATTTGGAATTATAAAATTCAGTTAATTTCGATTTTATGTATAATGAAACCAATATATTATGTACATACAGCTTTTGTAAATTATTTGAAATACACTTTTCAATTAATTAATGTTATAAATCTCATTTATTAAAAATCATATACTTTTTACTCAAAACCCAAAGTCACCAAAAAAACCTATTATCTTTATAAACGAAGTGTAGAACGTTCTAAACCTGTTATCATATCACGCACTTTATACGTTTTCAAATCCTCTTTTTGTTGACTTTCACATTCATATTATATTAAGCAAATTCAATATTCAAAATAAAAAATATAGAAAAATAAAATGTCTTATAACTAAAAATCTGACCGGGTCTATTTTCTTCACATCAACGCATCCATTTGAATAAAAATTATCTTCCCCCAATTCAGGATTATCTCATGCCCATTCGAAATATTGTCTATCCACACGCTTGAACCATTGCATTTAAATTATTGCCATCACCCTCTGGACTACCATTATTAACTTATGCACCCCAATTTATTGTCGTTTCATTTTAGACTCAGAATTACTTCTTATCAATTTCCTCAAACTTAGAATTGGATTATCATTATTTATTTTCCCATTTATTTTCTACGTACTCGAATATGTAGTTTATTTTCTCCACTAACTCGTAGCCGTTTAATCGGCAATCATAATTTTCATTTTCGCACTTTTACAATTTTTCACTTTGAATTATTATTATTACGTATCACTTTATTTCATAGTGGCGCACCTCGGCCTTTGTTGAGTTCAAAACTGACTTCGTTATCACTGTACCTGCTAATATATTATTGAGTTCCCACTCCGTCAGTGGGTATGGTCTACAAACTCGTCGCTCATTTTTAACGAATCAAATATTTGCATTCAAAGTAGTTTCTGATGTAATATTCTATGTTTTCCAATAATTGTAAGCTGGTCACAGCTGTCTTCGTTATCAAACACGCGGTGTTTTGATAAATCTAATTGCTTTTCCATAAACAACTGATGCAATTCGACTTTTAATTTTCATATCTGCATGTTATTGACGCAATTTTTAATCTTCTTTCTTATCAAAAATGGTTAACTATTTGTACGCATTTATATTATGCTTCCTGAAGCTCTATTTCTATCTCCGTATTAATCTAATTGTTTGGAACTCTTTTAAATGCGTGTCTGATTACACTTTATTATGTTTACATATAAATATACGCGTGCTTCCACTGAAATATCATTATTTGCTTTACCTAAATTACCTAAAACTCTATCTACAGGGTATTAAATATTTACTATTTACCTAATGCATGTGTTCCTGGTTTCTACGCTAACTATGCGTCTTCCAGTGTTTATCTGCGTCGCTTAAAATTACTTATACTTTATATACAGGGTGTTGACTGCTTACTATTTACAAACTACTTCCATTTCTCAATTCTTCACTAAATAAATGCAGTTTTCTGCTGCCTATGGTAATTTCTCATTTCTAAATGACCTTTACTATAAATACACCCTTAAACAACCCCTTATCACAGCATAATATATATATATATATATATATATATATATATATATTAAATAAAATATTTTTCCGTATTCTATTTTAAAAATTTGAAAACCGTCTAAAACAGGTTTCTTGGAAATCTGTAGAATCGGTTTTCAAAAAGTAGGTTTTTGTATAAACCCTAAGTCAAACGCTCTTTTTTTTATTTTGGGTTAAAAATTACTACCAACTTCGTTGTTTAGCTACGTCATCGCGTAAGCATTGTGGGGGTGTTTTTTTTCTCTTTAAGTTTTGGCAAAGATTTTCGTTACATGTAAAGTTAGGATAAATTGTATTAGGTCCTGTTAAATTGTTTAGCAAAAACTTCGTTTGCGAGGTCACTTAAAAGCTATAGAAACCCGAAAACACTTTAGTGTTTAGTTTATTTCCTACATCAAACTTTTACTCTAGTTTTCCGTTAACTTTTCCTAACTGAAAGTGAACTGATTTTTCAGTAGCGCCCTCTTGACTACTCTATATAATCCTTGACACGAACAAGAATGAGTATCAATTATTGCGAACTATAAACTCCGTGATTGATACCTTTGCGCCATTTCTAACGTGCCTTGTTTATTTCATACAGTTTTAATCGGCTTTTACGCAGATTAAGAAAGATACCATTCAAGTCACAAACTTGTCGGATTTACAATATTTAATTGGATTCGAGGCTTCTAAGTTTTCTGTAAATTTCATCAATGAAACACTAAATATTTGCTATACGCTTGATTTTGTTAGACTTCAATCCAATCTTTCGTAAACTATAAAACTGTCTGCAATGCGTATTAATTTTTAACGAGGGCGACGAGGTGAATATTAGTTTATTGACAAATGGGAACTTGATGAAAGACGCGTTTACCACGCTTAGGACAAGTAAAAATAAATCTCTGAAAGATTAAAACTAAATTCAAATTTAATTTCCTTTAATGGTTCAACATCGAATAATTCGAAATATAAATTAATATTTCAATTATGATCATTTTCAGCAACGTAATGTTCTCCTTTCGTGTTCATTAATCATAAATTATTGAAATTGACTAAATCAATAAATAACAGGCAACCTTGACTATGATAATAACGTGCTTTAAGAGCTTTAATGATTTCTATCAGTTACGATTTATGGAAGAATTACGCTATTTTTGTCTGCATTAAGAAGTAATTGAATTGCTTGTTGTGTTACGCATAAGTAATGAACATTTCATAGACTAAGGGCAAATAATATATAAAGTGTCAATTTTTAGTAAGTACTTTCTTACGGTCAACAAACACACTCAACATTTAATGTAATTAGGGTTGAGCAGTCGAAACTAGAAACTTGTTTGAGTAATTTCTTTACGTCACACAGTTCAAATCTCCTGCTTAATCGTCATACTTAGTTAATGTCACTCAAAAGTTAACTTACGCTAAAATCTGTACAATTCGGGATATGGGTTCTAATTTTTATGTGTACATATAGAGTGAATCTGAAATAAGGACTGAGCTTCTAACGAGTGACTTTACGTGCTGTATACAGGTCTCGTAGCAGCTTTTTGGAGCTCGTGTACGAATGATCTCCTCACCCCCTCAAAGCGTGCGGGCCTACAATAAACTATCGACGCTTTTAAGCGATTTTTGATTTTAATACGATTATCACATAATATTTTTCTAGGTACTTACAATTAGTACAGGCAATGTAGAGTTTAGGGTAGAACAAATTAGAGAAAACTTATTTTTTTAGAATGTGTAGGCAAAAGCGACTTCATTCTTCAACCCGTTGCAAATCTTAAAAAAAGTATGGCCGTCATCTCTTTTTTTCTTTTCCAAAATATCTTATTTATTTATCAATTTAACAAAAATTAGTTAGGTATTAAGTTTTTAGAGCTAACGAGGCACATATTTTGGTAAAAAAACCTGTTTAATACCTTAAAAAATACAAAAGTTGCAGCTTTTTAAAATAAATTTACTTTAAAAAGAAACTAAAGTTTTTGTGGGTTAACTAACATTTGATTTTTAAAACCAAATATAACCTAATATTTAAAATTAATGCACAAACTTATAAAAAGTCAGTTATTTCTTCATTCTGTACTTCAAACACACATTAGTACAGGTAATTCCATAACATTACGCTGCCCTCACTTTGGAGAACACCTAATGCCCAACTTTTTACAAGAGCAATTTTGTCCACACGCACTTTCTTTACAGTTACAAAAACTCATTTCAATAAATCTGGGAGTGCTATTATTTCTTTTTAGGGTTTTTAAACCGAAATCAATCTCGCAACTTCCAAATGCGGCACGTCACTTCATCAAAACGTGTGCTGAAAATGTTAGTTTTCTATTATTTTGACGCCACTCGAAAAAATAATGTTTTACAACTTATAGCGCGTAGGCGTTACGCTTAAATAAAAATCGGATGCATAGAGAGGAAAATTAATCTGAACGAACACTTAATATTGATATACCCTGCATATTTTGATTTCGTGAATAATAGTCTTCAGTAAGCAAGACATTCCAATAAATTGTTAGTTCTATCAAAATCATAAACGTAACCACAAAAGCATCGTTTTATTTCAGTAAAATACATATTAGGACGGAATCTAAGTTCATGAATTATTTTAAATTACAAAAAAGATAAACAAAGTATTTATTTCAGTAAATTTTCGTAACTGAATCATGTCATTGTAAGAAAACTTTAGAAGTAAATAACAGTGAATTCATTAATAAGCATCTCAAATATAGGAAAGTTTTTTACAAATTTTAATTAATAAATTAGATTCAATGTTAAATAGTTGCAATGCAAAGAAAACCTCAGACACACTTTAATGTTCGTACAATGTAAAAGTCTAGCCCGAATAGTGAAAATTCACGAGTATCAAATGGTAAATGATTTAATTATTTCATACAATATAATGTATTCATTTATATTGCTGAGGAATGAAGGAACCACAAATATCAACCTAAATAAATCACATGATGCCATAAGTACTTTCCCGACATTGATTATATAAACCCAATAGACAGACTATCACGACAAAAGTCCCCGACTGCACATACGAAAGAGGGGGAATTAAATGACAATAATTACATTCGACGAAAAAACGAATTAATTATTCGCAAGCCGATAATAAGAAAACATCGAAAATGTAGTCATACGAGAACGTATCAAGGCGGAAGTGACCGGTGATTTGCGGTTAATACAAGGTTAGTAACATTGAACAAACATGGCTTTTTTACAGTACTCGAGCTTTTGTAGGATTTGGCTTGCTAATTTGTCAAGGGGATTAATAGTGCGTTGGATTTTTCAAGCACGTGTGTGCTGTAATAAAAGAGCTACCCGCGGAGATAATTCAAATAAATGGATTGTGTTGAATTAAGAGAGTTGCGTTAGCTGAAATTGAAACACTAAAGGCATCTGGACATTCAAAGAGTTAAGGAATTATAATAAAATGGTGAGTAATTACGAGCTGTTACGTTTAGATTTAATAATTATGTACATATCGATGGAAATTTAAATGGTATGTATTTATATAATAAGAAGTTAAAGTGAGAACAATGATTTTATTTGACTAATTAGCAACGGAACTAGTGTATGTTGATATTAAAGTATTTTGGAATGGTTAATAAACAAATTACGAAAAGCTGGTATTCCGTTATCTATGTTTGTTATTAACAATATTTTCTGAAATTAGGCTTTATAAATGCCAGTATTTTAAAATGGGAAACTGAGAATTTTGGAGTGATAGTATTATATATGGAGTAGATTTAAAATATTTTTAGGATTTCTTTTGCCAATACCTTGTAACAATTTCGATTTTCTGTTATTCAAATACACAAGTTTTGTTCGATACACCTAATCAATAAATGTTAAATTTCTATTGGAACCTTTTATTATAAAATTCATACATAGTACGCCCTCTACATTAGAATAGCAAAAGTACACGTCAAGTGAACTTCTAGTTGTTTGTATCTTGTTTCAATATCCTCCTTCCCCGCACATACTAGTATAGTTAAGGTTGCCTTGTGGAATAAGCCATTTTAATATCAGATGTAGTCCGTAGACACGTATTTTTCGGAGCTTGCAAGTTTTTAATCAAACATGCCGCCCGAGCAATTATTTAAGTGGAGTCAACATGTTCCATAAGTTAGTTTTGGTAATAGCATCGACCTAAAATGGTTGTGGATATATTTTTACGCGCAAGTTCTTGAAGTTGTTGAAGTTCTTGGAGTTCTTCAAGTTTTTATTCATTTTTTAGTTTAGCGTTTTAAGGGTTAAACTACCTATCATTAAATATGGAGATATTTATAATTCCGAATTTTAAAATATTAAAGTCAAGTTACAAGTAAAAAAATTGTGGAAATTTAAGTATTGTACAGAATCCAATCGTTAATCATAAAACATACACTAAAGTGAGAAGCAGTTTCAATTGTTACTAGGCAAGAATGTAGAAACCCGCACATGTTATTGGTTAATATGAAGGTTAAATACGGACCCCTGTGTCAGCTACGCTCAACTATAAGAGTAAGGACGCAGATATAGCAGATGGTTAGCGGTGAGTCATCCTCCATTTTTATTCTTATATTTTTTTCAAGAAGCTTTCAATTAAAATGATCGGATAAATTTTCGAAGAAGTTATACCTAAGTTTGTTTAAAATTAATTCTCAAAATTTTGCTAAAGTTCATAGTTCAATTAATTTGTTTCATTTAAAAATTTAATTTAAAAATTTAGTATTTGAATAAGGCATAATTGACCTTAACATTTTTAAGATCTTTGTATAATATTATGTTTGAAGTTACAAAGTTTTATTAAAGGGTTTACTTTATCGAACATGTGATATGATAAGAATTGTTTGCCGAATTATAATGTATAACACATGGTGATAATACACCTGATGTATAATTCAATGTCGACAATAAGTACTTTTCTTTGACCTTTGATTTTATTAAAAATTGTTATTAAGAATGTGTAACCATAACCTGAGAAATTACTTTTGAATATGTAAATTTTTTTGTGAACTGGAAAGGATCCTATTCAAGTAACATGAAGTCATTGTAACATAAAGTAAAAGTAACATATTTCTTACAGAAAACTAAAATAATTTATGCATTTAATAAAACAATATTCCAAGAATGCTTAGATATTAATATTAAATAGTGAAAACGGAACTGTTTCGAAAGTCTCCGTATAAATAAGTTGTATAAACAATGTATATATAAAAAAATTTTTAAAAAACAAAATTAATAGAAAAAATTTTAAGTTGTCTCAAAATTTTCTTTCTTTGAAGTCAACAGTGCTTGTCCTACAGAAGCAAACTGTTATAATTTAGAAGCTTTAGTACTGAAGGAAGGTATTATCAGTGTTAAAGTTAAAAGTTTTTCTTGAAGATATAATTTTGATTAGTGATTTACATATAATTATTTTTGTGATAAAGTGACTAGGCTCTCATGAAGCCCTAATTGGAAAATGTTTAGGTGTGATTAAATTTTCAGATAGCACGAGATCGTCGTTCCTATTCCTGGTTGCAGAGATCACAGTAAGTATTTTTGTATATGTTGCTTGTTGTAAATTTTTTTCTCTTTCGAAGATTTCCGTATCTGATCTTCGAATAATTTCTTATAAAACACTCGTTAAGATACGGTGGCGTCCAATCAAATTCCTTTTGTTTTTTTTCGTATACCATCCTACGACCCTAGCTCATAGCTCTGCCCTAAGTTGAAGAAACTTAGCTGGCTGGAAGAACTCTTTAGAGGGATCCTTTTTTCTCAAAGCCATTCAACATCCTTTTATCCTGGGCTTGACCATCAAACAGGAACCCCTCGTAACCTATCGAGGCTCTGCCGCCTGTATGGTAGAGCAGACATATTTAATAGAAGGCTCGAATGCTACAACCTGGCCAGAGTGAGGTTAAGGAATTTAAGTTTAAGGAAGATAATATTTGCATATATATTGAAATTATTTAATGTTAATGGAACTTAGTTCAGGTTGAATTTTATATAAATTTATTTAAAAACTAGGCAGACACATTTATAAAGAATTTCCAGCTACCCAAGTGATGGAATCGTATTTGGAAAGCATTTTATTTTGCAATTTTATTTAATTAAACCAAAAATTTAGTAAGTGTGTTAAGATAGTTTACAGAAAAAGAAACGTATAGTAGGATATCTTTAGTAAACCAGAAACAAACCGTCTTCCGTGTATATATATATATATATATATATATATATATATATATATATATATTATAGAAAGGATTGCTATGACAGACGGTTTGGTGCCCCTTAATTATGACAAGAGAAAAAGCCTTTCAGAATGATTAACGTAACGTAGTTGTTTTAGTTTAAGTTATTTTATTATTTTTTATATCGATCTTTTTATTTTATTTCTGGTCAGCGGTAGAATAAGTGGCGATACAATATTTTAAACGGCATTGTTAAACTTTATAGGTGAAGTTTGACAGTTACATGGCGATTGTAAATTACACCATATTATCTAACATTTAACACTAACTCAGGCAAAGATATTCTACTAACTAGTATAACTACCGCGTATAATACCGCCATGCAACAGGATAAAGTATATACGATTATAGAGGAAAAGGAATAATCTAAAGATTTTTTCTGCAACTCTTGTTGCAGCGAATACACCACTTCAAAGAACCGCTACAGATTATTATATTCCCACTAGCTACAAAGAGTCAATTCTAATTGGCTTATTACGGAAACCAAACCACACAATTGGCAACAGGAAGTTGCATAAATGTTGAGAAAAAGGCAATCAAGTTAAACATACGTAAACGACATCTTGCTGGTTGTGGAAGGGAACTCCAGATCGGCAATACAGACAAGGACTACCAGAGCACTAGGGACAATAAAATGAAAATCGCACTATACAAAACCACGTACATCATTATGAAGTGATTCCTGAAAAGGAACTCAGACATAAAAGTTAACAACGTAAAAATAAACGATCACGAACAAAGATATTGGAGGAGAGTTGGTTGGTCTCGGGCGATCCTCAATAATTTACAAGGTTGTTGGGGGTTGGCCGTAACAGTTTTAAAAACTGCGTTGTGGAAAGATATGGGAACCTACCACAATTTTTCCCAGGTATGCGTGACCTAAAACACGAACTATGTATGAGGGAGAGCTCACAAGTAAAATTCTTGTCCAGAGATAAAATACCCTCTCATTCGGACTTTCGTGACGGGGTACTTGGGGCTCGTCATCGAAAGAATTTAAAACAACGGTTCGATTTAGTGATAGGGACTTGGAATGTAAGGTCATTACTTAGAGTAGATAAGTTAACGAATTTATTAGTCGAAATGAGAAAAGGAAAGCTGAACATTTTAGGTATTAGTAGTAACGATTTTTGGAAAGATAATTATTGAATAATTACAACTTCTTCAACTAATGGACAGGCAGGGGTAGGAATAGTCTAGGTAAAAGATTAGGACGTAAAGTTAAAGAGTACTTACAATTTAGCGATAGAATAATTATGGTTAGATTGAGTACGAAACCCACAGGCACTGTTTTAGTACAGGTTTACATACCAACAACTCAGTACGATTATGAGAAAGTAGATAAGGCATACGAGGATATAAATTGTATAGTGAGAAAAGTAAAGGGAGATGAGAATTTAATAATTATGGGCGATTTTAATGCGTCAGTGGGAGAAGATAGTGCGGGAAAATGGTAGGAAAATTTGGGTATGATAGACGAAATGATAGAGGAGAAAGATTAGTTGAGTTTTGTCAGGAACATAGATTAGTAACTGTAAACGCCCTATTCGCACAACATGTTAGAAGAAGATATAGTTGGAAAGCGCCAGGTGATAGGGCTAGATACCAAATAGATTATATTTTAGTTAAACAAAGATTTAGAAACCAAGTTAAAAACTGTCGTAGTTATCTAGGGGCTGACATAGATAGCGATCATAACTTAGTTAAAATGAAGTGTAAACTAAAATTCAAAAAATTGAGAAAGGTTAAAAGAGAGGGATGGGATCTAGGTAAGTTTAATGATAGTAGGGTAAAAGAGGAATATAAACAAGAATTAGATAATAAGATCAAAGAGACAGCTATAGGAGGGAACGTAGAAAAAGAGATGGAAAGATATAAAACGGACTGTACATGATACAGCAACACAGACTATACGTAAGAAAAAAGTAGAAGCGAGAAAACCTTGGGTAACAAAAGAGATATTAGATTTAATAGAGAATAGAAAAAAGCTTAAACCTTTCAGAGAACTGGATAGTGAAAGTAGGCAAAAATATAATAGTTAGAAATAAGATAGTACATGAGTGTAGAAAAGCTAGAAATATATGAATGGAGGAGAATAATAAGGAAATACAAGATGATTTGAGAGTAGGTAAGGCAGACAGAGCTTACAGAACAGTTAAAAAGTTTTTTGGGGAAGATAGGAAAAAATATAACAGTATTAAAGATGAGTAATGAGCTTCTAATCAATAAAATTGAGGTAGCAGATAGATTGAAAAGATATTTAGAAGATTTATATAAGGGAGACGATATGGATGAGTTGGAGAACGACCAAGAAGAGAATGTAGAAATAGGGTTTTCAATATTAGGAGAGGAATTTGATGGAGCTGTTAGGGTTCTTAAACTAAATAAAGTGCCGGGGATAGACGACATACCCGCAGAATTAATAAAATATGCAAGTCAGAAAACTTTAAACAGATTATATGAACTAGTAAAAGTAATATATGACACAGGTGAGGTCCCAATAGATTTCGAAAAAAATATTATTATTCTAATCCCAAAATGTCAGGAGCTGATAGGTGTGAGAATTTTAGAACGGTTAGTTTAACTTCCCACACTTCCAAATACTATCAATAATAATTAAAAATAGAGTAGAAGCTTTGACTGAGAATTACTTAGGCGAAGACCAATATGGTTTTCGTAAAGACAGAGGGACTGGGGAACCGTTACTAGTGATCGAAAAATGGTTACAAAAAAAATAAAAAGACTCATTTCGCGTTTGTAGATTTAGAAAAAGCATTTCATAGGGTTAATTGGATTGTTATGTTCGGGGTTTTGCGAAAAATAAGACACTTTCATAGTGGTAGAAAAATTATTTACAGTCTATATAAAAACCAATGCGTAGCAATTTTGATGAAATAGAAAAGGAAGCTAAGATTAGAAATGGTGTTAGAGAGGGCTATATACTATCCCCATGATTTTTAATGTTTATATTAAGGAAGCTTTAAACTTAGCTAGAGAGAGAAAAGAGGTAGGTATTAGTGTACAGGGGCAGAAAACGACATGTTACGCTTTGCAGATGATATAGACATTATAGCAGAGTCTAGAAAAAAGTTAGGAGAGTTTTTAAATATTTTAGATGAGATACTACAGAGTAACTATAGTATGAAAATTAACTCAGGAAAGACAAAGATAATGACAAGTAAGTTACAGCCTAGTTCTAAACCAAATAGGATAATGTTAAAGATTAGTTGGACAGATAGAGTAATAAATGAGGAAGTTTATAGGAGGATAGCTGAGGAACCCTGTATGTGGAAACAATTAAAGGTCAGGGGAGATAGAATGATAGGGCACCAATTAAGATTTGAGGGACTATTTAGTAAGGTGTTAGATTATAGACTACCAAATAAAAATAGAGTAGGAAGACCTAGACAAAGCTGTATTAGTCAAATTATTAGAGATTTAAGTTGTGAAAGGTATGTAGACCTTTCTAGACTAGCTCAGAATAGAAAAGAATTTAGAGCTGCGTCATACCGACCTTAAGTAAGTTCGAAAACAAAACAACATGGCATCCTCTGGAGTAAAAGATTCCAGAGTTAAAACAGTTCTCCAATCGGATCTCTGGGAGGAGGGACTACTTTGGACGATGTGATCAGCAAGCTCAATAAGAAGAAAAGAAGACCGGGGACATCTTGCGAGTCGTAGCGTGGAATGTTAGAAACGTGAAAGAAATAGGCTAGCTGAAGAATTTGAAAATTGAAATAGACAGGTTAGCATTAGATATACTAGGAAAGAGCGAAGTTCAGTAGCCGAAGGCGGGATATATTTGGAGTGGAGACTATAGGGTAACTCTTACAGGATTGGAGGAAGGAATTTTGAGCGTGGGGATAGTTATTCAGAATGATAGGACATTGCGTAGAAAACCACTTTTAAAAGAACGAAAGAATACTTATGATTAGACTAGAATCTCAACCGGTAAATACAGTAATAATACAAGTATACATGCCCACCTCTAGCTACAGTGAGAAAGAGGTAGAAACCTTCTACAAAGATATCAAAGACACTTAAAAGTCGCAAAAGGACATGAAAATTTAATAATTACGTGAGATTTTAATGCAGGGGTAGGTGACGGTAGGGAATGAGCGGTAGTAGGTTTATTTGGTTTGAGCGCAAGAAATGACAGGGGACAGGCTGGTAGAATTTTGCGAGAAAAACACTGTAACCATCACAAGCACATTATTTCAACACCCTTCTAGAAAACGATACAAGTGGGAAACGCCAGGAGACATAGGGAGATATCAAATACATTACATTCTTGTTAGACAACGGTTTAGGAATAAAGTAAAAGACCGTAGAAGCTACCCAGAAGCAGGTATACACACTGATTACTACATAGTAATTATGAAAACCACACTTAATTTAAGTAACGGAAAAAGGTACGTTTACCTTGAAAAACTAAAAGATAAAGATACCCACAAAATATTTGAGGAACAGTCAAACGAATTGCTGGAAGTCATCGGGAAAATTTCTGATATTACGGAAGTAGAAGCAGAAAGGAATAACATTAAATTCAGCTTATACATGGCGGCCGAAGATATTCTGGCGTATAAACACAAAAAAAAAAAGAAACGATAGGTAACAAAGGATATTCTGAATTTATTAGAAGAAAGGCCAAAATACAAAAACAGACCAAACGAAGCAGGATAACCGAGATACAAGGCCATAACATGGCATTGAAAAGAATGCCTTCTTCTACTTCGAGATGAATTTGAATTATCATAAAAGATTCCGAAAAATAATAAGACTCCGGCTATAGATAAGGTGCAAGCAGGAACTGTAAAACCCGCTGTATAAGCAGTAACAGAACGTCTCTTCCAACTTGTAAACTATATGTATGAAACAAACGAGATACTCAAAGATTTCAAACGTAATACCATAGCCATTAAACCAAAAAATAGAGCGCGGATACATGTGAAACTTTTTGAACAATCATTTTTACAGCACACAAGTCAAAAATATCAACTAGAATTGTACAAAGACGAATGGAAAAAGGGGCTGACCAAATACTAGGAGAAGATCAATTTGGGTTTAGACGAAACAGCAGATCACAGGAAGCTATTTTAGCTGTGAGGTTAATAATGGAGAAGACAATAGAAAAAAGAAAAAGCGTGTATATAGGGTTTGTAGATCTGGAAAAAACATTCGACAATGTAAAATTGGTAAAAGAGTTCAACATTCTCAAAAAGATTGGAATGAGTTATAGGCATAGACGGATAGTACATAGCTTACACTAAGAATAACAAGCTGTAATGGAATCAGAGCAGCAACGTAGAGGAAAGAAGGAGAAAAAGATGTTCGTTATTCCTGTTAATTTTTAACAAATATATCGAATAGGCAATGAATACTTCAAATGCATAGACATTTGGAATTATTATGCAGCGACAAACGATTAATATGCCTAGATTTGCAGATGGTATAGCGGTATTAGCATCTAGCAAGGAAAAGTTAGATGCAGTTTTTAATGAAATGAAAACAATACTAACTAACAGATACGGTATGAAAATTAACAGAAATAAAATAAAATATCTGAATGAAAAGATGGGGGAAATAAGTAAAAAAACCAGAATTAACTTGCAGAGGTTAAGTCATATAACGCAAGATGAGAAAATGCAAAAAATATAAAACAAAGGTAAGGCAATGCTGCAATTAACAAGAAAAAACAACTACTCGAAGATAACAAACATAGAAATAGGGAAAAGATTACTGAAAGCATATGTGTGGATCAAAACACTACATGGCTGTGAAACATGGACTGTCGTAGAAGCGGACAGGAAAATTTAAATGTGGCGATACAAACGTTTGATGAAGATATCATGGACAGACAGCTAAGAACGAAGAGGTACTAGAAATGGTGGGGAAGAAAGAAATATGTGGCAAA
This sequence comes from Platerodrilus igneus, assembly GCA_036346225.1. Taxonomy (NCBI): domain Eukaryota; kingdom Metazoa; phylum Arthropoda; class Insecta; order Coleoptera; family Lycidae; genus Platerodrilus; species Platerodrilus igneus. The sequence continues at coordinate 1,150,971 of JARFIW010001121.1, forward strand.
CTGTAAAAAATATGAGAGCTCTGATGTTAGTGCACGTTCTAAGGCATGAGGGAATAGTGCGTTATAGATTAGAAGTAGAGAAAGGAAAAAGAGGGGTAGATGTAGACCTAGCGAAAGATGTAGGTTGTGGGAATTTCAGGGAAATGCGTAGGCTTGCTCAGAATAGCAAACACTGGAGGTACGGTCCAACCAGTCCAGGACTGAAGACCTATTGGTGCTGATGATGAAGACATATTTTTTGGAATTTAAAAATGAGGTTCTCGCAGCAATAGATAACGTACATAGATACATAGTGAATTTACCATTTCATTGTATTTAATAAATATGACCATTGGATGGTTGGGTAATACTAATACTAGCTCTGAATTACATGTAATTTCTATATTGAAAATAGTTTCAGAAACTTGAAACATATATTTAAATATCAAACCTGAAAATTATACACCGATTTAACTGATCAGCATTCTCTTCATTACTTTATTTTTCTTCCGAATTATTTAAAAATGTTGCTGTTATTCATTTCCTTTGTTTGACAGTACTTTGCTCAACCCCAACAAATCTCAACGTCACATGTTTTACAGATTGCGTCGCGGCGGCTTCAAAATTTCATGGAGCTTTGTTTTTCTATCATATTAGAAGAGGGTTTTCACCCTTTCGTTTTTGCTTGCACCAACAAAATTTGCAGTGTCAGACTCTTTCATTTATCTTGATAAAAGGTTAAGAGTATAAACTTTCGGACGACTTAACGTAAATCCAAACTTTTTACACGCTTACGATTTTGAAACGTTTATGCGAGAACGTTTCGTTGATAAGAGATCATTTGTTAATTAGATTGTCGCAACTAATGAAACACAGTATGCTACTTGGATGTTTAGAAAAGCCTTGATGAAGTACATGCTTCATTAGTAACTCCGAGTTTGAGCATAATCTTACCCTTCTAAATGATGACACATGTACATGATGTTTAAGTGTCAGCGCTAAGAAATGCGTCAACCTCAAAATGTTTTTGGGTACAGCGTAGCTAATTTAAAGTTGCGAAAGGGATGCTTATTATAATGCTCATAAAGCTTCTACTTACTTAGCATAAATTAGAACATAGGATGTCATAACCGCATATAACGGAGGGTCCTAATAAGTATTAACACAATCAGTACCTCAAGTAAAATAGATTACACGTCAGAGGCGTATTTGCTAATTAAGTTTTATTATATTAATTTTATGAGTTGAGGTTGAGAGTCTAACCCACATGTAACCGTCAAGCTTTGTTTAAGTTGATCTATCGTTGGAGAGTGCTGGCTGTATAAATTTTTTAGTAAATTGTTACAACCCTCGTTCATTGAATTCGCTGTGATTTGAATGGTTCTAAAATTAGATACAACTCACCGAGAGTTCTAAATGTATAATGGAATATAGCATGAAACAGTACGATGTTGTAAATGGTGGCAAGTACTAAACGTTTTGTGTAATTAGAACTTGACAAATGGCGGAACATCTGAAAGAAAACGTTTGTAGCGATACAAACGAAGTTAATATGATTAGAAAGTTTCTATGCCAATCTGCTGCGTGTATGGACTTTATGCAAGCAAAAATTCAGCTAAATAGAAAAATTCTTATGTCTATTAGTAATTATGTTCAACTAGTAAAATGTTTGAAACTTTTTTTTATGGGTAAGAAGCTCACAATTTTACTAATTAAAACTACGTGGTTATAACATCTCACCTTCTTCTCATAAAATAAATGTAAGAAATGGTGAGAAAACTTATACAAGTGCGAAGAGGAAAGAGAGTTGGGGAGAAAGGAAGAAAAGAGAGCGAAAAAGCTAGACACAAGCGACGAAAATTGTAAATTTTAATATTACAGCATTCACTTTCAAGGATTTCCGAGAAACAGGTGTCGTTTCTCACTTTTATTTCAATCATCACTACTTTACACTGAGATTTTACGTGTATCATTTGGTTTAATTAATGTTCTCTCTGTGTATTTAATTAAAATGTCGAAAATGATTTCTAGACCGTTCTTATTAAAGTGCGTGGAACCGAAGGATTTTTTTTTATGAGTCATTGGTAGTGACCAACACTTAATTTGGTTTTTATCACCTACCTATCATATCAGGTAAGTATAAAGACCCGGAACGGTCGAATAACTTTTTTTGAAGTGCTTTTTTTTTAAAATTTGATATGGTTATGTGGTTAAAGTTAATGAATTGACTTATACCATTTTTAATTTCTTGTCACTTCCTAGGCTGTGGGAATATCAGGGAAATGCGTAGACTAGCTCGGCATAGATATCAGTCGAGGTACGTGTCCAACCAGTTCCAAGACGGAAAATCTAATGACGAAAAAATAATTGCACTTAAACCTGGTGATTATTATATCAATTACAGATGTTAGTTTTGCAATATTCTCAACTAATGTTGATTGGAAAACTATTAATTCGGCAAATGTTCAAGTGTAGGGGGATCTTGGTAGCCGCAGGTTGCTTAATCCCTTTCACATACTACTGAATATCGATGAAATAGAGTATATATTTAGAAAACAACAGAAGGGGAACAGAGCTGTATCTAACAAAAAATTTAATGTTCGAAGAAAACAAACATAGAAACAAGAAAAAAATTATTCAAAGCATATGTGTGGAGCACATCACTGTACTGCTACAAAATAGAGAGAGTAGCAGAAGCAAACAAGAAAAAGGTAGAAGCCTTTTGGATTGTTGTGCTTCAGATGTATGATGATGATGATAGCTTGGACAGACAGAGTTAATAACAGAGAGGTTCTCACAACTTTACTTACTGGAACCACACCATGTATTTTTTAAATAGCTGGAAGGCAGTTTTTGGGGCAAGTAGATAGAAAAAGTGAACCGGTAGATCGTTATTTTGATCGCTCTTGTCTTTGACTATACCCAGCCACTACTTATCTTCGTGAATGTATGGTATGCATCACAGTCCATGTTTCTAGACGAAAATGTGTTAGTAAACTCAATTGAAGTGTGCTCATCAAATTCGTTACGTGTTGATGTGTTGAAACATCTTATTTGATTATCACTCATAGGAACCAAACGATGATACCCCTTGTTCTTGCAAGCAAAGTTCAAATCTTTTGTTAGTTTAGCTTCAGTTTGTTTAATTTCTTGGGTAGGGACAAAAATGTATTTTATTCTGGTTATTTTTTCATTGCAGTATTTGAACATGCCTTGTGGAGTAAGAATTTCGTCATTGTAAGGTCTTTGCATGCTGGCCCTAGTTACTTCCCTTTTAGTGGTACTACCTATATATCATCACAAGAGTTCCTCTTCCCATGGGATGTAGCAAAAAAGTTCCATTCCGCTATCAAATAAAAATTATTCTCATGTTGGCACATGTTAATAAAGTTTTTCTGATTTTTGTACTGGTTGCTATGTAACGTAAGAGTTTAAAATTTGGCACAATGCTAGGTCTTTATGGCGCGCACATATACGAACATTCAGAAAATAGAAAAAAATATTTTTCGATTAAAATGGCGGGGGTTAATTCTGTCCAAAGAAAAAAAGTTTTAATAAACATATCGTGTGAGGTATCATTTCGGTCCAGTAGTCTTCATGATATAGCTCAAAATGTGCCAAAAATTACCCTTCTCCCCTGTTCTCCTACATTTCCCAAGCTAAAATTTTGATTTTAATAGGTATAGTAGCTATTTAGTCATAGATTACACGAAAACGGAAAACTGCATGTTTTTTGACAGTGTAATAGTTGCAGGGAAAATTTTTTTTAAACACAGTAATAGACAACGTATTTGCTAATGTACTTATAATGTGGGACAATATATTCATTTTTCAGTTATTACAATCAAATTTGGATAAGATTTAAATATACATAAAAATAAAAACAGCTTAATTTGGTTTATTGATTGCTCACTGTAGTATAGGTACGGAACCCTAATAGTGCGAGCTCGACTCGTTCTTGGCTAACTTTTTTAAATAAAAACAAACAGATGCATTTGTAGTGTAACTGTTAGTCCAGTGAAAGCTTTGAATTTCAGCTTGAACACAAAATGTAAAGTTTTCTGAAAAATCATGTTTTGTGCATTTTTATTATTCGAATTGAATTTATTGATTGACGAAAACACGTTACCGTCAAATATTAGGCGAATTTTGTATGCAGTTTTAGGCCAACTTTAATGCACTATAACTCTGCAACCAGTTGAGTTTCAGTCACCGAATTTTTATCACATGTTTATATCATAAAGAGACGTTACCTGTATTAACTTCATCATTTTTTACTCAGTCCCTTTTGAGATATTCTTCCTTAAATGTTGCCAAAATTACTCTTTTTCGGGAATTTTTGAAAATTATTTAAGAAGTTAATTAGAGAACAATAGAAGGGGAATCGCGTTGTATATATGCTGTTGCGAGAATTGCAGGGAGCGGTGTAGGCTAGCACAGAACATAAATAAGTTGAGGTACACATCCAACCAGTTTCAAGATGTAAAACCTAATGACGAAAAAATAAGTGCTCTTAAATCTGATGATTAGTATAAACAACTACAGGTGTTGGTTGTGAAATATTTTCAACTAACGTTGATTGCGCGAAAGGATAAATTGGAAAAACTATTAATTCGCCAAAGGTTCAAGTGCTGTGGGAACTTGGCAGCCAAAGGCTCCCCCCCCCCCATATACCACTGAATATCGGGGAAATAGGGCTTATAACAGTAAAACAATAGAAGGTGACTGAACTGCATCAAAAAAGAAAGAACAGCAGCTATGTTTAAAGACAACGAACATAAATACAGGAAGCATATGTGTGGAGCACAACACAGTACGTCTATGAAATAGGGGCAGTAGGAAAAGCAGACAGAAAGAGATAGAAGCCTTCTGGAATGTTGTGCTTCAGATGTATGAGGATGGTAGCATGGACAGACAAAGTTAATAACAAATAGGTTGTAGACGTAGTAGAGGAATAAAGATATCTGTGGAAAACGAAAAATAGGAGAAATAGAAGGACAGGATACGTTATAGTACGGGATATATTACAAGCAGAGGTAGGAAAAGAAGGTAGAGCTAGACCGAGATCAGACTTTCGCATGCATATAGGGATAGATGCAGACTGTGCAAATTTCAGGGAATTGTGAAGGTTAGTTAAGAATATGAAACAATGAGGGCACGCGTCCAACCAGTTCTAGGACTGAAGACCTAATGATGATGATTTAAGAAGAGGATATAGTTTTCAAGCTTGAAACTTCTACTGCAAGTATCATCATTTTGTTTTCGATTTTACATAAGGTCGGTTTGACGCCGCTCTAACTTCTTTTCTATTCTGTACTAATCTAAAAAGTTCTACATACCCTTCACAATTTAAATTTCTAATTTGATCTTTAACTTGAATAATAATTACAATAGCCTGTAATTTGCCATCGCCTTGCAATGTCCTAATTTCATACTTCTAATAATGTAACACTATACAATTAGCAATACTTTATACAACAACGATCATACGGCAACATCTAATTCTACTAAAAATTGACTTACAGTTACACCTTCAAGTGACTACGAAAGTCCATTGGAACAAATTTATTTAATTATCGGGTGCTTATTTCCAAACAGATTTTACTGAGAACCAAATCCTCCCAATATATTTTAGTTTTGTAGGTTATGACGAATATCCGTGGTTCACCACGTGTACTCCTATTTATTATTTCATAATCAAAAGAATGTTTGTTAACAAACCAAACTTTCACTGTTTACTGGCATGTGTCTGTGTTTATCGCTTTCGACTCAATTCGTTTCGTTTTTCCATTTGGTATAATTGCTGTCATTTATTTTCCACTTCACCTTGGCTTTAAGGGGGAAGGGTTGTGGTTATTCTATTATAGGTACATTGAAATCTTACCCCTTGATATATGATGCTGTAATTAATTACCTGAACTTGGTGTCGGTGGATTTCGCTACTAAGCATAAATGGTTTTTCTACATTGTATTATCATAACAGTATGTCTATGGTTTCTTTGTTTTGCAATTATTTAACACTGAATTCAATCTATTCAACCACAATTTGTAAAAGCTCTTTTATATTTAAGATGTATACCAACATAATCACTGTTATTTCATAATTCCAAGCTTTCCCAAATTGACACGCCCCCGCTACGAAACTTGACTGAAACAAATATATGGTTCACTCTTCAGTGGTTCAGATTAATTCATGAACACAAGTTCCATCCTAATATGTATTTTCCGATTTACTTTAATTATACTAACTGCCCTGATTGGAGTAATCCTATGATAAATCTATAGAAGAAAAAAATAAAGGTGATTCTTTCTTCCGTTTAATAATTTTGAATCACCAAAAATTCCATTTCAGTAATAATTATTAAGCTGCCTAAGCAGCTATTGGTTGGATTCTATAACGTTATTTACACATGAGCAGTGATAATTACACATAGTTTAAATATTTAGAAAATAAAATTCCTATCCCTACAACATAGTCTACGAGTTATCGGCTAAAACCATCCATCACACTTGAATATATTACCTAGATAAAAAAATAATATCCTAGTCTTAATGTATCATCTGGATTTTTAAGATTATGTGAAGTGCACCAACTGTATTGACTTACATTAATCGTTTTAGTTAAGAAACAGTGATGACAACGTCGGATCTGGGCTTAATGGAAGTTAAGTAATTCTTTAAATGATCACCACTGACATACATTCTACTAAGGAAACGCTCACACTTGGCATTTTTATACTGTTAGTCTCCGAGTATCGTTTGCTAAAATTCGCAATGTCATCGATAGTTATCACAAGCCACAAAAAAATTAAGCCGTGTATCCTTTTCCAATCTACTCACGATGCCAGGCTATATCATTTTAAATGCACTGTTGAACCCCTAGTAAAGAGGTTATACTATTTTAATTCAACATCAGAAAACAAAATTAGAATTCAGAATATTCTTTTTCACTTTTAATTTTTCACATATATATTTCTTATAATACCTCCGACAAAATGTATACATTACACTAAAGACAATTTGTTCATAACAAAGTAAAGTTTTTGAAAGAGCATTACTCTCAATAGGGTTTTGTGCCTCATACATTTTTTCCACAAACATTATAATTTAAAATTTCTATCTGTGTTTGAATGATTTTGCACGTTGCTTATTGTTAACTTCGAGATGCTTGTCTTCTACTTAATTCTTTCTATCTTTTAATGAATGGATCCCCCAATGTGCAAATTTCATAAAAGTACTTGTGCTTCCTAGCAGATAGCCACTTCCCTAATATTCTTAAAATTAGTGTTTAAATTGCTAAATTGAACATAGTTCATTTTTGTTATACTTTAACTACCGCAATGAAATAAATAAGCTAAAATAGTTGACATGCATACTGGGGTTCTATTTATGTTAAATGCTTTATATTTAAGTCATATTTAACTTTATACTGTGTTAATTTGTTAGGGTTAGACTATTGTCAACAACCAATTTGAATGCTAGCGCACCAACCCCATTTCAACGTACAGTAGTGCTTTGCATTTAAACTTCGATAACCACAGATGTAGAAAGTGGACCTATAAATACGAACAAAGTTTATAAAAGCGGAACCTTCAAGTACTTACCAGTAATAACTGCAACTTTTAGCGGTAGTAGCACGACCAGGAACTGTCGACTTGTTTCTGATGGAACTCGAGAAACGTCAATGATTTTATATCACGATTACACCAGCGTTTGTACACCTACAGTCGCGGCACACAGAATACAAATACTTGAAGGTTAATTGCGGTAAAACCATAGACTATACTGTATACACGACGGAGAGGAATTTTACCTGCAAGCTACATCTTATAATTAAAATTAATTTTAACAGTAATTACAAACGGAACAAGTTGCATAAAATTAACAGTGAAATGAGTAGGTTGGGTGCTAGAGAGCATGAACCATTTTATAATTTTGTACTCTTACGATTTGTACTCTAAATGAATACAAAAGTTATATACAGTTTGCTGTGTACATGTGTTATTTATTAACGTTTATCACTATCAAGAAAAACGAAATTAATACCCTCCTTTATAAATTAACCTTGAGTTGTTTCTTTTTCAGGCGGATCTCAACGTTAATTTGGTTTAAGTAACGGATTTTAGGCCAGCATCTATAAGTTTTCTTTACGTATTTATGCTAGTTGTAATTGTCTTAGCGTGTATTCTCTGTATCATGCACATTTAAATTAACTTAGTTTAAAGATTCAGTGGCACCCACTCTTCCTTTTGCCCGCCCTGAGGGCATATCTCAGCTAGCTTTATATCTTGCAGGTTTTCTTTAATCCTAAATACCTTCGACAACCTGTTTTATCTTGGGCTTGGGCTAATTATAAATACAGGAAATAAAACAATGACCTTGCTATAAACAAGAAAGTTTATGTTCATAAGTAGTGGATTATTTTCTACATTTGCGTAATTTTATTAAATCAATCGAATATTAATTTGAACATTTCCGGGCAATACGGCGACTAATATTTCTTATAGAGAGGGTGGGACGACTCGAAGAAATATCTTCTACATTGAGCTGTTATGAAAGAAATACACAGCTTTAAAACCCATTTAATAACTCGGTAATATAACAATACCCTAAATAATGCCTCGGTGTCACACTATTATAAGAAATTAAACATATAACAATACTTAATAGCACCGTGGTCTAAAAACAATTACTTCAAGTTCTAATTCTACTCAATTAAAGATGTGACTTTTATGTAAACAAAAGTTAACGTATTTCATGTGATCAAACAAAATAAACAAAACCTCGAATAGATACAAAACCTATTATTATTACTAATAAAACATGCCATTCAGGGCACAAATTGTCTAAATCTAAACAAATAAGGTAAGTGCACGCCTTAAGTTTACCCGCTCAGAAATTCACAATCACCCGGTTCGGCCGTTGATTTTGTCAGCTGTCGATGTCCACATACAGTAACTTTACGTGATATAAAATTATTAGGATTAGGAATTCTCTTTTTTTCATCAACGCCTTCAAGTTAGTTTATATTGTGGTAATAAATGCAGACACACTATGGCATGCAACTGCGTGCTGGTATACCACAGCCGTAATAAATGCACGTAATTTATGGAATTTCTCCCTATAACTTGGCTTGTTACCCGAATCCAATGACTGACAGACTATTATCACCATGCACTAGACGTACCATTGTCGTTCAGGTCTCACAATCCACTGTCAGCACCCAGTTTGTACATGAAAACCACCGCGATTAAAGTCAAAATTTTCGTGCACACTTTATCATCTCGGTTTTCTATCTGACAGTTTACGTCATAGAGTAACCTTCAGAGAGTCAACTTAATGCTAATTTTTTATCCGCTGCAAGAGAGACAGATATGTCAATTTTTATATACTTTCATCTTTCTTACACAGTTTCAAAGTGTACTGAGGGGCGCCACAAATGTCGGTGGGAGTAAATGGCTGGAAACGCTTTAATTCAAATTATTAGGCGCGGAATTTGGCGGAATTCCAAATAAACTGTAGGGAAAATTTTATTTGAAACTTCAAATACAACTCAAGATCAAATCACCATGCAATCTAAAATTTAGTTTCCCTTTTATATTAATTATTAAAATTTTACATATGGTGATTTGGTCTTGAGTTGTATCTAACGTTTCAACAATTTGTTGTTTTCAACTTTACTCAGTCAATTTTAACACTACAAATGATAAATTCTAGCGTTGAATACACTTAATGAAAAATAATTCTACGTGGTCTTCATTATATATTTTAATGCAAAACTATTTTTTCAAAAACACATTTAAAACTCTTAATGGTCAAAAATAAAACAACTTGCAGTTAAATTTAAACGCACTTTTCTAGCGAAAATATTAAAGCGCTGTTATTTAGTTCAATACAACAAACTACACTAAAGAATAACATATACATAAACGAAACAATAACATAAACATAAACGAAAAAAATTAACATAAACATTAAATATAAACACAAAAACGTAATAAACAGCAGGAACAACTTTGTTTATAAGCTGGTTTAACTTTCTAAACACCGATAGCTGTCAATCTGACAGTTGCGCGCCGGAAATCATCTTGAAATCTGTCAAATTTATGATTGCTTTTTGCGCTCTCTCAATACACTTTACATATTGATGGATAAAGATAGTATCATTCTTCAATCTATATAATGAAGTGAGATAGATTTTTATAGCATCTGGACAAATTTTCCTATTAAGGTAACACTCTGATTGTACTCTATGGTTTACGTCTCTCTAATTTATGTCATCGGCGTAGGTGACTAAGATATAAATAATAAAGGCATAGAGTAACCTTCAGAGAGTCAACTTAATGCTAATATTTTATCCGCTGTAAAGAGAGACAGATATGTCAATTTTTATATACTTTCATTTTTCTTACACAGTTTCAAAGTGTACTGAGGGGGCGCCACAAATGTCGGTGGGCGGAAATGGCGGGAAACTCTTTAATTCAAATTATTAGGTGCAGAATTTGGCGGAAATTTCAAATAAACTGTAGGAACAAATTACTTGAAACTTCAAATACAACGCACGATCAAATCACCATGCAATGTAAAATTTTAATTTACCTTTTATATTAACTATTAAAATTTTACATATGGTGATTTGGTCTCGAGTTGTATCTAACGTTTCAACAATTTGTTATTTTCAACTTCACTCAGTCAATTTTAACACTACAAATGATAAATTCTAGCGTTGAATAAACTTAATGAAAAATAATTCTACGTGGTCTTCATCATATATTTTAATCCAAAACTATTTTTTAAAAAACACACATAAAACTCTTTATGGTCAAAAATATAACAACTTGCAGTTAAATTTAAACGCACTTTTCTAGCAAAAATATTAAGGCGCTGTTATTTAGTTCAGTATAACAAACTACACTAAAGCATAACATATACATAAACGAAACAAAAACATAAACATAAACGAAAAAATTAACATAAACATTAACTATAAACACAAAAACGTAATAAACAGCAGGAACAACTTTGTTTATAAGCTGGTTTAACTTTCTAAACACCGATAGCTGTCAATCTGACAGTTGCGCGCTGGAAATCATCTTGAAATCTGTCAAATTTATGATTGCTTTTTGCGCTCTCTCAATACACTTTACATATTGATGGATAAAGATAGTATCATTCTTCAATCTATATAATGAAGTGAGATAGATTTTTATAGCATCTGGACAAATTTTCCTATTATGGTAATACTCTGATTGTACTCTATGGTTTACGTCTCTCTAATTTATGTCATCGGCGTAGGTGACTAAGATATAAATAATAAAGGAAATTAAATATCAACTTAGGACGGTTAACAGGACGGCTCGGCACATCAACCCCCTAGTTAAATTTGACGACTACTAGGAAATAAATTTTAACTCTGAGGTCGGATTCAACCTCGCGTTTTGGAATTAAATATGGTTTTAAATTGCAAACATTGTGCACACCTAGCGACAAACTAGTTATCTTCTATCAACCGGTAAGAATTAGGATTTGTATACAACAAGAAAAATTTCTTTATTACTTTATCGTCAGATGAGTTCTAAGGAGAACTTTATTCCCAGTACTAAATTCAACTAACCGTAGCTTAATGCGGTTATGGCGTAGCGCACGTTTGGCAGCCGTAGCCAATAATCTTTCCTTCGCCAGGAAGACAAAGTTAGGTTTCATAATTTGGCCCGGGTAATTTATATTAGCAACGAATTTATTTAGTCTCGAACGACTTTATTTGGTGTGAACCCCATACCTTCATGCATTGCCTTATTTAAGAACCCCTCGGTTTCCTTTAATACACAAGCCCATCGAGTATATTTTTCGAAAACAAACGCACGTAACAGACGCACAATTTCTTTATTCATCCTTTCCATTGGATTCCCTTGGGGAAAGTATGCAGACGTATGCTCAATATTAATTCCTTCTTCCTGCAACGCTTCATTCCACAGGTTTCCTGTAGAGTATGTAGCGTTATCGCTAAGAATCTTTTTTGGTTTCCATATTTCGATAAAATATTTACCTCTCAAATAACTCAAAATATTTCGCGAGGTCGGTCTCAGGAGTGAATATAAACTCACGTGTTTACTAAAACTATCCGTAACAACTACAATTTGCGTAGCTCCACCTCGACCTTTTGGAGAAGGTTCAATTAAATCAACAGACATCATTTCATTTATATCGCTTGTCACGATACTATGCATTTCTCCGTAACAACCTGCGCTGGGTTTGGATTTTTGATATAGCTCACAACTAACAACCAATTTCCTTATCGTTCTTCGCATTTTTGGGAAGTAATAGTATTTAGCTAAATACTGAAAACATTTTTCCGCTCCAAAGTGACCATGTCCTTCGTGCTTCTCTAACACTAATGCAACTATCATAAGTTTTGGAACCACTAACTTATAGTTTAGATCGCCAAAAGAACCCTTTTTGAACAACAAACCCTCAAAAACAACAAACCACTCCTTAAACCTTTTTTGCTGTCCTATAACCAGTCCCTAATCCTGCTTTCACCTTCTGACACAACGCATTCCTAGTGTTCTCCCAGAATATTCTTAAAACGTTCTTTTAGTAACTTTGTCCACTCTCCCTGATTTATTGCAAAAATACCTATGTGTGACCTATCAGATATTCCTACAGTCCCCCTTTCAGCCTGTGTCCCTGCCGGAAATCGCGACAAGATATCCGCTACAACATTTTCGTCACCCTTACAGTGTTCTACTTCAAATGAATATTCCTGAATGGACAAGATCCATCTCGTTAATCGCGAACTTAACAATTTACAATTGAGCATAGAAGATAAGGCTTTATGGTCAGTTACTAACCTCAAATATCTGCCCAATATTAAAGTTCTCCACTATTTGAAGGCAGCGACAATCGCCAACCTCTTCTTTTCTGTTACTGTATTCAATTTCGGCCCTTTCAACTTTCTACTATAATAAGCCATAACTGCTCTTGTATCACTATCATTTTGGTAAATATACGCTCCTAACCCATACCCTGAACTATCAGTACTTATATAAAAACGCTTATTTGGATCAGGATGACATTGCATCGTGACCTGTAGAAAAGCTGTTTTAACTTGGTTACGCGCTTGACTTGCGACTGGTCCCCATTTCCATGAGTAGTCTTTCCGCAATAGTTGTAATTAAGGGATGGTAAGTTCAGCAAAATTCTCCCAGAACTTTCTGTCATAATTCGCTAATCCAAGAATTCGAAAATTCTGAATCGCCGCAACCCGATTAGGATCCATACTAAGCCTCTTAGGTGTCAAAATGTGACCTAAAAATGAAACTTTCTCACGCGCAAGATAGCATTTGCGTAATTTCACGGTTAAACCCGCTAACCTCAATTTTTCAAAAACAATACCCAGATGACCAAAATGTTCGTTTAAATTTCTCGAGAACACCAACAAATCATCAACTTACGTAAGTACAAATACATCCACCTCTGCCCCGAGAATGAAACGAAGTCCTCGAATAAAACTTCCAACAGATGTGGATAATTCAAATGGTAATACGTACGTTCCCCCCTCTAAAGAAAACCTCGTATATTTGCGGTGCTCTGGTTTGATTGGCACCTGCCAGTAACTTGCCATTAAGTCTAGGGTAGACAAACACTGATCCGGTGAAAACACAAATTCTAACTCACTAGAAATGGAAGGGACCGCATGATCTTTGACCATTGTTTTATTTAAAAATCGAGCAACTAGACACACTCGCACACTTCCGTCCTTTTTAGCCACAACCACCAATGGACTCACATATTCGGTTTGAGCCTTACTGATGACCCCCCAGGACTCCGTTTTCCGTATCTGCCTTCTAGCATCTACCTAATGCGCATGCGCTATGAGATAGCTCTTCTGAAAAAAGGGGGTCTCATCCCGCAATAAAATTTCTTGTTGATATACATGCATCAACCCTGGCCGTTCTGAAAAAATATCGCAATATTCTCCTAATAATTCTGCAAACTTACTCCGCTCATAGTCTTTTAACCTTTCTGATTTTTAAACTACTTCACTAATAGCAATCTCAGAATAATGAGTATCAACTTTTAATGTCGTAACCGCCTCGATACAGTTCCTTTGAACACCAACCTCGCAATTCTCACATGCATTCATTTCCCTAGGACAACATTTAAACTTAAATGACCGTTCAATGTTATTAAATTTTCCTTGTAGTCTAACTTTCTCAAAATTTAAAGTTACCGCAAATTGGTTTAAAAAATCACACCCTAAAATGATTTCCCCAACTAACTTAGGTACGATTATACAACTTACATCGAACTGTACCCCATCAACAAGTAAATTAAGAAAAACCTGTTCCCTAATCTGCTGTTCTTTATCCTTAAGTGCTCCATGCACCGTTACTCCTGTGACCGGTAACTTTGGAATCTTGTTCCCTCGTTCCAAAATTTGTTTTAAAAATTCTGGACTAACCCAGCTCATCATAGCTCCGCTATCAACTAAAATATCAACCTGAACTGCTTCAACTTTTGCTGTAATAACCGGTACCACCTCCGTATTCAATTTTATTTCATTTTCAATTAACAAATCTGAGTGGCTGTCATTGAACAGTGTATATTGCTGCGCTATATTAGTTATTAGCCGTGGCTCGCGATCACTTTCTGATCGATTGCCTGTCGCCTCATCCTTATCCCCACATTCCTGTCTACTTGTTTCATTTCTTGTATTCCAACCATTACTATTATAATTCGTACTTCCCAAGCTTTCTGAATTATGTCAACAAGACCGATTCTGGATGAAATTACCGGTTCTCTCTTCCGTTATCCTTTGCCTATTACCTGTACTTCTAGGAATAGCTCCGCTATTTCTCCTATCTCCTTGTTCCCTACTATCTCCATCTGCACTATCCATTTTTCGCAAAAATTCTCAACCTCGTCAATTGTTTTTAAACCTGCACCTACAATGCCTCTTCGAATATTTTCCGCAAAATGGCCTACTAACCAATTTCTCCTCACCAAAATTATAATCGAGATAATTTGTCTCTCTCACTTGTTTCAAAAATAGTCCGCTCTGGAACCACTATCAAACACCCCATACTTTAATTTTCTCAGTTTTCTCATTTGGTAAATAAAGTAGTAATTATAATTTCAGTAGAAGAAAATCCCAAACAACATTGGTAAAATGTTGCCTAGGAAGTTAATTCTTTGTAAAAAAAAATACAGTTTCGAAAGCAAGAAACCTAAAGGTTATTCCAAGTAAAACACTACTAAAGTTAACTTATCATCGATCGAAGATTTGACATGCATAAATTAATGCCTTTACAAATAATTTCTTGTAGGTGCTAAAGCTGAATGCCGAAGTCTAGTTTTCACGTAGAATTGCACGTTAAATTTATTTTATCAATAATAATAAAATATTTACTCTAAATACATCTTTTATTTGAGAAAATTTAAGTGAATCAATTTTTTATTAGTAGATCAATTCACCTGCCCAGCGGTTTAGAAACTATCCTGACTATACTTAAATCATGTAATTTATAGCGCCCGTAACATAAATAATTCAATACATCGTAAATAAATTAAGAGAGACGTGTCTGAAAAAGAAACGCATATTATCAAAAGTGTGACATCATTGAAGTTCCTATTTTCACCTGAAAACACCCTGATTGCAAGATATGCCAAACCAAACCAACCCCGATCAAGATCTTTCAAATACTTCGAAAACTTGTGAAGTAGACTTGATTTTGGACGTGTGAATATTGTTAGACGAGTTCGATAAATGACGGTGAATTTTATTAAGTACTAAAGCGTAAATGTGTCTACTTTCAGAACTTTTCCTATCTGATTGTGCCATCTTTCAAACTCGAACTTATACATTCTACAGTTAGCGTTCCATAAAAGAAAATTTAGAATAGCATCCATCGCTTCATACATAAAATAAGTGATTAGCTTTTATTCTTTTACTTTTGCCGAACGTTGATCGAATTTCATATAAATCGACTTAAAACGTGGACGGAATCGTAATATTATTTCTTATTGTTTGGCGCATTCAGCTGCAAATGTCAATCACTCACCTTACGTGCAGTTTATAATTTTTCAGGGCCGACTTTTAACTTCTAATGCGTCAAACAAAGGAATAATTTTCCTTGCATTAGGAAAACATTTTCCTTACGTCACATCGAGTTTGTCGATATTACTGCAGGAGGTCGACATTCTTTAAATTGAATTAGATGGAAATCCTACAAATTTCATTCCGCATTTTGCATAATACAGAAATAATTCCTTTTAAGCCGTTGTGAAACGAAGTTTAGATTTGTGAGGTTTTGTAACTGAACTTACAAGAAAGATTACTGCGATTCTTTATTAAATTTTACATATACCGTTGATCCAGTTTCCGATACAACCATTGTGTTTGAGCCTTTCAATCAAATTTCGAATTCTGTACAAATAATAAAAGTTGTATGTCTTTCAGAACAACGGTTTTTAACATAATTTTGTTGGTAAACAGAATGCAGATCTTGTTAAAAATAAATTGCTTTCCTCTGTTTTCTGACACAAGCACTGGTCACGTATTGTCAAATATAGTGGAAAAGGTTGAACACGAAATAGAAGTGAAATAATTTCAGTAACTAATCCCTTGGAGGTTTCAGAGATCTTGGACCATCTAAGGCTTTAGCTCTTAATTGAAAGGACATAAGGCGAAAGTTACTGTTTTGTTGAAGGTGGTACGTGATATCTATGTTGAAGCTAATCAAAGTTAGGGTTAGCAAATATATCTAACCTCAAAGTTTCCTGATAAAAATCAAACTGTTATTAAACTTGGCCTCTTGGATCTAGATAGCTTTGCGATTCGACTCGTTGCCTGCGGTTCTAATTTAGAATTCGTAAATTAGAGGTTTTCCGTCTTTGCTTTTATATTCTGGAGGAAAATGCAGCTGTGCTTGCTGCTGCTAGTAGCAATGTCAAAATATATATCTAGGCTACGCCAAATACTTTTCAATTTCCCTAGCTTTTAAAGTTTTAATTTGATGCAAAAATGAATGACTAACCTTGTTTATATAAGTTTCTCTTACTTAGAACTCGAAAGAGTTTTGTTATCTTTAACAAATATTTTGATATATCAAAAGAAACCAAAGCAAAGCTGTATTCAGTGTTTATGCGAACCCGGAATTTCATGTAAACGTATTTGAGAACAGTCCATTGGGGTCTAAATCCTCTTGAACAAGAAACTCGGATATAACAAGGAGCTGCAAGTGAATACAAACTGCAAATTTCAGCCTCTCTAATAATTTGAAAAACATAGTGATGTCTCACTGAATATTCTAGAACAATTTTCACTTTCAAAAAATAGCTTGAAAACCTTAACGGAATAATTGATAGCATACTTGCATCTATTATTACTGTTATTACTCACTTTGGGAATGAGTTGCATGGATATGAGTAAGGTATATAGATTACGCTTTTGGAATATTTTCTAATGTCTTAGTGTTGATATTTATAAAAAAATATTGGTATTTTTATTTGCAACAAATATGTAATTGGATTAAGAAATGTATGTACTCTTCTTTATCTCCTTAGTACGTAGTAGGTTCGATCATTTACTGCGCACGTTTCCATTACTAAATACTCCATTATTTTGAATTCAATTGTTCAGGGATTATTTTGCTTTCACCCAGTATATGTATTTCCAAATATTTATTATAATACAATCACTCATTAGAGGAATACACCGATTCTGGAACAGCGCCTCACGCATCAGCACCTCACATCTAACCTAGGTTAGACTACCTACATGGGAGGGATTGTGCTCTCAGCGCCTCCCGACGCCCCACGGCGTCTAAATATTTGCAACCCACAATGCATGGACAACGCCGCCTGAACGCCTCACGACGTAAAGGATTTTAAAAATGTCTCGCAAGCAGTGATAAAGATACCTAGTATTGCTTGATTGCCATTATACACTGGGATTGATTCTAAATATAACCGCATGTTTTCCATGTTCATTGTTTTTATATAAATTAAATCTGTAATTATTTTTCAGTCGAGTTTGTATTGTATTAAGATTGTATTAAAGTTGTTATTCAGTTATTCAAAGAATCACTTATCTTTTACGTATATTTTATATGTAATTACAAAGAGCTGTAATTACATTGAAAAATTCTACTGAGTAATTGTCTAATCAATTACTGTTGCGTTAAACTGTATGATTATAACTTTTGTAGAGATTATAAAGTGATGCTAATTGAGTTTCAGGTTTTTCTGAACAATTTTATTTCAGTAATAGTTTTCTGCAATAAATTGTACAAGAACTGCTTTATAATTACACGCTTTTGTTTCAGACTTTTGATGAGTAAATCCTTTCAATAATAAAATTGCTGTAATAAATCGTACATAGACTTGTGTATTTATACATCTTTGTTATAATTGCTGATTAAATTCTTTCATTAATAAATTGTGATAAAATGTAATAATAAATTGTACAAATATGCGTACATCAATTTTTTCTTTGCTTACTAGCGAATATCAATACTTGAAAATGGTTAAGATGAATGAACTTACAGAATTTTCATAGCCAGTTCCATCAAGTTTTATTTCTTTGTGTTGTTGGGCTTGGTCCATTTTGTACCTTGTCCAAATTTTTGTTTGTTTTCCAGATGAAGAATTAAGCTTCACGACCAACAGTTCCTCAATTTTGGATTTACTGGTGCCCTTCTGGAATCCGTTCCGATTGCGCCATATAGGTTTTGGTCCTCTTGGAGCGTCTTTTTAAAAAGGATTCTTCGAAAAAACTCTTCTATCAATTTTATTTAAACAGAAATTACAATATGAATTTTAATAACAGGTACGTTATATTCAGTAACGTATTGAAATCAAAAATATTCTAAGTTGATAATCACTATTTAAATTAACTAAAATTAGGGCGAGTAGCTTGAACAAGCAACAATGTTAAAGTTGTGAAGAGGCTGACTGCCCTTTTTTGGGTTTTCCTGGTATTTATGATATCCCTGCTCTTACCTCACTTGTGGGAAACGCAGTTTTCATGTCTGCTGTTTCTTTATACAATACAAAGTATTACATTTTACTAATCTTAATTGTAATAATTGCTGTCTTGTTGTCTACTGTGACCTGCACCTGAAGTGTCATATTACGTCTGAAATACAAAGTAGTTGCATCCGTTCTCATGTCTGGTTTGTAAACTTTCATTAACCTTTTATTATGTCCTTCAATTATACAATGTAACAATAATTCTTAAGACTTAATAATTCAATTTAAATATACATATATATTGATTTAGGAGGAATGTAACTGGCTCATAGCCATTGCAATTTGCATTAAAAAGTACCCAACTTTATCCCAGTGATTTTCCACAATTTAAGTGAGTACGATGCTCACTTCATAGTTAAGGAGCTGGGTTGAGTTCAAGAAAGGGCTAGCGTCATACCAAATATTAAGGAGAGGTACATCTCGTTTACAAAAATATTAAACTGAATGGCGATGATCATATGGACGATGATGAGTAGGAGAATGATGCAGGCTCCTTTCAACACCGATTTATTGAATCGCTGCGGTTCATGGCTTCGTCCTTGGAAAACTAGCAAAAAATTTGGACTCTGATCAGTTTGTGGAGCTGCGTAAGTATTTCCCCGTGGAAGAAAAATTCAAACTGGTTAAAAAAAGGCGTGTTCCTGTACGATTATATTACGGATGCATCTGTGTTGGGTGAGATATCGTTGCCGCCTAAGGAAGCTTTTTGCAACAAGTTGTCATCCACCGACATCTCCTTTGCAGAGTACGGACGTGTGCAGAAAGTGTGGAAAAACTTTCCAGATGGATACCCTCTGGGAATACAGCGATATTTATTTAAAGACTGATGTCTTGTTGTTGGCCGACGTGTTCGAATATTTCCGGAACGTTTGCATAAAAACCTACGACCTCGACCCGTGCCAGTACCTGACCGCCCCCAGCCTAAGTTGGGGCGCAATGTTGAAGTATACCAATGTGAAATTTGATATGTTAACTGAAATTGGTATGCACAACTTGGTAAGGTCTGGCATAAGGGGAGGTCTTACGTAATGCAGCGGGGGGTACGCCAGGGCCAACAATAAATACATGGACGATTACGATGCCACTGGAAAATTTGGAATTTTGCCGAACCCTTGCTGTTCCAAGCAAGGTAGGGATCTTTAACGTGCGTGACAACACTCACACACGGGACTTCCATTTTACCTCTTATCCGAACGAGGTGTATTTTTGTGAAAAGTGCTCGCCTAACATTTTTCAAGCGGACCGTGTCGGGATACGAACCAACTCTATGTTACCGCGTGTCATGTGCATTCCAATATTAGACGCTATGCCACTCCTCTTAATGCGGTTCCGTGAGTTTGTGAGCTTATCTCTTAGAGTGAGGGTGGCGTCAATTTGACGAGTCTAGATTTATGGTTTGGTTGAGCAAAGAGTTAGTTGCATCTCAAGGACGAAAACAGACCGATATATGCACGTGTAGAACTTGCCAAACTTCGGAAAATCACCCGAGCATACGAACAAAAATTTGTAATTGGAAATTATATGCAACAGATTCAAATACTGGTTTGTTTTGACATTTGTACATGCAATTACACATTTATATGCAAAAATGAATTCGGTGGTATCTCTAATATCTCTACTTTTTTTGGGAAAGCGATAACCCTTCTTCGAAAATAAAGTGTTTTTTTAAAGAAATAACCCCTTGTACTTACCAAACAAATTTATAATCATAGTAGTATTATCATATTAAATGATGAAACTACGCGGAATCAAGTAAGATGTGGAGTTGAAATTATGACATTTTTAGTAATTGACGGCGAAGTAAAAGATTTTTGTTCCAGTAAAAACATAAGTATTTTATTTTTCAAAGATTTTAGACAATATAAAATCTAAATTAAGGGTAGGATTTTCAGTTAATCTTAATTTTCGGAGAATTTTTATCTAGAGCTACTGTGCAGTCCTGACATTTGGCGATTCCTGAACACCCGTGTCTCATTTAGATCAGGTTGACGTCTTGCAGATGTTTAAATCTCATACTTACTAAATTGACGTTACGTTTTTGAATTAATTTTACTCTACAGGGAGCGGGAGATGTAACAGTAAATTAGTGCGCCGGCTAGTTTTTAGTGGGGAAGTGGGTATGTTCTATGGATACAAATATAATAATTTTTGGGGTATAGAGGTTGTGTACGCTTACCTTGATGGGTTTTTAAACTCCCTTGGCTATGTTTTGCCTTTGAGCGTCAACCCACTTGAAGAAAAAATAAATAAAACCTACTCGGAAGGAGGAAGTTCCGAGTAAATGTGTGGCAATTATCACTACTGCTGGAGGTGATAGAGCTTCGCTTACATACTTATCACCTCCTTCTTCTAGTTTACTATAAACGCAAAAAAACCCACATGTTGTACACCTAACCTATATTGTAAAACTTGATTTTGACAAATAACAACAAAGAAAAAAGGAACTGTGATCTACCCCTAATCGTCAAAATATGCGTGTAGCTAAAAGAAAACCTGTCAAAAGCTCGCGGTGGACAATACCTTTAATGTCAAAAACACGACGAGCATGACTTTTGTAGCACTTCTGACTTGTCGTTGTTTACCCGATGTTACAACTGCTGTTTTGTTACTTAATATTATCAATGATAGAAATTCTACTAGTTTAATTGTTACGTGCTATTATGCCTCTACAATAAAGAACTTCTCCATATGAGAATTTTGCGTATACAATACGCTTTAAATAACCGTACACCAACGTGAATAGTCCTTAATAATAAGCTCCACGCATTATTATTATTACCATCAAACACATTTATTAAACACAATGAGTCAGCAAGCAAGTGATGTTTATAAGATGGATAACAAAATTAAATCAACTTACAGTTTTTGTTCTCATCAAAGCTCCATCAACATACAGTGCAGAAATCGTTGCAATTAAAAATTCAACTTTTGTTGCACAAAAACACCCAACACGGGCAACTTTCACATTAACTACGAGTATATTACATCCGCGTTTTTTCTTCTGCGCCCTAAAATCTGTTTTCGTTAACAGTTCCGGGGTTTAAATACCGTAACAATAACTTCCTGGTTCTCAACCCCGTACTATATCGCGATGGTGGTCCGCGTGTCGATCGAATTCGAAACTTAGCTGACTGATGTCTAGTATCAAATAACTTATAAACGAACGATTTCACTGTTTTACTATCTACTAGTTTTTTAAGTTTCAACGTCTCAGGATTATTGTACGCTAAAAGTCCTTTCTATTACTTACTGTTTCGTTTAGTAACGTGCTGGCGTTACAAATCCTTATATTATTTTTGCAAAAGATCAGACTCGAAATATTCAGAAACGTTACTCCACCTGTCAAAAGCTCGCGGTGGACAATGCCTTTAATGTCAAAAACACGACGAGCATGACTTTTGTAGCACTTCTGACTTGTCGTTATTTACCCGATGTTACAACTGCTGTTTTGTTACTGCACATAGTCATAAAACCAGCTTTTATCTTAGGCTATTATTCTGGAGATGAAGATAGGGTCATTTTTTAATCCCCTGCATACATCAAAACGACGCTGTTTCTGTTTCAAAGACAAAAGTTGAAGGACAAATTTGGTAACAACACGACGTATGTCCAAACTTTCAGTTAAAATCTCTTAGTAGTTTCCATAGCGTATGCCTATACTTGTAGACGAATAATGGAATAATTAAATTAATAATGGAAAAAAACTTTCCCTTTTCGAATTAAAAATCCCTAAATTTCTAGTGTTATAACAAAAACTTTGCGTAGCGAAAAAGCGTAACAATCGCATCAAAGCTTCGAAAAGAAAAACGCGCACGGAAAACTTATAATAAATAATGTCTGCAGGCGCCACCAGGTTTTTAAACCGCAGCAGTACTTGCAATACCAGAAAACAAAAATAATCAGCCATCCGATATCCAGGTTATATTATCTAAGTGAGCAAAGGGCCTTGTTAGCAGCGCACCGACCGCACGTACGAATTTAGTCCGCAATATGAATCTCAAACACTTACGACTAACACTTATATTTACTACAAAACTAAATACAAAGTTCATTTTTATTATTGCACATTAATGCATACAATTTTCATTAACACCTTCAAGGTATTCTATTAAATTATATAAATTACATACTGGCTCTTAACAGATAAAGCCAAAATACGTTGCGGCAGTAAAAACGTTAGGTTAACAAATTAGCCAGTGCTACTGCATTAACGATATATAATTTCTTAAATCTATACTGCCAAATACAAAATAAAAAAACAAACGCGTTAGCTCTTTTCTTTTTATAATACCTCCTACCTTTGGCCATTAATACCAAAGATTCAAAACATCAAATAGATAAGATAATTTCTCAAAGGTATTTTCCAAAGAGAAAGATATACGTAATTTATTTGTTTTAAAGCAACGGTAAGATAAAGTAACATTTTAAAGATAATTACTGATAGAAAGATAAATACCTATTATGGTTTAGAGTATTGCTTAGATAAGAAAAAATCTCGAAGACGGTTGGGACGAGAAAGATGGGTAACAAACCATTTGCGGTTCAACTTATTAACCAGGTAAAGTAAAATTTTTGAGATATTTTATAGGACAACATAATTAACCAATAATTTACGACGATATGGTCATTAGATAAGATAAGATCTCTACGACAACTTCAAGGAGAAAAATAAGCACAAAACATTTATGAATTAACCTAATAATAAGATAAGGTCTTCAGAAAAACATTCACAGAAAAGATAATGTAAATATTAATTTTGGTTAGAAGTGTTACACTTGGCAACTCACACCGACCCTCCTACAAATATAATAACAAAGGGACCTCCAAGGAAGTAGAGTAATTGCGTAGGATCCTAAAAAAGTGATTTTTGTTCATGCTCTCCAAAAGGACAGGTTTCCTGAGGCGGTACTCTTTCAGACGAACAGCATGAGGGACTAGATAGAGATGGGAATGCAGTTTCTATATCCCTGCGTCGATTAAGGAAATCAGCCCGTAGGTCAAATCAAATACCAAATTGCACTATCGACGGCTTTACGTAAATCCAGCGGAAGACTGTGGCGATACATGGCTAGATGGAAGTCTACCACCTCTATGGCCCAAAGCCGTGAGGTAACAACCCTATAGCTATGCAGCGACTTGGAAAGTAAAAAAAAATAGAAGATATAGAAGATGGGGGTGGGGAGGATATTTGGAGCGTTATAGGAATCAAGTAGAATAGAGAAGAGGAAGGGCTCACATTGAACGCTAGCCATAGAAAAAACGGTGTAGAGCTAAGCACTATTTGGCCAACTAGAGTGTAGTCAGGAGTCCGGAGTGGAGTAGCACTATTCTTAAGTAATGGACGGTTGCCTCGTTACTAAGACAGGTTCAACGAAGAAAAAAATAAGGTTGAAAATGTAGATAGAGGGATAAGAAGAAGTAGAGGTTTAGGATAAACATCCCTAATAAAACAGATCGTCTGAAGGACCACCTGCAACGTCAATAACAAGATAAGCCCTATTCCAACATGTCGACAATTAAAAACAACTAGCCTCCAAATGAGACATAAGCGAATCATCTTTATGTAGCCAAAAGGCGTAACAAATCTTTTCAAAATTTTCGCCCGTTTTGCTTGTAGAAGGCCATCCTGAATGATAATCATTTTTAGTTGAAGTTCTGCCGGCTTTATAACGAGAGCATCGTTTAAAAACATGTGTTCTGTTTTCTCGGAGCATTGCTAAAGTTATAGTTTAAAGTTTAAAACAAAACTTGAAGCAAGCGTGTTGTTCGAATTTATTAGCCATAATATAATTCGCAAATGATCGTTAACACGTGATTACAAGACGCAACGCGTAGACCAAGCACAATTCCCCAAGCAACATAACTCTACACACTGATATCTAAGTATAACATTCACAGTCGCTTACATGTACGAGTGCTATCAGATGTTCCCAGACTAAACCCGGCACGGCTGTTGGACGTAACTGTACAAGCCGGCGCGCAAGTGATCGTGAAGATAGAACATAATGAATCAGTGTGCCGAGTTGCGCTGCAATGGGGGATCGCTTGATATTTAGAAAACCCTTACAACACATTGCAAAAACATCATCCAGATACCTTATCCATATCCATAGTGGTTACATTAAACCCAGCCTTAATAGCAATAATAAACGATATAAGAATTGTTAGGCGTTAAGCGAATTAACCTGTAACATGTCTCTTTATTTATGGGATATCCAAGTTTCCATTTCTTATATTTATTAAATCTATGTTTTTTTTAATAAGTAAAGAAATTTCTTCTGTTTCCTGGATCCGGTCCTGGTTTATAAATTATTAGTTACTTTGTAACAATAAAATTATTTTAATATGTATGAATACGTTAAGATACCCTCGAGCATTTTTATCGCTCTCAGGGAATGTAATCTGAACACGCGTTGTTGAAATGTCGAAGTTCTCTATTCCAATTGGATGTTGGATATCAGCTGATATGAATAAACTAATTCCGGGAGTAACGAATAAGTGCTGGGACAATGGGGGTAATTACGCCAATCACTTCCGTACCGAAATTGACAAAAGTGACTTAGTTTTTCGAGATCATTATACCGGGTGCTTTAATGTATGCTCGAATTTATCGCTTTAATTTTTCTTACATTTTTTCTGTAGGACACTACAACTATTACCGGCAAGCAATAACGTCATCAAATCTGTTGAAAACCAAACCACTAGGTTCCTGAGAAGTTGTTTTCGCTGCAGGAAGCCATGAATCATAAGTGCAAAGGCTTGTGACTGATGAATAAAAATTTGCATGATTAAATTTTACTAGCTAATCAAGTAAGGGTTGGAAACGTAGCAGGATACTTTCAGTTGTAATTCTTGTACGGTATTCTCAGAATTAATTTTTATAGTGAAAATTGTTCTGGTATGTTCAACGAAATATCAATCTTTTCCTTAATTTATTAGACACTGAAACTGCCGTTTATATTCACTTACAGTTCCTGCTTATAAACTACACCTGAATTTCTTTTCAAAAGAATTTAAACCATGATGAATTTGTTTCTAAATACTTTTACATAAAATACCAAATTTACCTTGAGTTTCTTTGGGTATACTACCCATATTTGCTAAAGATAAACTCATTTCAATACAAAGAAGAACAAATTTATACGAAAAACAAGTGATGCAATCTTTTCCGATCAATTAAAAGTTTAGATCTAGGGGAATTGAAAACTATTTTCTATATCTGAGGTATATATTGCGATATTCTTAGCAGGAGCAGCAAGTACAGCTCCATTTTTCTCGAGAATAAAAAAGCAAAGATGGAAAACCTCTAGTTTACGAATTCTAAATTAGAACCGCAAGCAACGAGTCGAATCGCAAAGGTATCTAGATTAAAGAGGCCGAGTTTAATAAAGGTTTAATTTTTAACAGGAAACTGTGATTAGATATATTTTCTAACCCGAACTTTGATTAGTTTCAACACAGATAACCTGTACCACCTTGAACAAAACAATAACTTTTTCCTTGTGTCCTTTTAATTAAGGGCCAAAACCGTAGATGACCCTAAATCTCTAAAACCTACAAGACTGAAATTATATCACCTTTATTTCGTGTTTAACTGCGTTCGCTATATGTGATAATACTTGACCAGGTCTTGTTGCGGAAAACACATAAAAGCGATTTACTTTTGACAAGGATTGGATTCTATATGGTAACGAAACTATGTTAAAAATTATTTTTATGACAGACGAAATTTGAATTATCTATGCTAAGCAAGACCAAATTATTAACAATTGCACAATGGTATCAAATATTCATCATTGAGTATAACAGCAAAGTCCTAATAAAAAAGAAACAATATACTAAAATAGAACACTACGAAAATGTAACTCTGGTTTAAAACATTCCCGTGTGTGAGTGTTGTCACGCACGTTAAAGATCCCTACCTTGCTTGAAACAGCTAGGGTTTGGCAAAATTCAAAATTTTTCAGGTAAAAGAACTCGGTTCCTAACCAATGCAGTACTTTCGGGTGGAGCATTGGAAAATCACATGCAGAGTGACATAGAGTAGGCGGCTCCGTGGATCAGACTTCACGTATGACTACTGATCCCAAGATCCCGGGTTTGATTCCAGATACGGACCACTTGAAAATTGTTAAGCGAGCATTTTTCACAAAAATGCACCCTCGTTTGAATAAGAGGTAAAATGTAGGTTCCGCACGCGCGCGGGTGTGTGTGTGTGTTTGTGTTTGGTACCACGCACGTTAAAAAAATCCCCACATTGCTTGGAACAGCAAGCGTTCAGGGAAATCAAATCATTTCATGGCCAATGTATTACCGTCAGGTGGAGCATTGGAAGGTCAAATGTAGGGGATAACATGAGTACAGAGCACAGCACTCAAGTTAACAAAACCAAAGGCGACATAATTTTGTCAAACTTTAACTTTGGCGGCACGGTATTGGAGCAATTTTAAACAGATTTAACATCAGTGACGAGTATCAAAAACGCCTTTGTATCGATCTTTAATTTCTAACCATCTATAATTACTACAAGAGTTTGATATTTTTTTCATTTACTGAATTATGAAAACTAAGTTGTCTTCCCCTGAGTATAACTAACAGGATTGATAACTAAATAATTAGCATTTGCAATCATTTACTATTGGAAGGGTTATTGTTCAAGCGTTTTTCTTTTGAAACGCTACTCAATTAACCTCCACAGTCATGTATTAAACTTTGATGCTTTAAACGTTCATTCTTTTCTTGCATGCATGCAATAGTATAGCGCTCTGCGTTTCGTGCAAATTGTTAAATTAAATTCGGGATAGTACTCCTACGTCAGTGATCCATAATTGTCTCTCATACACCACCAATTACATCTACCCACACTGAGTGCACATTTCGCAGTATACAGATTGTTAATGTGTTATCCAAAGACGAATCGCCGGTTCAGCGTGGTTCCCATAGGCACACACAATCGACGCTATAATTGATTAACAAACCGGTAATTGTCGTGCGACAAAATGTGAGCATTATAGAAGCTTTCACATTGTGCCGTGCTGTTCTTATCTCGTTGTTTTCCTCATGGACGTTCAACTATAAATTTCACTTAACACGCTTCGAATTAGTATTAGATAAAGCGTCGTGTCATTTCTATATTTGAAAACAGGAATTAAGTAGAAGCGATTTTTTAAACTAAACGCTTTCATTATTCAAATCCCTTTCATCGTTTCGCACTTTAAATCAAAAATAGATTTATTAGTTTGTGCTTTATTTGTGTTCATTTTCTTTTAGATCCCACTAATATATTGTTAAAAGTCGTTAGGAAGTTTACTCTTGTATGTATGTATGTACTGAAATTTGAAGGGTTGCTACGGTCACACGCACATAAACCACAAAGTGGGCCCGTTGTACGACTTTCCTTGTACACTAGCTTGGTCCTCTCTCGTCCAGGCACCAGACTTTGCAGGTGAATGTGATATATCGGATCAAAAAGTGTCGCTGACTCTGGCCGGTTAGACTTGAAGTGCCCCAACACGGATCCTCCGAGTATGGCAATCCCCGGGACAGGCACAGGATGTGCGCCGAACAGGTACACAGGATGTGCGCCACGGCTTCATCCTCTTGTTGACAATGGCGAGAGATAGTCATCCGACAGAAGCACCATGTGAAGGTGTCCTTTTAGTTTGCAGTGCCCACACAGAATACCTACTAATAGCTGAAATTTCTGTTTCAGCAGCCGAATACAGAATATTTCCATTTTCCATTTTTGTCAAGAGAGACTTGATAAACATTTTTGCTTATCGGAAATCTATCGTACAATCCTACCTATCCTTTTGGCGACGGTGAACCGATCCTTCTGTCGCCAATGCATTGGTGTGTTCGTTGCCATGCACCCCTAGTGAAAATGATCTTTAATCCAGACTAACTCAAGAGCATTAGTACTAGATACGAGCTTAAGAGTCCGATGGCACTGAAGTACCACCACTGAAAGGAACTTCTGCTTGCTTATTATCATTAATCTTACTCTGCCGTTACTCAGAATACGTATGTGGTTATTCTGGACTCTACATTCCAGGATAGCATTAGCATCATTCATAATGGCTATGATTTCCGCTTGAAAGACAGCAGAAATCGTGCCCAATGTAAAGTATCCACGAAGGTTAAGGTCATCTAGAAAGATCCCTACCCCAGTGTCTTCGTTTGTTCTAGATGAATCTGTAGAGATGGAGATCTCCTCTGGGGTGACGTCTTTGGGGTCAGTGCACACTCGGAAGTGTTTACTGAAACGGGAGCGATCGAATCCACAAGTCCACCCAACGATGGCATAGTACGCATTACCTCTCGTAGGATCTCGTGTTACCGTCCACCGCAACCCTAATCAATCAGCAGACCCATTAACCGCTTTGCGTTTGTGATACCTAAGACGGGCTAGTCTTTGAATATGCGTGAGTTCTTTAGCTGTGTATGCCAGACTGTCCCTGAGTCCTCAAATCACGACGCTGTAGCAAAGTATTGGTCTAACTACCGCAGTCTGCTGGCTTTAATAGTTTTTGCTTGAAGGTGCTTGACCCAATTCAGCTTCGTGTCAAATATAATTCTCTTTCGAGGGGGGTTTGAAATTGTAACTAGCTACCATTAACTGCTTTTTGTTTGTGTACAACACCAGCCCAGTCTTGGGTTGACTGCCAAGGAATTTCCCGCGCGTCAGTGATCGGTTAACTTCAGTGCTGTTTGAATTAGGTTGCAGAGCACTTGCTCGAATTTGCCAACGACCAGTTTGGCTATGTCGTCTGCATATCCGATTGTGTAGAAACCTGCCTTGTTACGACATTGGAGAAGGCTGTTGACTACAAGATTTCCAAATAGTGGAGATAAAACACTCAGTAAGGACAGCCTCTAATTACCGTCTTAATTATCGAGGTGTTTGCAATACCAACATGTACTGCATGATTAACTGCCGAAGAGTGTTCTCCGCCCCACGTTCTCGCAGAGCTTTGCCAATAAACCCTTAATGTCAAAAAACACGGCTGACATGTTTTTGCCAAACGATTTCACAATCCATTGCACTACCCCACCACGAAGTGGAGGGCAGACTCCTTGGATCTCCTTGGTATGTAAGTATGTTGATTTAAGTGAAGTGGATAAGTCTTTATTATTTTCTCCCTCATATCGGCGTTGCACAATCTCTCCTAGGTCTTTAGCAGAGTAAACATCCGGCTTGATTTGTGAATGAAGACCACTCTTACCTCTCTCCAACTTCTGAGAATGTATCTGAACGCGATACAACCTCTGAAGAGTTCCACAAGGAACGGAAGCAGTCAAGACCCCACTGTAAATGCCGCTCAGTTCATAGGGTTTATAGGGTTGGAGGGTTGAGATGGCCAATTTTCACTTTCTCTTCGTTGACCATCCAATTTGATACCAATTAATCCCAACTTGGCCTGAGACTGTGATTCATTCTGGGTGTAAGTAGTGGAGATGCACTTTCTGGGAAGTGTGCGTCCGCGAGTAGTTCTGCTGGTTCTGTCTCGATATTGGTGTACATACCATCTAAATGTTTCAGACACCATAGTTGATATCGGGAATCTTTGCAATATGTTTATCATTGAAGAACAATTTGAGTGTATTGTTTAAAGTACACCACTCTGTATATAATGTCGTTATGCTGGGCACGGTTTGCACCTGTAAAACAAAATATAAACCTGCTTCGCTCATAACACATGCTGACTCCAGGCTGTGCGTTTCTGTAACATGAGAACTCTACTCCCACAGGAAAGTACCCATGCTTTCTATTGAGAAATGCATAACCCTATTTTTGAATTTCTTACAAGAATAAATTCCAGTAAAATTGTTGGAAAGTTTACCACTGGACTTTAGTGTGAGAATTGTTATACCCATAGTGAAAAAGCTTTTAGAAAGTCATAATGGAAGGTTTAATAAATATTAGGGCTATAGAAAATATTGAAGAAGCGGAAGAAATAATAATAGGGATGCGTAGACAGCTAAATCGTTGCAATCTATGTGTTTAATTAAATTAAAATGCTTTTAGAAAAATATTTAGATTGTCAAAGGAGATGGCAGAATATTTAATTGAACTGCTAAATGATTATTTACAACCACCGAGCAGATCTTCTGCCTAAGTCAAATATCAAAGGTAAATTAAACCTTATACTCTGTGGAATCATATTGTAATAGCAGTTGCAGGTTCTTATTGCTTTCTTATGTCTTGCTTCCGGCTGTTATCAAACAATGGTAGGTAATAATCTCTTCTATGATGTTAGCCACAGGAGTGTGAGTAACTGCATTACAGAAATTGTAGGCGCTCTTACTTAGCCAGAAGTATTTAATGCGTGGGTGACTATTCCCAGAAATCATCAACAGCTATCGGCCATTCGTGATGTGTAGTAACAGGAATGTATCATTCAAATCAATATTCAACTTGTAGGATACAAGCAAGCAACAGGTCCTTACATAGTTTATAATGCACCCCCACACACGTCGATTAAGGTTGGTAGTTCATTCAAACGTTCATCATGGTGCCTGCTTTTCTCACAACTTCATCAACCACCACCTCTTTCTTGTGCGTTGTGATTGGTCGGGAAAACAACATGTTCATTCCACGACCCGCACGAACCGTCTTTACCACAAAAATACATTATGATAAAGACAATTTCCCCTAAAATATTGCCGGGGAACCTTAGACCACATAAATTATGCGTAATGCCCTAATTTCTGGAAACTATATTACACATCTATGTGTAATACACCCAAATTAATTCTACAAAAAATTCTCCTACAATAATTATTCACCAAAATAGTTTTATGAAGCGGTTTTGACACGTAACAGCACTCTGTGCATAAGTACTGAATGGATGAACAGAATCCTTTTTGATTGGTGAATTACACGGTTATATTGTTAACTTAATGTGGCATGGTGATGCTAGTTATCTCCTTCGTGAATGATTGCAAACACCGAAACATGTAAGCATCGATATAATGAAACATCGTTTTCTGCCAGCAGCACGATAGAACGCTGTAATGGATTGTTGAAGATGTGTGTTCGATGTACATTACAACACAGTGTCCGTCATACTCCATCAAAAGCATCGTCGATAATTAATGCATGCACCGTACTCCACAATATACTGTGCGACCGTAAAGTCTGGATCCCTAATAATAAAATGAAAACGACGTATTTTTATGAAAACTCCAAAAACACGTCAGTTTTAGTTTTATCTTGCGGTTTTATTGCTTATTGTTTTAGCTCTATAGATTCATTTCCTAAGGTAGGGTGAAATCAACCATTGAAATCTTAAATAGCAATAGGGGTCAAGTGGTAAATCATTAGAAAGCCTATTTCGTCCTCTTTTCAAAAATGTCTTACTTTTTAATCTTTGTCGAGTACTTTCCGAGATATTGATTTTTCTAAGAATTAAGTTAACTAATATAAAAATCGACCTGGCGTTCCGTTTGCAATATTGCAATATTAATACTTACCTTTTATTCAAAAAATATCTAGTTACCTATTGCATTCAACTGTTAAACTAGTTGTTTTAATAAACGACAAATGATCAACAAAACTGTTAAAATTCGTAGAATTTGCATTAGTTCATTGTAGTTTAATGTTTTGAAATTATGGTTAATTTAACCGAAACTCAAAGGATTGAAATTTTAATTTATCTTGATTATGGTAATCTAACAAGGGCGCACAATGATGTGCGCGCATTGTTTAATGCAAAATACCCGAATCGTCAGATAACGCGTTCAACTTTATTATCAACACCAGCCAGCCACACTTCTTGAATTTATTCTATATGATAGAATATACAATCACATTAAAAGCTACATAGAATTGCATCAACATGGTTTTCTAAAACAGCATTCTACTGTATCGAGTTTGTCTGTATTCTGTGATTGATATAAGCAGGACATTTGAAAATAATAATCGAGTTGATGTTTTATATACGGATGTATCGAAGGCGTTCGATGAAGTGGACTACGGTATACTGATAAAAAATTACACCTAATAGGTTTAAACAATACGTTGTTACAACTGATCAAATCTTACCTCGAGTGTAGATGCCAATTTGTTACATCCTGGTGAGCGTCGTCAATATATTATACAGTTTCATCGGGTGTACCGCAGGGATCAAATCTAGAATCTCTCCTATTTCTTATTTTCAATAATGATCTTCTTAGCTAGCTAGAACATTGTCATTGTCTACTTTATGCTGACGATCTAAAAATATACAAAGAAATGAAGTCTGATGCCGATACACTTCTTTACAATCGGATTTCAACGCCGTGTATCAATGGAGTATATTAAATAGATTGTATTTTAATACAGAGAAATGTTTCTCTATTACTTACTCTATGAACAAACGTGTATCACCAAACTTTTACAGGATGGACACCGATAAATTAAAACAGGTTTCGGATATAAAAGACCTTGGGGTGCATTTTCAACACAATTTAAAATTTGACATCCATATGTAAATGCTTGTAGAGCTAATTATAAGATGTTGGGTTTTATCAAGCGCAATAGTATACATTTTAGTTCTAGAAAAAGTTTTTGTGTGTTATTCAGGGCGATGGTATGACCTAACTTGAAATATGCCTCAATCATATGGCCCGTGTAAACTAAAAGATATAACGATAGTGGAGAAAATACAAAATAAATTTCATAAGTACTATACATAAATAATATAAAATGACACCTGGAAAACATATCGTAAACTAATAAAATCATCCCGTAACCATATACTTTCCACACCATTGAACCAAAATGACCCCTCATTTCTTGATACCTTAACTACACTTCTGGATACAGTAATTCCCTCTACCATCCCTTATGCACATACTGAATAACAACAAGCAACAATACAATACACAAATACACCACCAAACAATACACCAGATTATGACACAGACTCGTTGGACTCTATAGTAAAGAACCTTGACCTTAAAAAGCCTCCGGCCCAAATCAAATCTCCAATCTTATCATACAAAAATCTGGGCCGATGTCCAATTTATCCGTAAATGTCTTAAATCCGATATTTTTCCGAATATTCTTAAAATAGCTTCTATTATCCTCATATTACAACCCGACAAAACCTCCTGAAGACTCAAAATCCTACCCATAGCACTTCCCCACAATTGGTAAAATCCTAGAACATATCCTTGTTCAGAAGATCAACTCCCATATAGATAAACACTCCTTCTTCTCTAAACCAACATGGATTCCGTCCCGGACATAGTGCCGAGGACACCATCTGATCCCTAATTACCACAGTCCAGACATCTCCTTCCAAATATGTAATAGCAATTTTCCTAGACTTTCAATCCGCCTTTGATCTCCTATGGTGGCCCAATGTCCTCTCACAAATTAAAAAAGCCAACTTTCCTCAAATACAAAATTCTAAATCCTACCTACACTCACGTTCTACAAACCTAAACTCCAACTACTTTTCAATCACCAAACCTCTATCTCAGGGCTGTCCACAAGGATCAATCCTCTCACCCATACTATGCTGATGATCTAACCTATCTCATACATGGAAACTTCCGCAAATCCTTAGAAAATACTGCCCGCCTCCTGATCCAAAAAATCGAATCCTGGTCCTTATTAAATAAACAACCCCTATCACCCGCTAAATCCAAAATCATATTACTTAAAGGACATCTCCAACGCACCCCTATTATCCACATATTTAACACACCTTTAACCTTATCCAATTCTACCACATACCTTGGAATCCAAATCGAAACAAGACTTAAAATGCACGCACATCTATCATATCTCCGATCCAAAACCAAATCAATCCTTAACAATGTACACCATTTCCTTAGAAAATTCACTGAACTGACAAATAATAATTCCCACCATAAGTTATGCAATAGACTCCTAGTACCCCCTTACAACACCGCATTCCCGCAAAAATCTTAATCCAATCATAAGACCTTTCCTACTATTTTCCACAAGAGTCTTTAGAACAACCCCCACCTCAGTACTATACATAATTCTGAAACAACTGTAGATGTCAATCCTTGTCGAGCACGAAGAAAGACGTGATACTCTTAATTGTTCTCAGGGGTTCAGGTTAGCAAATATACAACAACAGGCGAGGGCAATATAACATTTATTATTAACTGAAATACATACTGAAATTACTTCACACGTCGTACCGCTGGTAATAAAAAGCCAAAACAATGTTTATAATGTTTTATAATACGCCCAATTAAATACCCCTTAATGCAAACCGATTACAGCACGTGCTAGCCGACAGATTTATACAAATTATCAGATTAAAATAAAGGTCAACACTTACGTTCTAGAAATCCTTGCAGGTGCAAGCGTATAAATACCTGCCGGTGCGCCGGGTGGCTCCGCCACATAAATCTTCACTTTACTTGCAGTTTACACTAACACCATCGTCAACACCTTAAATTATGCTACAAAAGCATCTTCATTACCCGTAACGATTTACATAATACTTCGCTAAATCTTTAAAAACTAGCAAATATCTGCATTTGATGTTTACAGAATAAATATCAAAGCTTTTATCCTAGAGGTATGTGAACATCCGACTAAAAACCTTATAATTAATAAACCTGATACACCCTCGGCATAGACAGCTGGCATAGCCACCTGTATTCACGCGCATCTAAACATCAACTAACTACTCGTCCCCCCGATTGACCTTCCTAGCTAAGCCCCCTATATTTTATCAGCAAAGCTGGAAATACCAGGCTGATGTATTTACCGTGCAGTGCCCATATTTTAAATAATGTTATGAAATATAAGATTGATATAGGTTTACATATATGGCGCGTTTCCCAACCGCCCCTAAACATTATGCTCCACTTCAAAGAACAACTTCGAAACCTAAAGAAAAGAAGACCAATACAATTACATAACCGCACCCTATAACCCACAGAATACAAAACAATGACAAAGACAAACATAAAAAAC
The DNA here is from genome assembly GCA_036346225.1 of Platerodrilus igneus. Taxonomy (NCBI): domain Eukaryota; kingdom Metazoa; phylum Arthropoda; class Insecta; order Coleoptera; family Lycidae; genus Platerodrilus; species Platerodrilus igneus. The sequence continues at coordinate 1,186,936 of JARFIW010001121.1, forward strand.
CTAATTACTAAATCTCTAATGCACAGCTGACAAGACCAATGGAACAACGAAGTTACAGGTAGACATACACACGACATTTTCCCAGATATAACAAACATCCCTGAACTTATCCCCTACACCAACCAATCCACTATTCAATTCCTAACCGGACACGGCAAATTCCAACAATAATTACACTTCTTCCAACTAATCTCCTCTCCTTATTGTCCCTGCTCAAACCAAAACATTACTGAAACCCGTCACCGCTTAATATACTTATGCCCCAATTCCATTCCTCACAAACCCACATAAAACACACTTTTACCCCACTTCCCAGCATCCATTTCCTCGCAACTAACTATTCTCTCCAATTTGACTGTTTCCCAAACGAAGTTCTTATCACAAAACCCTCCATCCAATAATAATAATCTCACCACACCAATATCCACACCTCTACAAGACTACACTGCACACCAACTTCTCTGCCAACAACCCAAGATTAACTCGACAATAAGAAAGAAGAAGAAACTCAAGCTTATCAACAAACTACATCGAAAATTAATATACATTGCAAATGTATTGTAATTTACATTATTTATAAAACTTCTGATCATAGTCACCTGGTTAGGCCTTTGGCTCAGGATTAGTGTACAACAATAAATAAATAAACAAATAAACAAACAAACCTATATGTGGATCATACACGCCACTTAGAACCGAGTTCAATCTGACAAAGCTTCAAAACCGTAAATATATTCACGCCTTGATTTTTCTGTACAAGTTATTTAATAATGACATTGATAGTACAGACTTACTATCCAACTTTGGTATTTATGTACCAGGGCGTGTAGATAAAAATACAGTATTACTCTACGTAGCCCGTTGCAGAACTGCCATTCCCAGGACTTGCAAAAACCTTCAATTATAAAAGTGAAAATACCTAATGTCAATTATTTGGAGACAGTCTTGCTGTCTTTAAGTCACAGTTATAAAACAAGTATAACAAAAAATATGATGAAACAGCAGTCTAAATTAAATCACTCTCACATACCGATATTAAAAGTGATTTTGGCTTCTAATTTAGTAGTTTGGTACCATTTGTTGAAACTGTGCTCATTATTGGTTCCTTAAATGCATTTTCTATATGCAAATGTATTTTTATTTAATTATTTTCATTATGAATTTCTTTTCCCTATGCAACTACTTAAGAAACATGTAATTAGGGTAGTAAGCCTGTATGATTCTTATTAAATAAATAAATTACTACAATAGAGAACATAAAGTTTGTACTCGAATGCAATAGAACCAACGCTACAACATATTTTTGAGAAGCTGATGTCAATACGTTATAAAACGGTCTACGATTATTGTTCTATTTCATTTTATATCCAATTCTTGAAAACAAGTATGTTGTCTCTTCATTCCAAGAATTAATGCCCTTGTAATTATTACGAGAACTAAAAATATTTTTTTGTAAAACCTCACTCACCTGAATAATATGTATGCATGCCAAACCAATTAAAAGTTCATCGAATCAAAACAATGGAAGTTTTCTTTAGAATTTCCCAACAGTTAAACGAACAAGCAATATTTGTGCTTAAAACATTGGAAATATTCGAGAAATTATTTTAATGGACATTCGATAAAGTATTCAATTGCTTTGCTAGTCATAATGATTGTACTAATCGAGAACACAGTGGCATTTGTCAATTATCATTCTCTTAAATACAATTTCACTATATATTAGGTTAGTAGTAATGTATTTAGGTTACAGCAGCAACAATGCTTCATTTTCAATCCACTCGAGGCAAGAAAACATTTTTGGCTATTTTCGGTTTTAATTAGTCGTTTCAGCAACTAAAGTAAATAAAAACTACCTTTACTAAATATCAGTGAGGCATTTGAAGTTATAATTAGCGGTAAAAACTCAAAACAAATTTTAACAGAACCAATTTTCCCCTTTTCGCTAAGCTCTGCTAATAAAATGTGGCAAATATTTCATGTATGCAAATATATAAACCGAGTGGCATGTTGTTGTCACATCGTGTTTGTCTACCCTATTCAAAGTTGAACGGAATATTAAAGTTGTGTTGATTTAAGACTTCTTGTATCACAGCAATTTGTGCTGTAAACTCTACATCAATTTTTGCTATTTCGACATTTTCTTTATACATGTTTGTAATGCATCACTTAATACGAGATTATTAAGTTTGTCTTTATTCGGTCTATTTACCGAAAATTATTGCAAAGATGGTTTGAATATAGGAAGTTAGCCTCGGGTTATATTTAAGATATACGTTTTACTTGAAAAAGTACAGCGATTTTTTTGCTTTGGCAAGAAAAACGCCTGGAAAATTGAAACGCGGTTTTTTTGAAGCACACCCCACTGAGTGAACTCATCTGGAATTAAAGTTCCATAAGACATTGTGTTACATGTGAAATTGACGCTAATGACTTCTTTACCACGGAGACGTAACAGTAATAATGTACCAGCTAGCTTACAGTGACAAGAGGTGAATTCTATGAAAACAACTGCAAAGCTAGGGGTATACAAACACTTACACTTTAACCTACCTGGAAGTGTCTTTGTACATTCGGTCCAATAAAAATGCTGGGCGCCAACCCATCTGGAATATATCGATAGACGGTGGATGGTCTACGATACGGCTAAATGGTTATTCCTGTCACGCAGGTTGATGGAACCCTGTGTGCACTTTCTTTTTCCTACTAATATAAACTAAGCACAAATAGTAAAAAAACTCCACGTTGTTCGCTTAACTTATATTAAAACATGAATATCTCATAACCAATACAAATAAACTAAACTCTATCCTAATTGGCCAGTTTGCGTATTTTTAAACGAACAGAAACATTAAATTTATTCAACTATAATTTATCCAACAGAATTGACTTGAATATATAAAATTCTACGAATATAATTATAGTACTTATTTATATACATTACGCTCTTACTAAGCGTGCACCAACGTACAAGTCTGCATACTAATAAGTTGTACGTAAACATTGAAATAAACGTCAACAAAATATGAACAAGTTATAAAGCTACACTTACAGCTTTTGGTTTGAGTACAAGGACCAACTAACACTTTCGGTGCATAACAAACTAGGGCGTCAGTAATCGATATGTGCAACTGTTGAAGAAAAGATTTACTACAAAAACTTTCACAATATAGCGGCAATAGAATCCACGAGTACTTTTGCGTTTGCAACTTGTTTCTACAAACTCAATTTCAATTTACTATTACCCGAATTACTATAAACCGGTTCATCGGCTTGACGATCGTGCTTATCGCTCGATTTAAGCTAACAACTTATATTGAAAGATTTGAGTGAATCTGAATACATAAATTTTCCATTATGCTACGGCGGTATTTATAAGATATAAATAATTTTATGGGATTCCTTAATTTCCTCTATTCACATAGTTTATACGATTTGAACTGAACTTGCGGTTAAGGTCAAGGGTTTTTAGTGCATGAGAATATTCTGCACTCCCACAGTTGCTGTTTAATATTGACACTTTGTCATTGGGTGGGCCCTACGCATTAAATTTTATATTATTTTATGGACTTCCGTCAGGTTAAATAATTTACAAAGATTTTGGTTCCTTTCAATGCGAGAGAATTTTATCAAATGCATGTTCAAAGGGGTGATTGGTCATGGAAAATGTTAATATTTAGCATGCGAAGTATTTTTTATTGCTGATTGTAAAAAATGTACTATGTATTTTATTATCCATATCTTGATTTAATATTATGATGAAATAGCCATGTTAGGAAATTGTAAATCACCCAACTTTTGTAAAATTTTACGTGTGATTTTTTATTAAAGCTCCTGAACTTGCAAAACTTGATAAATGCTTTTCTATTTACGAATGTGTGCTTAATTAACGCGCGAACGTTACAGTTGTTATTACTACTTAGTGTTTACTAACTCGTACACGTTTCCTGTGTTCCAGCAAAATAAAAACGACAGAGTTGTTCTGGATGAAGAAATCCAGACTGATTCTCATTTAAATTTTTGTAGCAAAAGATTATTTACTTATTCTTTTTAATTATTTGTTAATTACGTCGGTAAAGAATACAATTCATCGCGTGGTTATACAGAAGGCGTAGTAATATTTCACAGATGTTACAATACCAACAGAATAGTAATTAGCACCATGAAATAAGCCACTGTTATTCGACTATATAGTTAAGCTATAACCAATTACTGAACCATTGTATTACGGCAATCACTGCGCAAATTTCTACGTATTGTTCCTTTAACACATACATTGAGTTCGTATCAGTACAGTGGTCTCTAGTCGGCAAATTACAGTAAAGTTCGTTGATAATCTAAAATATACTGGAACAAAAGATAAGGGATAAAAAATGGAAAGGATGACACAGTTAACTTCACTGGGAAGTGCAAGACTTAAACACAAAAACTAACGCTTAAATTCATTATAAAACTAAATACATTATTTATGTCTCTTGCATTGCATATAGATGCTGTAACATGCCAATTGGCCGAGGCCTAGCCATGTTACAACGTGCTTCGCACTTTATAGAATATTCCTATTTTCCTTACTCTAAAAACACGTTTTGTAACTATTTGTAATAAAGTTTGATTTTGAATTTATATTCACGTTTATTCCTGTACTAGAAAATAAAGATAGAAACAGAGATGATTATATTTATTCACAATTTTTTCCTTTATTTACGTTATATAAATAAATACGTCCGTTCCGAATGGACATGCACTTTGAAGAAGTTCTAGAATACTAGAACGTGTGGAATGGCTTCGGCGTTCCAGTAACCCAAAGAGCCAAACTACAGGTTCAACCAAAGTAGTAGGGTTTTTAGTGTGGAACCAGACTAAGACAGGTCCCCGAAAGAGGGCAGCAGCTGTTTCGATACTTAGATTGGAGGAGACACTAGGAGTCGATATTGCATTCTAAGACACATTACTGCGATGTGGAAGGCAATGGGAAACCACCACAATACCTTTCAAGTACACGGCGTACTTAAATAGTAATTAGTATGTGGCATTCTCTGGGGTAAAGGGTTGCGGAGTTAAAATAATCCTTACATGTGTCGGGATTCGAACCCGGGACCTTGCGCGTAGTAGTCACACACATGCCAACTACGCCACGGAGCCACCTTAGTTAAAATAGTCCCCATTCGGATCTCCGACAGGGGACTACTTCGGAGGATGTGATCGGAAAATTTAAAGAAAGAGTCGGGAATATTTTGAGAGACGGTGCGTGGAATGTTAGAAGTATGCAACAAGTAAGTAAGCCAGAAATTAAAAATTGCGATGGATAGGGTAGCACTAGACATAGTAGGGATAGCAAAGTTTGGTGGCCAAAAGCGGGGGATTTTTGGAGTGGAGACTTTCGGGTAATTCAATACAGGATCAGAGGAAGGAAATTCGGGCGTGGGGATAGTTATGCGAAAAAAGATAGGACGACGTGTAGAAAACTGTATACAAAAGAACGAAAGAGTCCTCATTACATTCTTGTAAGACAACTGTTTAGAAATCAAGTAAAAGATAGTAGAAGCTATCCAGAAGCAGATATAGACACTGACCACAACATCGTAATAATTTGAGAAAAAGGAACGGAAAAAGGCACTTTGACTTTGAAAAACTAAGAGATAAAGATATCAACGTAAGATTTGAAAAAAGTCAAATGAATTGCTAAAAGATATCGGGAAAATTTCTTATACTAAGGAAGTAGAAAAAGAATGGAATAACATTAAATCCAGCTTAGACATGGCGGCCAGAGATATTCTGGGGTATACACAAAAAGAAAATAAGAAACCATGGATAATAAATGATATCCTGAACTTAATAGAAGAATACGAAAATACAAAAATAGATCAGACAAAACAGGAAAACAAAGATACAAAGCTATAAAATAAGACATTATTTGCAAATGCAGAAAAAGTAAAGAATAGTGGATTGATGAAAAGTGTAAAGAGATACAAACTAAGATGGAAGTAGGAAAGACAGACGAAGCATACAAACTAATTAGAATGAATGTTAGGGAGATAAAACCGTATAGCAAAAATATAAGATCGCGAAAGGAAACATCAATATAGATATTGTAAAGAAAGTGGTTAGAGGGCAAGAATATATACTCTACATGTGATTTTCCAATGCTCCACCCGAAGATACTACATTGGCCAGGAACCGAGTTTTTTACCTGGAAAATTTGGAATTTTACCAAACCCTTGCTATTCCTAGCAAGGTAGGGATCTTTAACGTGCGTGATAACGCTCACACACGGGACCTTCATTTTACCTCTCATCCGAACGAGAGTGTATTTTTGTGAAAAATGCTCGCTTAACATTTTTCAAGCGGACCGTGTCGGGATGGCAAGAATATATAGGGAATTTGTATGCAGGAACTAGAAGCACTAGAACAGGAATCAGACATTGAAAAGATGACTTGGTATTTCCTATACTTAGAGATGAGTTTGAATTAACATTAAAGGGTATGAAAAATTATAAGACACCTGGCATACAAGGTGATTCACGAGGTTTTCCCCAGCTTATGGAGGTGATTTCTGATATTATTTTGAACAAAAAATGTAAATAAAATAACGGGATGACATTCATAATTAAATAGTTACAGCAATTTGAAAAAGCAAAACAAAACTTTTGATTTAAGGATTTCACTAACAAAAATGGAAGAAAACAAATAATTGTTTCATTTTGTAACACTCCCTTGCATGTAAGTGGATTGAAATGGATTTAAAGCAAGTGTTCAAAATTTCCTCCCTGTATTTGAAGGCAAAGATTCGCACGGAAGTGAACCGTGCGCGTAGCATTTCATAACTTCATATGCTGCTTCCTTATTGTGTATCGGGGAAATAGGGTATACATTTGTAAAACAATACAAGGCGAACCGAACTGCTACTAACAAGAAAAACAGCGGCTATGTTTGAAGACAACAAATATAGAAACAAGGAGAAAATTGTTGAAAGCATATGTGAAAAACAAAGAAAATCGGAGAAATAGAAGGGCAGAATACATTTAAAGGCATTTTTGGGGAATAGTGCGGAATTTATTACAAGTAGATGTATGCATGGATCAGACTAATGCCACGCAGACAGTGAAAGATGCAGAATAGAGAAATTCCAGGAAAATGTGTAGGTTAGCTCAGAATAGGAAACAATGGGGTACGCGTCTAACCATGTTCCAAAACTGAAGATTTAGTGATGATAAAATAAATACGTTTACAAGTAATTTTCTGATTGATTATTTCTTTAAGCGTTTTCAAAACACGACATGTGTGAATCTGAATCTATGTCATGTATTCATTCATCCACTTCATTGTTTAGCCTCTTCTTTTATTTGTTGTTTGTCTGTATCGACGGGTAACGTTTATTTTTTGGTATCTGACTTTCTGCTGGTGCAGCAGTCGACAATGTTAATATATCTGTAAATCGCCATGAGGTCACTTATGGTACGTATTTTCTATTTAAAGTTATAACATTTTGCTAAAAATGATGTTACAGCCGGTTTACCCAAGGCACAAGATGTAGCCTTACGTATTCAAACCCGTCCCATAAACTACTGATGGTAGATATTAGCAGATAAAGTTTTGTTTGTTTTGCCGAACCATGTGTCTTATGCTTGGGTAACACAATTGATTTTTATAGGGTTTAATTTTAGTTCAAGCTCATCTCCAAGTATGTACTACAAATATATATTTCAACTTTCAAATTCAACTTTACTCAATTATACATTATCTTCAAATCCAACATGCATACCTATCTCTACAGTTATTTCTATATATACTTCTATCTACGATCAGGTCGTTGGTTTTATCTTTTACGTTAAATATTTTCACATCCTTCATAAAATCCTCTAAACGTTTTGTATAAAAGCTACTCTGAAATACAACAATTTTACCTACATAATATAAAATATTTATATGCCCGGATTTTTTCTTTGATGGAATCTAATTATTTATAACTGCAAATATTTAGCGGACAAGATGTTTATCTATTTAGAAAGTTGAAGACTTCACCAGATGCTACTTTGTAGACGAGCCATTTGACAACTAGCAGATGTTTTCTACAATACGCTATGTGGAACTCAAAGAAAACTAAAATATAGGTAACAATCTAAAACAGTTACTTACTCCAGGTATGAGTTTTACTGTAGCTTCTTTTATTGTAAATGGTAATGCATAAACATTATAATCTAACTTTTTACACGTATCTGAATTATCTATGTGAATATTCACAACAGTGTTTTTTACTTTCTGCGTATTTTAAACTTAAATAAATTGTTCTTTTAAACATTTTTACTGCCTATAACCTAACTCTGTGAACATACGGAATTTCATGAATTTTTTTATGGTTAAAGGGTTTACAAACAATTAATTTAAAATTAAAACAGAACTATCTTATTTTCTTTACAAAAAACGTTATATAAATGTTTATAAAAATATTGTATTAAGACTTTGTGATTTCCTAATTATTGATAGCTTAACACTTTTTATAGAAATAATTGTTTATATGTTATGAACCAAAATTTCAGTTTACAAGTTTAGTATTTTTATACTCCAACTTACTTTTGATTTCTAATTCTTTTATTGCAATGTGAGAAAAGAAAAGAAAATAATCATATCAAGAACCTTAAAAGCTTTATCTGTGAATAACTTTTCCCCCTGCGATTAGTCTTTTGCAAACTCTGCAGTCATTAAACGCCGATGCTAGCTCCACCAAGGTAGATTTATCTTATACTTTGTACTACACCTTCTCTTTATGTCACATGAAAAGGGCACGGTGCAATGCATACACATTTTAAATACCTTTAAGGTATTTTTTACTCAAACAAATTAAAACATTGGCTTATTAGCAAGATAAAAGTAAAATATGTTGCAGCAATAAAAACTTTACGTTAACAAATCAACCGGTACTGTTTCATTAACAATATGTAAATTTCTTAATCCTAACCTATCAAAATACAAAGGTAAAATGATTAGCTATTTTCATTTGTACATTAAATCCTAACCTTTGATCATAGATACCAAAGGTTCTGAACATCAAATAGATGTTCTCAAAATATTTTCAAAGAGAACGCATTTTTGGATTAAGATCATTTGGGTTAAATCGACATAAAACCATGTCTAGTATGTGTGGCTTCCATTTACAGGCGAGTTTCTGGACACCTTGTATACATATTTGAATTATGTAGATGTTGCTGAGACTTTTATTGGCATATGAAAAGAGAAATTCGTTAATCTAATGAGCTGAAAATACAACGATCCAGTCACTTGTTGTTCATGGTCCAACCTGTGATGCGTCACTTTTGCTTTTGTATAAACATTTGATAAAAAGTGCAAAAACGACACAAACTACATCTCGCGACCGACTTGTAAACTTAGTTTTGAAGACAAATTGGGTAATATGTAAAATACCCATTCTTGGTTAGAACCCAAAAATTAATTTATGTAATTTGTTATGCAATAGTGCTACATGAAAATCACTTTTACATCGTTTAGGAGGAGCTGTAAAAAACACTAAAAATTATTCTAAATGCAACGCCCAATTTAGTGTTATCGCACAAAGTCTAAATGTAGAAGTAGATTGATAGAAACGTTTTCACTTCGCTAAGACATTTTTACGGCCATGCTGAAAGAAACTCAGTAAGATCTAATAAAAAACCCATTAATAGAAGTATGAGTTTATAAAATATTCAAAAGGCATTATTCAGTTTAAAAGGTAGTAATATTTCTTTTTCTTGTACTCGTAGCGCTATTCCAAATATAAACCATTATTATTTGAACTTCTATTTAGAAAATTGATTATTTTAGGTTCAACTTACACTGTAAACACATTAATAATTTACGTCTTAACTACCAATACCTTAAGAAAAATATTTGCACTACACTTTAACGCCGCTTAAATGTTCAATCAATCCTCTCTTGTCTCGCTTTATGCCAACGTTGTTTACTTTAGATGTTGACAAACTTGACCATAATAATATAGTGTCGTTTCTAATCGTGGGATATTTTTTTAAAATTTAAGCGCGGGTTTTATCAACGATATAACTTGATAGAATTAGTTCTGTGAGGTAGCTTCATCTGTATGCAAAAACCCTTAAAAGCCAGGGTAGGTTGTTGCTTTGGTAATGTAAATGTATACTTAAACTTTGCAGCTGATAAAAGTTTGGTAACGCTCGCGCGTTACTTAACCAAACATTTAGTAGTAGAAAAGAATTTATGAATTTCAGTTAGCTAAATGATGTTTTACCACAAAAGCAGCCTGTAGAATTTAGAAGCCTCGGAGTTTACATTTAATAACTTTGCTATTTCAGTATAATATTAAATTAGGATTAAAGAATTAAAATAGCAAAGCACCCAGTTTCTTAAATACAAACAGTAATAAATTTCGGGACTGTACAGCCCTTTGTATTAAATTCAGAACAATTACAGATAGACACTTGGGAAATAACCTGCATGTTAAGCTTATTTGTACAATTTCATACGGGTTCAAGAGACCTTAACCATGGAAACATACCCCAATGGCCAGATACTCTTAAAATACAGCTATAAAATGATACGATGCAGATGACGAGCTCTCGACTTTAAATGTAAAAACGTGGGTACAAAATGACAATTTACACAGATAGAATGACATTCATCTCGATCTCAGGATAGTTTAGACGCACAAAGTGTGAGAACGCAATTTGAGGGGTGCATACGTTATACAGCGACTAAGTTAAAAAAAATTGGGAAATTCCGAAAGAAACAATGGTTGTGACAGCAGAGGTGTAGACGGTAAACCGTAGGGCACTCGATGCGGGTGGCCGGAAAACGAAGTGTTTTAAACTTTGCTGGGTAAGTAGGCCATAAATCTTAAGCACGTGCGTATCGTGAAATTTATATTCGCGTCGGGGTGCATCAAACGATGAAATTATTCAAAGAAAGGGTGATAAACGCATTTCACTTTTTAACAAAGTTGGAATTTATATAGATGGAATGGGATGAGCTACGTATCCATTAAGAAAGAAAAAAGGTAAAACATGTCTGGATATCGTTAATTCTAAAAATGAAGTGGAAATTAACTGTGAGGACAGTTTGAGCTTTTTCTTTATAAATGTGTACATGTGGAATTGTAGGTGTAAGTTGTAAATGGTTAGTGGACGTTTGGTAGGAAATTGAGCAACCGTTAAATAATTATTTGGTTTGACTACGAATTCGCAGCGGAACTTATTTGGTTTCAACTTAAGCATAATATTATCAGAAAAGGAAGTTTCAACATTTTAGAAGATTAATAAATATGTAAATGTAAGCTTATTTACGGTATTATTGTTAGTTAAAGTGTGAAATTTAGTATCTGAAATGAATACTGAACCGGTGAACAAAAAGTTGGTATTGTACTCGTTTCTATGTATCGTTATTAAGAGCATTTCCAAAAATGTAATTTCGAATATCGTTTGGGTTAATATTGGAAACTGGAACATTGGTGTGGTAGTATTAATTATTAATTAATGTTTCTTTAAGGATTTCTTTTAGTAGTACCTGATCAGTTAGATTTTACATTAGGTTTTTTTTAAGTCAAGGTACGTGCATTCTCTGTTAATAGAGTTTAAGCTTAGATGGAATTAGCTATTTATAATATAGGTAAAGATAGATCATTCTGAAAAGATAACCAGCCACCCCAGTGATGAAGTCGTATTTGGGAGAGACCCTTTGTTTGAAAAATTTCTTCAATTTCACCAAACGTTAATGAATGTTTTAAGCGAACTGTAGAGAAAGGTAATGGATGGGGTGATAAATTTTAGAAAATTGAAAGCAAGAGTACCTATGTGGAATAAAACAAACTGTTTAAAATGGAAAATTTGAAATTCCAACTTACGTTTAAGTTAGAGTTTTTACTCAAACCCAGTTTTTAGATATGACATTCCGTAGAAGAGATACGTGGGTTGTCTAATAATTAAATACGGTTGAATCCCTATACTTTAGCTCGTTTTCTGAAACTGGATAGTGTATTATTCCCTCTAAGTGTGCAATTCTGGGAGCAAGTAAAGGGAGTTTTTGTGTTCTTGAAAATTGTTATTGCTGTATTAGTTTCGACACGATTTAATAAATGAGCTTTGCGCAGAACCAACAAAGAATCTTTTTTTCACATTGCTTAAAAGTATTTAACAATATTTATTTCGCCACTCATGGTTGAAGCAGTATTATAGCTTTATGAGACATTCTGCTTAGTTTTATATTCTATAACGGAGGTTAATTCATTGCTGCTGTATATATAAAAAAAACCATTTGTATGCTTTTTAAATTAGAGAATTTGATTTTTATCTGTCATCTTTGTAATGTGGCAGACGTAATTTCCGGTTCCCTGCTGTATAAATATTTTCAAGTATAGGATATCATCCTATTTCATTATGGAATAAAAAGCGTGTACTAAGAGCTTCAGCTTTGTCAGATATTCTAAACACAGAATATTGTAGAAAAAACGCTCTTCACACGGAAGCTAGTAAAATTAACACCAATTGATACACAAAACAAATTGTTGTATTATAGTAAAGTATACATAATGCCATTTAATTCAATGTGTTTTAAATAAAGCATCACGTAGGTGTCAGCCATCATAGTTGATGCACTGATGAAGTCTTTCACGGTAATTATCCATGACTTTAAGAGCCTTTTTGCGTTTAGCGGCAGCGGTTTCCTGTTGAATTGCCTTCCTTGAGGTTGATAAAGTTTGAGGACGATGTTGGTACACCTTAGTTTTCATGTCACCCCAGAGAAAGAAGTTGTAGGGTGTTAAAGCCGTGCATTTATATTTCCAATGCTACACCAGAAGGTACTACATTGGCCAGGAGACGTGTTTTTTGTTGCCTGGAAATTTAGAATTTTGCCGAACCCTTGCCGAACCCTTGCCGAACCCTTGCCGTTTCAGGCAAGGTAGGGATCTTTAACGTGCGTGACAACACTTACACACGGGACCTCTATTTAACCTCTCATCCGAACGAGGGCGTAATTTTTGTGAAAAATGCTCACCTGTCATTTTTCAAGCAGTCGGCCGTGTCGGCATTTGAACCCAGGACCTTG